>VDFB02000015.1:442756898-443447403 GCA_007258455.2 Sequoia sempervirens
ATTCCATTAGAATGAGACCCACATACACCACTATGCATGTCGTTTAACACAACGTGGGATTCCAATTCGTTGAGACACCGAAGGAGAGTGCCATCATACCCTCGATGATAGAGTGTATCTCCTACTATGGTATATTGGGAAGTGCATTTGATGAATTATTTGCGTTGGTTATAGGTAAGGTCAAGAGGTAGGATGTTGTCATGGAGATAAGTATAGATGTCATACCAGGGTGATTCGGGACCTACAATATCACATACGATCTCGTTGCCAGAAACATCGTATGCTGGGATTAATAGTTTCTCAATGAGGAACTCACAATCCATTCGATCCTTGGGCTTGTCGATGAGGGAACCAATTGTAGCCATAGTATCCACGACCTTGTTTTGGACTCTAGGAATCTACTCAAATTGGATGTAGGTGAAAGATCTCTTGAAGTCATCCACCATGCATTTGTAAGGTAAAAGCTTATCATCTTTGGTTTGAAACTCATCATTGAATTGTTTGATAATTAGTTGAGAATCCCCAAAGACACAAAGATGAGTGATGTTCCATTGGACTACGATTCTTAGACCAATGATTAGAGCTTCATATTCTACGATGTTGTTCGTGCATGGAAATTCTAGCCTAAATGACTTTGGAATGTAATCACCCTGAGGAGTGACAAAGAGGATATCTGCACTAGCTCCATTGTGCATATATGACCCATCAAAATAGAGTTTCCATGTATCTGATTATGAAACTGTAATGACTTCTTCATCAGGAAACTCTGCTACTAATGGATATGCATCTACCAGGGGAGCAGATCTACTAGTTGAGCTTCTATTACTTTCCCTTTGATTGCTTTATGGTCCACATATTCTATGTCAAATTCGCTCAATAGCATAACCCACTTAGCCATGCTACCAGTTAATGACATTCTAGATAATAGATACTTCAGTGGATCAGCCTTTGATATGAGTTTGATAGGATGACTAAGCATATAGTGGTGTAGTTTTTGTGAGCTGAAAACAACTACCAAGAAAGATCTCTCCATGGGGGAATAGTTGAGCTCATAACCCACAAGTGTTTCCCTAATATAATAGATGGCATGTTCCTTGGAGAAATCATGTTGTGCTAGCAATGGCCCCAGTGCAATTGATGTGGCCAAGATATATAACAGGAGTGGTTTTCTTGGAATGGGAGACATTAAAATTGACGAATTGGCTAGGTACTCCTTGATCTTGTCAAAGCCTCACTGAAACTCTGAATCCCATTTGAAGGTGATGTCCTTATGCAAGAGGTGTGTGAAGGAATGAAATTTATCAACAAGTCTAGCTATGAATTTCCTGATAGACTGTAGTTTTCCTTGTAGACTCCTTAATTGCTTAAGATTTTTGGGAGGAGGAATTTCCATTATTGCCTTGACCTTAGCCAAATCCACTTATATGCCCCTTCTAGATACAATGAAGCCCAATAATTTACTAGATGTGACACAAAGCACACATTTTTTTGGATTTAGGCACAACTTGTATTGATCTAACCACTCAAAGATTTTCCTCAAGATCATGGGATGTTCTTCTCTTGTCTTTGATTTCTCTAGTAGATCATCAACATAATATTCCATTATTATATGGATGAGGTCATGGAAGATGATGGCCATTGCACATTGGTAAGTAGCTCCCACGTTCTTGAGGCCAAAGGGCATGACATTGTAGCAGAAAGTGTCTCAAGGGGTAGTAAAAGTAGTCTTATGTTGATCTTCAAGTGCAATTCGAATCTGATTATAGTTGGAAAAGTCACCCATGATGGATAGGATAGCATGTCCTGTTGTAAGATCTACCAACATATCAATGGTAGGGAGTAGGAAATCATCCTTCGAGCAAGCTTTATTAAGATCCCAGAAGTCTGTACAAATTCTAATGTTCCCATTTGGCTTAGCCATAGGCACTATATTGGATATCCAGTTGGAGTAATCAATAGGTTTGATGAATCCAACTTCTAACAATTTTTCTAGTTCTTTCTTGACAAGTAGGGCCACTTGGGGATGCATTTTTCTAAGCTTGTGTTTAACTGGTTTTGCATCTAGATGAATGTCAAGATGGTGCACAACCAATGCAGGATCCAATCCTAGCATATCTAAATAGGACCAGGCAAAGTTAATGACCCCTTATTTTAGCAGATTGACGATGATGGGATACTCTTCCTCTGATAATGACTTAGCCACATAGGTGATTTTGGGCTCTTCTTCTATTCTCAAAT
Organism: Sequoia sempervirens; assembly: GCA_007258455.2. Classification (NCBI taxonomy): domain Eukaryota; kingdom Viridiplantae; phylum Streptophyta; class Pinopsida; order Cupressales; family Cupressaceae; genus Sequoia; species Sequoia sempervirens. Next base: position 442,759,137 of record VDFB02000015.1, read on the forward strand.
TAACTTCTTGTGTTTCCTTGATCAGAATGGAAGACCATTCAGATAAATGAGCTCTGACAAGGGGAAGATGAACATCCCCACCCTTTAGCACCTCGTAGAGGTTTTCACTATCGAATACACCCTTTATTTTTACTTTTGACAAGTCAAGAAGTGCCTCAGAGAGGTTTTCACTAGGTGACTTTTTTTTGTTTTGTTTCTTTTTGATTTTGTGGTTAGGGTGTTCATCTTCCCCCAATCTCATGAGATGTACGTAAGTGTCCATTGAAGGAAAAGTGTTGATAGGTGCGCTACCTCGTAAGTACCAATCAATAAGGTCTGGATGACAAAGGGAAAGGATGATGGTAAGGATTGATGTGGAGTTGAAGAGAGAAGGGAGATCTACGTCATCGTATGAGAGTATGATGGCTTCTTCTTTAGGTATGTTGTCAAGGAAATCATTATCCGAGTTAACATTATTAGAAGTGCTAGTGGATGATGCAGGACCCTTTTGATTTTTGTCATAGCCTAATCCCAAATGTCTAGGTCACATAGGTGTTTTAATGAGTTGCAGTCTTCCATTTTCCTCTACACTAGGGCCTCCCCCTTGATAATTGATTTTTTCTACTAGCTTTGAAGCACGAGGATAAACCTCTTGGAAGTATTCAGTGAAGGGAGGTGAAGGCTTGGGTTCTTCTTTGTATACCCATTGACTGATGTCCTCATCTGCCAAATCTTCTTGTGTTCCTAGGGACAAGAAAGTGGTAGAACCCATGTTCTTAGAACTGATAATTTTTGTCTTCACTTCTTCCTCTTTTGGTGTGGACTAAGAAGGTTGATCGTAGGTGCGAGGAGATGGAGGTATGGTTGCCATGTTAAGATCCATGCACATCTCATTTTCTCCATAGCCTTTATCAATGATCTTGACCTTGGTTATGGTGGATTAATGTAGTGGATGGAATGGATGATGTGGTGGATGATGAATTGGAGGATGGATTGGAAGACGATGCTTGAGGTTCCACCACTTCTACTCCTAGACAATGTCGAGAGTGGGGGAAGGAAGCTTCTAGAGCACGGTAGTACTCAAAAGGTTGAGGATCTGCATGGATGGTGACTTAAACCCCATTGTAAGGGAAATTTAGGAATTGGTGATAGGTGGATGGAATGGCCTGCATGGCATGGATCCATGGGAAGCCAAGGAGAAGGTTGTATGGAAAATCCAGATCAAGGATGTGGCATGTGGTGTATTACATGACAAAGCCAACTTGAATAGGAAGACAAATAATACCTTCTAAGTCTCTTTTTGCACTGTCGTAGGCCTTGATTGTAATAGTCTAATTATCTAAGTCAACATGAGTATATCCTACCTTTTTAATGAACTTTAATGTACATAGGTTGATGGTAGAGCCATTATCTACCAAGACCCATTTCACCTTATGGTGGATGATGATGACCTCAATGTGAAGGGCATGATTATGGGATGAATTGATTGGAAACATGTCATTTTGGCTGAATCCCAACTGATAGGTGGTGGATAAATGTCCTACTAGAGCTTGAAACTGGGTAGGATCTATGTCGTTGAGCACATGCATATCCTGAAGAGATTTTGGAAGGATTTATTGATGAATTGGGGAAGACTTAAGCAAATCTAGAATGGATATTTGGGCTGGGGTCTTGCCAAGATGGTCAAGAATATTGTATTGTGAGCTCACAGGAGCGGGCTGAGATGAAATGGAAGCCCCAGGAATTGTTATGCAGGTATGATGTGTAGTAACAACACATTGAGGGTCTTTTCCTTTGACATGAATCATAGATACGTGAGGCTCCGCTTGATTGATGGACATAACAATGTTGTCATAAGTGTATGGCACATTCTTATAATTTATGTTATTGGTGTTGTTATTCTGGTTGTTGTTGCTAGACCCGGGATTAGCATTTGAGGTACTAGGGCCTTGATTGTGATTAGGGAAGGCATTCTGATATATCTGTAATTGAGCATTGGATGATGTATCTTGATTTGCATCCACTATGATGACACCTCGATCTATAAGATCTTGGATATAAGTTTTAAGTCCTTGACATTTATTAGTAGAGTGACCTTTAATCTTGTGAAAATCACAATACTCATTTTCCCTATACCAGGCGGGTTTGGGATTTGACTCATCAAAATGATTTATCACAAGATAAGTGATTGCATAATTTGCTTGAAGCAACCTCTTGAAAACAACATCTAAAGGTTCTCCTAAAGGAGTGAATGTACGCTTATTATTCCCTTGATTGTATTGATTGGAATGTTGGGGAGGACGAGGTGCACTATGTGGTACAAATATGGATTTGCAAACCGATTGTAGATTGGGGACATATTGGGATCTTTGTGAAGTGTTAGCTACTTGGAGTGGACGTGTTTCATATTGGTGACACCATCATTGACAATGTTTTTTTTCTTGTTCTGGTAGCGGGATTTATCTCCAGATGATTTATCTTTATCTGGGTTAAAGATCTTGATTTGTCCCTTAGCAATGAGGGACCTCTCAATGGTAGTACCCTTCTCAATGACTTCGAAAAAAGTGGTAACACAATGGAGGCATAGATTATGAGCTAGTTCAGGGTGTGCATTGGAAACAAAGATGGTTACCAAATCTTTCTCGTTAAGATGAGATTTTAGCCGACTAGCCAAGGCTCGCCACCTTTGTAGGTAGCTTGCAAATGTTTCTCCCTCACGTTGGCTATCTTTTGGGAGATCCAAGGTATGAATGTACTTCTCTAGATTGAAGGAGAAGTGTACAATGATTTTTTTTGAAAAATCCGCAAAGGAAGAAACTGACCCCTTAGGAAGACCCATGAACCACTCTAGAGCTTGACCCATTAGACTCCTAGGGAACAATTGCAGAAGGTAGTTGTCATTATGCATGACCTCTTGAAAATATGTATAAAATTATTGCAAATAGTTTCTAGGATCTCCCCTCCCCTTGTATTTATTAGATTTAGGCATCTCAAAATGCTTAGGAAAGGGGATGAGTGAAATTAAGGGATAAAATGGATAGGGGAAAATCTCCTCAAATTTGTAGAACTTCTTGGATGTATCAGCCTGCAAGTCCTTGAGGGCAACTTTTATCTCTTCCCACTCTTTATTGATGGGTACTGAGGAGGAAGGGCCAACTAGATTGGACTGATCGTATGGGAGATATTGTTGATGTGATGGAGGTGGAGGTGGAATGGACTAACCATATGATAACAAAAATGGATATGATGGGGTTTGTTGGTATTGATTAAGATACATGGATTGGGGATTGGCATAAGCTTGTTGGTAGGTTGGCGGGGCTTGGTAATATGAGGAAGAGGTACCCTGATAATAAGATGGTGGTTGTTGAGAGTAATATGGATTAGATTAGTAATTATAGGTTTTTTGTGAACCATAGATTTTAGGACCCAATGGACCCTCTAACTCTTATAGGGTTTTTCACCCAAAAGGAGAGAGATTAGATCCTAAAATGCTTACTGATTCATTCAAATTAGGATGTGTGCGATGTGATGTGATGAAAATGGAGTGATCTAAGTGTTGCTAAGCTATGAAATTTATCAAACATTCATGTAAAACCTAAGAATTGAGTGATGTTTGAAAACACATTGTGAATTGCAACAACTATGAAAGACGAAGAAATAAAAAGAAATAAGCAGAACAAAAAGAAATGGATGAAATTAGAGTGCACCTGGAGGTAGAATGATGTCACTGGAAGGTTTTGAAATTTCTTTGAAATTTTTGTTAATGACCACTGGGACTCATTCGCTAAGCATGGCGAATCAATCCTGCTTCTGTTAAAAACTTCCGGAAACCTATTTCTGACTGTTGGGAGTTGAAATCTCAAAAAATAAATTTTCAGGCCTATAGGTGGGACTCATTCACCAAGGGTGGAGAATCAGTCCACCTACAAAAATTTGGAAAATCAGAGGAATATTCTGTGAAGTTAGATCTGTACTTCTGCCTCCTATAGGTCTTCGCTTCATAAACTACCAGAATTGGGTCTGAAAATGGATTTTTCTTGATGATTTGACTTGAATGAAGGGAAGAAGACTTGAATAACCTTGTAATGAAATATTAAATAATTCTCAAGCTTCCAAAGGACCTAAATCTGCATACAAACAACACAAGAAGAGAAATTGTTGATTGTTAAGGCATGGGGGTTTTCCTTAGTCAAACCCCATTTAGGTAATTAAACCAAATTGATGAAAGAAAGGAATGAAGTATGAAAAAATGGAGGTGAATCACCTTGCAATGATGGTTGATCTTAGATTTTTGCAACAATACATGTAGAACCAACCCTTGTATGCTTTAGAATGCTAACTTGAAGATCTTGCTTGACTTGGAGTGAAATATTGATGAATGAATAATGATAATAGATGCAAGAATGAATTGTTAGATATGTGGGAGATGTAATAATGAGGATAAAACTACTTATTTATAGTCAAGTGTGCCTTAGTACCCGATTATACTACATCATAGGCCGACATGAAGTGAAAATAAACTTTAAATTTCACTTTTTCCCACTCAAGGGTCAAAATGGGGGCTCGATAGGACTCATTCGCCAAGTATGGCGAATGGGTCCCACCTGGATGGGACTCATTCACCAAGCATGGCGAATGGGTCCCATAGGGACATTTTGACACCTATGAAGCTTAGGATATAAGAAATGAGGTTTAGATTGATATCTTGTTGGGTGTTTGATCAATTAAATCCTCGGGATGCACAATAGGACATGTTAGTGATGATGCAAATGTTGAATAGGGCTTGGGACACATAAACTAGGAATGCACAAGAACTAATGTGAATGTATAAATCACATTACAACACTAGCTTATCATTAAGAACCTTCTAGATTGATGAAATAATGTTATTATAATGTTGAATTTAGGAAGAAATGGGTTAATTAAGTCTAGAAAAGCGTGAAATCATCTTACAAGACTTTACAACACCTTTACAAGACATCAATAAACACATGTTATTTGATTTGAAAGGGTCCAAGACCTAGTGTGGATACAGAAAATGTCTCACAACACTAGATTAAGGCCTCATTAAGTCCATTTATTAAGAATTAATCCCATATCAAGAAAAGTGTACAATTTTTGATGGCACAGTTTGTTGTTGGGAAGCATAGGGAGGTTGTTGTGGGTTTGATTGTTGATAGTAGGGGGTTTGCTGGGATTATGAGGGATTAGTGTATGACAACTGTTGTTGGGATTTTTGCTGATTATAAGAAGAATAGTTGGGATTGGGGTTGGATATAGAGGCATGCAGATAATAGGTGCTTTGAGGATGATATAGGTATTGGGAAGTAGGGTTGTTTGGAATTTGTTGGGAGGATTGATGTGATTGCATCTGGATTTGTGAATGCTGAGGGGGTTTTTGGTAGGATGGTGGTTGCTTCTGAGGAGGTTGGGATGGGATTTGTGAATGCTGAGGAGGTTGTGACAGATTACCCTACTATTGGTGCGAAGGGGGTTGTTGATGTTGTGATGGAATTTATGCATGATGTGGAGGTTGTGAAGGAATTTGGCTATGCTACGAAGGTTGTGATGGGGGTTGCTATGGTGGTTGTTGGTGAGGTGGCTATGATGGTATATGTTACGGATTACCTTGAGGCTGATGCGAGGACAAGATATTTCCTTGAGGTGGTTGTTGGGATGTAAACAAAGGTGGCGATAAGTTTGATGTGTGTGTGAGACCAGGAGGTGGAGGTGGTGTAGTGAAAGGATTGTGAGCATTTCCCCCTGTATTCCCTTAAAGTTGGCCCAATTGGTTCGATGGGAGGTGTGGTGTAGATGGTGTAGGGGTCAGGCCTTGCAGGATGTTCATGCCTAGTGGATTGGGAGGACCTTGTGGGTGACCAAGACCAAGAGGACTGTTAGGATCAGGGCCTTGGGGATTGTTAGGATTGGGTGCAACACCCATTACTAGAATCAAGATGTGGGTGGACAGAAAATGATAAAGCACAACATTGACAAATCCCAGTTGGTACCATGTATCTTGTGGCATGACCTAGGGGACTTATGGAACTAACGAACTGGGATTCAAATCTTGTGGTAGATCAGGGGGTGTGATATTGACATATTGTGATAATTCAAACATTGACATTGTCTTGATACCCTTCATGAGTAATGTGGCGAGGATTTTATCCCCACACTCATCGAGAAGACAATCTGTCATTTGCACATTAGTGGGGTTGCTAAGATATTCGTCAACGGTAAGCTCGGGTTGGTTAACCATGCTTTCCTCTAGGGGAGATTGGATTTGTATCTCAGTGTTAGATTGGGATGATTCATCATTGGTGGGTTGATCCTAAGGCTGAGCACCTTGGAGCTATTGTCGTTCCATGAGTTTCTTTGTTTGCAATTAGGTAAGGGGGATGAAAATACAAAACAACTAGATGAATAAGATGAAACTAAGCTCTAGTATGCACTTAAAGGATGTCCTAGATGATATCTAAAAGGATTTCTAAGATGATATATTGATCGATTGAATGATTGATGGGATGATTTAGATAATTGATTAGATTGGATTTGATTAGGTTGGCTGATTTGATTGGATGATCGATAGGATTGGATGATTGATAGGATTGGATGATCAATTAGATTAGATTGATGAGACTAACTCTAAACTAAGTTCAAGGGCTTGAATTGATGATATGTGATACCGACGATTGGATTGGATTACAAAAGGATGATCACAACACCGAATCAAGGAGATTGATAAGGCCATGAAGGATTACTGACTAAGGATGGATGACAACCCTATGTGAGTGTGGATGATGATGATTAGGGCTAGTTACTTAACCCAATTGAATAAAAGCCCCTAAAACAAAGTCAAAAGGATTTAAATTGATAAAATGATGATGGATATACAATCTAGAGATGTCCTAGGATGCACCTATGTGATCGGATTCAGGAATCAATGAATTTTAAAAAATGCAGATGACCTAAAATGACTATTACGAGCAGATGGATGATGATAATTTTTTTTTATCGTAGAATCAAGCTTTGGAAAACAACATGATTTTAGTGGTCCAAAGGATTAAATCTCAAGAATTTTTAATGGGACGTGCATATGCCTCTATGTGTGACAAGATCACCCCTCTAAGTACGGGATCGCCTTTATGTAGTGCAAGTTCACCTATATAAGTAGCAGGATCACAGGTATATCTTTGGATGCTACAAAGAAATGAGCGAGCATGGGACACAATGTCACCTATCTATGGTTCAAGATTGCCTCTATCTTGAGATGTATAGACACAGACAAAAATGCCTATTGATGTAACAAGTTCACCTATTTCCTCAGATGTACATACATGGGGTGGAAACACCTTTGACGGGATCACCTATGGGTTGAACAGAATAGCCTATGTCTTGGATTGTATAGAAAAGGGTGGTATGGATGAGACATAGGATCATCCCTGTGGACGAAAAGTTTACCTATTCTAAGGGATGTACGGATGAGGGAGACACATATAAAACTTAGATTCACCGAAAATGACAATAGGATCACCTACTCTAAGTGAATAGGTAGACTGAGATGACATGGATTAGACATAGACTTGCCTAGGAGGATAGAAGGATCACCTGTTCAAGGAACAGGCGGATGCATGGTCACCTAACTAAGAGACCCATAGGAAAATTCACCCCTGACAAGGACAAGTTCACCTAAAGGATGACTAGAATGGACTTAAGATGCAAAATTACCCCTTTCCAGGGAAGGATCTCCCATCCACAATGCAAGTTCTCCCCTATGAGAAGAAAACTTGCCATTGAGGGCAGGGGAAAACTATGGAAAAGGAAAAAACATGACAAACAACAAGGAAAGGGCTGGACTGATGAAAAGCACTGGTATCACACAAGAAGCCACTCAAGGTAGCACAATCCTAAAATTAGTATTATGGGTTTACTAACTTGATGTAAGCCCACCATCTTGAGGGGACACCCCAAGGTTAATACTTTGTGTTATCGGGGTGGTTCTCTAGATCACCCTTTCTCGTGAAGGTGGATAGCTAGCGATTCAGTGGAATAGGGTCATCAATAGACGCCACGGGCTCACCTTCACACTCTCTCTCGGAGACTATCATAGTCTATCATGAGGATTTCTATCTCAGCCCAAGGGAGTACATGGTGAGTAACTTCAGGGTACGGTGCACATCCCCTGCACTACACCAAGTCATGGCTGAAACACGGGTCTCTATCTAGGCTGAAAAAGGCTATCTCGTGTGTCCTCGATACACCAAGAGGGTGCATGAGGCACAACCATGAACACCAACCCATCAAAAGTGTGAATTGAGAGCCCCAATGAGGTAGTGGAAACTCAGACCAACCTTGTACATCTTATCTAGGTATCACCCTAGCTTTGACGCTTCGCTAGACATGACATGACTGGATTGACTAGATTGGGGTACAACATTCATTCTCCCCCCTTTATATACCTTAGTGGTAACATGTGGTTGGAATCGTCCCTCGGGTGATGAAATCCTAGGTAGGTCCCACTAAGGGAAGGAAATACTAGATGTTTTGGTTGTGCCTTAGGCTCAGACGTAGCACAAGGGGAGAGCTTACACGTACTAGCACTTCCTAGGTAGACTGGATTGAATTGGGATGAGTTGCGCTTTCTCATCACCCAAGATCATCGAGAGGTGCAAGAGGAGTGGATACATCAAAAACTCACTCCCAGACATAGTGAAAAAATTAATTGACCCTTTAATTAATCTATGTTTTCCTAAATTAGTGTGAAAAAAAGACACAGATAGAGCTAAACTAGGGGTCTTTAGCTAATCATTCTACAAAAAATGAATTAGTAGTTTCAATATTCAGTCTTGGACAAACAATTTGCTGCATAAATGTTAGTAAAACCACACACTCATGGACAAATGAATTAGCTAATTAGTACCCAAAACCAAAATCAAGTGAATGCTCAAATCAAAAAATTGAATGTTCTAGAATACCTCAAATTTTCCCCTACGTAGAGCGAGTCTGCCTTAGTTTGTGATGCAATGTCGCCTATCTTCTACAAAAGGTGGGATCGTGTTCACGTTTTGGATGAAAGAGCGTATGCACTTTCACCTCTGAGTTCAAATTGAGTTCATCCCTTCATCAAGCAAGTTCACGACTTTCTAGACTTCTGAGCATATTCACCTCTGAAATCAATTGGTTTGAGTTAGGATCAACAACTTTTCCTTTCAAATGAAAAGGTGTATGCGAGTTTTCCTTTTTCACTCATAGGTCTACCTCTGTATCAAGCAGATTCACCTATCAGGGGTGGATTCACCCCTGCATGTGAAATCTGAACCTATAGAAATTCAAACAACAACAAACATAAAAGGAGACCTGTGATGTGGGTCCCATCGGGCATGCCAAAAATGTGTGCAAGTTTTTTTACCTACTCTAAGATGCAAAACTAAATAGAATGCAACAAGGAAAAATTCAAAACAAACACTCATGATTAGGCCTAGTTGAATCCAAATAAAGCACAAAGAAATGAAACCCTTTACCTTGTTCAAATTGATGAGTTTGGTTGGTCCTTTTTGATGCTTGATTGTGTGGTCCTTTCTTAGCAAAATGGCACGAAACCTAGCTCTAAATGATGCTTAAAATGATGCTAAAAGGATGAGGATTGCAATGGAGGATGTGGGTATGTGAGTAGATGCAATATGGAGGCTCAAAAATGTTGCAACAATGGTGATGGCTTGAATGGCTAAGTGATGGCTTAAATGATTGTTTGATTGCTAATGTGGATGTTCAAAATGGAGGCCATTCCACTATTTTTAGGGGAAGTTCCTCTAAAGCAATGGAGGGCCAGGATTGATCCATGGTGGAGAAGATTAAGGGCTAGGGTGAGTTGAGAACTCACAAGCCCTCACAAACTGACATGTGGCGAGTGATGTGGAAAGGAAGGGTGAGGTGGAGATGACATGGAGGTACTTTGATGTACCTTGGGAATGGACAAGATCTCCTCATAAAGGAGGTCCTTGTCCACATGTGCCTTGAGAGGACATGTGAGGAATTAAACATTCCTCACAAATCCTCATGGGGATGGGAGAAGGAATTTAAAATTCCTTAAAATGCATTAGAGGAATAAATGTGAATTAAAAATTCACATAGGGAAGGGGATGCCTTCTCCAAATAGAGAAAGCATTTAATGTAAGCTGACTAAGGACACACACCATAAATGGCATAAAGATTAGGTTAGCTTAATTAGGTGATTAAGGTTGTGCAAATGTGGGATTAAGCAAGCTAATGAAGGATTAGAGGAAAGTGGGAGATTATGGAGGCTGTGACCCTAATGGTGATTAGGGGTGTGCACATACTAATCATAGATTAATTAGATTAATCTAGATTAAGGAGGATTATGGAGGATGTAACATGAGGATTATATTGCATGTCAAAATAATTAGTGTATGTCATGGTGGAATATCCAATCTACATTAATTTCTAGAATTTCTTAGATCAACAATAGATTTTGTCTTAACCTAAACTATACAAATGGGAGCATGGACGTGAGTGGGAAACTTAGTTTTGAAACTTCCAAGTGGGTTGCATTTGAGGATGGATGCGATAACCCTAAGGCGACTGCTGGTATGGATGTGACAAATTCGTTGGTTGGGTTGGTTGAGGTGAAGTTTGTTGGCTGCCCCTCTTTTGTGCTGAATGATAGTGTTTCTGCAGTCGGTCTGCAAGTGTCTAGAATGGCCATTGGAGGTGGTTAGGGCAGTGTTGTCCCTATGTCTACGGTGTTTGGAGGAAGGAAAGCTTTGCGGGTCAGCTCTACGGCCAAAGCCAAGAATTTTGCGGGTCCCAAGCATGGGTTTTTTGGCAGATTTATCCCTGTCAGGAATGCTATCTCAGTGAAGCTGAAAGATGAAATAGTACAAGAAATTGAAGAGGTTGCTATTGACCTTTCCCTTTGTGGGGTGATCTTCCGGTTCAAAGGTGTTTGACCTAACCTCCCTCAGCTACATTCCTGGATCTCTAGCGAATGGGAGCCTTTAATTTTGGGTAAAGTTCACATTTATCCCTTAGCTAAGGGATTTTTTGCTACAAAATTTGATAATGCTCAAGACAAAAATGTAATCTTGTGTGAATTTTTTTTTAGCTGGGAAGATAAATATTTGTTGATGATCAAACCTTGACACTCTGATTTCAACCCTGTTTCTGAAACTTTTAACAAATTCCCGATTTGGGTTAGATTGCCCAATCTTCCCCTTCACCTTTGGCATGTCTCTCTTCTGGAGGAAGTGGGTGATATCCTTGGTGATTTTTTGATGGTGGATGATGAATCTTCTAATATTCTTCATTCCACCTATGCTCGCATTCTAGTTGAAATAAATGTTTCAAAAGGGTTTCCTGCTGAGGTCCTTAAATCTTCTAAAGGCTCCTAGGTCCAATCTTTGGATTATGAAGGAATTCCCTTCCGGTGTAGACGTTGCTTCAAAATAGGACATGCTGCTGCACATTGCGGATTTGAGAAAAAAACAAAGACAACTACTTGGTGGAAAGGTGCCTCTCAACAACACTATACGGTTGAGAAGAAAGTTGATCAGAATAAGAGTTTTTTAGAGGTGGTTGCTTCTGAATCACTCGGTCTTGGGACACCCCCCTGATTATCTCAAATGGTGGGGTCGCTAGGGAAACCCCTATTGAGTCTAAGACTACCATTTCAAGTGAATGTGCATCGGCTTCCCTTTCTGGTGGTTCTTCAGAAAATTCTTTATCTGTGCAAAGGACTCAAGATGATACTCCAAATAATTTGGCTGCTAGCTTTCATCTTCATGAAAGTAGTGAGCTGGTTTGGCATGGTAAGGCGGTGCAAGTGGAAGAAGGTTGGATCACAGTTAAAGGAAAAAAAGATAAATCCTCTAAGCCTTCTTTCGATATGATTCTCTGCTCCCACAAGACAAGTGTAAAATGTAAATCTTGAATGGTCTTGTTTTGGAGCTAGTTTTTTTCGCTGGTTGTATGCTGTCTTTTCTGTAGCCTTGCTCTTTTTGTTATAGGGTTCTGGGTCCCTTCAAAATCTATTTTTTCCTTTATCAAAAACATGAGGAGAGAGAAGAAGAGGAATTAAAAATTGATTTAATTCATATAGGGAAATGACTAAATTAAATAAATTGGTCTATTTATTTAATTTAGAGATGAAGAGGGTAAGGTATTTAATTGATTAATCAAATATCTTAGGAGACATTAGGATAAGGTGAAATATTAATCAAATAATAAATTATTTAATTAATATGGCTCAGGGATGTAGAATAGAAGAATACAAAGGGTGAATTTGACCATATGGAAGTGGTCAAATTTAGGTGTCTACATGAGTACTTAAAAACACATTATGAAAACAACATAATAGCTTCAACTTCCTTTTCAAAATAATCTAAATTCTCTAATGCATATACTAGGAAAGACATCTCAACCATGCATGCAAGACACATCATTCAAAAGTAAAATAACAAAGAAGAAGAGATCCCCATGCCTGTTATCACTTATCCAAATCAAATGGCAACAATGCAGCCTTTTCCACAATAGAAAGCTTGGTAAATAGCTCCTCAAGAATGTCACTATAAACTCTACCTCTCAAGTTGATAGCTTACTCCTCTCAAAATATAATCTGTTCTCAAAATATAACCTCCTCACAAACTATATGAACTCACTTCCTTTCTCTCTCTTAATGCAAAGCAAAGTATGGCTAGAAAATATAGAATTATGAATTGCAAAAGATGTATTATCTTATGGAAGAATGTGTCCCTCTCAAATGAAATGTTTCAGCTATTTATAGAGAAATCAAGCAACCTCAAAGCCTGCAATTTAGGCATGTTAATGGAAAACAAGCTTCATGCAAAGCAACACATGGAACATATCAGAAAGGTGGCGATTTCACAAGCTAATACTCAACATAATCACCTACAGGTTGACTTGTTTAGTGACAACAATCTGAAGACTTATTCAATCACCATATGCATAATTTGAATTGTCACAATGAAAATACTTCTACAAAAAAATAGATTCAAAGGTGGTGCCACTTCCATTATCATTTCCTTCATATTTGGCATGGTTAAACTACCAAAAGAATCAATAAACTTCCATTTTATGACAACAAGTTTCCATCAATCTATTTAGTGGATGAATCGACTTGAGTAATTAAATGAGTTAGACAAAGTCATGGTTGGTCTCACTATTGGCATTGACCAAGTCAAACATATTATTGACAACAATACCATGTTATAAATCGTGTGTCAAACAATATTATAATCGGTTAACACAAACAATCATTAGCTATTTAATCGGCTTCATTTGACATAATCAATAATGACTATTCTCAACCTCCATTCACATAGTCTCTATCGACTAAACGACCTTTATATATCGATTTCTATTGAATAAGAGATAGTTGAATTAATAACATATATATTATGTTATATATATATATTATATACATATATATATTTATATATATAACGATTAATATATATTTACATATTTATATATATATATATATCATAAGCTAATAATGTAAGCATACATTCGATATATATATATATATATATATATATATATATTTAAGCTAATAATGTAAGCATACATTTGATATATATATATATATATATTTAAGCTAATAATGTAAGCATACATTCGATATATATATATATATATATATATATATATGTATATATGAGTATAGGCAAGATAGTATATAATAAACACATTATATTGAATCTATACATATATATATGTATAAATGTATATTCTTCTATGTACGCGTATGTGTAGGTATATCTATATCAATGCATCCGTATGAGCATGTCCATTTGCCAATGTACACATGTATCAATATACATATACATATGGATACATGTATATATTATACATATATATGTTTAGATTTGATTCACATATAGCCATTCACGATTACCATCATATTGGTAAGTGTTTACGTGTGGTACATCTATACATATGCATATACATATTGTTAGATCCCATTGACATGCATGTGCATATATATACACATACTTCCATGTACATCCCACTTGTCAATATAATCGTAATAGTACAAGAAAGATCTCAACAACTCAAATAGATAAGTATCACCCAATAATGCATGCAGTAGTAAACAAGACTCCAAAATGCAGACATATCAACTAAGGATGATTTACCTACTACCCACAAGATGACTCAACTCAATCATTCTAATGTGGTGTGTGTTAATGCTCAGATAGTTTACTTTTACCGGTTACCCGACCAAGATCTTCTCTCGAGTGATACTTCCCCTCCACTTGGAGGAATGAACACATACTTGCATCCACTAACACATGCACATGACAGTCAATTGTTCACAACATATGCATTATATATAAGCATTTCCAATGTTAGAATAATAATAATTCAATAACCTTTCATTCACATATATGTAGTATTCCACCATGAATAACATCAACTGAGGTAATATCAAATGAGATAACATTCATATTGATAACAAGGTACAAGCATAATTTATTCATCTCCAAAATTCACATTACATTCATATTTACCCTATATGTAGTAATAGTAAATAGTAACTTCACAATTGGGGTGTAACATGATCTAGATGAATTCGAGGCATACTTAATCCACTAAGCATCAATCCCAATAAGATATTCAATATCAATAAAAAAGAAGAAGCCATTAAAACTAACATTCTAAAACACGAAAGCTTGACAAACATCTATTCTAAGACATTGAATCTTATCCTATTAGGGGAGTGGTATCACATTGATATAGAATGACAACCCTTTCCCAATCCCTTGGATAATATGAGCCTTTCCAATAGATTTTATTGATTAAATTGATGGAAACTGATGAAAAAGATGAATGAAAACATGATAAAAGATAAGATGTTTGATGAAAGTGTATGTAAACCCATTCTAAATGTGTACAAGATCAAAAAATTCAAGCCACAGATTCCAAAATATGCTAAATGAATGCAAACTAAGTTATCATGGAAGCCATTAATGGATGCTAAGCTTAATAGTGCATGAAAATTAACCTAAAATGCTTTTAAACATAAAACATGGATGCAAATAAGTGTGATTTTCAACAACATAAGTTTGCTCTGAAAAGATGGATCCCTATTCAATAAATGCAAGGTATATTTATAGAATAGGAAAAAAGAAGTCGATGGTCAAGATTGAAAGAATCAATCAATGGTTAGGATGGAAAGAAGATGGAGGCATGGATCATGGATTCCCATCAAGGGTTTAGAATTCAAGTTGATATTTAATCAAGGGCTCACAATCATGCAAAGAAGTACACTTTCAAAACTTGCTCAAGAAGTTTGTTGAAAGTTTGTCATAGGAAGAATATTCCCTTTTTTGAATGAGTGTAAAGGGAGAATATTCTTAAAGAATATATTCATGCAAGCGGATGAGGAAAATTAGCATTTAGCAAATTAAAACAGAGCTTTAATGTGCAAAGGGGAGGGATATTCCATAGGAATATTCCGTTTTGGAGGAATTTAGGATTTAGCATTAAATAATTAATTTATTTAATGAAAGGGGTGAAATTAGGATATTTAATTAAATAACTAGGATAACTAGGATTTATTTAATTAAATAAGAAGACATAAGAAGGACAATTAAATAATTTACAACATTCGATTAGATAGGCTGAAAAATGAATATGAAAGAGAGTGAATTAACCTAATTAGGTTAATAGATGAACACGAGGCCTTTGATTAATTAACTAGGTTAATTTAATAAAATAAGTGAAAAGAGGATGGATTTTAGGACTAAATGATGTTAGTATATTAGATTCAAGTGTATATATCATTCAAGATACTTTTAAGTGTCTACAACAACAACAAGACATTAAAATGGTAGAAAAAATTGATATAGTAGAGGAATCGGTCCTCTCATTTGATGCCCTTCCTTGTTTTGTTGAAGATGAGGAGGATAGATCAGCTATACCTACATCAGTTGAAGCTTTTGATAAGCTTGGTTCCAACTTGATAAATGAAGATAAATCCATGGTTTTGGAGCAGCAACATCAAAAATGTTCAACCCATGTTTTTTATTAGAGGTAAAAAAACATGTTTTGAAGGGGCCTAGAACCCTATACAAAAGAGAGCAGTTGAAACTAAAGAAAACTACATAAAGTATACATCAGCCCATATGTAGCAAACCAACATAAAAACATTAGCCAAAAAGGAGGAACCCAACCAACAACACTACATATTCTTCAGGATATCAGCAGCCTCCACATCACTTACCACAACCTTTTGACCATCAAATAATCTATTGAGGTTTGCAATTATGAGTTGGAGGGCCTCTCTTGGGATGTTATATAAATATTTTGTTTAGGTTTAGAAATAAAATCATCACCCCCAGAAGAGGCACTTTGTGGGAAGCAACATAAGAGTGAAGTGGCAACAAAGGACATGACAACCATTACATGCCAAGAGTATGATTTTGTTGCAGCTATTTTCCAAGAAAGAATTAAAACCGAGAGGAAATTTGAAGAATTTAGTTCTTCACCCAAAGTGTCTCACAAATCTGAGGTCTATGTTGATAAAGTGTGCATCAATAGAAGTAATTATGATGTTTGTTGGTTTTTTGTTGTCTCTAAATGTAGCAATGTTGAATATGAGGTCTTCACTCAAGATGAAGATGTCACCTTTGGCATTAGGGATAATATGATTGAGTTAGAATGCTTCACATGGAGCCAACACACTGAAAAATCCACCATTGAGCAACCACACATTTTTTTTGGAGAGTGATGCTTCCGTTACTCAATTTGTTTGTATACTCGAGCTTCAAAATTTCTCTTTTGAGGTGCATGAGGAAGGTCTTTCTTGTGCAAATAAAAAATCATATTTGGAATATTTTGCATCACCATGTGAGCTGGAAGGTCTTTCTTTTTGTTTTAGTTCATGCAATGAAGAGGTTAGTAGTGATAGTATTGGCCTATCCTTTTGTGAGGAGAGTTTTGTTCCTCTTACAAAATGGTTGTTCCTGGATTTTGACTTTCCTTCAAAGTGTTTTACCCCTATTGTTGTATGTTCAGATGAGACATTAGTGTTAAATGATTCTAAGACTTGTATCATATGGTTCCCTTGCAACGGTTAAATTTATAATGAAGCGATCCTTCACCTTGCAAGCATTTTATGCATTCCCATACAAGTTGGTAGTAGTTTTTAGTGGTTGCAGCTGGGTGAGGTTTGCAACTATGGTTTGGGTGAGATCAACTCCTTCAAAAGGTTCATCTTTGATAGAGGCAAGCTTCCATTCTTTTCTTTCTGTTAGTTTAGTGTACATATTACAAATATTTTCTTTTAATGAAGTGTGTTTGCACACCCTACATTCTGCTTAAGGGAATGTATGTTCCTAGTTTCCATGTTTTCCTCCAAGTGCAGCTGCACATGTTTTTTATTTTTCTTTGAGGAGGCCCAACTATTGAAGTTTTACCCTCATGACTTCATGCCCAATGGGCTGATAAGGCCTCTAGATCCCATGATTAGTAGGAAGTCATTCCATAAAAGTTTCCATTAATATTGTCATTTCATGCTCCCCTTGGATGACCCATCGCTGATATCCGATCTGAGAGATTCCCCAAGGGCCATCTTGCATGATTTTTTCTTGGAAGTTTCCTAAATTTTTCTAAGTCCCAGAATTTCAGGTTTTCTTCATTTTTCCATCGCTCCCTTCCTTCCCCTTTTTCTTCTAAGAGTTTTGGGTTTTTCCCTTCAGCCTTACTCTTTACTCCTTACCATCCCACTCCTCTTCCATTTTTACCCTTCTCCTTTCAACCTTCGGCCTTTGGTCTTCTCGCTTCCCTCTTCCCTTTCCTATTCCATCCTTATGCTTTTCTTCATCGGCTTTCGGCCTTCCCACTTCCCTCTTACCGTTCACTTCGCAATATGTAAGGCTTCAGTTTGACTTTCGACCTCCAATAGTCTGAGGTTTGACCTTCGAAATCTTCTTTGATCCTTTCATTTTCTTCCTTCTCCTTCCATTTTCCTTCTCACCAATGCCTTAACTATAAAATCTAACTAAGTGTCAGGGTTTTAGGTTTCAAACTTTGTCCTTCCCCTTTACCTCTTACCCTTCGTCAGTAGGAGGTATCTCATCAGTTTGACCTCCGACCTCCAAAAATCCAAGGTTTGATGCCCGATGTTTCCTTCTCACTTTTCCCCCTTTTTTCTCGAATTCGACGAAGTGTCAAATTTCTAGATTTTAGGGGTAAGGCTTATCCTTTACCTCTGACTTTTAGAGGTAAGCCTCCTCTCTTACCTTGACTCTTCCTTCCTTCTTTGCGCTCTCCTCCTCCTTTCCTCTAGCATTTGGTATGCTATAAGGCCAATGCCTGACATCCGATAGGTCGATGCCCTACACCTGAAAAAAAGCATTTTTGGGGCTTCAAACCATTTTTTTTAGGCTTGTAAAGGCTTCTTTTCAGGCCCGATGCCCTGACCTTTTGACATATTTTTGGCATGTTTTATGGGTGACATTTTTGAGGCTCGATTTGACACTTAAGCACCTAGATTTGATTCCTAAGCTTCAAGGATGAAATTTATGGCATCCCTTACCTTCTATAGTTAGATTTCACTGGCACCCATGCTCATTTATTTCTCTTTGTTGACTTATTGGTGGGTCTATGCCCTAGGTCATGATTTTCACAGGATGGCTCAGATTTTGCATGCACAGGCTTCATTGCTAACCCTAGTTAGTGTTAGGGTTCAGTTTGTTCTTCTAAGTAATGCCTAATCTATAAAGGAAAAATTTGTATTCTTTTTTAGATTTCTTCTTCCTTTGGCTCCTCTAGGGTTTTTCTTTTGCAAAATTACATTTTGTATCTTTTCCATTGTAAAGATTGGCTTTTTGCCTCCACATTAATGGAATCATTGTTGTTTGTATAAGCCATTACCTTCATATTTGAGTGTTTATTGTATTTTCATACATGTATGTTTGTGATTAAATGGTTTACATTTGTTGGTTATGAAACCCTCTTTCCTTCCAGTGCCTTGTCAAACCCTAGCCTCCATGTATGCCTCTGAAAATCAACCAAACAAAGATTTGTGAAAGTCCCCTTGCCCCTCTTCAACAATGTGTTGTGCAATATTGGTTAGGAAGAAGCAACCTTTCTATCTTGGTGTATCACCTCCCTCTCATTTCTATGCTATTAGTCTCCTCTTTTCCTTGTGAGTTGTTAGTGGTAGGATTTCATGTGCTGGGTTGGACCAACACATTGCACTAGGATTGAAAAGGAAGCCAACCTTCTCTAAAGATTTGACCTCATATGTGCAAAGGTCCCACACCTTAGGTTGTTTCTATTGTGTCATTGGAATGCTAAGCTTCGTGCTCAATAGGGTAGAATTTCATGTGACAACAATACCTAGATTAGGAGAAATGTGCAAAGACGAAAATGTGGGGCGAAGTGACTATAAATTTCCTCCATACTTTCTCCTTCCACAATGACAACCCCCAAATACTTACCACATTAACCCAGATGAAGGAAATCATATTTAAAATAGAGGACAATCTAAGGCTAGCAATATCACAAACCTCTTCTCCACCACCTAATGAGGAAGGCATATGGGAATATATTAAATGGTTGGATTAGGAATCTACCAGAGTAATAAAACATTATTGTGTAATACAAAATAATAATGAAGAAGAAGCTACAAAAATACAAATAGACCAAGAGGAAAGAGAAATAGAAGAAATCATTGAACCTAAAAGGAAATAATACAATGAACCCGCCAAACTAAAGAAAACAAACATTGTGGTAGAAGGGGATACCAAAATAGAAAGGATAGGAGATTATTGGGTTGACAAGGTTGTAGCACAAACGATAGAAGCCTTGTTAGAATTCCAAGATCTATTTCCTAGAAATTTTATGGAAATAAAAGGAATCAAGGATGATGGAGGAATGATAAAAATTCAACTTAAAGAAGGTACTAAAATAGTTCAAAAAAGGCCATATAGATGCAATTCAAATATGAAGAGGAAAGTAAAAACAAAGATAGACAAGATGTTGACTGTTAGAATCATCAAACCAGTAGAAGTTGTTGACTAGATAAGTCCAATGGTGGTACAAAACAAGAAAATAGTAGAGATAAGGGTTTGCATAGAATTTCAAGAATTAACAAAGCATGTTTACATGATCCATTCCCAACTCCCTTTACAAAATAAATATTAGAATCAATAGCCAGAAGAGAGATATACTCATTTACTGATGGCTTCTTTGGATACCATCAAGTGAAAATCGAGGAGGATCAACCTAAGACTACTTTTTCTACTAAATGGGGTTCCTATATGCATATAGTAGTTCCCTCTGGATTAAAGAATGCCCCTATAGTATTTATTAGGATAATGATCAACACTTTTAAGGACTTTATTCATGATTTTTTAGAATTATACTTGGATGAATACATTTTTTATGGTATGGTAAAAGATGATGTATAGGTCCTCCAGGTGATGTTAAACAGGTGTAGGAGCATGCAAATATCCCTAAAATTGAAGAAATGTACCTTTGTAGTACCCTATGGGACTATTTTGGGTCACATTATATGTAAAGAGGGGTTAATGGTGGACCCCATGAAAGTTGATTTGATCCTTAACTTACCACCACCAAAGAATGCACCAGAAAGTAAAAAAAAAATAGGATATTCAAGATATCGTATGAAGTTCATCAAAGGTTATGTCGATATCGCTGCCCCATTAGAGGATCTAATAAAGAAGAAAAATAGTAGGAGTATAGAATGGAATGAGGAATCACATAAAACCTTTGACACCTTAAAGCAGAAAATTGTAGAGGCACCAATTCTAATATTTTTGGATTGGAATAATCCTTTCCATGTTCACGTAGATTACTCTAGTATAACTATAGGGGTAGTACTCACTCAACCCAAAGCAATAAAGGACCATCCCATAGCTTTTGCTAGTAGTAAGTTGTCTGAGATTGAAAAAACTATACCACTACAGAAAGAGAAGCCCGAGTTATGGTATATGCATTATAAAAATACAAATATTATTTATTGTTGACATATTTTATGCCACCCTTGGATGCACATCATTTATATCCAATTAGGGAGATCCTATGTGTGCATCCTGTTGAAATCCATGATTATTTTTATGAATCTGAGTGTTCGAGGTTTTGAGCTCCCCAATTGTGTCTGATTAGGGTTCTGAGTTGCATATAGGGTTTAAACCCTCCTAAAAACCTTGTGCTTTTTCCTTGTCACTTTTTGTTTTGTTCGCTAATTGACCCTTTTATGAATAGTTAGTCTTGTGTCCCTAAGTTAAAAGGCGTTAATGTCCCCATTTGTCATTTTACCTAGGCATGACCTCCTTTTATGAAAAACTTTAAGGCATGTGCTAATTATCGTTGCTTAAGTCTTTGTATTGCACATAGCGCTTTTCCTTTCCTCCAATGGTTCCATTTTCACGATGCATAATGAGATCATCTCTTTTGCATTGCTTGTCACTATAATATTTTGGCCTTTATTTTTCACTTCTGCGATATGTGATGGACTATCTTTCCTAGCATTACACATCACTGTTTCATGTTAAGGTTCTCAAGTCAAATGCATGATACGCAATGAATGACCCTGATTCAGTGGAGATAACCTAATGGTCATCGCTAGCTTCTAGTGCATCGCGGTTATGATCCAAAGAGTTGAAGACCTTTGCACGATGCGCGACGGGTGGGAGGATATCTTCATCAAGGAGACAATATGATATTGGAGGGAGTTATTTTGCAGTCCCTTCGACTTTCCAATGGAGGTGTATGACATCAACATGGACAAGTAGAATTTTTGCACTCCCTTGCAGTGATATGGTGGATCTTGAGTTGAGACCAGTAGGACAACAAGTAGGAAAGAGGTATCTTGGTGGGCCTGAGGTTTTGGTTTTCCTTGTGTGATTTAATGAATTAGATTCAATGTTGAAGATCTAATGATTATCACACACACCATTCACATTGCTATTGTGAATAATGTCGCCCAAGTTCTTTCTGCGATGGTCTTGTTTTTTGTGATGAGAGCATAAATGGTTCAGATTTGATGGCCAACATCCAATGGTCATCACAAGGGTTCTTCACATTGCAGTTTTGGAAACATAAGCATAAGGCCTTTACATGATGAGTGATGGGAAAATATTTTGGTGAATATTCCTTTCATCGGAGCTACTTTACACATCACGTCTTTACATTTTGTCACCGGATGCCTTTCCATAATAAGCGATGAAGGGCTAAGATTTAACGAAGAACATCCAATGACTAAGGTTGCATCATACCCTTGCTTCACATTGTTGTTGTGAGACAAGGCGGTGGAGTGGTTTGTGTGATGCTTAACGAATGAACTTGATTTGAAGGTGGAGATCAACAATGATGTTTTAAACTTGGTCCAATGTTTGATCTTAGCCATCCATCAAAGATCCAATGACCAACATTCAAAATTCAATGTTCAATTGCTCTAGTTTGTGGTAGATTTGTAGAAGTAATGGCTCAACGATAATTCTTAGCTACTAGATCAAATCTGATCGTCTATGGATTGAATTTTCATGCTTTTTCAAGGTTGTATTGATTGGAGGATGTCACCATTACTCCTTGATGTTTTGTAGAGGCCATATGCTTATGTCAGGGTATGTTGGCCTAGATTTTATTGCAGAATTCATGGGCACCCATCCCTGCATTCATGAGAGTCATCATCTTGGGATGTTCTTGAGATGTTAAAGCCTTTATGGCTAGTTATGTTGATCTATGATGGGAGATATTCAAATCATTTTTTTTGATCGAGTTCATCCTCTATAACCATAATTAGTTTAGGGTTAGGGTTTCAATTTCAAATCTTGGTTATGCTTGAACCATAAAGGAAAATATTGTTTTATGGGTTCTTCCTTTGGCCCCTCTAGTATTTTTCTCTTGCAGTCCTACAACTCTTGCATTTTTCCATTGTAAAGGTTACTTTAAGCTTATGTCAATAAATTTCAACTATTACCATCATTTCCTCTTGCATGTTTGAGTAAAATTCATTTACCTTCATATTTGAGTGGGTGTTTTAGTTGTTTCTTTGACATATTATGTTGTATTAAAGTAGGAAGGAACAAGATCTAAATTCAGTGCATCACCTTATTTTACATTTCATGTCTCTTTCTACCCCTTTTCCCTTATGATCTGTTAGAGTAGGTTAGCATTAGGACTTTCATATGCTGGATTAGACCAACACATTTACACTTAGTTTAGAAAAGGAAGCTGACCTTCTCTAGAGACTTGACCTCAACTTGCAAGGTCCCACACCTTGAGGTCATTTCCATTGTGTCATTAGAACACTGAACTCTTGTTTAGTAGGGTGCATTTTTATGTGACAACATTTACTATCCACACCATTCACTTTATTTATGGATCATGAACCCCTCAAATAGATACTTAACAAATTGGTGACCACTGACACATATCTAGATGGTTATTTTTATTTCAAGAGTTTGATTTTAAAATCATGGGAAAACTCAGGAAGAATAACCAAGGATCAAATTACTTGTCATGAATTAAAATCGGAGAAGAATAGGATGCCCAGGGAGAAAAGTTACAAGACACGCATTTATTCCACATTACTACAATATTGGAAGAGTTAGAAGATATTATTATTTTTCTCTCTACAGGTGAATTTCCTAAGGATATATCACCACAAGATAAATAATCACTAGTGTGGAGGGTTGCGTCGTACACCCTAGTAGAAGGAGAGCTACGCCATCTTGGGAGAGATGATATTTTGAGAAGAGTTGTATACAAACATGATGGGAAATTCATTTTACAAGAAGCACATGAAGGCATTATTGGAGGCCATACTTCCAGAGAAACCACTGCCAAAAGGGTAAAACTTGTCGGCTTATGGTGGCCAACCTTACGCAAAGATGCCACAACATGCATAAAAGGATGTGATATTTTTCAAAGGGTAGGTGTAGACACGTAAAAAGTATTGATTGACATTACACACCTGATCCTGATTTAACTAACACCGCTTCGTCCTGAATCATCTCTCTGTCTAACCATTTAATCGAATACCCTAATTTAATTAAATTCATCAATTTTCCTCTCTTAATTAAATAAATTAATTTTATTTGATTAAGTCACTCTTTCTCATTAATTAACTAAATCAATGTTATTTAATTAAGCCTCTGATATCTATTTAATTAAATAATTCATTTTATTTGATTAAATCTCTAAAGTCATCTTATTAAATTAAATAAATTAAACCTTATTTGATTTAATCTAACATCATCCCCTTTAGTTAAATAAATCAAAATCTTTATTTAACTAAGTCTAAATCAATTTCCTCTCAACTTTGATTTATTTAAATCCTAAAATCTAAGTCAAAATTGTCAAATCACCTAACTTCATCTTAATTAATCAAATATTGATTAATGCTAACTCTAATCCATGTCCCATCCTCTAGCTTTTGCCACTTGCACATGAAAATACATTTAATTAATTTATTAAATCCCTATTTTCTCTCAACCTGGCATCTTTAGGGGAATATTCCTCCAAGTTTGAAAATCTCTCCAAGTAGACTTTGTCCTTCCAACAATACATTCATTCCCTCTTACATGTCCTTGTCTATTGATCCAAGTGGCATTTAATTCATTTTCATCCCCCTCAAACTTGTCATTTCACTATTTTGAAATTCCACCTAATTGCATTTATGGGAACATTCATTAAAATGTGCACATCCTTTGCCCATTCACCTCTTGACAAGTGGCACTTTCCCATTGGATGTTGAATGATCCCACATTGCTTCATTTTGGGCATTCTTCCATCTTGTCTTTCTATAAATAAGAGGCTTCTCTCCTCATTTTGATCATCCACAATTTGAGCAAGTCTACTATACTTAATTTCATCCTCAAACATATCTATTTCCATCAATTTTATCAAGGTCTTAGCTAGGTTATGCAAATTTTTCATCATGGAGCTCAATTGAATCTTCAACAAAGTGGACCACTCATCAACATTGCATCATGGGAGTTGGGAAAGGGCTAATCTTCACATCAAATTGGCACCAATTCCCCCATGGGATCAATAGTTTGCTTTACATTGAATAGGATTTGATAGCTTTTGTTTATGCTTGCTTATGTTCTTCATCTCATTTCTTGTTCTTTGCAATTTAAATGGATTTCATGGGGAATCTTGATTCTCACTTTCATTTGATCTAATATTATGTTTGTGCAGGTCTAGGATTGGGGTTCTATAGTAGGTAAACCTATTGCATGAGATGAAATGCCACTTAGACTAGTATTAGCTCAAAATCCATTTGAAAAGTGGGCAATAGACTTCATAGGAATAATTGACCCTCTAATAAAGCATTCAAAACCTAGGTTCATTATAACCGAAGTGGAATACCTTACAAAGTGGGTAGAGGAAGAACCAAGAAGAGATTACACCACAAAGACTACCGCAAAATTCTTATATGAAAATACCATAACAAGATATGGGTTCCATTTGAGCATAAATAGTGATCAAGGTAAACACTTTGTGAATAAGATGATAAATGAACTCCTTCACAATTTATGATAACACATAATAGAATTTCCCCGTCTCATCCACAAGCTAATGGGGCCAGTGAAGCACTAAACAAGATAATTGGAAAAGCATTAACTAAGATGTGTAATGGGAACAAAATGAATTGGGATGTAAAGGTACCTGCGATACTTTGGGCCTATTGCACATCCTATAAAAGGACTAGTTAGTTCACCCCATTTCAGTTAGTTTATAGCATTGACGCCACAATACCAATGAACCTTATTATTCTAAACATATGTATCACACTCACTTTGTGGTTGGATGATGATCAATCCTTTATGCAAAGGATAAAGTATTTAGAGAAATTGGATGAATTCTGAAAAATTACAATATACATCCACCAATTAGAAAGGAAAAGATAAAAAAAAATGGCATGGAAAGAACTTGTGATTGAAAACATTCAAAAAAGGGGATTTGGTGTTGTTATATGATACTAAGTTTAAGAATCAAGGAAAACTAAAAATCAGATAGTTAGGACCATATTACATTGACGAGATAATTGAATCTAGAACAATAAAGCTAAAACAACTGGACAACACTCTCATAATAGGGCACATTAATGGTACACAATTGAAAAACTATCACTTACCAGAAAATTGAAAATACCAAATATAAACAACCTAATGTATACTATGTACCATAGCTTAGACCTAAGGAAAATTAAAAATCAAAAAAATCAAAAGTAACCCATCAAATCAACAAAATGACTAGGAAAACCTGCAAAACAGGAAACACATTAAATGCCCAGCTACCCCCACCCATATAATAACTCACACCCCACTAACTCACCTATATATAATACCACTTACACCCTCATTTCTCACATAATCTAATTGTTCTCTTGACTTATTTTGTGCTAAGAATTCTTTGAACATTTTGCAGCTTCCCCACAATTCACTAATTTCCTTTGTGCTACAATGGATACTCCTACTCTCATCAATATCTCAAAGAAACCTCAACCAAAGTACAAGAAACACCCATACAAAGCCATGGAATTCAACAAAGAAGGGGCATTTTCTAACATACCCATCAATGTGGTGTATTTAGAAGATGTGTGAAAATATATTCATAAGTAGATAGTAGAGCTCAACCACACCAAGTTTGAGGAGCTCTGCAAGACCCTCCTAACACCAAATGGTAGTGGGTACCTACCATAATACAAAGAAGTAGGGCTAAAAAAATTGGATGTCTGGAAAGATTACCCAAATTTTTGTGATAACCATGAATGGGTAATGTCTGGAACTTAATAAAGTGTGTGAAAAAATTATCCATCTAGAAAAACCACATTGCATAACTAAAGAATCCATTCACATGGTATCTAGATTGAGCATGAAAGGATTCGTTCCAACGAAGAATGCCATTAAAATTGAAAAATTTACCAAATTGACTGAAGCAATGTTTGACAAAAGAAGTATGAATGGATAGGCAATCATAGATCCTTGGAACAATCTGATATGCCACCATGGGTATCACCTATAAGATATATTATGCAAACCATGAGGATCTTGCAAAACCCACCACTATCCATACTACATATCAAATGATTTTTGATGAAAAAGACTTCGACCTCTATGAAGTCATGAGAGAACAATTCATGGAGAACATTAACAAAATCAAAATGTCTAGGTATCATTTCTGATTTGGCACATTACTTATATGCCTAATTTTATATTTCATGAATGAGCTCCCCAACATCAAAGGCAAGGTCTGGAAAAAACACCTCCCTATTGTGGAATAGATTAAGAAACATGCATAAAATCTCCTAGACAAGCAATCATACACCATGGCATATTGAGGATTTTTCAAAATTCTCCAAGAATAGATGCAAGCTCGGGAATGGCTCCCCTACAATTTGGTACACCAGTACATCAACACAATAAAATTCTTGGTCAATAAAGGTTATACCTATATGGAAGTAGTAGAGCCTAGGACCAGGGTATGTGCAAGATCATCATGGAAAAAATAGGCCCTTAAGTGGCAAAAAAATTCAGAAAAATCAGTGTTAGGCAACTTGACGTAAAAATTTGAATAAGTTATCTATATTATTTCAAAAATATGTAAGAATAGAATCTATAGAAAATTGAATGTAGTTTCTAAACTACTAGATTTATTTAAAAATAAATAAAATCTATTTGGTGAAAATTTGAGATTTCAATGCAGTAGTACTTAAATTTTAGGGAAAAAATAAGAAGTAGGTGTCTGTCTAACCACCTTAACCATAATAAAATTATAATATTTTTAAATAAGATTTTATATATAAGTAGAGAACTCATGTCCCGATGTGATGCATATTTTTTTGTAATTTTTTTCCAAGTAAATAATTAATTATGATTTTTTTATTACAACTTTTAAAAAATATAAAAACTCGTATGTCTAACCACCTTAACTTGGTCAAAACTTCAATGAAATTTAATTTTTCTTTTTTTAATCCTATATTATGTGAAGCATAGAATGTGACGCATGTTTCGGATTCAAAAAATGTGATACCATTTGAAATTTATAGATGTTTTTCAATCAACCTATCGATCAGGACTTTAGTTGTAATTCTAATAGAAAATAAATAATAATTATTTATTAAGTTAAAATTAAAGCATTATTTATATTGGTGGAAAGTTGAGAATCTCAACTAAAAACCCTTTTCGTTTCATCAATTTTGGATAAAAATAAAGTCGTCAGCCACATACCCTACAAATACCCATAATATTGCCACTTTTTTGCCCCTCATGATCCTGCACATACCCACCACATGGATTCTGTAACTCCCATACGAGGTCACATCAAATGAAATAGATGTATTGCATCTACCTTACTCACGAAACAAAAGGACCCTAATGTAGAAAGATTTGGAACATAAAAATAACTCATGGATAACATATATAAGAAGGGGCAAAAGAGAAATTGGAAAAGAATAAAGAAAAACTCCATGAGTAGTGGGGTATTCCAAATGGGGGATTCACACAAAAGGCTACATCACCCTCTGCATTAGAGCCATCTACCAGAAGATCGGGTTGATTTCATTTTGAGGGACCCACTTCCTCTGTACAAACTGTATCAACCTTAGGGAAGCCACCACAAACTGCCCCACCAAAAAGAGCTAGAAAACACAGCCTAAATAGATGTCCAAGTGACAAAGAGAAGAGGATAAAGAGGTTGAAAATATACTAGAAGGTGAAGAGGAGGTCCTACAACCTCTCAAGAGAAAAAAAGAGTACAACAACCTTTGTACCTCCACTGTGAATAAATCTAGAGCAACCAGAGAAAACACAAGAATCTCCAGAGCAACCAGAGGAGCTCATTGATGTTTTGGCGACTTACAATGCCATTACAAGCCATGGGATGCTTTCAAAACTACTCCAAATGTATAAAGACATGTTCACAAATAATAAAGATAGGGTAATTCAATGTTTAGTTAAATACCACTCTAATAAAAGGCTCAAAGAAGCCATGAAAGAATTCTTGAAAGAAATAATTATTGTAATATGGGAAAAATAGGCAAAGGCATTGAGAAAGGATGAAGAAATAAGGGAGAAAGCCATCTCCTCTATCAACCCAAACATCATTGTAGAGCAAAATAAAACACTAGCATAGGCGCAAGCCCAAGATCTCTAGACCAAACAAAGAGTTGATAGGCTCATGGAAGATGATATGGAAAATATGAAAGCCATTTGGAAAGAAACAGAGGAAGTCATCTAGAATCTATATGAAGTTATAAGGAAAAATAACACAAAAGAGCAAGTCGAGGGCTCGAACCTAAAGGAAAACACTCCTAGAGAAAAGACAAGTCCCAGAGAGAGGAATAGGGAGGATTCTAGAGATACCTCCATGCCCTCAAATACCATCTTCGCAATCAAAAACTTCCTCACACAACAACAAAAAATACAAATGGTGCCATCTTCATAGTTGTTACAAGTTTCGATGGTAAGGGCATAGGTTAACTTGTCCAACATGTCACCCCTACATAAGATACAATTAGGGGATATATTCCATGGGTAAAAGCACAAACTTGTGTCACACTTTATAAAGGAATCAACCAACAACAAAAAATATTCTAAACTTCAACCACATAAAAGTGGTCTTTATGTTTTGAATTTAAAAATAGTGTAAACTAATGAAATGTAGAACTTTTGATGAAGTTTATTCCTATAATTTTTCAAACTTTAAAAAAAATTGTTTTCATTGTGTTTTTATCAATTTAAGGACAGATTTTGGAATGTTGAAAATTTCATAAAAGAGTGACTTCATGGGCCATCAAGAAACAAATTGAAAAAAACTTCATTTAGATCCCTAATTTTTTTTTCTCCAAATAGGTAACTTCAGTATCTTATGCATGGAAAAAAAATCAAATTTTGATGTATATTTTTCTTGTAATAATGTTTTAAAGTTAGACTTGTCATAATTTGACAGTTTTCAAGGGACGTCAACTATTGTCAAAAAATAATTTATACCCTTTTGAAGAAGACTCTCTCCTCTTGTGGCCCATATAATTTTAAAAAAAATTAATATGTTTTACTATTTTAAAAAAAAATTCTAATCATCTTTTTTTTAATTTTAACAACCTACTTGCATTATTTTAAAAATAAAATATATTAAAACTAATCAAAATATTACAAAATATATATATTTGGATTCACCACTCTGAGCTCTACAAAAGGGTTTTTTTTTTTTTTGCAGAAAAATCATTCTGATTGGAGAAATACTCTGCCAAAGTTGAATGTTTCAAAAATTCTAAAAAAGGGTGAGTTGGCTGCCAAGTAGGATGCCAACTAGACATGCTCGGCCGAGTATGTTTCAGTCGAGCATGTTTCGGCCAAAACATACTTGGCCAAAAATTGCTTGATATTTTCAAGCTATATATATTAAATACACTCACTATTTCCATGTTTTTGGCTGAATGTATTTGGCCTAGTGACTTTTGGTTGAAACCTATTCAGCTGAAAAAGTACCTGCCACGTCAGTGTCGCATGGTTTCGGCTGAAAGCCTCTCAACCGAATATCTTCCAGCCAAAAATAGTTCGCTTGGAACTATTTATTTGGTCGAAAGTGTGACACACTATTGTGCTTTTACCCCCATTCTACCACCCGAGAAGAGCTATTGAAAGAACATGTACAACATGTCGAACAACTAGAAGAGGCAATACTTACACTTTAAAATGCTATTCCCCATCTTCCATGGGACACTTCACTTCTGCTACTACAACAACTTAAGCAGTTGGTAAACAATCTACAAGCATACTTCACCTCCACCAAGGCCAACATTAGAAAAGAGGCCTAACAAGAGTTGATGAAGAAGTATACAAAGGAGTATACCAAGAGATATAATACTACACACTCCTAGCTAGAACAACAAATCAAACAAATGGGAGATAGCGTCCAAGAGGCCGAGGTGATCCACCAATTTTGTTTAAAGTGACCCAATACAATAAAGAGCCTCCTTATACACAAATAATTCAAATAGAAGATCAAATAGCACAAGTGGATTATGATCCTTTGCAAGACCCGACCAAAGAAATGAGGGATCAAATTGATAATCTCCACAACCAACTACAATAACTCCATACTCAATGGGAGAAAGTCAAAGAACAAATAAAGCAAATGAGGGAGACAATCAGTAGCAAATGAAGACTTCTCCAGATAATTTTGAAGGAGGCAAAGTAGATAGAAAAGAACATTTCAGCTCCAATTTATCTCTAGCAAGAAGAGCTAGCCTTAGCTCAAATTCAAGGATAGATTGGAAAACTAATAAAAACACAATAATATTAAGCTTCAACCATGGTGAGGCTCAAGATATAATACAAGCATCTCCTTCCAAACCGAGCATCATGTCTTGGGGATAAGACAAAATTTTAAAAGGGGGGATGATGCTACCAAGTCAAGGGCTACAATAAAACCTACCATAGGCTATTGAAAAAGGTATGCAATACTGAGAAAAGGCATTGGTTATAGTTATGGGTCATGTCCCTTCAATGGAATGTATGTGTATATGCAATGCAAATCATATGCAGAAAATATATAGAAGATATGATGATAGATAGAGAGATATAGTATATGAGTAGAGACTAAGACCTACATTGTATGAGATTCTAATATAATATAAAGGATTTATAAGGGTTATCTATATATGTATGTCCAAGGAATTTATGAATCTTTCTTTTGATGTTATATGATGTATGTTAAGTGTCCTTTCTAGAATCTTACCTCAAATTCTTATTTCTCTTACTGTATCCTCTGGGGTATAAACATACTACATAAGAAGCAATGGGGTACAAACCTCTAGCTTGTACTTCCCCATTTCTCTTGCTAATAGTCTCCTCTAAGAGAAGATAAAATACATTCTCAATAAGAACAACCTTTTTAGTAATGCTTCAAATATCCATTTATAGGTCATCCCATGAGTCTAGTAGATAACACAAAAGGATCATGCATCAATCTTGTTCTTTAATTTTTGTACGTATTAAGTGTAATGATCTCATAGCCATGTTGCATGTATTCAAGTGCTCAGAAAGAGAATCCCCCCTCACCCATCCTTAGCATGTATAACTTATTCTAGAGAAAAAAAATTGTTAACTAGGGATTTTTCTTGGTATAATTGCCCAAAATTTTTTAGAGTTTTTTTGTAGTGGAATCTTCATAGACATTCGAAAATATCAAAGTTTATGTAATAAAAAAATAATAAGTATTCTCATATTCCTATAGAACACAACCTTATCTTCTAGTGTCATAAACACATGTTTATTCTTACTATTAAAACCTACATATCATGATCTAGAGTAAATCTTTCATCTTGAGCTTTCAAAACCTGAAACTAGTGCTACTAAATATTTCCATCTCTAATATAGATGTTCTTTCTATCATCCAAAAAAAATTCCTTTACACAAATATTTTAGATGCTCAAAAGAAGAGTCACTATCAACCATCTTTCGAGAATATAAATTCTTCCATAAAAAAATCTTATTCATCAAGGATTTAGTTTGGTATAGGTTACCTAACTTCTTCGAGAAGGTTTTCATGGTAGCCTCTCCCAAAATATTTAGGATCACTGAATGTGCTAAAAAAATCTTAATCAAGCTTTTATATTTCTTATTCAACATCACCGATTCTTCATCCTTCATAGATTTAGGCTTTCTTTTAGAGACCATGACCCTTAAATCTTAATCTAAGAAAAAGTCCTCCATTTTAAGCTTACACAACTAAATTTTTATGCCATTTAATTTATCCTATTTCAATTATGACATGCTCTCTCTCTTTCCTAGAACAAGATCACATCTATGAATAGGCTCCCACTCAAACCAAGATTACTATAAAAAATATTTGTTCATCACACCAAGGAAACAGAATTGGCTAAGCTATAATATCAAATAAAGGGAATCTAGATAACATAAATGCTTTCTAGACTAATCTATGAGAAAATAAAATAAAAAACTAATAAAAAATTCAAAAATGAAATAACACAATAATATTGTATCACATAAAGAAAACATATATCCTAGGAAAAATATTTTGAGAAAAATCAATAGCAAAAGGATTCCTAATGTATTATTTAGTAAACTAACATGAATATAATACACTCTTCAAATTGTCACTCCTTTGTATGTGTACCAACAATGTTTATAGAAATTTTGACAGTATGACCTTGGAAATATAAGATGTTCTATGATGCAACATTCTTATGGGGTATAAGTTTGTTAAAAGTCATACTCTACTAGGTAACCTTCCTCTTAAATGCTCTTATGTGTGTTACAATTTTTTAGAGATAGTACAATAGTATAGATGCTCTTGCACATCTTACATGACATAGATACTCTCTTACACATATCATACAACATATATAGGCATGGCATAGAGTTACAATGTGATGCCTTTTTCCATGAACACTTTAAAATATATAAATTAAAAAAAAAACCAATCATTGGATTATGTAAGGTGTATAACACCTAATCCAACTAAACTTTGTACCTCATTTGATGACCAAAAAACATCTTTGATTATTTAATCACTGGATATTTAGTAAAATTTAAAAATGGTGTCTTCTTATTTACTTGCTATGTCTATATTTTGTATTTTAAAAATTTAAAGTTTGGAGATTAAGACTTAATTGATCATGATTTTTTTTTAAATTACATGTTTCTTTTTAATTTGATATGTGAAAAAGAGCTCAAGCTTCAATATCATCTAGAATCTAACCTATTAGAAATTTGTTATGTGACACATCATTACATGTGACGATTATTTGAACTAGAGTTTTGATTTTGATACTTCACATTTAAGATACTTTAAAAGTTGGAAATACCAAGTCCTTCATTTGCAACATACAAAATCTTATTTAAAAGACTCTAGATGAAATGAAATGATATTACTTTGAATAATTTATTTATTAATTTTTAATACTCAAGACGCATTTATGTTTATAATAAATATTTGACACATACAAGATGGAATAGTTGTAATTGTCATATATAAGATAAAAAATCAAATATTTAGCTCAACTATTATAGTTATGACTTATGTTTACAAAATAAATATTTGTTACCCACCTTAAAGAAAATTAATAATGATTTAAATTTATCTAAAGATTGAATAGTTTAACAATTGTAACTATAATCTTATTCATTCCATATAATTAACTAGCTATCCATAACAACTCATCATTGATATACAAATCAAAATTCCTACACTTGTTAGTTTGTGTATTGGTATTTGATGGCATCTTGCAAAATTTATCAATTTCTCATTAGCAACAAACTTAGAAATTTGATTATTTTTTAAGAACATTTATTTGATTTATCCTAATGATGGATCATAGAGTGTAATATGAAACGATAATGCAAAATAAACACACACAATCAAATCTAGGAACTTTGCAGCTAATCTATATGGATTGTGGAAATTTGCTATCATTAATATTAAAAATAGTTAAAAAAACTCAAATTATACATATTAAAGGCTTTTGAAACTTGTCGACCCAACCAATTCTCAATGTATATTTATTTTATAATTCAAAAATTTCAAATATACATATTAAGAGGTTTTTGAAACTTGTTGACCCAACAAATTCTCAATGCATATTTATTTTATAATTAATTGAGGTTGCTCTATTGCACAAGTCCCTTAGAACTCAATTTTGAATATTGTTGACTCAACAAATTCTCAATCTAATTTTATTTTTAACAAATTGAGATTGAAACTATCTTACAAGTTCCTATCAGCATGCACAATTACAACCTAAAATAAAATTAGTAAAAAATTCTCAATGCATATTTATTTTATAATTAATTGAGGTTGCTCTATAATACAAGCTCCTATATAACTCAATTTTGAATATTGTTGACTCAACGAATTCTCTCTAATTTTAACAAATTAAGATTGAACCTATCTTACAAATTCCTATCAGCATGCACAATTACAACCTAAATTAAAATTAGTAAATTACTAATTTAATAGTAATTCCTTTATCTTTGAATTAATATAAATTAGATTAGTATCTATTCTTCTAGGAATGTCCACCCAACCATAGATGTACAATTGACCTTATTTCTTAATTAATTAAAAATTAAAAATCCATTATATTCTCAATTAATAAATACCTAAATTCCATCAAACGATTCTTCTATTACTCTCCAATCCATACCCTTCAAACTCACAGTTCGAACCCGCTTGAGTTAAACCATGGTTTACATGGTTAACTTTATTGTCGAAGTCAATGAATTAAGTACAACTGCCGGCACAACTTACGGAAATATAATTTTTAATTTATTATAAAAGAGAAAATTGTGCTCCGTACAATTTGACCTTTTTCTGCGCCGGCCTCTTCGTATGGTTAAGATTTATTACGGAATTTAAGGGCATTCAGATTGGACGGCCAAGAATACCGGCGGCTGAACTCCATTGGTTGGCCGGATTTGGCGGCGTCCGATGAGTTGGTGGGACCCAAGTTTAGGTTCTTTTCAAATATGTCTTTTTCTACCTGCCGGTCAAAGGGGAAATATAGCTATATTTAAACTTTGTTTAAGGTATCATTTTGTCTATTGTGGGTCCGTTCAATGGCTCACACAAGTTTAGGGTTTTATTTGTTTTTCTTTCTTGCTCCTTAAAAAATCTAAGGGTGGGCCCAGTCTTCTAGGGTTTCTTGAAAAAAATTTAGTGGGTGTTGTTGAGATTTTCTAAAATTATTTACCTCATCTTAAAAGAGGACAAATTGAGTCTAAAAGGACAACGCCCATTAAAATAAAAGAAATTGAGTCCAAAGACTAATTTGTCATTTATTTGCTTTTTGTCTCTTCTTTTGAGATTGGTTTTTGTTGGAGGTATGCATACCTTTCAAGTTTTATTAATTTGTATTAAATTGATAAAAGATAAAATACTTAAAATATTTTTGACTTATTAAATTGTAAATTTTATTTTATTTGTCATTTTATTGAATAATAGACGAGCAATTTTAAAAATTTAAATGTTAATATAAGCTTTTAGATAATATAATGAAAAAGTCTTAACATTTTTTTGTATTGAATAAGCTTAGAGGAATTACAATGAATAAAAAAGTAGCCCCAAAAGGAGACTGTTAAAAAGAAAAACCAACAACATCACTAAGAATTTACAATGTCTCAATTGTACATCCAAAAGCAGCAAGCTTAATGCCCACTAAGAAACAAGTCTGTAACAGTACTAAAGAAATGCACATTTACACAATCAGTAAGCAACAAACATGTGCCACTATTACACACTAAATTTAAACATGACTTGCAAATGCCTGGGACAACAAAGCTCCCCTTGACGCAGTTGCAAAAATTGGTGTTTGATCTCCTCCAAACGCTTACTAAAATATGAATCTTCTATGCGCCCCCTCTTCAATTGAGAACAAAGAAAAGTGAATTGAAACATGATGTCATAGTAAAACTTTAGAATATCTGTTTCTGAATGCAAAATGTGCTTAGAAAATATTGCTGAACATCTACTTTTCCATACATGTAATAAAATACATTGCCTCATAGGATCAACAATTATGTTTTTATGTAGTTCAATACCAAAGATTGCTTCTTTCCAGCATAAGACATGATAAAAAACAGTAGGAAAATGATAAAAAATACTCTTCCATTTTCTTTTTGTATGTGGACAGTCCCAAAAGATATGTTTTAAGCTTTCATTGTGCTGACAAAAATGACACTTGGCTGCTTGTAATCTTAAATTTTTTATTCTATCCCCAATTGGCAATTTATGGTGCAAAATTTTCTAGGCCAGCAATTGAGCATCTACTGTCGTCTTAGACTTCTAAATCCGAGCACTTAACATTCTCCATTTTCTTTCACTAAACTTACAGTTCCATTTTCTATCAAGTCTTGGATTTAATTTCATACTCAGAAGAAGCT
Organism: Sequoia sempervirens; assembly: GCA_007258455.2. Lineage (NCBI taxonomy): Eukaryota > Viridiplantae > Streptophyta > Pinopsida > Cupressales > Cupressaceae > Sequoia > Sequoia sempervirens. The sequence goes on from VDFB02000015.1 coordinate 442,796,045, forward strand.
TGAAATATAACTTCTTCAAAGGGAACCATAAGAAAGGATATTTATCAAGCCACACCCAATCCTTGAAGAAGTTGCAGTGCAAAGGAGCACATATTTTCATGAGGAGTTCAATAGGGACTAACAATTTCACAAAGACCATGGAACCTGTATACCTATTATGTAAACTAAAATTTTGCTTTGAATCCTGCCAAGCAGCCCAATCAAGAGCATTAAAATCCCAAATATCACCAAACTATTTCACCCATTTACTAAAAAGATAATGAGATTGTTTAGGAAAAGTGACTACAAGTGGTTTCCCATGATATAGAACAAATTTATTCCACCATATAGATGAAGTAGCGAAGTTGAAACTATGTTGTAGAGAGTCTTTTTTCCAATTTAAAAAATTGCAGACCTGTTGCCAAGCCTTCCAAATAGATTGCAATGGAAATGATGCTCTAACCCGAAAGAAAGGAGCAAGTAGAATCTTATCCATCCATCCCATGTTTTTCCATTTATTATTCATCATTGCAAGTGAAATACGACGCCGCACTAAAACTTTTCATTGTTCCTCCTCTGACATAACTCTTATAATCCACTTAGCAGCTAGACAAATCCCTTATGTCCTGGGATCAATAAGGCCCAACCCCCCTTTGGACTTAGGTTGTAAACAATGCAACCAAGAGGATGTCCTATATCCCATTTTACCATCCCGATTAGTCCACAAGAATTGCCGAATTAGCTTATTTAGGTCTTCATAACCCTTTTTGGAAGGCATCCAACATGAGGAATAATAAACATGGGAAACCAAGAATATCTAGTTTATCACCTGTAATTTACCAGCTAATGAAAGAAATCTATTTTCCCAATTATAGATTTTATTTTTCAATTTAGTGATAAACCAATTCCACATATCATGGAGTGAAACCCCAAAACCGAAAGGAATACCAAGGTATCTTGTAATCTTCCCATGTCTAATTTGCTTCCAATCTTTAGGAATCCATTCTGGAGGAGGATCAGATTGAGTCATAATAAAATTAGTTTTATGATGAGCTAATTTAGAACCCGAAACTTCACAATAAAAATTTAGAATATGCATAACATTGTTGATTTATGTTTCAGAATTTTGGATAAATAGCAAGCTATCATCAACAAAGTGTGAGTTTATAACAGCCACATTATTGGGGATGGGAATGCCTTTAATCAGATTCATTTGATTATATTTTTGCAATAGATAACCAAGAGCATCAATAGCTAAAACATAAAGAAATGGAGATAATGGGCAACCCTGTTTGATTGAGCGTTGCAAAGGAAACTTGCTAGACATTGAATTATTGATCAACAACTGAGCATTTGCATCATTAAAGAGCATCTTCACATGCTTACATATTTTGGGACCGAAACCTAGCCAATGCAACATCTTAATAATGAAGCTCCATCACATTCTATCATACGCCTTATCAAAGTCAAGCTTAACCAACAAAGCATTTTGCTTTGATTGTTGAGCCCATTCACTTGTTTCCCAAGCCAATATTAAGTTATCAAGGATAAATCTGCTACCTAGGAATCCTGTTTGCTCTGGTCTAATAATCATTTTAGCCACCAGTTTGATCCTAGAGGCGAGAGCTTTAGCAATAATTTTATAGGAGGTGTTAAGCAATGTAATAGGCCATCCGACAATAAGGTCTATATTTTTCCCTTTTGGAAGCAACTTGATTAAACCCCTATTAATATCTGGCCCCAATGTCCCGTGATTAATAGCTTCCAAATAAACTAGAAAAAAGTCTTCTTTAATATGCAGCCATAAAGCTTGATAAAATTCAATCGATAACCCATCAATTCCTAGACTTTTATTAGGGTCCATAGAGAAAACAACATGTTCCAAATCTTTCATGGAAAGATCACGGTCAAGAAATTAACTATAATATAGGTCCACTTCTAGGAATGACTCCTTAAATTAAGATATCTTCTAATACTAGTTAAGCATCTTTCCAATGGTGTTCTTCTCTAAAAATCTTTTCATAGAAATCTTGGAACACATTTATGATCTCTTCTGAAGTGGTGTAAATCCTTCCATTTTCATCGTGTATAGGGCCTATATGTTATTTTTTGTGTTTATAGTTTAGATATTTAAAGAAGTACTTAGACTCTATATTACATTCTTTAAACCAATGCAACTTGGCCCTTATTTTGGCACCTTGTCCCCTATACATATCCAACTTGCGCAACTGAGTTTCACGAGAAGCTATAGAAGTTTGAATAGAAATATCTTCTGGGTTTGAATTCAACATTCTCCTATACCGCTCTAACTTCCCTGTAAGGATCTTTCTTTACATCTACACTACCATGCAAGTCTCTTACCAAAAGATCATAAGAAATCAGTACATTTAGAGATAGCAGCCTATCGCTAGATCCTATAAGATTCACCTTCTTTTGGCTTAGGAATAGAGTTCCAAATGCCGACCAAAGCATCAACGCAAGAAGAAATTTTAAGGTGTGAAGTATTAAGCTTAAAAGGTAGCTGTGAGTCCACTTCTTTAATCTTGTCCCTTGTAAGGACAAAAAAGATTGGAAAATGATCAGAAAGAGTAGTTGAATAGTCTACTTTCACATAGTGCCCCATAGGGTCGTGCATAACTTGGATGTTAGGAGAGATATAAAACCTGTCCAATATGCTAAGCTTTCTATCAACACCCCACCTACAATTAGTCCAAGTATACCTACAATTTTGATGATGGTTTTTTTTTTTTTAAAAGGATCTATAATCCCCACCGAGTTACGACAAAATAACCATTTATCAAACTCTTCATTACTTAGCTTTAAATGATTAACCCAACTACGATCTAAATGATGTTCTGCCATATTTAAGTCTCCTCCAATAACCCAATCAGCTTGGGGGAGATGTCTGGACATCCAATCCCATAATTCACATCTTTCTTTGGCTATGTTTGGAGCATAAACTGAACAAAAATCAATAGGTTGGTCATTGATAAAAACAAGAATCCACACATAATTTTGCAATAGATCCTCCCCTTTATCAATATCATTTATTAAATAATTATTAAAATGGAAATCTCATGAAAGGGTGTGATGGTTTGGAAAACCACCCCTTAAAGTTTATATAAAGCATTTATGTGAGACTTGGAAAAGACATGGAAAATATTTAAGACATGAGACAAGGAAAAAATAAGGAAAATCAAGTAGAGCATATTGCTGGAATAGGGTTCCAGGTTAGCAAGCTATGAGTAGGATGGAGAAGGGGCATTCCTACAGTGGGTGTCCAATCTGGGTAACAAGTGCCTTCACTCAGGATGGGTCTGGCCAGGGCATGGTTTTGTGGCACAAGTGTTGAGCATTGTTCCGGTGGAACCAACACTCATGTAGAGCAACAAAGTCTGCTTTCCTCCCAGAATACTAATAGACGGAAGAGGCTAAACCAAAGACCATTCCAACAATAGTTGGGGATTTCTTCTGCACATTTCCAAAGATAAGTATTAAAGCTTAATAAATTGTATGAGCAATACAGTGTTTAAATCTATGAGTTTATTGAATTAATAATTTATTGACAACATGATTGAATTTATTGAGTGAAATTGTTGGTCAATTTATTTAATTTCAAAGTCTTTACTTGAACTTTAAATATTATATTAAAATTTGTGCATAAAAGTTTTGGGATTAATCTCTGGAAATAATTTAAATCATTGCATTTTTATATTTGGGAATTAGTTTCATTTCAATTAACCCAAGTACGATCCGAATGATGTTCCACCATATTTAAGTCTCCTCCAATAACCCAATCAACTTGGGGGAGATTTTTGGACATCCAATCCCATAATTCACATCTTTCTTTGGCTATGTTTGGAGCATAAACTAAACAGAAACCAATAAGTTGGTCATTGATAAAAAACAAGAATCCACACACAATTGTGTGATAGATCCTCCCCTTTATCAATAAAAAACCTATTAATCCATGAAGCAAGACCAATCATTGCCCCCTTACCATCTCTATGCAACACATGGAAAAAGGTTGCATTCTTCCAAACGTTGGATAAAGAAGAGGAGAGATGAGAGCCATTAATCTTGACTTCTTGAAGAAAAAAAAAATGGTTTCCATTTGAAAATAGCATCCTTAACCTCAAACTTGCAGTGAGGGAGGGATAGCCCTCTCACATTCCAAGAAAGAGTTTTAAACTTCATAATTAGGCAGAGTTAGAGAGGTCTTCCAATTGTGGCAAAACTTCAAACGGATTAGCAAGTATAATAGACTAGTCGGAGTTCCTAGGTTCCTTCACAACAGAAATAGGAGACCTAGATCTTTTTCTTGCAGGTGGAGAAATAGAGACAGGTCTCCTAAGAGGAGATTGAGACCTTTGAATACCAGAAAAAGTTGGTGAAGCTCTCTTTGGTTTCTCTGGTAACCTTTCATTAGAATTGGCAGTGGAGCTGTTATAATTTTGAGATACTGATTGTCCATTTTGATTTACAACAGACCTTGGATGCTCCTCCTTTTCCTAATAATCCTCCAGCCATCATTCATGATGGCATCTTTAAAGGTGTGTGGTTTATCATTATTACCATTTTCCTTTGACATGACATTATCTTGCTGATTTAATTATACTAAACTAGGCATAATAGAAGGTTGATTTTGTTGATTCAATTGATGTGCATTTGGTGAGGCTACTATGTTGGCTTGCATGTATCTATTTTTTTCTGAGAGGAAAATTCCTAATTAAGTGCCCATATTGTCGGCATTAAAAGCAAGCATTAGGTTTATTCAGGTAGACAATAGGTTGTAGAAACTCACACCCTAGCCCAATCAATTTGATATGTTTAGGTAGTTGATTCTTTAAGTCCATTTCCAAACATGCACATGGATGTACCCTTAAACTGGAGAGTTTATCAATGTTGTTCTTGCACTAGAAAACTCTCCCTAGCTAAGAAATAATGTCCCTTAAAAAAGGCATGAGGGCAAGGTTAAGAAATGGTAACTCAATCCACATTGGATACCTAGATTTGGACCTTCAAGAAAGTCTAGACTCCAAGCCTGTAGATAACATATTTTCCCACAGATAACCCATGTGCCATGCTAGAGGACAACTTGAGCATGGTCAACAGATTTAAATACCCTCTACCAAGCCCTCAATTTCCCAACTCCTATTCTCCCAGTTTAATTAACCCATTTGTAAAATTACAGATTATGTACCCTCTGAAGGGTACCAAGCTAGAGCAGTAGTTGTTGGCGAGAAGGATGAAGAACAGGACAATGATGATACTGGTAAAAAGTCTAACATTGATGATTCTAGCAATAGTGGAAAAATATGTACTTGTTCTTCAATACTAATAGGATATTTGTTCTAGTAAAAAAATTGAGTCTAAAGGACTTATTTTTTATTTATTTGCTTTTGTCTCTTCTTTTGAGGTTGGTTTTTGTTGGAGGTATGCATTCCTTTAAGTTTTTATTAATTTGTAATAAATTAATTAAAGAGATAAAATAATTAAAAAAATTTGAGTTTTTAAATTGTAAAAACTATTTTATTTGTCATTTTATTGAATAATAGACATGAAATGTTTGAAAAATTTAAATGTTAATATAAGATATATTAGATAATAGAGTAAAAAAGTTTTATATTGATGATTCTAGCAATAGTGAAAAAATATATAGTTGGTCTTCAATACTAATGGGATACTTGTTCTAGAAAAAAGTCTAATTAATTTGTAATATTAATTAAAGAGACAAAATAATTAAAACATTTTAACTTTTTAAATTGTAAAAAAAAATTATTTGTCATTTTATGGAATAATAGACATGGATAGTTTTAAAAAATTAAATGTTAATATAAGCTATTAAATATTAATGGGATGTCTTTTCCATTATTCTCAATGTAAGAAGTATATCCATTTTGAAGGTTCTTTTACTTATTACAACTTGTTCTACTAAAAAAATCTTATTAATTTGTAATATTAATTAAAAAAAATAAAAAAAATAAAAAAATAAACCTTTTAAATTGTAAAAAATATTGTATTTGTCATTTTATTGAATAATAGACATGGACAGTTTTATAAATTTAAATGTTAATATAAGTTATTAAATATTAATGAGATGTATTTTTCATTATTCTCAATGTAAGAAATATATCTATTTTGAAGGTTCTTTTACTTATTACATAGGGAGATTTCTAATCAATTTACAAAAATATATTTATTAATAGAAAATATCAATGGGCGCCACTTCCTGTTGTATCTTTTCCTTCCAACCCATCTTTGTCTTCAAAAAATAATGTCAATCTTATATTTTATTATAACCAAAACTATTGTTTTGTTTTAATGGTCATATTTACATATTATCAAATAAGTTTTATAAAAAGAAATAAAATAATATTTTTAATTTTTTATTATAATTTAAAGTTTAATTAGCCAAATTAAATGAGGTGTGATTGGAAAAGGTTTGATCCTCTTTGACTTTAATGAAATGGATCTCCTATTCATAATTTGGATGATCTTTGACTTAAATATGTGTCACCTAATAATATTATAATTCACCATATAAAAATAGGGACACCCATGTCTATAAATCTAATTATTTCTAGTATAATCTACTAAAATAAGAGAGTTTCTAATATCTACTCTCAATAGTGTAACAAATATTTGTTGATTTTGTGTTAATAGTATAATCATTACTATAAATTTACATCTATTTTGCTTATAATAAAATCTTCATTATTTATGCATGCTTTAAGTGTAAATGTGTGAACTTCTTCTTAGCATTGTTAGGTTTATCTTGTCTTGAGTACATATGTAAAATATATTTGGTTTATCCAATAAGCTTACTTTGAAGATTATTCATTATCAAAGTGCTTGATAATTACTCTTTTATGGTAGATCACTTGTTTTCAATATGCATGCATAAATTGGTAATTTTTTGTTGCATTTCTTCTAAATGAGATAAAAATAACAAATGAGAAAACTATGCATGATAATCAATACAATAGCTAACCCTATTTATGATGACACAATGCTAATGGAGCTCACTATTCTAATAACTAAAATGTTGATACTCCTTGCATTGCTCATCTTAGTAAAAAAAATCCATTTTTTATATTGGCCATAGGTAGTGCATTAGTCATGTGCTACTTGTTTAGCATTTGATTCCTCCCTAATCCAAGAGTCACACTCATGCAAGAAGTAATATGAAGTTGTTTCCTTCATGAAATTGTAGATATTAAACCAATATATTATGATTGTGTGGCGCTATGGTGTCTTATGTTTTGGGCTTTTCCTTAGGCTTATGATTTTCTCTTAGGTTGATTCACCTTTTACTTGTTTTTACAATTGGAGGAACAACATCTATTATATAATTTTTTTTTCTTTTTTTTTGATATTTGGTTGGTTGACCATACTCCAAAAATATCTTTTAACATGAGGAAACTTCTAGTGAAATACGTGTTCATACAAGAAATAAAACCTAGGTACAAGTTGCAAGCCATAAAAATATTTGCTAGGGTTATGAAATGTCTAACAAGATAGGTGTTTGTATAAAGTTGTACATTGGTTTCAATTATTCCTATCTTGAGGCCAACAACTATGGATTTCTCTATATGCACTAACAAGTAATTAATGGTTTAATAACATCTACAACTATTTGTAATACATATTTGGTACACAAGCAAGGTAAAGGAACTTATTAGGTGAACACAAAATCTAGATCCAAGTCGAATAAATTCCATATTGGTAGTGTTGATGACCAATACATAAATATGGATGAATATGGTTGTTTTTATATTGTAGATGAATAATGAGAGCAATTCACTATTCATTTTTTGATAACTTGAAAATATCTTCTAAGAATTTACCTTCCAAGAATTCATGTTTCAAGCACATTGAGGCCTAACAACATTTCTGTATTTGTGAGTTTCAAATTATTGTTCAAGCATGTAAGGAAGCTAAGGTAGTGGAACACTGCCTACACTAATCTTCAAAGTCCAAGATAATGCAAAAAATTATAGATCTTTACAACAATTACAAAAAAAACATAAATATCATGCATACCACAACATAGTGATTTACGTGGGGAAAATGTTTTTGGGAGAAAACCCCTACACTCCATAAGCCACCAAATATATTATTAAAAAAACACAAAGATTACAATATAATTGTGGAGTAAGCTTCTAACAGAAGTATCACCAACCAAAGATCCAGAGGCAACACGAATGATATCAAACTCTCATAATACACCACAATATACAATTGACCCTCATAAAATAGTTTTGTCTTCTAGGGAAAGTCAAGCCAACAAAATATCAACCATCAGATCTGAGACCTAATGATGAATGATCTAAATTTACAATTATAAAATATACATAAAATTTAACTTTTGGGGGCGCTACCCTTGAGCCCCATTGAGGCGCATGACCCCCAAAGCCCCCACTGAGGGGATGATCCCCTAGGAACTATAGTGTTAAAAAAAGGGTCCTTTGACATTTTTCGCACTCGTTTGGGTCCTTCTTATGGATTTTGGCTTAATGTTGCCTTGATTTAATGTTGTAATGTGGATAACACATTCACATTAGGTATTAGGCCCTTGTTAACTAAAAGGATTCAAATGGTACCTTACCTAAGTGTTGAAAAGTGTTGTAACAACACTTTCACACTTTTCTAGGATCTTGTTAATAAAGTAGCCTCTTTTCATCATTTACCAAGCCTTATTTCAAAGTGTTGTGACACACTTTCACACTTTTCTAGGTTTTTCATTAATAATTGAGCTTTCTTGTGCTTTAATTGGCCCCATTTTGCATCCACAAGCCTTATTTATGTGTATTTTTGAGAATAATACCAACAAATATCATTTAAAATACCAAAGTCGTGAAACCCACCTTAATAATTTAAGGTGGGACTCATTTTCCATTATGGTCAAATGAGTCCCCTTAGGTGGGACCCATTCGCCCAGGGTGGCAAATGAGTCCCCTTTAACTCAATTTAAAATTGATTCAAAATTATGGTGGGTTTTTATTCTCTAAGATCTAAGGTTGGCCTGTAGTGTTGTAATTTTGAGAATTATTGCATAATTGAGTATAAATACATGCTTCTTTCTCTCATTTTCATACCTAGAATATTTTACAAGCATTCATGCATATAGTTCACAAGAGCATTTGAGCATTCAAGGAATTTCAAGGGAAGATTATCAAGCATTCAAGAGCTTCTTCAAGTGTCATTCATCATGTCAAAGATTGTTTGCATCATTTTTTTTAGAGCTAACATTTGTGATGTAGGATTGTGTGATTCAAGCAAGCATTGCATCAACATTAAGCAAGATTTCAAGACCACATCCATTGGAGCCATCACTTACATGTTTAAAACACCTTATTGATAGGGTTTGGTGAGTTGCAACATCATTATTTTCTCATTCATCATTCTCTATTCTATTTCATTTCATTTGAAGAGTTTAATTACCAACAAGGGGTTTGACTAAGCCAAACCCCTATTCACTAACCCCCACAACATTTTTCCCTCTTTTTGAATGTGATTTGTAGGTCTAGGTTGTAGATTTATCAAAGAGAAATATTGGAAAAGTTGTCATCAAATTTTCAAAGCAATTCAGATTTTTCAAAGTTGCAAACAAGCCTTGGAGGACTACAAGTCGAGTTTGGCAATTTCAGACCCAAATTTGTATTAGGAAGAGAAAAGCAGACCAAAACCTACATAATCCACTCTAGAATTTCTAGAAAAGAAGTGGATTGATTCACCACTATTGGAAAATGAGTCCCACTACCTAGGTGTAAACAAGATTTTTTGCAGATCTGAGTACCCTTTTGGCTAAAACTTGCTCCTGTACATTTTCCAGAAAACTAGACTAATTTTCCTAGCCTGGCATATGAGTCCCAATCATCTTCAACATCAAAATTTTTAATGATCTAGAGCTCCATTCCATCTCCAACAAGTTTCTAGGTGCACATCTCTAATTTCACAACTTTTTGTTGCATTTTACTTTCATTCTTAGGTCATTTAGTATTAGTTTGCATATCACATTGTGTTTTCAGACATCTTGCATTTTCCAAGTTTACACTTGGTGGTGAACCCTCATTTGTTGTTACTTTTTCCCTAGAACTCTCCCTTTGTCATATTTCAATCTCCTTTGCATTGAAATCTCAAGGGTTTGTTCTTGATTGAATAGTGGAGTTTTTTCCCCTTTCCTTTTAGGTTGCAAAACCCTAGAAGTGAAAGTGAGAGAACCAAAATTTTCTTATTCATTTTGGTGAACCTACATATAGATCATTATATTTTTGATTTGGAGTGCATTTACATCATATATTTAAAGTTTATTAACATTGCATTAGGTTTTGCATTGTTTAATTTGTATTCTAGGGTTTCAAACTTTGCATTAGTGAAAAGTTCATTTAGCTTGCATTATTGCACTTAATTTCATTAAAAATTAGTAAAATTCTTCATTTGCATTTCAAGTTTGCATCATAAAACTTAAAAATCATAAAATTTGATTTAAAAATTCTAAAAAATTTCAAAAAATTAGTACCTAGACTCATTCGCCACCTTGGGCGAAATAGTCCCTTTGCATATTTTTCACTAAGTTTTCTGTCATTTATAGTTTAGTTTCTGAGTTTCTGCTTGTTGTTTCTACATTTTAGTTTTACTTTCCAGAATTTCAGTTTTAAGTAATTCATTCTTGTTAGCTTACATTGCATTTGCATTCACCCTGCATTTAGTAGCCTTTGCATGAGTGTTTGGTGTCCTATTGTTAATACCTTAGCGAGAAGAAGTTCAAGACTCATTTCATCCCAAGATAAGACACTCCTTGTGGATCTTGGGTTATCCTAGTATTGACACTAGTACACTAGGCATGGATAATACCCTTAACAACTCTTTCTAGGCAAGGATATTACCCTTAACATCTCTTTGCCTTCAAGTAGCATGCAAGTTGAACCACAAAATGATAATATCCCATAAGAGAAAATAATTCAAATCCATGAGGACTTAGCAAACCTCCAACATCAATTAAGCCTTACAAAAATTTCAACTACTACAATTCCTACCATAGAAAACATCCATCACATGCTTGAAAGTGAAGATGGCCTTGACATTGTGAAAAACATAGTTGAGATATGTGTAAAACATCTTCCTTCAACCTCTAGTGCTCCTATACCAACAAAAAATGTTGTAAACCAAGGAGGAACTCAAATTCCTCCCTCAATGATAGCCTCAATAACAATGCAACAAGTTAGTCGTGTGATTCCTTCCTTGGGTATTCCTGCTAGCATCCCTAGTTCCTATGTGGCATTACACAATCTATCTTCTACCACATTACCACCTATAAGCATTCCATTCACTTGTCCTACCAATACATACACTCCATCACCACTTTCACTTCCATCTCATACCAAAAGTAATGATCCTCTCATAACACAACTTTTCCAAACTATTTCATCTATACAAAAACAAATTTTGACTATAAACCAAAATCGGAATGGCCCACACACATACTATGTCAAAAGTAGTCCATTATCTTTGGAAATATTGCGAACACCAATGCCAAAAGGAATAGAGGTGCCTAGATTTGAGAAATATGGAGGGAAGGGAGATCCTTATAACCATCTTAATGCCTACATGACCTTATGCAATGAATTTTTCCTTGATGATAAAATATTGGAAAAAATATTCCCTAGGTCCTTAAAAGATACTACCTTGGAATGGTTTTCTTGTTTACCAAACAATTCAATTTGTTCATTCAATGAACTTGTTGATGCATTTGTAAACCATTTCCAAGTGCATATAAATCCAAAGATGACCTTGGCCGATTTGATGAGATGAAAGCAAAATGAGGGTGAAAAATTCATTGAATTTATCTCATGCTATCAATTGCTTTATTCCCAAATCGATGTCTAGGTTCTTGACCCACACCTTCAAAAGATGTTCATAGAAAAATCAGAGAGCAAAATTCAAGACAAGTTGACCATGATGAAATTCCCATCCTTCATGCATTTATGCACTACCTTCTGTGATTATCAAAATTAGATTAGTAGTCAAGATACAAGGTCCATTTCTACCCGAATTGAAAAATATGAACCCATAAACCTGAACCATAGATTTTTGGGACCCTAATGCTACTCTCTAACTCTTATAGGGTTTTTCACCTAAAAGGAGAGAGATTAGATCCAAAAATGCTAAGGGTTCATTGAAATTATGTTATTCAAGATTTTTTGTAAGATAAATGAACTAAACTAAATGCAATTAAGTGATTTAAATGACTAAATATGAATGTAAGACTAAGATTTATGCTATTTTTGAAAACACATTATGTATTGCAAAAAAACTAAGAAATGAATGCAAACTATAACATAAATGAATTAGACTAAATATGTGCACCTGGAATGTGGATGAATATTGGAAATAGCCTCTGAAATGCTGATAATCTTGATTTTTAGGCCTAGAGGGACTCATTCGCCATTCTGGGTGAATCAGTCCCAACTCTACCAAACTGCACTAGAGCATGTTTCTGACAAAAAGGTATCTAAAAATGTAAAAATAAAAAAATTGACCTTGGGGTGGGACTCATTCACCACCCATGGTGAATAAGTCCACTCTTGAATTTCTATATTTTCAAAGGTGGATTTTGGGGCTTTCGGTCTGCACTTTTGCTTCCTACAGGTGTCTGCTTTCAAAACTGTTGTATTCGAGCTTCAAAATGACTTTTTGTTGATATTTTAGACTTTAATGATGAGAATATGACTTTAATAACTTTTCAACTTGATATTCAATGATTTCCAAGCTTCCAAGAGTCTCAAATCTGCAAACACACAAGAAGAAAAGAGAAAATGTTGATTGTTAGGGCATGGGGGTTTGCCTTGGTCAAACCCCTTTTATGTAATTAAACCAAAATGATGAAAGAAAGTAATGAAACATGCAAAATGGAATTTATTTTAGAATTTGATAAATCCAACTTCACATACCCCAAAGATCACCTGCATGCAAATAACCTATCATAGAAAGAAGACATTCGAGACAAAAAGGCAAGGGTGCTCTGAAAGCTGAAAATGTATTAATTAGAGAATGGGATAAAATACAATGATAAATCATTATAAAAGGAGATTGTGCAACCCTAAAGAAACCCTAAAGGTAGACATTTAATAATTAATATAATTATTAAATGTCACAATATGCAAACTAAAGTGAAATCTTAAGAGAGGAATAAAGGTAACTTAATTAACATAATTAAGTTAAAACCTTTACTTTAACACTCCCCCTTAAGATGATAAAGAGTGTAGCTACAAAAATGTGCATGAAAGAAAAGGTAACTACAATGCATGAAAGAAAACAAGGTTCCCGACAACTAGGCCTAATCAGGTACCTGAATACAACCAAATCTCTATAAAGTGGAGAAAGGGAGAAAACCTCATGGGAACAAAACTCCCCCCCAAAAGAGAGAAAATAAAAGAATGAAATGCACTAATGAAAGAAGGATAGGAGGTGGATTACATGATACCCCCCATAGAAAACTTATATCATATAAGTACATACACAATGGTCTCCATAGGAGAGATATAAAGAGACAAGAAGACCCCCCCACAATGAAGAAACTCATGTCGCAATCGTAGATGCCTGATGTAGAATCCAAAAGGAGATCCTTAAGTGGAAGATAATATTCCTCCCCTTGGAAAGAAATGGATCTAGAGGATGATGTTGAAGAAACCTTGTGAAGAGTGATGAACCAATCTATCTCAAGATGTGTGCCATGATAGGACGTTGAAGAATCTCTCTGTCTGAATTGAAACAAATGATGCCAAATCCAAATTGATGTGGAGAATCCTGAAATGCAACCTCTGAATGCATGGATAATGGTGGGTGTATAGTGATAACCTGACTATTAAGGTAGAGGAGATGAATTTCCTCAAAATAATCCTCAAGATCTACAGAGTGAGACTCAACAAACAAGAATGTGTCTGCAAGATAAGAATCCCATGATGTAGCAGTTAATGAATGGCCAAGATGGTCATGTTGCTGAATTGAATCCATAGGGGCCAATGTGGTGATACTGATGGTATCAAGAAAAACAAATGATACATGTATAATCTCAGTCTGAAGAGTAGGAACTATGAGACAAGCCTTTGATCCATCAAAACATGCAAGGGTGTCTAAATACTCAAGCTCCTCTAAAGTATCATGATCAAAGGGTGTATTATCTCTCCAAGCAATGGGTAAGAGATAATCTGAATTAGGATCCTTTGGGAATGGAGAGAGATTGGGGTCTCCATAGATCTCCCAAAGATGTGTCCAAAGTGGGTGGGGACAATCAATGTCCGATATAGCCCACACAGTGTCATTATCAACACTAGACAATATAAGTCCTACTATGTGATCTCTAATGATATCCCAAGGTAGTTTTCCCTCTGAAGTGGCTAGTTCAGGTATGAGATCATACAAATAAGGAAAAATATTAAGCCACCTACAATGTGTAAGTATGCCCTTTTCCCATGACTCATAATTACCCTGTTCCAAAATTACAACTGCAGGGTGAGTAGAAAAATCCATGATAACTCTTCAAATTAAAAAATCTAAGAAAACTGACCTTACAAAATGTAGATCAAATGAAATAGAGCCTAATGACGTAAACTAGAGGTTCCCAAGTGCCAAAAATTCCAAGTAATTAAGCAAATTGTGAAAACACAAAATGTTGAATAAAATATACCTGGGGTAGAATTTGGGAAAATAAGTCTGATCATTGTGTAGAGCACTAAACTAGCTTTTCGACACCTATTTGTTTGTGAAAAACAAAGCTTAGATGCAAAAGTTATGCCTCCTAGAGTGAAAACAACTTCTGGATTTGGCAAGCAAAAAAAGCATCAAAACTAAAAAATAAAAATATCAAACCTCCACCACTAGAAGGAGCGTCAAACTAGATTTTTGACGATATCTCATTTGTGAAAAAAGGCCTCTGTTTGCAAAAGTTATGCCAAAAAGAAAAAAAGCCTTGTAAAAGGGCATTTCCAAACTAAACAGGTGCAAAAAACTGGCCCTCAGGGGTTGGCAGTAGGTCACTCACGTGACCACAGGCTCTAGTTAAGGGCTTTATCGCAAGATCCTAGTCACACTAGGACCGATGGCTGGGGTTGTGAGCTGGTGGGGGGGTAGAATGTGGGCACCTAGTCCTCTAAAGGACCACCAACTAAGCAAATAAGCCCATGGGAGCTGTTCTCAGGAGGACCATCGGTGGTTTTGTGGGATGGTGTTGCCGGTTGGGTAGTCCTTTGGTGGCCACTTGGCCAGGCAGTGGTGGCACTGCCCTTTTTAACTAGCAGTGCAAATTTTTTATCAAAAAACTTTGTTTTTTTGCAATTTTTTAGTCTCAATCTACGTGCCCTAGGGCCGTACAGCCTTGGGGCAATTTTTTTTGCCTTCTGGTGCAACTGTGTCCAAATTGGACAAATTTTATATGAAAATAGGGGTTTTTGGGTGCTGTGGACTCAATGGCGAGGTCTCTTTTGACCCAAAATGCCCAAAAAATTAGATGACCCCCAGATCCACAAAAAATCAAACTAAAAACCTGTGAAAGCTAGATCCAACCCTCGTAGCTCCAAATTCTTCAAAACAAGAACAAGCTACAACAAGTCCACTCTGATACCATGTAAAAGTTGATAAATCCAACTTCATAGACCTTGAAGATCACCTGCATGCAAATAACCTATCATAGAAAGAAGACATTCGAGACAAAAAATTATGGGTGCTCTGAAAGTTGAAAATTTATTAATTAGAGAGTGGGATAAAATACAATGATCAATCCTTATAAAAGGAGATTGTGCAACCCTAAAGGTATACATTTAATAATTAATATAATTATTAAATGTCACAATATGCAAACTAAAGTGAAATCTTAAGAGAGGAATAAAGGTAACTTAATTAAAATAATTAAGTTAAAACCTTTACTCTAACATTTATTACCTTACCATGATGACAGATCTTGAAACTCTACAACAATACATGAAGATTCAACCCTTGAATGCTTTAGAAAGCTAACTTGATGACTTCTAATGAAGAAACCCTAGCTTGCTTGACTTGGATGAAAAGATAGATGATGGATGAATGATGAGAGATGTAAAAATGAGTTGTTAGATGTAAAATGAGGATAAAAAAACTTATTTATATACAATTGTGCCTTAGTATCCCGATTATACCTCACCATAGGCCAACATGTAGAAAAAATAAGGTTAAAACCTAATTTTTCCTGCTCAAACCCCAAAAGTGACTCAAAATGGGACTCATTCACCACTAATGGTGAATGGATCCCACAGGGGTCATTTTTTCTAGTTGGAATGCTGAGAAGCAAGAAAATTAGGCTTATATGATGAATATGTCAGTTATTTGATCAAATTATTCCTTGGGATGCACAATATGGGTTAATAGAGGTCTATTATTGATGATGTAAATGTCAAATAGGGCTTGGGACACATAATTCAAGAAAAGGGTCCTTTTTTGTATGAAACATTTAGCCCTCACTTTAGTGAGAGGATGAACTTACTTCAAACTCACACTAAAGTAGAAATTTAAGAGAGATCCACATGTATAGATACAAATGAAAAATAATGAAAGAGATTAAGGAGGTTGCGCAAGCCCCCAAGATCGAGGATCCTAAGTCAAACCGTCAAGATACAAAATCATGCAGTGGAAAGAACTAAAGGAAAGAAAGACAAGGTGAAAAATATGTACTCACTCTAGGCCCATAGAACTTTAGGTCATTTGTGGGGTGAGAAGGGAACAACATACTCACTTTGGGGCCATGGAACTTCTAGTCATCCGTGGGGTGAGAAAGCCCAAAAATAGATACATACGCTAGTTGGTATGCACTCACAAACACAAAAGTGGCTATGGGGAAAAGTCATGCCGCTAGGTGGGCTTCCCGCTCAACCATGTCAAAGTTATACCTCCTAATAACTTTAACAAGGTGCCAAAGCAAAAAGGAAAAAATTGTGACTTCGAGCTTCATGAGACAAGCAAAGCTTCGTATGCTTAGAACTCATGAACAAATAGGATGGCACCACAGGCATGCAAGATGTGTTATGCAAGGTGGCCATACAAATGCAACAAAAAATGAAAAAATGTAAAGTGTAAAAATGTAATGAAACATAGATTTTTGGGACCTTATGGACTACTCTTGCACTTATAGGGTTTTTCACCTATAAGGAGAGAGATAGGCCAAAAATGCTTATGATTCACTCAAATCAGGATGTATGCAATGTTTTTTAATGTAAATTAATTTAATTAAATGCAATGGACTAATCTGAATGATTGAAAATAAATGCAAAAGCACAACTACAATTATGTTTGAAAACACATTGTGATATGCAAATGATGAAGAAAATTAATGAAATATGCAAAATAGGAAGAGATGGGTCAAATCAAAGTGCACCTTGGAAAAGTGTGATGATTTTGGAGTGTTTTGAATGCTGATGGAAATTACTAATTTTTCACAGTGAAACTCATTCGTTGAGGGTGGCAAATTAGCCCTCCTCCTGGTAAAAAAGTGTTGGGAGCTGGTTTATGTCTGTCGAGAACCAGAATCTGACAAATTTCAGATTTTTAGTCCTAAGGTGGGACTCATTTGTCACAGGTGGTGAATTATTCCTCTCCCAAATTTCTAAAAAATCAAGAGACAACTCTGCAACACTAGATCTGGAAATGCTTGCTTGTCAGGTTGTCGAAGTTAGTTCGGCAGAAAATGGACAAATAACTCTCTTCAAGCTTGAATTTGACTCAAGTTGACTTGAAGCACCTAGTTGACTTAGGAATCAATCGTCAACACCTAATAGCCTATCAAATCTACATACAAAGAGTTGCAAAAAAACATGCAATAGGGGAAAATGATTAAGGGTTAGCGAATAGGGGTTTGCCTTGGTCAAACCCCACTTTTGGTAATTAAACCCTTGAAAAGATTTAATGAAATGAAAGAGAAAGATAAACTAATAAAATGCAAGAGCTATCAACTTACCTAACCCTTGAGATTGCAAGTATGAAGTAATGTCAATGGCTGATTCAAAGTGCTTGAATAGTGTTTGAATTGATGATGTAAAATGCTTGAATGCTTGAATGTGATGATGTAAAATGCTTGAATGCTTGAATGTGATGTGTGAATGTTGGAAAATTGTAGATATAAAATGAGGTGAAAATCACTTGTTTATTCAATTCTTGTGCCTTAGTATCCATTCATGTTTCATCACGGGCCAACATCAAGTGATTTTGAATAAAATCCTAAAAGGAAATTTGAAATATTTTGAATTTGGAGCTAAGGGGGACTCATTCGTCACCCATGGCAAATGGGTCCCACCTAGGACCTAAAAACATGTGTTAGGAAAAATATTGTATTTAATGTTGTTTGTCAGGATAATATGCAAAAATACACTTAATTACAACTTATGAGGGCATAAAGGGACCAATTAAAGCATGAGAAGGGTGTAAATAGTGAAAATATGCCTAGAAGAGTGTGAAAGCTTGTTACAAGACTTTACAACACTTCAAAATAGGACTTGTTTAGTGATGAAAAGGTTATTTTTAGGTGAAATGTATTAAATAGAGTCTAGAAGAATGTAGAAATGTCTTACAACACTTCAAAACACCTTCACAAGATGTCGTTCTTTGAGTTTTAGTACCTAAATAAGCATTTTCAAGTCGTGTTACAACATAAAATCAAAGCAACATAGTTCCAACACCATGAAACAAGACCTAAAAGGCCATGAAAATGATAAGGGGCCATTTTTATATGGCACATTTAGCCCCCACTTTAGTGAGAGGATGGACCTGTTTCAAACTTACACTAAAGTAGCCATGAACATCGAGGGGAGGGTTCAAATGCACTTACGTTAGCAAGATGGAATGAAAATGATCAAGAAGGATGATCAAGCCCCCAGGATGAAGATCCCATGGTAAACTAGACATAAGAACAAAGGAACACACAAGTGTTGAAAATAATTGGATGAAGCTTTGATCGTCAATCCAACTAGTTGTGAAAAGAGCTCTAGGTTGATTGTTTGAAAAGAGAATGTGTACTCACTTTGGGGCCATGAAACTTTAGGTTGTCTATGAGGTGAGAAATCCCAACTGTATACTCACTTTGGGGCCACGAAACTAGTTTTCTATGGGGTGAGAAAGCTCGAAAGGTAAGATACATACTCTAGTTGGTATGCACTCATGACCACAAAAGTGGCTATGGGGAAAAGTCATGTCACTAGGTGGGCTTCCCACTTAACCATGTCAAAGTTATACCGCTTGATAAATTTAACAGGGCATCACAAAGCAAAAGGAATGTTCATGAACAAAAAGACAAAGTTGCCACAGTCATGCAAGCTACGTTATGCAAGGTGGAAAAAAGGAATGCAAAATGTAAAGATGCAAAAATTTAAAACATAAAATGTAAAATGTAAAAAGATACTCAAAGGAGTTTTGTTCGGTTTATGCAAGGTTAGTCACTTAGGGAACATTGTGTCTAATGTCTCCAAGAGAGGACCAATCAAATAATAATATATTCACGACTTAGGGGATGCAGTTTGTCGCATCAGGCCACCAAGAGGAATGTAATATGCTAAGATAGATCATGCTTATGAAGGACATCACACCCAATGTCATCCACAAAGTGACAAATGCATCATATAAATGGAAAGGATACACTAGGAACAAAGAATGCAAATGAATTGATGGTAATGTATGCCCCCCACTTTAAAGGAATTGCTATAGATTGTTCTACAAGCAATTACTTTAAAGTAGAAAGAGAAATGAAAAAAGAAAACAAGACATGAGAGCCAACTTGGAAAGCTCTATGCCAAGTCATATGTTTCGAAGTTAGGTTGCATCATGTCAAGGAAAATGAAAAACAAATAAAGGGAGTTGCCCCCCGGAAAAGAGCACACCAAACACATAAGGGATCTATGGATTTGGGGTCAGTATGTTTGTTGCTGCAATGTTTTTATGAAAAAGCTCATAACAATCATCATTCCCCGAATACATAGAACAAGAAGAATGACACAAAGAGAGTGAAAAAAAAAGAAAAAGAAAGTTTGTTTTGAGTCAAAATGGAAGAGACATTGAGGTCTCAATGCTTTACATCATCCCAAAAAGGAAAACACAAGTGAAAAAAAAATGAAAAGGTGAAGGAAAATGACAAAGATTTTGGGTCAACATGAAGGAGACATTTCGATCTCAATGCCTTACATCATCCCCAAAAGGAATTCACAAAAAAAAAAAAAAGGAAAGAGAAAAATAAAGACAAGGACCTTTTGGGTCAACATGGAAGAGACATAGGGCATATCTATGCTTTGTGTCATCCCCAAAAGGAAAACACAAAATGAAAAGAGAAAAAGACAAAGAATTTTTGGGTCAACATGGAAGAGACATAGGGCATCTCTACGCTTTGCGTCATCCCCAAAAGGAGAACACAAAACAAAAAGGGAAAAAGAAAATGCATGAAAAAAAGAAGAATAAAGATACAAATAAAAGAAGTGTACAAAGAGAGATAAAACATCAAACACACGATATGGGGGAACACGATACGCACATGAAAAAAAAGGAAAAAGGGAAAAGTAATGCAAATTTAAGTCAACCATTAACTAAGGTATTAGTTTCTCAATCTTAAATAGATAAGCAGAAAAGGAATAACATAGTTAAGAGATAAAGATAAGTGCATTACAAGAACAAGGCTAACAATGTCTTGCCCTCCACAAATTGTAAAGGCAAGAATGAGCCAAGGTGGGTGATGTGAAAGGATCATGCAATAGTAAGAATAGGGAATTCTACAACTATGGCATGATGATGGGATTTGGTTGCTTTAAGGTATGATGAGGAAACAATCGGTATCAGTGAAGTGATACTTATCTAGTCTTTCCTTCAATGTCCAACATTCTTTAGTGTGATGTCCAAGGATGTGATGCTATTTGAAAAATGGTATGTTAGAGTCTTTCAGACATATAACCAACCTATTCATAGGTGGTAAAAGTATAAGACCTTTATTTAAGATAATTTGAAGTCTTCATTCACATTCAGATGGGGGATGTGTGGGACACTTGATCTTTTTGAGTTTATAAGTTCATTTTTGCTTGCTAGATTCGCCTTGTTCATGAATAGGAGGAAGAGGACCCATAGGGATCCTAACATCCTTATCATTAGAAGGAGATAATGGTTTTTCATGTGGAAGGAGAATGTTTAAGTTAGGAGGAGAATTTAGGATCACTATTCCAACATCCAAAAGTCTCATAGGTTGAAGAGGATGTCTCTCAGGATAAGAAGGATCTTGATATCCTAGTCTTGTTGTGTGTGCTTCAATTAATTGTTGTTCAAAGAGTTGATGGATGTCATGTTCATGTTTTGTGTCACAACTTTGTTTACTTAATAAGGTTGTTTGTTCAATTCACGTTAGGTTCACCAAAATGAAACATATATTTTTTAGACCCTATGGACCACTCTTGCACTTCTAGGGTTTTTCACCTAAAAGGAGATAGGGCCAAAAATTCTTATGATTCACTCAAGTCAGGATGTATGAAATGTTGTTTAATGTAAATGAACTTAATTAAATGCAATGGAATAATTTGAATGACTAAAAATGAATGCAATAGTGCAATTACAACTATGTTTGAAAACACATTGTGATATGCAAATGATGAAGAAAATGAATGAAATATGCAAAACAGGAAGAGATGGGTTGAATCGGAGTGCACCTAGGAAAAGTGTGATGATTTTGGAGTGTCTTGAATGCTGATGGAAATTGATGATTTTTCACAGTGGGACTCATTTTCCCAAGGTAGCGAATCAGTCCTCCTCCTAGTGAAAAAGTGTCGGGAGCTAATTTTGTCTATCGGGATCCAAAATCTGACAAATTTCAAATTTTCAGTCCTAAGGTGGGACTCATTCACCACAGGTGGTGAATCAGTCCTCTCCCTAATTTATGAAAAAATAGGAGACAACTCTGCAACACTAGATCTGGAAATGTCTGCTTGCTGGGTTGCCAAAGTTAGTTTTGTAGAAAATGAACAAATAACTCTCTTCAAGCTTGAATTTGACCTAAGTTGACTTGAAGCACCTAGTTGACTTAGAAATCAATCTTCAACACCTAATAACATGTCAAATTTGCAAACAAACATGCAATAGGGGGGAAATGATTAAGGGTTAGTGAATAGGGGTTTGCCTTGGTCAAACCCCACTTTTGGTAATTAAACCCTTGAAAAGATAATGAAATGAAAGAGAAAGATAAACTAATAACATGCAAGTGCTATCAAATTACCTAAACCTTGAGATTGCAAGTCTGAAGTAATGTCTTGATGGCTGCTTCAAAGTGCTTGAATTGATGATGTAAAATGCTTGAATTCTTGAATGATTGAATGTGATGTGTGAATGTTGGAGAATTGTAGGAAATGTAAAATGAGGTGAAAATCACTTATTTATACAATTCTTGTGCCTTAGTATCCATTCATACCTCATCACAGGTTGATATCAAGTGATTTTGAATAAAATCCTGAAAGGAAATTTGAAATATTTTGAATTTGGGGCCAAGGGGGGCTCATTCACCACCCATGGCAAATGGGTCCCACCTAGGACCTAAAAACATGTGTTGGGAAAAATGTTGTATTTAATGTTGTTTGTTGGGATAATATGCAAGAATACACTTAATTACAACTTATGAGGGCATAAAGGGACAAATTAAAGCTTGGGAAGGGTGTAAATAGTGAAAATATGCCTAGAAGAGTGTGAAAGCTTGTTACAATACTTTACAACACTTCAAAATAAGACTTTTTTTAGTGATGAAAAGGTTATTTTTAGGTGAAATGTATTAAATAGTGTTTAGAAGAATGTAGAAATGTCTTACAACACCTTCATAAGATGTCGTTCTTTGAGTTTTAGTACCTAAATAAGCATGTTCAAGCCGTGTTACAACATAATATGAAAGCAACACAGTTCCAACACCATGAAACAAGACCTAAAAGGCCATGAAAACGACAAGGGTCCATTTTTCTACAACAAAAAACCAAAACAATGCTCAACCTTTTAGAAATAAAAACAAAGGGTTCCTTCAATTTAACCCTCCTCAACAACCAACTCAAAATTTCAACAACCAAGTAGTTGCTATCAAAACCATAGTACCCTTTAGTAATGGTGATTGAAAAAGACAATTCACTCCCTTACCCAATACCATTCATAACACAATGTCCCAACTACTAGAATAACAAATGATTACCTTTCCACTCATTAAAACACTTGACCCTAATAAATATTTACCCCCAAGCTTTAAACCAAATGCTTATTGCCACTATCACTGACAAAATGGACATGACACAAAGCATTGCAAGCATCTTAAATATCTTGTGGAAGACCTCATTACTTCTGGTTGTCTATCCATTGGAGGTGCTAGCAACCAAGGCAATAAGTCCATAGCTCCTCTAAACCAAAACTTGCAATTTTTTACAAACCCAGTTCCCAAACACAATGTTTCATTTTTCAAATCCAGTGAAACTACAAAGAATGATGTGATGAATGTTGATACAGATGATGAAAACATTGCTCCTATTCTAAAAAAAGCTATCAATATCAATCCTATAGATGAAATGATAGGGGAGATAGACGTCATCCCTCGTAAGGGTTGAACTAAGAATCCTCTTGAAATTTCTTTCTCCTCAAAGGATATACTTGAACATTTTCTCAATGGTCCTCTCTACATAGCTAGTTGTATCTATGACAAGACCACTAATGGGATACTAATAGATCCCACCTGTGGAGAGAATGTGATCATTGAGGAATTCTTAATTTTGCATGAACTCTATATCAAGATGAATATGATAGACCGAAAGCATGGATCATGACACATAATGGCTTTGCATGCCCTACGATAGGATTGATCACCCTACCATTACAAATATGACCAAAAACATTAGATGTCACATTCTCCATCATATCATAGTTGGAATAATTTTGTTTGAGGCTAGGCCATCCATGGCTTCACTCAATGAAATTTGTCCCTTCGATTGTACAAAAATGCTTAAAGTTTCCATTTGAAAATGAAATATTAACTGTTCGCCATAGCGGCTTTAACCCCTTTTCTTCCAAAGGAAACTTTTCCTTAGAATCCTTTTGTCTCGATCCCATGGAACCTATCAAGCAAGGAGAAGACTTCATTTTTGTATCTTACCAAAAATTCAAAGAAAAGAAAATAGTTGAACTATCCCTCTAAAACATGTTCCCCTCTACTTCCACACCTCTCATCCTTGATGAAACCATGCTTGAACCTAAACAAGAACCAAACAACCAAGACCAACCAAAGGCAGAAACTTCACCTACATCATCCAAAAGACCAAGAGACAATGAAAACAACTTCATCATACCTCCTAGAATAAAACAAGTTTACAAAGCAAAAGAGAAAGTGGATGAACAACCTCCTATGGTTCCTTTTTTTCCTCCCATTAGGAAAGAAAAGTAGCCTTTGGTTTATCAACTCGCTCCTTCACAAACGCAACTTGAAAAAAAAAACCAAAATAAATTCAGGTGCTAGAGAGCGTAGGCGTAGATGTTGTGCCCTTGCTCGCAAGTTACATGAAGAGTTAAATAAAGAAAATCAAAATCCAAACTTGACCGAAGCAATGCATGATGACCCTCCTCTCCAACCAAAACAAGATGAACCAATACAACAATCACAACAAGAGATGAACTATTCGATGGACATTATCATTCATCCTCCCATTGTGATTAACTTGGATGATGATGAGGAAACAACTAAAATCGACGAAGAGGTGCATAATGAATTGAACACATTTTTTCCTCTTCCATGATCTTAAATGAGAAATATCCTATTCAGAGTGATAAACCTAGTACTTTTTCTAGTTCGACACTTTCCCTTGTCCCTTTAGCTAGTTTCCCACCCTCGACATACACATAACATGATTGGGAGGTGGATGACTTGCTCAACGGTTGACTCACATTTTCCTTACTAGTCTATTGCATTTTCTCTTTCTTTTTCATTTTCTTTTGTGTGATTGCATGTGCATAATGTGATCCCCCATGATGCTTCTTATGATGTTCTCTCTTTTTGTGACATTCTTCTATGTGTACTTTCATTCCTCTCTATGTCGTGCATCACTTTCACCTTTTTATCTTCGTCTTTTTATTGTGTTTTCCTTTTGGGGATGACGCAAGGCATCGAGACATTCATGTCTCCTTCATGTTGACCCAAAATGATTTCTTTTTCTTTTCCTTTTTCATTTTATCTTTGTATTTTTCTTGTGTTTTCCTTTTGGGGATGATGCAAGGCATTGAGACATTCATGTTTCCTTCATGTTGACCCAAAATCTTTTCCTTTTTCTTTCACCTTTTCTTTTTGTCTTGTGTTTTCCTTTTGAGGATGATGCCAGGTGTTGAGACACCCTATGTCTCTTCCATGTTGACCCAAAAGGTTTTTCTTTTTTTTCACTCTCTTTTTGTCATTCTTCTAGTTCTATGTGCATTTGAGGAATGATGAAAGTTTTGAGCTCTCTAAAAACAATGTATCAAAGAACATATTGACCCCAAATCCATGGATCCCTTATGTGTTTGGTTTTTTCATTTTGGGGGAAACCCCTCTCTTTTCTTTTTCTCTTAGATGGCAAAGCTTTACTTGAAAACATATGACTTGGCATAGGGATTTCCAAGTTTTCTCTCATGTCTTCTTTCTTGTTCACATTTTCATTTGGTACTTTAAATTAATTGCTCATAGTATGGTATTTAGCAATTCCTTTAAAGTGGGGGCATACATTGGAATTATTCTCTTACATTTTTCCTTTTCTTGGTTCTTAGTGCAACCTTCTTACTTCATATGATGTGTTTTGTCACTTTGTGGATGACATTGGGTGTGATATCCTTGAGGAGTGTGATCTATCTTAGCATATTACATTACTCTTAGTGGCCTGATGTAATACACTACATCCTCTAAGTTGCAAATTTTCTATTCTTTGATCGGTCCTAGCTTGGAGACATTAGGTACAATGTTTCCTAAGTTAAAGACCTTGAATGAACTAAGAAAGAATCCTTTGAACATCCATTTGCATGTTGCATTTATTATATAGCTACCTTTCATAACACAACTTGCATGCCTGTGGAGCCATCACGTTTGTTCATGAGCTCCAAGCATATGAAGTTTTGCTTGTCTCATGAAGCTCAAAAGACCAATTCTCTTTGTGTGGCACCTTATTAAAGTTATCAAGAGGTATAACTTTGGTATGGTTGAGCGGGAAGCCTAATCCAAGGAATGAATTTCCCCATAGCCACTTGTGTGTGTGTGAGTGCATACCGGCCATGAGTGTATGTTTCTCACCCTTTTAGGACTTCTCACCCGACGGACAACTAGAAGTTTCGTTGCCTCAAAGTGAGTATGCATTTTTTTTCTAGAAAAATAGCCTAGATTTTATCCACATCATGATGGAAAAACATTCAAAGCTTGATCCAATCTTTTTCTTTCTTTTCTTTCTTTTACTACTTTTCTTTTTCTCTTTTTCATCTTTGGCAGTGTATGATTGGTCTTATCACTACTCTTTACATCATTTTTATGTGTGTTCCTTTGTGCTTATGTTTGGTTTTCCATGGGATCTTGATTATGGGGAATTGATCACCCCTCTTGATTGTTGTTGTCTCATCTTGCTAGCATTGGTTCATTGAAACCCATCTTGTTGCGTGTTTTTCTACTTTAGTGTGAGTTTGAAGCAAGTTCCTCCTCTCACTAAAGTGGGGGGGGGCTAAATGTAATGTCAAAAAAAGGGTCCTTTGACAGTTTTTGCACTTGTTTGGGTCCTTATGGATTTTGGCTTAATGTTCCCTTGATTTAATGTTGTCATGTGTATGACACATTCACATTAGGTATTGGGCCCTTTTGAACTAAAAGGATTCAAATGGTACCTTACCTAAGTGTTGGAAAGTACTGTAACAACACTTTCACACTTTTCTAGGGTCTTGTTAATAAAGTAGCCTCTTTTCATTATTTATCAAGCCTTATTTCAAAGTGTTGTGACACACTTTCACAATTTTCTAGGTTTTTCATTAATAATTGGGCTCTCTTATGCTTTAATTGGACCCATTTTGCATCCATAGGCCTTATTTATGTGTATTTTTTAGAATAATCCCAACAAATATCATTTAAAATATCAAAATTCTGAAACCCAACTTAAATTCCTAAGGTGGGACTCATTCACCATTGTGAGTGAATGAGTCCCCTTAGGTGGGACCCATTTTCCCAAGGTGGCGAATGAGTCCCGTTTAACTCAAAATTCAAATTTTATTCAAAATTTTAGCGGTTTTTTATTCTTTAAGATCTAAGGTTGGCCTGTAGTGTTGTAATTTTGAGAATTATTGTATAATTGAGTATAAATACAAGCTTCTTTCTCTCATTTTTATTCGTGGAAAATTTTACAAGCATTCATGCATATAGTTCACAAGAGCATTTAGCATTCATAAGAGCATTCAAGGAATTTCAAGGGAAAATTATCAAGCATTCAAGAGCTTCTTCAAGTTTCATTCATCATGTTGAAGATTGATTGCATCATGTTGTTTTAGAGCTAACATTTGTAATGTAGGATTGTGTGATTCAAGCAAGCATTGCATCAACATTAAGCAAGATTTCAAGTCCACATCCATTGGATCCATCACTTACATGTTTACAACACCTTATTGCTAGGGTTTGGTGAGTTGCAACATCATTATTTTCTCATTCATCATTCTCTATTCTATTTCATTTCATTTCAAGGGTTTAATTACTAACAAGGGATTTAACCAAGGAAAACCCCTATTCACTAACCCCCACAACATTTTCCCCTCTTTGCATGTAATTTGTAGGTCTAGGTTGCATATTTATCAAAGAGAAAGATTGGAAAAGTTGTCATCAAGTTGTCAAAGCAATTCAAAGTTGTCAAAGTTGCAAACAAGCCTTGGAGAAGGACTATAAGTTGAGTTTGGCAGTTTCAGACGTGGATCTATATTAGGAAGAGCAGAGTAGACCGAGAGCTACATAATCCACTTCAGAATTTCCAAAAAAGAAAAAGTGGACTAATTCACCACTATTGGTGAATGATTCCCATTGCCCAAGCCTAAACAAGATTTTTGCAGATCTAAGTACCCTTTTGGCTGAAACCTGCTTCTACACATTTTCCAAAAAACTAGACTGAATCACCCAACTTGGCGTATGAGTCCCAGTTAGCTTCAACATCAAAACTTCCATTGATCCAGAGCTCCATTCCATCTCTAGCAAGTTTACAGGTGCACACCTCTAGTTTCACAACTTTTTGTTGCATTTTACTTGCATTCTTAGGTCATTTAGTATTAGTTTGCATATCACATTTTATTTTCAAACATCTTGCATTTTCCAAGTTTACACTTGGCGGTGAACCCTCATTTGTTGTTACTTTTTGCCTAGAACTCTCCCTTTGTCAGATTTCAATCTCCTTTGCATTGAAATCTCAAGGGTTTGTTCTTGATTGAATAGCGGAGTTTTGTCCCCTTTCCTTTTAGGTTGCAAAACCCTAGAAGTGAAATTGAGAGCACAAAATTTTCTTATTTAGAACCATCATGGGCATTACCCCTTGCTCCCCCCTCATGCTTACCTATCAATAGTAGCTTATGTAATTGCAAGGTTGAGATACATTTTCCCAACAAATCTCCCACTTGTCGAAGATTATTTTGTTTCACATGCATGCAATGTTCATAGAAATAAAAATTGAAAGAATAGTCAACAATCCTATAAAGAATATATTTAGACTTTAAGGTACTTATAAAATTCTCACCAATGTGGCTTAGATGCTCATGCCACAACATTGTATTTTTAGCAAAGTGTCCAAAATTCGAAGCCTCAAAAATATTACATTTATCTTGGTGCTTGCATCAATATAAAATAGAGTTCCAATTAAAAATCCTTTATCTAGCACCATGGATCCTCTCATGTTTCACATCTATCCTTGCTAAAGATAAACTACACTCTTATGTATAATTAATTATACTTAAAAAAACCAAATTTCTAGCTATACTAGGAATGTGGAAATCTAATTTACCTTCCTAGGCAACCAACAATACTTTGAAACTCATTGTCTCCTAAGAAGAATCTACCTCTATCATGTTACTAATAATAAAAAAACACTCCTTGTGTATATTCATGTTTTATGAAGTGACAAAACTAATCAGTCATGCATCAATACATATATGTGTTCTTGAATATGCTTGAAATGTATCTACAAATTATTCTATAAAGGTTTGTGAGTCTAAATAATCATTATAATCATTCTGTGTTATTCTCCTTAGAAAACTTACAAATGTTTCCTTTCTTCCTACTATTCCAACATTTCACTTTTGACTTTCCAATAGAATTGGATGTACCTTTTGACTGAGATCTATAGTCTCCTTTCTTGCTCTTGCCTTTCTCCTTTAGAAAATCTCACAACCAAAGCATCCTTGAGGGATTCATAATTATTTTCCTCATTTCTTCGAACAATAAGGCATCCGCCACCTCCTCAAGTTTCAATTTAGAGAAAATGATACTAATTGGAATCACAAGGTTCCCCCAAGATTCTAGCAATGAACACAATAAATTTTAATGTGTTGACCTTCATCATCTATCTTCACATCTCCATAATATAGTTGATTCACAATAAGTTTGAATGAATTCAAGTGCATATCAACAAAGTCTTCATCACTCATTCACAAAGAATGAAATTTCTACCATTGAAAAATATTTATGAGATATTCAATTAGGTATAGGTTTCTCAATTTATTCTAGAGGAGCATAGTGGAGGCTTCTACTAGAAAATTTAGGGGCACTAAATTTGACAAACAAATTCTAATTAGGATTTGTGCTTTTCTATTTGGTGCAAGGGCACCATGTTGGCTCACTTTGCAAAAAAGGTCTTAAGTTTGTTATTAGGTTGATTTTGGTGTCTTGATTCTTTTAAGCATCAAATAAGGTCTAATAGACCATCTTTAAATGTATTTGGAGTCATTTTAGTTTATTTTTGTCACAATTTTCAAAATTGTCAAAACGTTGCCATAAGAATTGCAAAAATGCAAAATATTGCAAGAACAAGGAAGTTGAAGGGTTAGTTAGTTGAAAGGTCAGTTTTGGCCATTTGTTTCTAGTGTTATGAGTCTATTTATGTTTGTAGAACCTTGAGGAAGAGGTTAGAGAATTGTATTTGTAGAAGATCAATCAGAAACCCCTGTTTTATACTATATATTTTGTATTTTTGAATGGTGTTACTATTATTTCGTCTCTCATTTCATAGAGTCTTCTGCTTATTCAAAAATATTTCATTTTAATGCTAACAGTGTTTCATGTCATGGTGTGAACCTGGGTGGTGTTTCTTGTAGTTCATTGAACCTTCCACTTTGTCACATGGGCCCCTTTTATCTCCTTCCAATGTCTAAACTGGGTCATGTTTTGTATATTTTGTTGAACCTTGTTGCCAACATGATGATTATTACCCTGGGAAGTCTTTCATCATAACATTTGAACCCGGGTGCATATTTGTAGAGTTCTTTGAACCTCTTTTATTACCACCTGTAGATGTTTGTTTTTAAATTTTTGAAAGATGGTTATGTGGGGAATATTGAAAGCAACAATTACCACATGTCATAAGGAAAAATTAAGACATTAATTCCCATCTACTCCCATGTTTTTTCATGAAGCCAAGTTTGATAAAATAGAAGGATGAGAAAACATTCTTATTGTGGAAATTTTTGAGGATAAGCTAGAGGAGATGCACAATTCAAATTGTAAGGTTTGTCATTAAAGGTATTTTCAGTTTCCATTCATTGCAACCTATTTTCTGAATTATTTACTCTTGCATTGAAGAAACATATATTTTCAAGAGTCACGACTACACATGGAAAGGGTTAAATATGTTGGCTATAAGTATGTGTTTGGGTTAACCTATGAAGGGCCTAAAATTGGTGACACTCAGTTAAGGCCTATTAATTTAGATGAATTGTGGAAAAAATTTAACAAACCTAACCCTCCACCTATCATTTAGACAGTAATGGATAGTGGGTTGATTGAGAACTCCAAAAAGAGATGAATACTCGCCAATGGACATGACCAATTCTCAAATTGATTTTATTGCCAAGAAAGGGGTTTACAAGAATGTAATAACAAAGAACTGGCTAGCCAAACCGAAGAAAGGAAAGTCTCAATTGCCTCACAACTTACACAGGAACCATTTTGTAGATGAAGTGGTCGATATTTTAGTGTTGTTGCATAGGGTTAGAGGAAGTGAAAAATGTTCACAGTTTCGAAGAATGGATGTATTTCTTCATCCAAATCATATTGAGCAGGGAGAAATTCCTAGATTGGGCTAAGATTATCAGTGACCGTGTACATGAGTTGATGACATTCTTCACTTTGAACATTTTTTTATTTATGTCATCATATTTAATATATTCCCTTGCTAGAACTTGACCCTAGCCCTAATTAAGGCCAAGTGATTTTCCACCAAAAAAATTACCAATTTATGATTACCTTGACAAGCTCTAGCTTCACTAAAGCTTCTTACATTTCAGAAGAATTTGTGACACTTTTACCATGAGGATGGTCAGTGAATTGTAGGGATGTTCTACAATGAGATTGTCTCTAGAGGAAATGCAGTTTGTTGATTTTTATGGTAGCCACTTTATCCAATTTTAGAGTTTTTCATACATAAGAGTAGGCAGGTATGCAGGTTTTCCTATTAAACTACCCAAGTTTCTTGAAGACAATGGATAATTATTGAGGTCAGTAGACAATTGCAAGATGTTAATAGACTGTTCCAAGGTAGAAAAAGGCTAACAATCAATTTTCCATTTGGTTTTGGTGCATATAGTTTCTAGTATATGTCTAATGCTTTGAATAGTGAGACATAATTGTATAGGTATAACATGCCCTCATATGATGAGTGTGTTGCTTTTGACCTGAAAGACTATATTAAGAACAACCTAAAGTTAGGTCCTACCTTTAATCACCAATCCAACCTTAAGGATTACTAGGCTGATTGCTTTGATGAATATGAGGTAAGGAGAAGAAGTTGGATGAGATTAACAGTCGAGAAAATTATCATTTATGATTTGAAATGGGATTTGCAAGGTATTATTGAAGATCGGTCAAACATGGTTGACCTGGTATATATTGCACTCATAGAGATTCAGCCCATTCTTTTCATAGATTGGAACTTTAAAGAGAAGGAAACTATAGGAGCTAAAACCGTTGATGTTCTGACTAGGACAATGGAATGGGTGAGTAAAAAGAAAACTGAGCAATCTTGCCCTTGTACTAGATCAAAAGATTCACAACCTATTGAAGGTACCTCCCAAGCCTTTGTCAGCAGGAAATCAACTGGTAATGTTCCTCAATCTTTAACATCAGGCACCCAAGGTGGTGGTGATGGGGATCCACCAGAAAGAAATGTGTATTCACAAACCTGTGGGGATGATATTTTCAACTTTCCTATTCTAGAGAAGGATAATGAAGGAGAAGAGGAAGAGGAAGGATTAGAAAACCTAAATGTTGATTCCCCTACCTCTCAAAATGAATAACCTGTTAGAGAGGTAACCCCTTCTCAGGGGCCAAGAAAAACTACACCTGTAAGAGATACCCCTCCAGTCACTTGGACATTATTTGAATCCCCAAGTTTCAAGCCAACTAAGGTCATTGTAACCCTAGCCTGGCTAGAAGATTCACTGCCACAAAAAAGGAAATCCATATAGTCTAGCTTGCCTAAGAAATACATGGTGGGTCAATTGCTATAGAGGACTTCAACTCCTAAACCTAAGAAGCTAAAGAATACCACTAGGCTTATAGATGACACAGAATTAGGGACACTCCAGTTAGAAATTGCACACCCTTCTATGCAGAGAGATGTTTCTCAAGCAGAAACAAGCAACTTTGAAGTGAATAGGGTCAACCTCGGTCATCCTACTAGGGATGGGGATGTTCAAAATTTTCAGGTATCAACAACAAGGATGGTTGAGAGATCAAAGAAAGATAATGAAAACAAAGATGAATTGAAAGCTCAAATTCAAAACTTTGACTGTTTGTTTAATGTCTATTTTTGAATTCATCCCACACCTATTTCCCAAGTAGATGATTCTATTGAATCTCTTACTGTGGTTGGAAAGAAATCCCTAACTAAAATTAAAAGTATTCAAAGTTTAAGTTGGGTTGTAGATGATTGGAATGAATCCCTCATCAAGAAGGGAAACCTTGTCATTACTAAATCCTTTAAATATTTCCAAGAGGAAAATACTTTGAAAGCCACCTTAGGGGATGAGGCCATTGCTATTGAAAAGGAAGAGAAATTATGGGGTAATTATCAAATTGAATTGAAGTTATTGATGAGCTCGGATATGGAAAAACTAGTTGCAGATCAAATCATACCTAATGCTTCAAATACCTACTACCTATCATGGACTAAAGGAGTAGAGTGGAAATTACAGGTTTCCAAGCAAATCTTATAGAAGCTCAATGAGATCATCAATGAATGCATCATCATTTTAGATGAAGCACTGAGCACCTTGGTAGCTCTTGGTTTTCTTAAGGATAAAAATGGAATAAAAGATCATGTAGATGCTAGAAGCTTAATAGCCAATTTCAAGAAAATAGTTAAAGAAGCGCTAGACTTACCCACTCTTAATGTTGAACACTTACAAAAACTAAGTGAAATACACCTGGTAACATCTCAGGCAATGGATCTTATGAAATCTTGTGAGTAGCGCATGGAAACAACTAAAGATCTTCATCCGAAATGGAAGGTGAGGATGAGAAATGTAACCATTCCTTAGCATAAGGATCTTATGCATATCCTTAAGACTTTCCAAGCATGGTAGAAGAGACCTTTGGTGATCCAGGAAGCTAGAAATGAAGCGACACCATCATAGTGGCATGGCTCCTCTTTGTCTCTTTTACATGTCTTTTGTTTAATTGGCTATGGACATGAAGAGGCAGGACTTATCCACCTATTTAAAATTGTATCAATCTTCATATCCTCTCTATAGACATTCTTTGCAATTTGCTCAGCACTATTGATAAATGAAATTACTATTTTGTTTGTGTGCAATTTGGTGGAGTTAATCTAATTTCTTAATCTTTGTGTTTAAGAATATCTTATGCATGTCTTATCTTGGTATGAGCAATGCAGTTCTTACATTGATTTCATTTCTCATATAGTATTGAGTGGATGTTTTGTTTCTAATGATTAGTTAGTCTTTGTGCTAATATTTCTATTCATTTTAGCATGCACCTAATATTTAAAGAAAAAATGATATTGGGTATACCTTTTCTGCTTTTTGGTTAAAAGCATACATGGTGTTTTGTTTTCTTGTTTTTCCAATTCATTGAAAATCGTATGAGGGAGTTGTACCTCAAAAATATTCAGAGAATATTCATCTTGTTCAAAGATTAATATTCAAAGCTATTGGGTAATTTTCTTGCACCTTGTAGGTGTTCATTTGTAAATTTTCAAGGTGTCAAATTGTTAACCAACAATTTTTTGGCGACTCCATTGGGGATCATCGAGTTGTTAAGTTTTGGTCACCTAGTCCAGGCATATTTCACAGGTTAATTAACCAATCTTGGATTTTCATAGATTTACTAGAGGGGATAGAAGTAGGGGGAATTCTAATCCTATTTTTGAAACTTTGCAATGAAAAAAGTTCTCTTATATTATTCCATTTGGATGAAAGGTTAGAGCTAGGAGTAGATCTACTTCACCTACCAGGACACCTGCTAATCATTCTACTTCTCAA
Source organism: Sequoia sempervirens (assembly GCA_007258455.2). Classification (NCBI taxonomy): domain Eukaryota; kingdom Viridiplantae; phylum Streptophyta; class Pinopsida; order Cupressales; family Cupressaceae; genus Sequoia; species Sequoia sempervirens. The sequence continues at coordinate 442,830,770 of VDFB02000015.1, forward strand.
GCACTTGTTTTACATAGGATTGTTTTACTAGTTGTAACCAATTTTCCCCTCAACATGGCTAATCCACAACCTTGACCTTGGGGTGTTTCTATTGGTCCTTTGCAATTAGGAAATAATTTGCATGACTTACCCAAAGGGTCTAGTAAATTTTTTCCTAAATTTGGGGGGGTGGTAAAATTTCACCAAAAGAACACATTGATGCCTTTTTTGTTGCATGTGGTGTTCTTTTAGTATAAGAAGAAGATGTTTCCATCAATTTTTTTGTGGAATCTTTGGTTGATGCAGCAGCGTAGTGGTTTTATCAACTACTACATGGATGTATCACTAATTGGGACACTATGCGTAGCGAGTTTGAGGCCAGATTCAAAAGTGCAGAGGATGACTAAACACTAATAGTAGAAGTTACTCACATAAAAAAGGAATAAAATGAACCCATGAGGCACTTTGTAGCCAAATTTAATAGAATAATCAACTAAATTTCAGTAGCTAAGAGACCCTCCATAGAAACACAAAAATGCTTCTTCATTAATGCACAACACCCTGATATTGGTCTTCTCTTGAAGAGGCAGCCATTGAATACTCTTGAAGCTACACAACATTGGTTGTGGAATTGAAGATGATTCCATTTCAGTTGAAAAATGGAAAAAAGAACTGCATACTAGTAAGATGCTTCCTATCACTTCTTCTGATCCTATGATTCAAAGATTAGTAATGACATAATTTCTCTCAAAAGGTAGATGTCGAAGAGTAATTTTTTATGCCAGAAATTGGCAAGCTAATAGCCTTTATGGGAAACTCAGTTAATGGTGGGACCAATTGCGCTAAACTAAGTGACCTCTAGGTTTTTAAAGAAGCTGACTTCTTTTGTAATTGGGGCTTTGGAATGGGAAAATGAAGCAGATATAAAAAATAAAGATCTAACTAAGGCAATGCGCCAAAATTTAGATGTAAGGCATGATAAATCTATCTTTTGGATGTGATTTAAGGGCTCGTTTAGCAATCTGCTATGTCCCAAAATAACAGAAATCAAAGATGAAAACCTGAATGATTTATTCAATGACATAAAATAATTCTCAGACGCATTTACTAAAAAGAAGAGTCAAAGACATGATCCAACCAGTAAACTTGTATTTAAATCATAGAAGTTCTACAAATAAACAACTCATGACAATAATGACAGAGTATAATGTTTCATCAAATAGCTTAAGAAAAATAGAAAGGCTGAACAATGGCACAGTCTAAGAGTCTCATACAATAATCTAAAAGCAATACAAAAGGCCTAGTGTCTTTTTCTTAATTTTTTTGTATCTTCTGAACTCATTTTCAGAAGCAAGAACTAATATATATAGATAAAATTCCCACTGCCTGGCAGGTCGGTAACAGAAAAGATCTCATATCATGAGAAATGATGCCTACGAAAATGATTTCCTTCAGTTGTTGCAACATAAAAGATTTGGGCTATGGAACATAGTCGATTCTTGAAAAAATTCATCCCCTCTAAATGATGGTAGTGGTCCCAGTAAACTCCTTCATAGACATGTGTCATTCAACCATGCAATCAGTTAAGACACATGGTAGCTTTGCAAGGCACACAGCTTGAGCTCTTGCCTTCCCTTTGATGAAGTCCTTGCAAAAGAGACATGTGGAAACAGGTTGGGGCCCCCTTGTTGATTCCTCTTTACATTGAAAGGCTGCGTAGTGAAGACACATGGAGGCATTCTTTACTATTGACACCAACTGTGGGGACCACCAAAAAGTGTATGCAAATAAAATCTATGTGGCATGTGAATAAGGACTGATTAAAAAGTGAAAGGAAGCAACCCATAATTTCCTACGGTGATAACACATGGAAGCATGGAAAAAGTTGGTAGGAGAGTGAAGGAAGGCCTTTTTGCAGTGAGCGCTTGGTGGACATGTGGTAGCAGTGGATGGAGTTCAAAAAGATAAGGTGTGGGCCAATACTTAGCAAAAATAAAAACCACCAGGAGGGAGCTCAAGGAATTTAACATTCACAACTTTTAGCGACTACCAGGGGCGTTTCACTTGCGGAACGAGGAACCCAAAAAAAATTCTCTGGCTTGCAGATTTGAGTCCCATCCATGGGGTGACGAAGTTAGAGCTTAGAGAGAGTGGCATGCAAAGGCAGCCTGTTGGCCTTGGATGGTATCGATATGTCGCGCATATTTTCTTGCGCTCCACTCAAATCGATCATTTCTTATTAAGGCAACGTCGTGGATATACCAGCCCCGAAGTCAAGCTGGAAGAGTAGCCACGCTATTGAGTGAGTAATGCCCTCAATATCTTGTATAGTAGGAGGTTGACTAAAACTTTGGAAAGCAGATGTATCTTGTTTTTTCTCCCCTATCTTTCCTGGAATCTACTTCGCAGTAGCCACCGAGTTGTCAGAAAGAAATGGGGAAGGTAAACCCATATAAGTTAGGTGGGATAACCTAGCCTGCATGCTATTCATGGTTTGATCTAGTTTTGTAGTGCACTCACTAGCATGGAGGATGGCCTTGTGGCAGTGGATAAACCTGTTTGTTGTTTTGGCACTGTCCTTCCAATCTCTTATCCCTTCATTTTCTAATTCTTCATATGAGACAATGTAAAACTTATCTAGAAAACCTTTTTCCTTAGGAACCTTTTCTATGATGATTGGCGAGAACTACTCAATCGCTCCATGAACCTCCTTGCCTAAATCAGGTAGAAGGATTTCACCTTATCCCAGTATGAAACATATAGTTGTTGGGCCATCGGAAAGAGATTTGGCTGAGCAGTAGGGGCCTGGGGAAGACTCCTCAAAGAGTTGATCTCTACATCTCTTGATCTGACATCTTGTGTTAGTTCTGCAACCCTTTTGTTTGTGACCACAAGTTATCCCTAGATGTTTCTCAATTTTGTGGACCCATTTTCCTCAACTTAGTTTTTGTTTTTCGATAACGCCTCAAGGGAAAGCTTCATCTCTTGGAGTTATGTCTCCAATTGGGCCTTTCAGTACTCAAATTTTGTGTCCCTCTATTGCATTTGTTGCTCAAATTGAGTGTGCTGGCGTTCAAACTCCTCACTTTTTTGTTGCATCCCCTACTCTACTAGAGCCAACTGGTTCTGATATACAATTTCTACTTCCCTCACCTTATCCTTCGCCAGTAGGACCTTAATCCTATCCTTTAAAAGTTTCAACTCCTCCTCCCTTTCCTTTAGCTAGTGATCGGATTTGAGGAAGTTGGTGGTCACCACTCGTTGTATTTCCTCCATGAACTCAACTTTGTCTTGCGGTCGGGCTATGCTCAAATTGAGTCCCATGGAATACATATTGTAATCTTCGGGTTGTATTTCTCCCTATGATTTGATGACATTTGGATACATGGTTGCAAAATGTATCGATCCCTAAGCCTCATTGAGAATAGTTTGTACCTTTGGCTCCACCGAATTCTTGGCATCCTTGGCCCTTTGCGTCTAGATCCTAACAACTTGTGCTTCCTTTGTTTTATAGCCCTACACCATAAATTGGGTTGGCGACTGAACTAGCCCACCTGCAAAAGGTGCACCAGGAGGAAGGGAAAAAAGGAACATGAGGATATTGGTCTAGGATGTTTTCTTCTTCAGAAGAGTGACTATCTACAAGTAGAAAGGAAGGATATACCAAAGCCTGGTTTGTGACCCAACGAGAGGACTCATTAGGTGTTGTGGTGGTAGCAGAGTCATGGAAGATTCCAACTGCTGGGTGAATTAGGTCGTGTTTGATTCAATAGTATCAGGAGGGGTATTAATGGTGGTCACACTTGCAGAAAGAGAGGCAATAGCAGCTTGGGCAATGGTGAAAGGTGTAAGGTTCTGTGGAGGGGTCAAGAAAAATGGTCTTTCTTGGGAGAATTGGGAGAAACATCCCACCACCATTGCAACATAAGTGGAAAAAGAAGGGTCAACACTTGTAGTGATGGGTATCACAGAAAAAATAGGGGACACCAAATATTGCAAAGTAAGAGAAGAGGGAGCAAAAGTTATATGTTTTCCAGATGATTGTAGTTTCTGGCTCACCACGGCCCCCTGGCTTGTTGCGGGTTCTTGCGAACTCTCCCTAGAAATTGCTTCTATGTGTTATCATTTGACAAGAAGGGAATCATCTACCTCCATAACCTCTGACTATTGTTGTGAGGGTGTCCTGGTTCTATTTGGATTCCAAGTGTCAGTTATTGAGGCCCTTGCACATGATATCTTTACCCACACATTTGAAGAGATCTTGAAAGGCTGCACTGGAGTTGTCTGTGCTTCTACTTCCTTCTCCTTTCCCTTCCCGATATCTACTTTAGCCTCCTTTGAATTGACATCCTCATCGTCACTCACGCCAGAATTAATATGAGCTTTGTTCCACAATTTATGAAATATATCATTTGTCTCCACACTTTGATAAGGGGCCTCATAGCATTGGATTTCTTGTTGATAGACCCAAAATTCCTTAATTTTTTCTTTGCTCTAGTTTTCCTTTTTTGACAGCTAATTGCGAAGAGTGAACCCGATGTGAAGCTTTTCATTATACTTCACTGAAGGGAAGTATCACTTAAGCTATAGTGGCCTACTATCATCAGTTGGAATATGAGCTAGATCAACTATTAGCTCATCATCATCCTTCAGTGGGTTTCACCACTTCTCCCAGTAAGGTTGAGGACTATGTGTTACCTTGACATGTTCATTTGGTAAGTCATTTTTGGGATTGTAATTCTATTTGTCAAAAATCCATACCAATCCAAAATGAGCAAACTTCACCTCTACCATCTAATATGTCTTCTTCTTGGCCATTACCATCGATTATAGCCAACCCCACATGTTTTTTTAAGAAATCAGGGTTCTAATGCAAAAACATATGGGCAAGGAAGGAAGGGAACCTGAACCTCTGTTGCATTTTGTAGTCCCTTATTTTCCTCAACATCTCATCCATGATGAATTGTGTGAAGTCATACTAGAAAAAGGAATATTTCCTATGCAATTGAAACCCTAGACCTAATTGAAACTCCTACATATACTTGTCAGTGTCCAGGCCAAAAAAAATACCATCATTGAGAAGGATTCTTGCATGTTAGTGGGGAAGGAATTGTGTAGCACTAAAATCTTTGGTGGCTTTTTCTGATCATCCTTGGGCCTTTGGGTTTCTTTGTTATAAAAATTCAAAGCCATCTTTTTGGTTCTCCATATTTCCTCCCCTTTTGCTAGATTGAATGGCTCTATCGTTTCTGCTTTGGAGCTTTGGTCAAGGATGCATAGCATGTTCTAGATAGCTTCTGGGTAGATAAAAACTTTCAACTCCTGATCCTCAATAGCGTTGGTGCTTGGGTTGAAATGTTTAATGGCTACATCAACTAGTTCCAAGAAATAGTGCACAAATGAGACCATATATTGTGGAAGCCTATTGAACCATAGCTTTTGCACCAAAGAATTTGGGTCACTAATTCTCTTCATCCTTTGGCAAGCCACCTCCCTCAAAGTCTTAGGGTTATTTGCAAGGATGGGATCATTAATATTATCCCATTCCTCCTTGATTAGGCTCTAGTCTCTGTGGGTTTTTTGCTTGTCTAAGGCCCACGTGTTTACCCATTCTGGCTTCTCTAGTATCCCAAGCAAAGCATAAGAGATGCCTTCAAATAAATAGGTGGGTGGTACTACACACATGGAATCAAACAAACCTTTTATTGCCTCTCCTTGCATTTCAGTTCTGGAGCTTTTTTCCATTTTCCTTTTGCTAGAGATTTTTGCTATGCTCAAATTTTCTATAATTTGCTTCGACTTTGCCTACGCTCAACACTCTTGCTCTAGGTAGCATGCTCAAAAATATTTCACAATGTTAGCCTTTTGCATGCGATACTTAGTTATTTACTTCTTGGGGTGGCCAAAAACACTTGCCTTTTAGCATTGAATTCAACATGTACAGCTAGTTATTTGCTTGTGCGAAATGAATTACTTTCCATTTTGAAATGACAAGAATTCATAATGACCTTTGGTAATGATGTCCTTCGATGTGATTTTCTTGGAACTTGAGTTAGCAATTTGAAGGCAACTTAGGTATTTGTATGTTGTGGCAATTAATATCCCAAAAGGAATGATTAAGCCCAAATATATAATAAGTGCTTGAAAAGATACAAGTTCTGCTTTGGAGTTTGAAAAATGTTTGTAATGCGACACCTCAGCATTTGGCCATGTAGACTATCATTGATGATTGCCACCAGCTTATGCTAATTAATTGGCCCTTATTTATCTTGCATTCAACAAACCGTACCTAGCAGGTGCAATTGGGTGGGAAATTCGAGCAAGCTCCGGTGAGATTTTCAAGTTGGTACTCGATTAGCATCATGCTTATGGTATGAAAATTATTGTGCATATCATGGCCATTTCTATAAATAGGCACTTAGGCGATAGAAAAATCACACTTGGCAATTATAGAAAAATTGGTAATAGGCAGTTGGCTTAGAATTTAGCATTAGGTAGCTAAGTAGAATTTGCATAGAGCTAGACTTAGGCAGTTTGTGTAGAGCTAGTATAAGATAGTCGCATAGAGCTTGCTACCATGAATACACCTATTAGGTTAGTCTACAAGAAATCCCATACAACATTCCTAGGGGAAATCTCAACTAGGTGATTGAAAAGGATGACCAAGAATAAGTACTCACTGGCCATTATAGTGATGAAGTAGGTTCTAGGGAGGGACAACATTGAATATGAAGACAAGTATAGAGTTAATACTGATGTATGCTCTCACTTCATCCCATTCATGCTCAACATCCAAGTTCCCAAGCCGTTGATTCTTCACCTGATGCTTGAAATATTTCTGAAGAAGTACCTAGGTGGCCTCGAAGAGGTGGTGGAAAATGTTGTGTTTGGTTTGGGCTTTCCAACGATGAGTGACTTCTAAAAGTAAATTGAAGAAGATGCAGTAGTACCATAGGTGTCATTCATGAGTGGGTTTTGCATCCAGTCACAATAAAAGCATCGTCAAAGGGTAACCCGTGTCTACCACTATCTATTTTGCTTGTACAACATGGTGCCTTTCTACAACATCGACTGGTACATTGACTTTAGGAACCTGGTGTTCCCTCTACCACTCCCCATTGCTCCTACAGATGTTGTTGTTGATCTTGTTACCATTCATAATGATGAAGTATTCCAGATGTTGTTGTTGATGCCTCCTTTGCCATTTCTCATGACTAAAAACTTTTATGCCTTGAGAAATCATCCTTTGTTCTATCATTTTTTGTATATATGCCTGGAAAAAGGCTTTATCGTAGGTATATATGACGAAGATACAAAATATATAAATATAATTTTAAGTGTATGGCCTTAGAGCCATTTTGAAATTGTTCTTATCAAAGCATATATATATGTGAGAACCCCAATCCAAATACCTACAAAACAATAAGAATAAACGCATTAGATAGTTAATTGCAAGAAAGAATAAGGATTCCCCATGAAATCCATTTACAAAACTCAAATTAGGAAGAAAACAATTAATAACACAATGAACATGACAAAACAAAGATTAAATACTAATAAACCTATCAAACTCATGATCCCATGGGGGAATTGGTGCCAATTTGATGTGAAAATTAGCCATTTCCCAACTCCTATGATGCAAGATTGATGTATGTTGATGAGAATTGATGAGTGATCCACTTTGTTGATGTTTGATGAGAGCTCCAAGCTAAAAACCTGCATAACCTAGCTATGATTCAATGATATTGGATGGAAATTGCTAAATGTTTTAGCATAATAACTTTGCATAATTTGTGGATGATCAAATGAGGAATGGAGCCTCTTATTTATAGATGAGATTGAAGGATGAATGTCCAAATTTGAGCAATGTGGGACTAACATTCATCCCATGGCAAGATTCCACTTGTCAACCTATGAGTGGATGAAGGATGTGCAGATTTGGGGATTGTGCCAATAAATGCTTATTTTTGAATTTGAATTTTGTTGAAATGACTTGCAAAGAGGGAAGGAAAAATGCAATAAATGCCACTTGGCTCAAGGAAAAGGACATGTAAGATGGAGTAAATTCCTTGTTGGATGTACATGTCAACTTGGAATTTGAATTCAAACTTGGAGGAATATTCCAAAAGATGCCTTGTTGAAGAAAATAGAGGATTTAATAAATCAATTAAATCTATTTTCATGTGCAAGTGGTAAAAGCTAGAGGATGGGACATGAATTAGAATTAAATTAATCAAGAGTTAATTAATTTAATAGGAGATTAGGTGATGTGACAAATTTGACTTAGATTTGTGGATTTATTTAAATCAAATATGAGATGAATATGGTAAGAGATTAATTAAATAAAGATTTTGATTTATTTAATTAAAAGGGATGATGTTAGATTAAACCAAATAAGGTTTTAATTTATTTAATTTAATAGATAGACTTTAGAGATTTAATCAAATAAAATTAATTATTTAATTAAATAAGGATAATTAGATCAAGATGATTGATTTAATTAACAAAAAGGATGACTTAATTAAATAAAATAATTTATTTAATCAAGGGAAGGAAATTAATGAATTTAATCAAATAGGGGAACTTGATTAAATGGTTAGGCTGAAAGGTGATTTAGGATGAAACGATGTTAGTAGTTGGGATTAGATGCACCATGTCAATCGATATATTTTACATGTCTACAATATATAATGAATATACCACTTATATTAAAATTTTGTGTCCTTTTTTTCTTGTGGTTCTCCAATATGGGTTCTCCTTTCTTCTTCTACACATATGTGTTCCCTGCAATTTTGCATATAGGTGTTGCTTAAATTCTCCTCTCATATGCTTTTGTTTCAATTTTCGACATATGAACATGTTTTTGATTCATGGCTTGCATTTATTTCTCTCTTCTTTTGTAATAATGGGCTCCATTTGTTTATGCTTCCTCACACTATGGATGGAAATTATTGAAAGGCCGACTAACAATAAACATGAAAGAAAAATAATTACACTCTTCATATATTTATAGTGGTAGAATTGTTGCGAAGCTTAATTAAATAATTTTAGGTGGATTTTGTTAACCGGAATTTCCAATGATTCCTACTCCATATTTTCTAGTTCAAATGCATTGTGTTGCTTGCATTGAATTATTTTAAAAGGACCTTCCTAGAGGTTGTCAAACTTTCTGTGTTGGCCTAACTTTGTAGCCCTTTCATTGAATTTTAGCACTAGGTCCCCGCACTTTAGACCTTGGTCTGAGGCTTTCTTGTCGAACCATCTCTTAACCACTTGCTAGTGGTTGGACATGGCTATCAAGGCCTTTCCCCCTTTTTTTTTCACTTCTAGTAACTTAGCCAGCTGAACCTCCATGGCATCATTTTTTTCTACCTCAAGATATTTGTGCAATTGCAGTGCCAAAATCTCCATAGAGATAGGAAATAGCACTTATTTCCCATATACTAGCTCATACAAAAAATTCTTAAGAACTTGCTTGGGAGTTATGTGGTCCACCCACAACGCTACCCGAACATTTTTATGCCATTCTCGTTGGTGTTCTGACCTGATCCTTTTGATGAGTCTGACTAATTTTTTGTTAGTCAACTCATCCAGGCCATTCCCCTGTGGGTTGTAATTTGATGATTTTTTCAAGAATATGCCATATGCGAGTGCGAATTGACATATCTTAGAGCCTAGAAAAGCCTTGGCATTGCTAGAGATGATGGTTTTGGGGGAGCCAAATCTCGTCACTAGTTCCTCCAGGAAGTCCACTATCTCTACCTCCATTGCGTTCTTGAGTGGCATGGATTTTTTCCACCTGGTGAAGTAGTTTGTTGCCGTTAGGATCTATTTGTGTCTAATGTTGGAGGCAGGATTGATCATTTCAATGAAATCAAGGCCCCATTACACAAATGGCTCATACAACATTATCGGATTGAGAGGTATTGTGGAGTTTTTTCTTCTTCTTGTGAAGAATTGGCATTCCTTGCAAGCTTTTACCAAGGAGTATGAGTCATTGAACAACGTAGGCCAAAAGTACCCAACACAAATGATTTTAATGGCGGTGGTCCTCGCAGAGAATTTTCCACCCACGAGACTATTGTGGAAAGTGTCAAGAATTTTGTTCACTTGCTCCATGGTGACACACCACAATAGAACATTGTTAAATTTCTTTTGAAAAGGATCCCTTTGATGAGTGCATATCCATTGTTTTGTAGTCGGTAGAATCTCCTCTTTTGAGAAGGACCAACGGGTATTTCTTGTGTGCATGAACCTTACTCTATCCCCCAACCAGTAGCCTTTAGACTCAAACTCATTCGTTAGAACCAGCTCTAGTTGCTCTTCTTCAGATGTCATTTCTTCATCATGCGCCAAATATTTGCACAGTCTTTTTCCTTTGACAATCTTTGTAGGATTGACCTTAATGTCATATTCAAGGATCTAAGTGATCCAATTAGTACTTTTTTCAATGATTTATCCTTCCATGATGTATTCTTGCACACTAGAATGCACGACATAGAAAATTGCCTTGTTGCAAGATATTAGATGTCGAAACTTCTTGAGTCCCTTAACAATTGTGAAAGCTTGCCTTTCGACGAAGTTGTAGTTCATCTCATATTCCTTTAAGGTCCAAGAGTGAAATGCTATTGGATGTTCTACCTTTCCTTCATCATCCTTTTGAGTTAAGATAGTAGCAATGCTTGAATTGCTACTGAATACATACATTATGAAGTCCTTCGATAGGTCTAGATTGACCAACACAAGAGCTGAGGAAATAGTGTCCTTAACCTTCTCAAAGGATTCTCTAGCTTCTTTTTTCCATTTGAATAATTGATCATTTTTCAGCATTAGGGTGATTGGTCTAATTATTCCTACAAAATCTGAAATGAATTTCTTACAAAATTTATCTTCCCTAAGAAAGACTAGACTCCCTTCTTTTTGATCGGTAGGGGAAGCTCATTGATTGCTTTCACCCACTCAAGATCAATTGCAATTCCTTCCTTGGACACTATGTGTCCCAATAGCTTGCCTTGTGGTACTCTGAAGACACATTTTTTGGGTCTAGGGATACTCCATGCTGGATGTTGTTGATATGTGGTTGTCATTGATGTCAACACTATTGGCCTTAAAGACATTAGAGGCAATATATGTCGAGGATATTGAGAAAACCATAATGGAATAAGTTGCAGGTTGTCAGTCATACCTTGAAGTTCAGTCTGTTGGTGAGCTCAGTATGTTGATGATAGAAGGTTGTGGATTAAATGGTTTTTTTTTAGTATATCTAGTTTATCCACATAAAGTTTTAGAGATCTGCATGAAGATTTGATTGAGTTATGAGTATATGTTTTTGATAATTTTTTTGTTGCTTCAATTGGTGTTCCTAAAAGAATATAATGTGATTCTAGTAATTTGAGTTGTTTCAGATGCTTCTGTGATGATTCATGATGCTTGTGGATGTTTCTAGATCATTCTCTATATGTGTTGCACATCTGAATTGATCATTGTGCTCGCGATTGGTGATTTTCTTTGGTGTGTTCATGTTTTTCATGTTTATGGCTGACATGGTGATTGTAGCATGTTGTGGATATTTGAGGAATAATTTTTGAAGGTGTTTCATGTTTGAGGATTTTTCTTTGGGTCCTTATTATATTGTGGTCGACATTGGTTGATTCACATTAATAATTGTTTATGGATTGAGCTGACAGTTTGTATATGTTTTATATTTTGTTGATGCTGACATGGAGATGATATTATTCTTAGTTTTAGATATATATAAGCAATTGTTTTTACCATTTGAAGTCATGTGTGTATAGTGTGTGTGAATAATGTTCTAATCTTTTGAAGATAGAGGCAGAGTGTGAAGAAGTGTGAAGAAGTGTGAAGATGAGTGAGCAGAGTTTATGTGCTTAATCAGAATTGTAATCAGGCATTAGCATATGCTATTTTCTTAGTTCAAAATCTTGTAGATGTAATTTGAATTTTTTTTTTCAGACAATGTGTCTTCCTTTGGGCAGTGATCCTTATTGTATTTGAGCAATGAGCTCTAGGAAGTGTGCCTGAATGCGTGTACATTCCCCATTTATAATTCTTTATACTTTTAACATGAATAATATTGTGGACTGACCTCCACCATGGTTTTTCCCCTAATAGGGTTTCCACATAAAAAATCTTGGTGTTATGTGTGTTTCTGATGTGTTGATGGTTCATGCTTTCATGTTTATTTATCAGATCTAAGAATAAGTTTAGTAAGTATAATTTTTGTGAGACAACTGATTCACCCCCCCTTCTTAGTTGTATGCCCTTGTGTTGCCAACACCCCAAACTCTTGGAATTTTTTGAAAACCATCTAAAGGTGATCGAAGTGATCATCCTTATGTTTGGGGAATAAAGTTAGATCATCCAAATAGATCAAGATAATCTTGTTGATCAATTCACTAAAAGCGATATCCATTGCCCATTGGAAAGTGGCTCCCACATTTGAGAGGCCGAAAGGAATTTTAGCATATGTGAACATTCACCGCTTGGTAGTGAACGTTGTTTTGTGTCAGTCCTCTTCTTTGACCCAGATTTGATTGTAATGAGAGAAGTCATCCAACAGAGAAAACATTTCTGACCTTGCCACTGTTTGCAAGATTGACTTCATAGAAGGCAGCGGGTAGTGGTCTTTTAGGGATGCTTTGTTCAGGTCCTAGAAGTCAACACATAAGTGGATATCTTCATTCTTCTTTCGTACTGGAACTAAGTTGGATACCCATGTGATGTGCTTGATCGAGACGATGATCTGAGACTGAATTAGCTTTGTTAGCTCTTGCGCCATCAAGGCTTCAATCTTCGGATTCACTGGTCTCTATTTTTGGTGGACATGTTTTGCACCTTCCATTAGCTCTATTGTATGTTGGATAATTTCAAGATTGTATCCCTTGAGGTCATCATATGACTAGGCCACTACTCCTTTATACTTCTCACAAAAGTTGATGAGCCTCTCCTTATCGTGATGTGGAATGTCTTTCTTGACTTTAAGCTTTCTTCCATCTCTGACCTAGAGGTCCGCATAGTCAATTTTTTCTGCTACAAACTTCATTTTATCATTTCTTCCATCATCACAATCGAATAGGTTTTTGAGAGTGACTAGTTCCTTTGGAATCTTATTAGACCTTAGTTGAATGATTTTTTCGTCATAGGCCTCAAAAATCTTCAGTTGGAGTTGGTCAGCAAACTCTCCAGACTGTTGGATGAATGAGGCGATGTGTTCATCGCTGTCAAATACCTGTTAGCTCTTATCATTTTCTAGAATCGTTGGTTGGACTATCACCCGTACAAAGTTTGTTATGGATTAGGTCGGAGGCAGGGTCAAACTAAGATTCAATAGCAGCCATGCAATCCGCATCTGTATTTTGTTCTATGGGCACTATTTGGATTTTAAAGGCTTTGAAACCCTCTATCAGGTCCTAGAATTTATGCCTATAAGATCTCATGCAGACATTCTTGGCTGTAGAAATCCATCAGACTTGGTTGACTATTAGTTTAGAATCTTCAAACACCATTAATTACTTGATTCCTATCCGCTCCACAAGGCTTAGACCTTGCACTAAGCCTTCATATTCATCTCCATTGTTTGAACAAGAGAACTAGAAGTGGAAGGAATGGAGTGTCTTTTCATTGTGTGGGGATATTAGACATATCTTGACTTCTACACCTACTTTGCATCTTGCTCCATCAAAGTGTAGCGTCCATAGTTCTGAAGCTTGGTTACTTTTAGGTTTTGTCATGGCCTTCAAAAGCACTTCATCTTCATCATAAATGATATAGGTTCCCAACTTGGTAGCATGATAATTTTCTGAAAGGATAAATTTCTATATATTTGATGAAGAGAACTTCTTCTTGATTGGTCTGATCTTTGACCACTTTTTCATCTTCTAGCAACTCAGTGCAATATGTTTCCTCCTTAGTGAAAGAGGTATGAGCAGCCTCAAATTTGATCATAGCTTCATCAGCCACATGTTTCAAATGCAGAGCTTTAGACACTATTTTCATTTTAGCTCTATGCTTGGTCCTTAGGATCAAGTGTGACCAATCTAGAGAGAGATACCCACCTATATTTGAAGTGAATTCCCGAGATAAGCAAAGGTTGAACATGGGAGGAACATCTATGATCATAGTATCTTGCAGGACTATGATGCTAGGGTAGGATAATAGAGTCAAGGGAAGGTCTTTGATGACACCTACAATTTCAACTTTATTTCAATCAAGCTGCATAACCCACCTCTTTAAAGGTTCATAGCTAAGTCCTAGGGATTCAACTATCTATTTTGGCATGACTGTAGTGCTAGCGCCAAAGTCATCATGGCATTGTGCAATCATTTCTCTCTGACATTAAGGGTTAGGAAGAATGGTTTTAGTTTTAGCTTATCTCTAACCTCAGTAGAGACTTCCTTTGTGCTATTTGTGAGAACTTTGGCAGGAGGTGATGGATCAATAGCCTTTCTCTTGAGCGATTGCTTTGTTGGCTCAATGATTGGATCCTTTTGAAAATCCTTTTGTAGCGATGTCTTCTACTTCAGAATGGCTAAGATATCCTAAAGAGACACATTAGTGGATTATTTTTTCAATTGTTCCACCACATTGAATGGTGGTGGATTTGGAGGCTTATACTCCTTAGCTCTGGTTATAACAATTTCCCTTCACGACAAGCATTGTTGTGCCACTGCAGAGGTATTAGGCATCTGGTTGGAAGCACTTTTGGGCTATGGACTAACTAGGGGTGGGATGATTGATTCACCCATGAATATCCTCTTTGAGCGATTGTTGTAATTGGACTGCACTTGAGTGGTGTTTGATGTGGATGCATCATTGGCAAATATCACCTCTTTTTCTTCCATCCATGAGAAGAGTGTGTGATCGGAAGCAATATTTGTTTCTTGCTCCAAGGATATCCCTTGCATTTTCATGGTGACTACCACATTTTCCATTTTCAGAAAGGTATTTACATAACCTCCATGGTCCGATGTCATGCCTTGGTTGTGTTTTTTCGCCACCTTTTGTTGAAGATTTTCATGTGGGTAGTTTTGGGGCATATGTGTGTTGTTGCAAGGGAAGCACCAAGGGTTGATGTCATAGACTAGATTGTTTTTCCCCACTATCAGCTCTTTGCTAGACCTTGGGTTAGCACTTTGCAATGGAAAAAGAATGGGTACTATATGATTAGTTGTTTGCACCTATGGATTTGGGCAAGCACCTCCTTGGAACTAGTTTTGTTTATAAGAAGACCTTTCGCCATTATAATTTTGATAGGTTGGCTTCGGAGGCGCTAACTGGTTCCGCTTGATGACAGTTATTTCATTGGTGATGGTTTGCAACATTTATTTAATGTCACTCATCTCATCCTTTGAAGAGCCAGATGTAGAAGAAACCTTCTGGGGTGTGTCCGGATATGTGTACATAGACTGGGGAGGAGCAGGTACACTGGTAGATGACATCTCCTGGGCAAGAATTGATATTTCAGGAAATATAGGCATGATGGGCCGAGGTGGTAGCTTCCCTACATCTATTAGATTATTCTCTGCCTTGACTGTGACACTCTATGCATTTGGTAGTGTGGTTCCACCAAGAGACTGGATCATCATTGAGATGTTGGTGTTGATGGATTTTAAGTAGAACATGAACACCAACTCAGCCGGTGGACGGATAGCAACCTAAATTCTCTGCCAAGTTATATGGAACCAAGTATAGAAAGGGTCTTCAAGTTGATTCCAAGTAGCGATGGTATTAGCTTGCAGCGTGTGGTACCAATCTAGTGCTTTACCTCTGAAAGAGGCTATGAGCAACCTTAGCGCTATATTTTGGTTTGTAACTCTATGTACCAGACACACATCTGCCACATCTTGCATATGTTCAAATGGTGTTCTTGAGCCATCTCCGGCGAACTTAGGTATAGCTTTTAAAGTAGAGACTAGAATAGGGGCTCAAACAATGGATGCTACTAGTGCTAAAAGAGAACTTCCAACATCTCATGCCACATAACTTCTATTAGTAGTTGGAAACATGGCTAGCAGAAGGGGCAAAGGAAGCAGAACATTCACTATTTGGGTCACGGCTTGTATTGTTCCTAGTGGCGGCACTAACAAACCAAGGTTATTTGTTGTTTGAGATCTAGTAACAGGCTGATGGCTCATACACCCTCTTTATATTTAGATTCCTTTAAGCAGTCCCACCGGGTGTGCCAAAAAAAAGAAACTATTGATGCTAAAAATTGGCAAGGTAACAACCTTTATGGGAAACTTAGTTAATAGTGGGACCAATTGCGCTAAATTGAGTGACCTCTAGGTTTTTTAAGAAGTCGACTTCTTCTGTAATTGGGGCTTTGGAATGGGAAAAGGAAACATATATAAAAATATAGATCTAACTAAGGCGATGCACCAAGATTTAGATGTAAGGCATGATAAATCTATCTTTTGGATGTGATTTAAGGGTCTGTTCAACAATCTGCTATGTCCCAGAATAATAGAAATCAAAGATGAAAACCTGAATAATTTATTCAATGACATAAAATAATTCTTACACACATTTACTAAAAAGAAGAGTCAAAGACATGATCCAACTAGCAAACTTGTATTTAAATCATAGAAGTTATGAAAATAAACAACTCATGACAATAATGGAATAGTATAATATTTTATCAAATAGCTTAAGAAAAATAGAAAGGATGAACAATGGCATAGTCTAAGAGTCTCATACAATAATCTAAAAGCAATAAAAAAAGCCTGGTGTCTTTTTCCCAATTTTTCTATATCTTCCAAACTCATTTTCAAAAGAAAGAAGCAATATATATAGATAAAATTCCCACTACCTGGCAGGTCAATAATAGAAAAGATCTCGTATCATGAGCAATGATGCCTGCAGCAATGATTTCCTTCGATCGTTGCAACAGAAAAGATTCGATCCTCGGAACATAGTCAATTCTCAGATAGATACATCCCCTCTGAATGATGGTAGTGGTCTGAGCAAACTCCTTCGCAGACATGTGTCATTCAACCACACAGTTGGTTAAGACATGCAGAAACTTGGTGGGGAACACAACTCACTCTTTCCTTCCCTTTGATGAAGTTCCCGAGAAAGAGACGTGGAAATAGGTCAAGGCCTATTCGTTGATTCCTCCTTGCATTGAAATACTGCACAGTGAAGTCATGTGGTGGCATTCTTTACTATCAGCATTGACTATGGGGACCACCAAAAAGTGTACGTGGATAAAAGCTACAAGCTACATGGCACACAGATGAGGCCTGATTAAAAATTGAAGGGAAGCATCCCATATGATGCAGAGCATCATACCAAACCCCTCAACACCATCATTTCTTCAAGGGACTTCAATCTCAAATAGAATCAGGAGAAGATCAAATATATATAACATAAAATTTTCAATTAACTTTCATCAAAAATCACATTCTTTCAACAAAATCCATTAATCCAACTCACCATATCAACATCCATAAATTCCCCCATCCTTTCATAAGGAAACCATCAGTAATTAAACATAAGATGACTATATGAATACAAGTTTGATAAGAAATAATTCATTCCATACTTTCATTCTTTAAAGAACTCAGTTACCAAGGAAAAATAAAATAATCAACCATCCTTACCATGTCAATCTTCATTTCAATTGTATCTCAAACTAGGAAATGATCACAAAGCAATTCATCATGCTACTACCCTATTCATAGACCTCCAAGATACATAACTTTGATTGAAAATGAATCATAACATAAAGACCATTGATTTCATAGCAATGGTTCCAAATTACACCTTAAAACACCATGTTCAAATCATCAAAATAACATACTCTCCACTATAAACTTATCCAAAACAAAGAAGAAAAATTTCTAACATATTTTAGACAGTTCCAAGGCATCTTTCATCAGTCACATGACTGTCCCAATAGATAATCAAGTTCTTGCATACAAAACACCATTAGAGCACATTGAACACACACGTCCAGAACATCAATACTTTCAAACTCTACCTTCTTAACATTATCCAAGCATTAATAAAAGTTCAATATCATTGTGTAGTCAGTTCCAACACAAATCTATTCACCAATATCACTATTTATGCAAGTTCTCAATTTTGAGCACACAAACCATTATGTTCCTAATAGGCCAGTATACCCTTAGATCGGGTGATCCCACAAACCAAGTTTAGACTCCAAGAAACAAAGATATAATTAGAGACCCTTTACTGCCCTCATCAACATAAGAAAAACTTTCAACAATCTGCTTTAAAGAAATTATCAGTTCCTTGCATTGTACGTTGGAAAGGCTACTAATTTATGCCTATTTTAAAAAGGAGTGGCCTTTTAAACTACTCCAAATCTATAAAAAACCTTGAACAATCAAATAAAAGGTCACAAAACTCTAAATTTATCTACTTTCAAGGATTAGAAGGCCCATTTAGATAGCATATTAACAAACCCTTATTTATAGGCTGAAAACACCCAAAACAGTGAGGGTTTTATGACCAAGACACTTGAAAACCTCTATTACTCCAGAAACCACCTGGAACATGATTCATTATGTCTAAAAATTCTTTTATAATCATCTCCAAGCCCATGCATGCGTTAATTCTTCTATACTTTGTTTGAAACCTCCATTTTTGAATGGAAAACTCATATTTCAGCCTTGAATCAACAACTCCTCTCCATATTCCTCTTACCCCTGCAATCACACACTCAAATAACATTGAAAAGACATTAAAAAAATCCATTCCACTGACTCACTAACCCTACATCAGTGGAATGGCCATTGGTTCTTTAATGGACTCTCAAAACTATTGTGAAAGAATACAGTCTGAGACACAGAAGTTGTCTTTTTTTCTTTTATTTCTTAAAGGAATAACCTTCTAACCCTTGAAAATGGTAACCAAATCTTCCTAAAAGGATATTACATAGGGACTAGCTTTTTGGTATCCTTAATTTAGCAATGCAAGGAATAAATGATGGTAAGAATACTATTCACACATAAAACAGGGGCTTTTTATTCAAAATTTTGTTACAAGAATACAAAAAGTCTGCTTTTCCACACCTTAAAAGGATTTTTATAACTTTCTAAATTGATAACCACTCCTTTAACTACCTTGAACGACCTATTCCCGCTTTTTCTTTTCATATTCCTTCCTATTTCTCTCTTTTTACATATTTGGCAATTTTGGCAATATTACAAGTTGTGTAATTTTTTTCATTTTTTGGACCTATTACATGACTTGATTACATTCAAATTAGGCTTTACAAAGCATTGACACCTTATTTTAACCTGGGTGCTCCTGCACCACCATAAGTGTCTACGGTGACAACATGTGGAAGCATCACAAAAGCCAATAGTAGAGCGAAGGAAGGCCTTTCTGCGGTGAGCACCTAGCGGAAATGTGGCAGTAGTGGATGGAGTTCAAAAATATGAGGCACGGCTTGGTACTTACCAAAAATAAAAAACCACCCAAAGGGAGCTTGAGGAATTTAACATTCATAGTAACCAACTTTATCAAGATATTCCTAGGAAGGCTAATTTTCAACCAGGGAATAAAGCGCTACCCTTTCCCCCAACTCAACAGAGGTTGGCAATTAAAGCTCCTCCTCTAGATAGCAAGAAGAACATGTGAATCTTCCACCTCACATCTAACCATGATGGTGTTGACTGCCCTGAGATGAATAGGTTTATGCAGTTAACCACTACTAAAGAAGTCATAGAAGAGGTTACAAAGGAAGGCACATCATCTAATCAATATGGCGACTCTGCAAATGGATACTTAGAATATGAACCCGATGATGATAGAGGGGGAGATGTGTACATCGGTCTAGATGAAGCTACTTGTGTTGCCATCACTCAAATCCAACAACATTTCAACCAGAAAGGTATTCCTAATTCTCCTAAGGTTTTACTCACTAAGGCTAGTGCAATTTCCAAGGGGGAAAATGCTTCACCAAGTGTAGTTAATATCTCTTCAATAAATCCTATTGTATCATCCTTTGAGAGTCAAACAGGGGCTTTTGATATCATAGAATTCTATAAATCTACCAAAATTCAGGTGTCACAAGATGAATATCTGAAAATGAATCCTAAAGAGCTTGATAAGTTGATTGAATATGCTAGGCCAGGGCATTCATAATTACACGCAGGCTTAGATGAAGCAATAGTTAAGTCTCAAGACCCGACTACTAATGTTGTATCTTGCAGTAAAGAATCTTCTTCGCCAACCTCTGATGTGAAACTGTACTCGTTTTGCATCTCATTGTTCGTTAACAGATTTAGGGTTAATAACTACATCATCAAATTAGGTGATTATGATAATGTAATGCCTCACAAATTGCTAAGGCTTTGGAATTAGAGATGACCAAGACATTTGGAAAATGTTTATTCAATGGATTCCAAGCAATTTCCCTTTCTTAGGAAGATTAAAGACACTCAAGTTACACGTGTTTCTTACCCAAACAAGTGTCTCAAGCTCACCATATTGGTTGTGGATATACATGCTAGATATGGTATGTTGTTAAATAGGAGTTTTTGTAAAGACTTGGGTGGATAAATACAGTTGGATTGGTCATATGCCACTATACTTATCAATAAAGAGAAGGTGCGTCTCAAACCTAAGTCAAAGGCGAAGATAATAGTACTCAATTTTGAAGACCCAAAAGCACAAATATTATATGAAGAAAATGAATTTGGGAATTATATGCTTTTCTCTAGTGAATAAAATGGAAATGATCCATGTGCCTCAAATTCATAATCTAAGCTTTAGATAATGGAATTTGATGGAAGTTGTTCTCACGCTAGTTCAAGAGCGGGTGTTTTTCTCATTTCCCCTTATGGTGAGAAATTCCCTTTTGCATATAAGTTAGAGTTTGATAATACCAATAATACTACTAAATATGAAACCCTTTTATTAGGTCTAATTGAGGCAAAGGGTATGGGGATTAAAATACTTAAGGTCTTGGGAGATGTAGAACTAATTTTTAAGCATGTGCAAAATGTTTTCATTGTTAAGAATGAAAGGTTGAAGCATTACTAGAACCGAGTTTGGGACACCATCAAGAACTTTGATGCTTTATCAATAGAAGCCATTCCTCAAGAACTTAATACAAAGGCCGATTCATTATTATTTTTTGTTTCTTTGCTCCTTCTGCACCTAAAATTCAAAAATAAATCATATAGAATTGAATTGATCTATCGACCCAATATTCCTAATAACGTCAACCATTGGCAGTTCTTTGAAGATGACAAACAAATTCAAGTGTTCTTGGAAAATGTTGGGGCCTTTTCTCAAATCTTCTTTGAAGGGAGTGACAATCAATGTAAGGATTTTTGCCCAAATGGTGTGTTCAGCCTTCAAGATGAGGTTATTCAATTAAAAGGAAATAAAATACCCAAGGGCATGGTGTCTCTTGAGGATTTGTTAGATCACCATGATCACTCCTTCAAGAAGGTGAGCAATTTTTCTAGACATTTTGATGGGTTTGATGTAGTGAATATTGGAAAACCTGTTCTCCCAAAATGGTCTATATTGAGAAATGTTGTTCGCTAGAAGAAAAAGAAAAATCAATAGCCTTAATAATTAAGTACAAGGAAGTCTTTGCTTGGTGTTATGATGATTTGAAGAATTTCATGAATGGGAAATTTCAGAATCACATACCACTCAAGGAAGGGAAAACTACCTTCAAGCAGAAACAAAGGAATTATAATCCTATGGTAACTAATGTCATTTTTAAAGAAATTGACAAAATGCTAAAGGCACGGATCATATATCCCATACATTATTCAACTTGGGTGGCTAATATTGTACCAGTGCACAAGAAAAATGGGGAGATTTAGATATGTGTTGATTTTAGAAATCTTAATCAAGAATCACCAAAAGATAACTATCCTCTACCTAACATGGATCATATTTTATAAATAGTTGTTGGATCAGAGATGATTTCTATGTTAGATGGCTTTTTGGGATATAATCAAATCAATGTATCATGAGAGAACTAACACAAAATGTATTTTACCACACCTTGGGGAACCTTTGCTTATAATTGAATGCCATTTGGACTTATCAAAGCAGGAGCTACATTTAAACATGTTATATACCTATCTTTTGGTGATCTCTAAAACAAAATTATAGTCATCTATCTTTATGATCTGACAGTGTTCTCTAAGAAAAGAATTGATCATTTACAAGATCTAGAATGGGTCCTACAAAGATGCATAGAACATGGTATCTTTTTTAACCCCAAAAAGTCTATTTTCGGTGTCACAGAAGGAAAAATATTAGGTCACATTGTGTCTAAAGAAGGCATCAGAAAATATCCAGACCAAATTAAGGCTATCTTGCAATTAAATCTTCCTTCAAGCCAGACATGTGTAAAATATTTTTTTGGTTAGGTGAATTTCTTGAGAAAATTTGTCCCAGATTTCTCTGAAATTACTAAACAGATTGTAGATATGATGAAAGAAAAACATGGTTTCAAATGAAATGAAGCTAGGAAGCAAGGTTTTGAAAACATAAAAGAAGCAATTGTCCAAGCTCCTATCTTGGTTAGCCCAAACTTCAAGAAGGATTTCATTATTTATTGTTATGCTTCAGAGGATACCATGTCTGATGTACTACTGCAAGATAATGAAGATAAAGTTTAGGCACCTATTGATTTCATGAGAAAACCATTAAAGAAACATGACCTTAATTACTCTCCCATCAAAAAACATGCATTTGCAGTAGTCAGGGTAGTCAAGCAGTTCTGTTTCTATGTGCCAAATCCTGCCATCAAGAGACTACTAACCCAACAAGAAATTGATTGCAATAAGAGGGGTGGAAATATAGCAAAGGTACAAGAGCATGACCTAGACTTAAATCCCACAAAATTAGTTAGAGGAAAGGGACTTTGCAAGTTGATGGCAAAGAATTTGAAGGAAGAACAAGAAAGTGAAGATTTACCATTAGTTTTGACTATTAGTTTACAAGATGAGTGGTTCTTTGATATTGCTTACTTCTTTAATTATGGACAATGTCCAAACCACCTCTCAAGTAATCAGAAAAGGAATCTAAAGTTGAAGGTAGCTAAGTATGTTATTTGGAGTGACACCCTGTACAAGTGGGGTATAGATGGTACTTTCTTGAAATGTTTTGATAAAGCTCAACAAGAACGGTTGCTTAATACTTCTCTTCCACTGAAACTACCTTCAAGATCATAAGACATGGATATTATTGGCTTGGGATATTTAAGGATGCCTATCACTAGGTTAGTAAGTGTGAGAAATATAAGTTATTTGTAGGAAGACCTCAACTAGCAGCCTTACCACTCAATTCTATGGTTATTGATGGACCATTTTAGCAATGGGGTCTTGATTTTATTGGTCCAATTAGCCCATAGTATAGCAAAGTTCATACTCATTATCACAGCTATGAATTACTTCACCAAATGGGTGGAAGAAATTCCAGTCAAAAGAACTACTTCTAAGATAGTCTATGATTTTATCAAAGAAAACATTTTGGTCGGGTATGGAATTCCACACCAATTTTTCATCTAGTGAGTTTTCACTTTTATGCTACAATTATAGAATCTCCATCTCCCATTTAGCTGATTATTACCCACAAGGGAATGGTTAGGTAGAATCTAGTAACAAAAATTTGGTAAACATTATCAAAAAGTTGATCAGTGACAATAAAAAATACTAGCACAAAAATTTGAATGAAGCCCTATGGACATATTAGATAACTCTAAAAAGGGCTATTGGAATTACCCCCTTCGAGTTGGTGTATGGAGTGGAAAGTGCACTTCCTCTTTTTTTAGAATTGCCAATTCGTAAATTGCAAACTGCTATAGAGGAAGCTAAATTTGGTGATGTTTTGGAAAAGGGGATTTTGTACTTAACTAAATTATAGGAACAACAAGAAGAGATGGTAGAAAAGATAACCATACATCAAGAAAGGTTCAAGAATATTTTTGACAGGAATTCCATTCCAAGAAAGTTCATGATTGGGGATTTAGTTTTGTTGTGGGATAAGTGCAGGGAACCTAAAGGTGCTCATACAAAGTTTGATTCACTATGGATTGGACCCTTCAAAGTCATTCAGGAGTCTTGTGGCCTCTCTTTCTGTGTACATAGCTAGCTTACGATTTTTTTTTTTGGTTTTCTTGTTCCTTCAGTTTGTTTCCTTGCTTCTAGAGAGTGCATTCCATTTTCACCAACTCTATTGCCCAATTGATAAGATATTGATTTCCTTCCATTTGGTCTGGGTTCATTGCTTCCTCCTTATCAATCTTTGTCCCCAGTCATAGCCAATGTTACTATTATTTCATCTCCCACCTCATAGTATTCTACTTATTCAAAAATATTTCATTTTAACATGGGTGGTGTTTCTTGTAGTTCATCGAACCTTCCACTTTGTCACTCGAGCCCCTTTTATCTCCTTCCATTGTCTAAACTAGGCAGTGTTTTATATATTTTTTTGAACCTTGTTTCCAGTGTGATTATTATTAGCTTGGGTGGTCTTTCATCATAACATTCAAACCCGGGCACATATTTGTAGAGTTCTTTGAACCTCTTTTATTACCGCTCATAGACATTTGTTTTTAAATTTTTGAAAGACAGTTATGTGGGGAATAGTGAAAGCGACAACTACCACATGTCACAATGAAAAATCAAGACATTAATTTCCATCTACTCCCATGCTTTTTTGTGAAGCCGAGTTTGATAAAATAGAAGGATGAGCAAACATTCTTATCGTGGAAATTTTTTAGGACGAGCTCGAGGAGATGTATGGTTCAAATTACAGGGTTTGTCATTAAAGGTATTTTTATTTTCCATTCATTGCAACCAATTTTTTGAATTATTCACTCTTGCATTGAAGAAACATATATTGTCAAGATTCGCAGCTACACAAGGCAAGAGTTAAATATGCTAGCTATGATTATGTGTATGGGTTAACCTATGAAGGACCTAAAATTAGTGACACTTAGCTAGTACCTATTAATTTAGATGAATTGTGAAACAAATTTAACAAACCTAACCCTCCACCTATCATTGAGAGTGTAATGGATAGTGGGTTGATTGAGGCCGCTGCATTTCCAATAGCAGTGTAATGTCATGAATTAGTGTTGGAATGTATAAGACATTATAATTCACAAACATTGGAGGTTAGGACAAAAGATAATAGACTTGTTCTAAAAATTCATAGGTCTACCTTTGTATCCTACTTGAGAAATCTAGAAAGGGATGAATACTCACTAATTGACATGAACAATTCTCAAATTGAGTTTACTGCAAGAAAGGGGTTTACAAGAATGTAATAGCAAAGAATTGGTTGGCCAAACCGAAGAAGGGGAAGTCTCAATTTCCTCGCAACTTACACAAGAACTATTTTGTAGATGAAGTGGACGATATTTTAGTGCTATTGCATAAGGTTAGAGGAAGTGAAAAATGTTCACAGTTTCAAAAAATGGATGTATTTGTTCATCCAAATCATATTGAGCAGGGAACAATTCCTAGATTGGGCTAAGATTATTAGCAACCGTGTACATGAGTTGATGACGTTCTTCACTCTGAACAAATTTTTCTTTATGTCATCATATTTAATATATGCCCTTGCTAGCACTCAACCCTGGCCTAGATTAAGGCCAAGTGATTTTCCACCAAAAAAAGTACCAATTTATAATTACCTTGACAAGCTCTAGCTTCACAAAAGCTTCCTAAATTTCAGAAGAATTGCTAAAAATTTTACCATGAGGATGGTTAGGGAAATTCAAGGATGTTCTACAATGAAATTGTCTCCAAAGGCAATGCAATTTTTTGATTTTTTATGGTAGCCACTTTATCCAATTTCAGAGGTTTTCATACATAAGAGTAGGTAGGTATGCAAGTTTTCCTATTAAACTACCTAGGTATCCTGAAGAAAAATTGGTAATTATTGAGGTCAGTAGACAATTGGTAGATGTTAATAGACTATGCCAAGCTAGAAAAAGGTTAACAGACAGTTTTCCATTTGGTTTTGGTGCATATAGTTTCTAGTCTGTGTCTGATGCTTTGAATATTGAGAAAGAATTATCTAGGTATAACATGCCCTCATATGATGAGTGCATTGCTTTTGACCTGAAATACTATATTAAGAACAAATTGAAGTTAGGTCCTACCTTCAATCACCAATCCAACCTTGAGGATTACTGGGTTGATTTCTTTGATGAATGTGAGGTGAGAAGAAGCTAGATGAGATTAATAGTGGAGCAAATTATCATTTATGATTTGAAATGGGATTTGCAAGGTATTATTGAAGATGGGTCAGACATGGTTGACCTGGTATATACTGAACTAATAGAGACTTGACCCATTCCTTCCATGTATTGCAACTTTAAATAAAAGGAAACTATAGAAGCTAGAACTGCTAATGTTCTGACTAGGACCAAGGAATAGGTCACTAAAAGAAAAATTAAGAAATATCGCACTTGTACTAGATAAAAAGATTCACGACCTGCTAAAGGTACCTCCCAAGCCTCTATCAGCAGGAAATCAACTGGTAATCCTCCTTATTCTTTAACATAATGTTCCCAAGGAGGCAATGATGGGGATCCACCAGAAATAAATGTGTATTCACAAACCTATGGGGATGACATTTTCAACTTGCCTATTCTGAAGAAGGATAACGAAGGAGAAGAGGAAGAGGAAGGATTAGAAAAATTGAATGTTGATTCCCCTCCCTCTCAAAATGAATCACATGTCAGAGAGGTAAACCCCTCTCAGGGGCTAGGAACAACTGCACTTGCAAGAGATACCCCTCTAGTATCTCAAAAATTATTTGAGTCTCTGGGTTTTAAGGCAATTAAGGTCACAGTAACCCCAGCCTAGCTAGAAGATTCACTATAACAAGAAAGGAAATCCATATAGTCCAGCTTGCCTAAGCAATACATGGTGGGTCATTTATTACAGAGGACTTCAACTCCTAAACCCAAGAAGCTAAAGACTACCATTAGGCTTATAGATGACACAGAATCAGGGACACTCTAGTTAGAAATTGCTCACCCTTCTGTGTAAAGAGATGTATCTCAAGCAGCAACAAGTGACTTTGAAGTGAATAGGGTTGACCTTGGTCCTCCTACCAGGGATGGGGATGTTCAAGTTTTTCATGTATTGGTAGCCAAGATGGTTGAGAGATCAAAGAAAGATAAAGAAAGAAAAGATGAATTGAAAGCTCAAGTTCAAAACTTTGACTATTTTTAAAAAAAATATTTTTGAAGTCATCCTGCAATCTATTTCCTAGGGAGATGCTTCTGTTGAATCTCTTACTGTGGTTGGAAAGGAAACCCTAACTAAAATCAAAAGTAGTTAAAGTTTAAGTCGGGTTGTAGATGATTGGAATGAATCCCTCATCAAGAAGGGAAACCTTGTCATTATTGAATCCTTTAAATACTTCCAAGAGGAAAATACTCTGAAAGCCAATTTAGGGGATGAGGCCATTGCTATTGAAAAGGAAGAGAAACTGTAGGGTAATTATCAAACTGAATTGAAGTTATTGATGAGATCAGATATGGAAAAACTAGCATCAAATGAAATCATACCTAATGCTTTAGATACCTGCTACCTGTCATGGACTAAAGGAGTAGAGTGGAAATTGTAGGTTTCCAAACAAAGCTTATAGAAGCTTAAAGAGATCATCAATGAATGTGTCACCATTTCAGATGAAGCACTGAGCACCTTGGTAGCTCTCGGTCTGCTTCGGGATAAAAATGGAATAAAAGATGATGTAGACGCTAGAAGCTTAATAGATGATTTCAAGAAAATGGTTAAAGAAGCTCTTGACTTACCCACTCTTAATGCTAAACACTTACAAAAACTAAGTGAATTATACTTGGTATCATATTAGGCAATGGATCTTATGAAAGCTTGTGAGCAGCGCATGGAAACGACTAAAGATCTTCATTTGACATGGAAGGTGAGGATGAAAAATGTAACCATTCCTCAACATAAGGACCTGGTGCATATCCATAAGACTTTCCAAGTTTCGCAAAAGAGACCTTTGGTGATCCAGGAATCTGGAAATGAAGCAACACCATCATAGTGGCACATATCTTCTTTGTTTCTTTTACGTGTCTTTTGTTTAATTGGTTATGGACATGAAGAGGTAGGACTTATCCGCCTATTTAAAATTGTATCAATCTTCATATGCTCTCTAGACATTCTTCACAATTTGCTCAATACAATTGATAAATGAAATTACTATTTTGTCTATGTGCAATTTGGTGGAGTTAATCTAATTTCTTAAATCTTTGTGTTTAAGAATATCTTATGCATGTCTTATCTTGGTATGAGCAGTGCAGTTCTTACATTGATTTCATTTCTCACATGGTATTGAGTGGATGTTTTGTTTCTAATGAATAGTTAGTCTTTGTGCTAATACTTCTATTCATTATAGCATGCACCTAATATTTGAAATTTTTCTAATATTGGGTATGCCTTTTCTACTTTTTGGTTAAAAGCATACATGAGGTTTTGCTTTCTTATTTTTCCAATTCATTGTTAATCATATGAGGGAGTTGTACCTTAGAAAAATTCACAGAATATTCATCATGTTCAAAGATTAATGTTCAGAGTTGTTGGATAATTTTCTTGCACCTTGTAGGTGTTCAATTGTAAATTCTCAAGGTGTCAAATTTGTTAACCAACAACTAGTAAAGCATTGTGTAAGGCCCCTGTATGGACCCATACAGTGGGATATTGGAATAAGGTGCATTGAATTTGTTAGAGGAAATTGTTAACTTCAATTTGATTTTAGTAGGAATGGTTTCTATGGAGTTTGAAGTGATTTGTAGGCTTTTCTCTAAGAATGGGCAGAGAACCTTGTAGTTAAGGGTTTTGACAGAGTATTGTGGAAATCAAGCTTTTCCAACGATTGTAATTACTTTTAACTTCTTGGAATGGTGCGGATACATGTATATCATTGTTGTATGCAGGTTTAAAGAGCAAGGGAGGCTTTTGGAAGGATTTTCTTTGCTACCCTAGTTGAAATTCTTCAAGATTTTGATGAAAAGTGATGCTTTTTAGTGTAGGGTTTAAATGAAACTTGTGGAATTAGTCGTGTAATAACTTATTAAGAATTTTTAGGTTATTTTTGAAGTTTTTGAAGATTTTTCAAAGTAAAATAGGTCTTGGAGCATTGAGTTTGAATAAACCCTCATGGAACCTAGCCTAAAATGGCTTAATGCAGGGGTTTTACCATTTGATGGAATTATGATTGTTTTTCCCCATAAAAGTTGTTTTGGTATTTTTGGAACCAAGAGGTTGACATGGGAATTTGGAGTAGAGTGAGTGTTTGGGTTGTAATCTCTTTGGAAAATAGGCCTAGTTGAGCCTTGTAATAGTGAGACAATCCTTTTTAGAAGGGTACTTTTCAAAATAAGCTTATCTGATTTATCGATATGTCAAAGAAGGCCTTAATGGCTTCTTAAAATTGTTTTCTATTTTTGGAGATCTAATTTGGTTGGAAATTATGCCCGCTTTGGTGTTTTGGAATACTACTAGCCTAGGATCTAGTTGAGAGTGAATGTTTAGGGAAGAGAGAGATCATAGTTTTGGAAAAATTTCCTTGGTTTTAGTCACTCATTTGAATGATGTTTAAGGTGGCTTGAATATTTTGTAAAAGGTTTTGTGCCCTAATTATATTTTGGGTGATTTGAGTCAAGTGCTTTGTGAAGGGAAAGATGAGTCAAAAGTGGAAGAATAAGCATGAGTTGATTAAGCTTTGTGAGTTTGTGATTGAGTGAAGGATTTGGACTCCTTGCTCTACATCACTATTTAACACTTTTTAATCTTCATCAATCAAAATTTTAGGTTTTGAACTAGAATCTATAGCACATAGGTACCTATCCACAAGTAGGTTATCCATCTTGAGCTTACAAAGCTAAAATTTGGTTCCATTGAACTTCTAAACCTCAAACCTTCCACTTGAATTTATAATTAGTTTGTAACTAAAAATAGATATTCCAATAAGGTGTTTTACCTAACTAGTTAACCTAGTAGGTCCTAAGGATCTTTCTAAAAGTCTTAGTTATTTTGATGAGATCTTATATTATCTCAATTACTTCTTGTGTCCTAGGTCATTTAATATTTGTTATGTTAATTGTCTCAAGTTATAGGATTAAGGCACTTGTCATGATCTTGTTTAATCCTATCTCTCACCATGCCCTTCTAAGCAAGGATCCTCTTGCATCTTGCAAGGAATCTTGTGAATCTTGTATCATATTGTGTTCTTCTTTGGTGGATTAGCATTTATTGTTATTGATTCTCTATTATGTATGTGGAGGTTATGTGATGTTGCAGATTGGTGATCCTGGTTGCATCCGAGTTACTCACTTCAACATGATATTAGAGCATGAGTGGTTCCAACATGGTATCAAAGCTTTGAATTTTGCAAGCCTCTTCCTTTTGATGCAGAGAAAGACTTCTCCTAAACACTCCTGAATGGTTTGACAACTTTCAAACAAAGATTCATTTCAAACTGTTGAACCCAAATCCAAAACCTACAATAGCACAAGAAACCAATCAAAAAATTAGATTAAATTCAAGTTAGAACCTAGATTCCTCAAGAAATCCATTTGAATAGAAAAAGAGATAGAAAATGAAATGAAGAACACAATGAAACTTGAAGACATCAAATCCTATTCTAAAGCAAGCAAACTCCTAATCTCTTGAGGGAATTGGTGCCAATTTGATGTGAAAATTGGCCCTTTCCCAACTCCAATGATGAAATTTTGATTGATGATGAAGAGTGATCCACTTGATAAATACTTCCAATGTGCTCCAAGATAAAAAAATATGCATAACCTAGCTAAGATTGGATAAAAATGTATGAGAATTGCTATGGATTTGAGTATAATAAATTTTCTCCAATTGTGGATGATCAAATGAGGAGATCAACCTCTTATTTATAGAATGAGAAGATGGAAGAATGTCCAAAATAGAGAAATGTGAGACTAAGAATTAGCCAATGGCAAAGTGCCACTTGTCAACATGTGAGTGGATGGACAATGTGCAAGTTTTGAAGAATGTGTTAATAAATGCATATATTTGAATTTTGAAATTGTCGAAATGACATGTAAGAGGGAAAGAAGGTACATTTAATGCCAAATGGCTCAAGGAAAAAGGACTTTGTAAGAGGAGTAGATTCCTTGTTGGAAGGACAAAGTCCACTTGGATTTTGAATTCAAACTTGGGAATATTCCTTAAAAGATGCCTTGTTGAGGAAAATAGAGATTTAATAAATCAAATAACTCTATTTTCATGTGCAAGTAGTAAAAGATGGAGGATGGGACATGAGAAGAGATTAAATTCATCAAGGTTAATTAATTTGATGAAGGGATTAAATGATGTGACCTATTTGACTTAAATTTGTGGATTTATTTAAATCAAATATGAGAAGAATGTGATAAAAGAATTAATTAAATAATGACTTTTGATTTATTTAATTAAAAGAGATGATGTTAGATTAAACTAAATAAGGTTTTAATTTATTTAATTTAATATTTAGACTTTATAGATTTAATAAAATAAAATTAATTATTTAATTAAATAGGACAATTAGATCAGAATGGTTAATTTAATTATTAAGAAAGGATGACTTAATTAGATAACCGATTTATTTAATTAAGAAAGGAATATTGATGAATTTAATCAGATAAAGGAATTTGATTAAATGGTTAAACCGAAGGATGATTCAGGATGAAACGATGTTAGTGGTCAGGATCAGATGTCCAATGTCAATCAATATATTTTATGTGTCTACATTTTTCCCCTCTTTGAAGCAATGCACTTGTTGCGTTGGTTCAAAGAATAAACAGTCTCGATCAAAGCCAAAAAAAATTGTTTTCAAAAATCTCACACCACTGCTACCCGGTGAGAGAAAACATGGTACCATACTGCCCCCTCGAGAGATTGGATGAAATTTTTTATTTTTGGGTGAACTTGCGAAAAAAGAGGACAAGGTTCCCGACAAGTCCAAAAAGGCTCCAAGAGGCCAAAAACATGTCTAAACACAATAAAATGATGTAAAACAGGCCTCAACTAGACAAGAACCAGTTCAAGTGTCCAAAACCTTAGTAGGATAGCCAAACAAGGTCAAAAAACCCTAATTTTTAGGCTTAAAAAAGGCTCTACTGGGTCACTTTCAATTCATTTTCACACACAACCCTTTAGCAATTTTGAGATTTGAGCTTTGAAATTTTGACGAGATGGTGCAACGATAGCTCTTGATGCACATTTCTAATCGAGTCCGGACATACCAGCGACCACCCAGCATTGGGGCACCGATAAGTGATTCTTACTTGAGCTTTGTTTTTTGTTTTTTACGTTCATTTAATGCGTGTAAACCTAGTTCTCTTGCAGCGGCGCTATATAGTGTCACTCAAAAAACAAATTGCACCACTCGGTGTTAGATTGCACCACAACAATGGAGTTTGGAGTTTGGAAACAAACTTCAAACTCCGACGTTGATGTCATGGCTAGCGGGGTCATTTTTAAAGTGTGATGCGGCTGTTCCCTTTTAACTAGGAATCTTCCAAACTACATCGCTCAACAAAAAATTGCATCGTGGCGGTGCTCTTTTGGAGTTTATCCTTCCAGCATCGTAGTTTGAAAATTTAAAACTACGATGCCTTCATATATAGCGATGCTGGGGTGGTTTTTTGGACGCTCAAAATAAAAAATTTCAAAAATTTTAACATGGTGAGCTTTCCTGATGCAGGACACGGTGAGGGAGCTCTATTCTTGAGAGCACAGATTGTGGGATATTTTTAGTTACTTTTGAGATCTTAGTGATAGGGATCAGGATTGGCTATGGGACATGAGCCTATGGTATATTGCATACGCAGTGCCCATACAGACCCACCTTGAGATGATGTCAGCGCTTGCTGAGAGATGGCACAGTGAGACCTTGTCCTTCCACCTTCTGACTAGCGAGGCCATCGTCACCTTAGAGGATGTGTGGTGCATCCTTAGATTTTTGATTCATGGTCAGCGAGTTATCTTTGATATGGATTATGGGTGGGATGCCTATCACACAATCCTCGCCACAGATGAGGTTATGTTCTGTGAGGGCCAGATAGAGTTCGAGCGCCATAAGATGCTCACATCACCATTTCATCTAGTGGTTGTAGCAATCATCTAAGGTCTCGTTGCCCCAAATCAATGAGGTTGATACTTTAGTCCTGGCTAGGGGCTCTATTGGGGGCAGATGGTTTGCAACAGACCAGTTCATTTTTCTTGGGGGCCTGTTCTTCTTGCGTCACTCTATAGGGACTTACACGAGTACGTCTACCTCAATGGCAGAGAACTTAGAGTAGGTGTCACACTTCTCCATGTGTGGGCATGGGAGAACATCATTGTTCTTCAGTCATGAGTTGTTGTAGTACCGATGGGGCCTGATGATCCCCTAGTGTAGCGTTACAAAGGTGGTGTGTCATTTACACACACGGGTGAGCACATGATTCCTCACTAGAGGAGAGTCCTAGATGAGATGCAAGTTTTCACTTGGTGCCCATACCTTGGTTGGCCTGGATGGGCCAATGATGCAGAGTAGATTTTCTTTACCTACCAGGATTGTTTCATGCAAGGGTGAGAGCATACCTTGGTGGAGAGATACCTACTAGGGCGAGTCTGGTGTCAGTTCGGCGAGGCACAGGATCGGCCAGACAATGCCTACTTGGCCATATTTTCCTTCACTATTTCATAGGGCTCATGGGGATGATACATTCCTAATTTTGAGGCAGTGGATAGCTTCAAATAGTTGATGGCTTAGTCGTGGGTGTACGATCAAGGGCTTGCAGATATAGGCGTTACATAGGCTTATAGAGATTGGTTTTGGCAACCCCTATGATTAACAGTTCTAGGAGCACTCTTTGCTCAGTGGAGGATGAGGGGCAGAGGGGGAGGACAAGGATAGAGGGATGGTGTGCAGTAGGATCAGTCGGTCAAGGCTCTAGTACAGTCAGTTGAGGATTATGTTCAGATGCAAGACTGGGAGCAAGTGCCAGCCAGGCAATAGGATCAGGCAGATGCGCCACCATGAGCTGAGGATGAGGATCATCCTCATGTGTAGCCCACACGAGCACAGCCAGTAGGCAACCAGATCTCAAATATGCATTGATTGCACAGTTGCAAGCCTAGGTTCAGACCTTGATAGGGGAAGAGATTAGGCTAGGGCCAAGAGAGACCAGGTCATTTTGCATAGGCAGGCCACAGAGCTATAGGTAGCTACAGAGATGGGTCGAAGACAACAGTTAGAGAGTATGGAAGCCTCCTCCTCTCAGAGCACAGTGTCCCTTCGATCCTACAAGGAGGTCGTTCGGGAGGCAGACTATTATTGTATGCACTATCATCATGCCATTCCCAAAGCATAGTGGGGCCCCAGATTACTCGCAGCGAACTAGACACAGACTTGTAGAGGGTCATGGTGATAGGGGTGAGGGTAGCAGATAGGACATATAAACTCCATTTTGATTGAGATGATATTTTTTGTTCCATATGGGCTCCTTTTTGATAGCCCGTTGGGCCTTTTTGTACTTATTGATAGACATGTACATTGATCCGATTATTTTGTAATATGATAGTTACCCGATGATGATATATATATATATGAAATGATGATTTTGATATGATATGATGCGTATCATTTATTTATGCATTTATGAATGGTTTTATTTCTATATGCTATGCAATGATGTTATAGTATGATGTGATCTATATATGGACGCATTTCTTTCTGATGATGTATGCATTATGAATAGGTCTTATATTATGTTGTTAATTCATGATATGCAGATGGATTTATATGATATGGATGGATGATGATGATGATGATTTATTTATGTTGATGTAAATGATATGATATGTGATATGCAAAATGATATGGAGATGATCTATGGTGTATATGTGAAATGATATGTGAATCATGCTTATATAAATGGATGTACGCTTTCAATGTAATGGATTTTTATGTTCCTATTATGCTTTGGATGTTTATAATGGTATGGAATGATTTATGCAATGAAATGTAAAAAATGATTGAGATGTGGTTATTTATGATATGTTCTATATGATATGGATGGATGGTATGTATGTATGATGCAATGTGAATGCAATGGTCATGCTTTATTGATGATGTAAATGAGATAATTTTAAGATGCTTAGAATAAAAAATATATTATCCTAAACATGCTAAATGATAATGTAATGTATGTGATGCATTTTAATGTGATATGATGTAATATATGAAATAATATGTTAATGCAAAGTGATATGATGATGCTTTATGTAAAATGAATGTAATGTGGGAGATGACTTTGTGATGTTTATGTGATGTGAATATGTATGCTTATAATGCGATGGATTATCTATAATGTTCTTGTACCTATTATGTTTGATTATGTAGTAGATGGTGATATGAAATGTTTATACAAATGAATATTATGCGATGGTTGATGTGATGAATGCAATGTGATCGAAAAAATGGATGCAATGTAATGAGACAGGGATGTAATGGATATGCTTGGAAAATTCTTATAATAACATGTTTATATGATGATGAAAATGCAATGCATATGTTTCCTATATGATATGTGTATCTATTGTTAATTTCTTACGGTTAGATTATGAGATAAACTAACATATAAAGTGTATAACCCAAAGATCCTATCAAGAACAACGAAAACAAGAACAATTATACCTTTGATTCACATGAGCTTCCATGATTCACCTTGATAGTACCCTCTTGCTTGCTGGTTGACGTGTTTCCCTCAGATTGGATGTGCGAGCAATATGCAAATAAATGTTTATGTCCTACACCAAGCTTTGAAGGATTTGCACAAATGCCTAATTCCTATGCCTAAACATGCTAAGACTTGATCAAATAGAAATAATAATTGTTGCAATTGTCATGGAAATCTAAATGTGCAAGTAAGTATGCAATGCCTCTCAATAATATGTGCGTGTGTAATGAGTAAAATCTAATGCGTAATCCAAAAATGAGGGGAAAATGGCATTTTATAGAAAATGCCCTTTCGAATGGATAGATGAGATTAATTTTTGACAAAGACCTAAAATGAGAGGCCCAAATTAAGTCTCACAATCCCTAATTAGGGTTAGGGAAAAATCATTAATCAAGCGGTCAAGATGTCATCTCAAAGAATCAGATTGGTGGTGGAGAATAAATGAGGAAATTAATTCGAAAATAAAGATTTTCGAAAATGAGGAAGATAAAGACCAGACTGAAGATCTGTTTTGGAAGGACCAAGAACCTGCCCGATCACTTGACTTCTGGAGGAAAGTTACCAATTTGGAATTAAATTAATTCCAAATGTGAATTGAGTGAAATAATAAATAATCAATTTTGAGATTATTTACCAAAACGAGCTGACAGTTAAGACCAAGATGACATTTTAAATAATTTAATTTATTTAAAATGAGAGGAATATTAATTTAGGCAATTAAATAATTAAATTAAATTATTTAATTTAGAAGATAAGATTAATTATAAATAAATTAATCAATTTATTTAATTAATAAAATTAGTGACATATTAAATAAATAAATGTAATTCATTTATTTAATAATCAGGAAGAATTAATGAATAAAGATAATTAAACAAATTTAGAAATTTATTTAATTGTAGGGAGACTTAGAGAATTAGTGACGTATTTAATAAATAAATAGAATTTATTTATTTAATAATCATGAAGAATAAAAAGACATGAATTAATTAAATAATTATGAATTATTTAATCAATAGTCGAATGTGGACCAAGGACATAATTAAATGTCATAATTATGCTAGGACGAAAGTGGTAAAAATGAAGCTTGCAGGCCTAGGTCATTTTTAGGTGTCTACATTTTGCCCCTCTTTGTCATAATGTAGCATGTCATATTGTGACAAAGAAAATAAGTCAAAAATATGCCCCAGTGAAGATATGGAGTATCAATGCCCCCTCGGGAAATTTTTAAATTTTTGGTGGGTGGCAGAAAAATTTGTAAAGGGTCCCGATAAATCAATTTGATAACTAGAAAAGCAACAGCGCAGTTGGTTTTGGATTCTGACATGTTTAAGATAGCCAACGGGGTGGTCAAAGTTGGTTAAATGAGCCTCCAGTAATAACCTAGTTGACAAATGTCATTTTGACTTTATAAATAGGTTGACAAAGGGGTAAAAGTCAATTCATTTCCACTATTTACTTTGCAAATTTTGAGAGTTCAGAGC
Source organism: Sequoia sempervirens (assembly GCA_007258455.2). Classification (NCBI taxonomy): domain Eukaryota; kingdom Viridiplantae; phylum Streptophyta; class Pinopsida; order Cupressales; family Cupressaceae; genus Sequoia; species Sequoia sempervirens. The sequence goes on from VDFB02000015.1 coordinate 442,867,988, forward strand.
GAAAAGGAGCACAGCGAGGATGGTGATTCCAGTCACAGAGCATTGCGGGGAGATTGTGCAGACCTTCAGGTGGCCAGAGGGCTCAGAGCCAAAGGTATGTACCCTTGTCCTACTTTGTGAATTTTTTTGTTTTGCATGTCAAATTTAAGTTTCTAGGACAAACAACAAATGCACCGCGATGCAACTACGTTCGCGTAAGCCGCATTCATCTACGTGGTCAACGCATTTGATGTGTCACGATGCAAATGACATAGTAAAATTGGGCGGGCGAGGCGTTGCAACATATTTGATTAAAATTGCAATGCATTCTCCTAACCGTGTCGCATTTGAGAGTTGGAATGCCACAATTGCAATTTCGAGACGCAATTGCATGTTCAAATGATGCATTATTATTTTTACGACACAATTGCTCTTATGCAACTCATTTGGGTAACCAAGCGATGCAATTGTCTTGTTAAGACACATGCAAGGATTTAAGTGACGCATTCAATGCTTTGAGATGCAACTGTTGGAACGCGACGCATTTGATGTTGAATTTTATTGAGACCAATTTTGATACTTGTGAAAATGCATTTGATGATGCCGACAGTTGCTTAGAAAGTACTAACATGTTCGGATTTTTACAGAGGTAACTTGCCCGATTTACACATGAGAGAGCAAACCGACTACATTCCGATTTGCTGACCAGCTGAGCCCACGAGAGTGGCAACGATTGATGTGGTTTGGTTTGTTCTATGTCACCTATATGCCCACTATTCAGGCTAATAGGGGACTTCTAACTGCATTATGTGAGCAGTGGCATTCAAAGACACGTTTCTTTCATCTACCGACAGGTGAGGCTACTATTACCCTGGAGGATGTCTACCGTATTTTACGAGTGCCAATATGAGGGGAGTGGATCATCTATGATCCTCACCATGGTGAGAAAACTTTCAGGGCCTATTACTAAGATCAGGGTGCAGGAATAGGCATCTAGGGATATGAGATTAGATGGGAGTTCATGGCGGAGCACTACGACCATTTTGATGCATTCCTTGCAACCTTGATTGGAGGTATTTTGATTCCCGACCGTCGGGGACATGGCTGGGGAGATGTCTTGGTTGGTATGAGACGTGATAGGACTGTTTATACCTGGGGTCCTTGCTTGTTGGGGACACTCTACCATCAGTTGCATGATGTTGTGCATCGGAGGGCCGAGAGTATCTCCCGTGGGACCACCTTGATGACGATTTGGGCTTGGGAGCACATAGCCATATTTCACCCACTGATTGATAGACCGCAGTTGGCTGAGGGGATGCCCTATGCCTACTATAACATAGGTTCTTTACAGCAGACTCAGATGGGTGAGACAAGTTGGTGGCAGCATTGGATTGACACGATGGTATCCTTTATCTAGAGGCCATACCGAGACTGTGGATAGTGGGATGACGAGGTAGATCACTTGAGTCTATGTAGATAGTACAAATACCTAATTGGGAGGACCGTGCAGACCTCTCTGATTATCGAGATGTATTTGCCACAACACGTCCTTAGGTAGTTCAGAGAGCAGCAGGGTGTACCTACAGGGATAGCTAAGTATGTCTGGTCATCTAGAGAGTATGCTTGGGGACTAGCCATCCAAATGGCCTTCACAGAGCAGCAGATTGATGGGCTAGTAGCCCAGGCATGGGGATGGAGAGGTGGGATAGCTGATCCTGGGACCACATCAGACTATGATTTATGGTGGCAGACACATAGACCAGTGTCGTTGAAAAATCCTGATGGGCTAGCACTTGTGGACAGACGATCAGTGATACCTCATGTGCCAAGGGCTAGACGAGGAGGTAGAGGCGGTGACAGGGGTAGAGGTCGGGGGAGGGATGGAGGTAGGGATGGAGGCCATGATGGATATGGAGGTAGAGATGGAAGCGGGGGTGGAGATGGAGGCCATGGGGGAGATGATGGCAGAGACGGCTGGAGGTGATGGCGAGATGGTTAGAGACAGAGCCGAAGGGTGTGCCCACATGTGGCGATGGTAGCATTAGATGCTATCCCTAAGGTTGGCGAGGAGGGGGAGAGAGAGGAGCACCCCAGGCAGGAGGGAGAGGGTGAGGAGAGACAGGAGGATGGAGTGGAGGTGGGGAGACAGGAGGAGGATGTGGAGGGACATGAGGAGGATATGGTAGTGGTAGAGGATGTGGCCAACGATGATGATGATGAGGATGATGCCATGGATGAGGCTGAGAGACTCCTCAGATGGAAAATGGTGGAGGGAGAGGAGGACATATCATCCTCCTTAGGATTGCCCGAGGATGCCATGATAGATTAGAGGGTAGCTGAATTACAGCGGCGACTGGATGAGAGCATGGCCCAGGTCAGATCATTGTAGTCAGAGTTAGAGGTAGCCCGGGTAGAGCAGGATCAGGCAATGATCTACCAGCAGGACTCGGCCCAGTGGTGCACATAGTTTGCGGCATTATGTACAGGGCCTGTAGGGGATATGGCTTGCGAGTTGGCCAGGGTGAGCACGAGATTGGGACAGTACAGGACATTGTATGAGTAGGCAGTGCCACATGAGTGATGGGATCCTACCTTATCATGGTCACAGACGAGGACAAGCAGTGGCCACAGATCAGGCAGTGCCAGTGGTAGCTGGAGTCACACCAGTGTTGGAGGGTCTACCTCGACAAGGCACACATCAGGGCATAGGTCACACCACTCCCACAGGCACACCCTGAGTCATCATTCGAGCCATAGTCATGGGTTGACTGGTTCATTGTAGAGGTCGGTACAGGGATAGCCACCAGTGGTTGATCCATCTACTTCTCAAAGTCAGGCAGTAGTGATGTCATAGGTGTCTATTACTGTGGAGATGACGCCTTCATTCTCAGTTCCATTAGTGGCATAGGCAGAGGTTGCCACAGGTCCACCTATCGTTTCAGTACCAATTTTAGAGTTGCAACCACCACCTTCTTCACCCCGAGGGGATGATGAGAGTCTACCCTAGGGGCATTTTTGTTATTATGACACACTATGCATGTATTACTGCGCGTGCGAGCTCCATTTTTGGGATATCTCTTGACTTTATCCTGTGACATTGTACCTTTTTGAGATGATATCATATGATGATGCAGTTTTGATGTGGCCTATATGTGTGTTATGTGATGTTCTTTGTTTTAATGCATTATGATATATGTGATGTATGATGTTGATTTATGATATTGATTTATGATGTATCATGTATGTCCTACTATGCTTATTTATGCTTTCAATGCCATGATGATGCAATGCTTACTTATATGAGATGATGATGATAATGATGTGCATAATGTGTTTAGAAAATAGATGCATTGTTGATGCTTATCTTACTGCAATGTTTGTGATTATATAAATGCTATGGATGATGTATGTATGGACCTAATGCAATGTTTATATGATCATGTATGCACTTATGTTTTTGGATGTCATAGGATATCATCGTGAGATGGATGACAGGAGATGACCAGATTGACAAGAGAAGATGACCAAACCGAAGAAGAGAAGGTGACTAGAGCGAATGAGATGCATGTTAGTTCCTAGACCAAATCCTTCAAAGCTTTATCGTAGGACTTTAATATTTATTGCTCTTAATCATCATTGGGAAAATTGTTGTAATGGCCTACAAACACCATGATATGACATAGATCAAGGTGTGTAAGGTTGTACCATTACATAAGATTAGCAGTCACAGCCAAGGATGATCATGACTCATACTAAGAGTGTGATTGCCCCAATCTTTTTGTCATAATCAACCACAAGCATAAAAAGACAAAGATAATTCATGAAACGTCGTTGCTTCTTTAAATCCTGTTTGTAGGAAATCCTTGCGAAATTGGCGGCATGATTGTAAAAATGCAAAAGAAATAGAGCCCTTATCATAATATGTCATTTTTTTTCTAAATCCCAGAATCAGGACTTCGCTGAGAAACTAGTAATCATGCGTGTCAATCATCATGAAATGTCGTTGTTTCTCTAAATCCTATTAGTGGGATATCGCTGAAAAATTAGTAACATGATAAAATCCAAAAGACTAGTGTCAAATGTTTTCCAAGTGCGTCTGGATATCCATTTTTTTGATGTCAAGATGCCATGTTTTATGGTGTCAGGATACCGAGGTATTTGAAGCTTTGATGATGTTTAGATGAGAAATGTCAAAAATTGCCAAATTCAAGAAAGACACATCCTAAATAGTGTTAACATTGAGAGGATTTTATCCCTAACAGTTGAAAGGGGTCCCTTGAAATGATGATGATGCCTAGGAAGGACACATCCCAGGGCATAGATGGCAGAATTGTTTATTCAGAAAGACACATTTGAAGAAAGAGGAGTGATGCTTAGATGCCAAGAGGATCGCTCGAAATGCCAAATGAAAATGACGATGCCTAGGAAGGACACATCCTAGGCATGAATGACAGAGGCTATCTTTTAGAAGGACACATCTGAAGGTTAACCAAGATTTGACAGTTTGACAGTTTATGATGATTTGACCCGTTTTGACCGAGTTTGACTTGTGTTTGACTGTATGTCGATATTGTCATGATGATATAATTGACCTGTTAATGGGATTGTCATATTGAAATAATTGATTGCCATGATTTGTTTGTATGAGTTTACCCCTTTGGGAGTGATTTGTTTTGTCTTGAAGATATATCGACGTGTGTGCGACGTGTGTGCCAGTGTAGTGCCATGAACCCTAATGGACTGGCCTAGTGTGGCCTCGGGGGCTCATCAACAGATGGCCTTGCCTATGTCATACACTCAGAGACCTTGTAGTTCGAACATGAATAATGACTTTGTATTGATGGCCAAAGATTGTGCCATGATTTTATTTTGACAAACCTAAATGGATTGACCTAATGTCTCGGGGACTCAAATGTGAGTCTTGCCTACGTAGCAAATGTGTAGAGACAACGTAGTTCGAACAAATGACAAAGACTGATTGACATGACTGATGTTTTACAAGAGATGATGTTGTGTTTGTGTTCTTCTAGTTGTATGATGTTTTGCTATGGTTTTCTTCAGGACATTTTATGATTTTTAGGTCTTTCTTCAAGACATTTTATGATTTTTTATTTTTTTTGGTCTTTCTTCAGGACATTTTATAATGTTTGTCTTTTTTCAGGACTTTTTGAAATGTTTTTGTCTTTTTTAGGACTTTTTGCAATGTTTGAATTTTTTAAGGACTTTTTGAAATGTTTTTGTCTTTTTTTAGGACTTTTTACCATATTTTTGTCTTTTTTCCAATTGTCCAGATCATGTGCGACATCCACTACAGTTCATGATAAAAAATTTCCCTCAGTCTGGTTCAAGACTTAGCCAACTTTCAGGAATATGGATAGGATGCTACTAGTTTACTAGATGGACAATTGTCAAGACTTGATGTCAATCATTTATCAACCATGAAAGGAAGGGTATAATGTCATGTCGATTGGTGTGATAATGGTGTGAAATGTACTTCATCCTAGGCCAAGGCAGACAAAGTGATAGTAGATGATAGAGTCATGATTGATTACACATGGTGTCTGTTTTCCAGGTTTTCACTATTGGACGAATCATTTTTCTCTATACTATTTTTGTCCTTTTTCTTTTTTTTTGTTGCCAAGACACCTATTTTCTAGGTTTTCATCAAGACAACGATTTTTTTTTATCATTTTTCATTTTTTTTTTAATTTTACGGTTTTCAACTCACTACTCTAATGTTATGTGTAGAACTTCTGAAGATGTAAATTGTTGATGGGCTCTGTCAATTGTTGTCCATCTAGAGTTGCCAGCCGATAGGCTCCAGAACCAAAAGTAGATATGATAATGTAGGGACCCAACCAATTTGGTTCAAAATTTCCTGGCTTTTCTCTGTCAGCTTGGTTCTTAGGGTTCTGCATGAGAATTAGGTCGTCGATGTCAAACTTCCTGACCATAAACTTCTTATTGTAGCTGTGAGAAAGACGGTTCTGATATGCTTGGAGATGATTTAGTGAATTTTTCCTTCTTTCTTCTAGCATTTCTAGCTCGTGCAAGCGTGATTGTTTGTACTCTTCTTCATCAGTTAAACCCTTCAGGGAGACTCATAAGAAAGGAATTTCAACCTCAATGGGAAAGATGGCCTCAGCGCCAAAGACTAAGGAAAATGGAGTGGCTCCTGTAGGTGTACGAATGCTAGTTCGGTAAGCCCACAGAGCAGGGTTAAGTTGTATGTGCTAGTCACGACTAGCATCATTGACAGTCTTTTTGAGGATTTTGACAATGGTTTTATTTGATGTCTCAGCTTGACCATTTCCTTGTGGGTAGTATGGAGATGAAATATGGTTTTGGATGTAAAATCGCTCACATAACTCACGTACGTCTTGGTTTTGAAACGAGCATTCATTGCCAGTGATGATGGATTGCGGAAGGCCATACCGGCAAATGATGTAGTTAAGAATGAACTTGGATATTTTCTTGCCAGTTATGTATGTCAAAGGGATGGCTTTGATCCACTTTGTAAAATACTCAATGCGGTGATGATAAATTTGTGGCCATTAGACGAGGTTGGATGAATCTTACCCACGAGGTCAAGTCCCCATTGAGTGAAGGGCCAAGGAGAAGTGATCGGCCGAAGTTCCTGTGCTGGAGCATGGATCAAATCACTATGAATCTAAAATTTGCAACAAGTCTTGACATATTCTAATGCATCCTTTTCAATGGTTGGCCAATAATACCCAAGTCTCATTACTTTCTTGGCTAGAGTAGGACCACTCAAATGAGACCTACATATACCGTCGTGTACTTCACGTAAGGTTGCACGTGCTACGTTAGTGTTGAGACATCTAAGGAGGGTGCCTTCAATGCTACAGTGATAAAGGGTGTCACTGACGATGGCATACCTCGCAGATTTGTGGATAAAGGACTTCCTTTGGTTATTGGACAGGTTCGGTGGCAGGGTTTGAGATTTTAAGTAGTCATGAATATCCTGATACCAAGGAGAGTCAGGACCAACAAGTTCATAGACCGTCTCTAACTCCAGAATGTCATAGGCAGGGACCAATAATTGCTCTATTAGAAATTCCAATTGAGGAAAATTGCTTGGTATGTCAAGGAGAGAGCCTATTGTAGCCATAGCATCTACCGCTTTATTTTGTGCTCTCGGAACTTGTTCAAAAGTTACCATATGAAAGTATGTTTGGAAATTGTCAACCATCCTTTTGTATCACATCAACTTCTCATATTTTATGTCATAGTCATCATTAACCTGGTTGATGACAAGTTGATAATCCCCGTAGACATGTAGTGCTCTGATCTTCCATTTTATTGCCATTCTTAGTCCTGTAACTAATGCCTCATTTTGCCACATTGTTTGTGAATGGGAAGGCAATACAGAAAGACTTAGGAATGGAGTCTCCTTGTGGCATAATGAACAGGATTCCTACCCCTGAGCCATGATTTTTGTGTGATCCGTCAAAGTAGAGTCGCCAAGGTGCCTTAGGTTTTGTATGGAATATCGACTCATCTGGAAAATCTACCACTAACGGGTGATCACTCTACAAAGGTGCATCTACCAGTTGGTCCGCTATGGCTTGTCCTTTTATAGCCTTTCTTTTGACATACTGAATGTCATATTCACTCAGAATCATGACCCATTTTTTCAAACGTCCTGTTAATGCTACTCGACTTAACAAATATTTGAGTGGGTCGATCTTTACTACTAGTTGTGTCTGATGACTCAACATGTAATGTCTTAGTTTTTGTGCTGCAAAGACCACTGCTAGACATGCTCGTTCAATTGGTGTGTAGTTCATCTCATACCCAACCAATGTTTGACTGATGTAATATATAGCTCTTTCTTTTTCTTCTTGGTCGTTATGTGCTAATAATGCCCTTAGTGTTGAACTAGTTGTCGAGATGTATAGGATCAATGGCTTTCCATGAATGGGAGGTATGAGGACTAGTGTTGACAGTAGGTAATCATTGATTTTTTGAAAGGCTTCCTAGTATTTATTTGTCCACACAAAGGGGATACCTTTGCACAACAGATATTGAAATGGGTGACACTTGTCTACCAATTAGGCTATGAAACGCCAAATAGATTGTACCCTGCCGTGTAGAGTTCTAAGTTCACTGATTCCTCTAGGGAGAGGCATGTCTATGATGGCTTTGACCTTTGCTGGATCGACCTCTATGCCTCTTCAAGAAACTATGTACCCCAAGAGTTTACCTGATGTGACCCCAAAAACACACTTCTTAGGATTTAGCCGAACTTTGTATTCTTCCAATCTCTTGAAAATTCTGTCTAGCACCTTCAGATGATCTTTCTTGGTTATTGATTTGGCCAATAGGTCATCTACATAATCTTCCATTATTTTTTGCATCATGTCATGAAAGATTGTGGTCATGGCTCTTTGATATGTGGCACCTGCATTTTTGAGACCGAATGGCATGACATTCCAACAGTATGTACCCCATGGGCAAGTAAATGTCATTTTGTGTTGGTCTTTAGGAGCAATGTGAATCTGATTATAGCTCAAGAAACCATCCATGAGGGATAGCATCTCATATCCTACTGTGAGGTCAACTATGATGTCAATGTTTGGTAGAGGAAAATTATCCTTTGGGCATGCTTTATTTAGGTCTCAAAAATCTGTATAGACACGGATCAGCCCATTTGGCTTTGTTACTGGCACCAGGTTAGATATCCATTCGACGTAGTCAATAGACTGTATGAATCCAGTGTCTAACAATTTATTTAACTCGGCCTTGATTAATAGAGCAACTTGAGGGTGCATTTTGCGTAACTTCTGCTTGACTGGTTTGGCATTAGGTAGTAGTGGCAGATGGTGTAGTACCAGTTCTGGGTCCAATCCTATCATGTTAGCATAGGACTATGTGAAGTTTATTTTATGTTCTACAAAGAATTTACGAAATTCTAATCTCTCCTCTTCAGTCAATGATGCAGCAAAGAGGACCATTTTAGGATCTTCTGCAATTGCTATGTTGTCCTCTATTGTGTCTTCGATAAGCATAGCTAACTGCTCTTGTTGCATGGGAAGAAATTCCAGTCCTCCATCTTCGGGCGCCTCAGAGAGGTTTTCACCCATAGATATGTCCCTTTTTTTTACTATTTTATCATCAAAAGGTGCCTTTCAGTTTTCACCTAGAGACGTTTCATTTTTTATTTTAGTTTTATTTTTATTTTTGCGACTGGAGGACAGAGCAGTCTCATCGAAGTATGTCATGCAGTCAATGGCGAATCCTGATGTGTGGTCCCCACTGGGTATGCCCTCACATAATCCCATAAATTCTGCAATTGCCTCATCATTCTGAAATGTGTCCAAGACTGGCGGGCCTTGTTGGTCCCAATCGACTAGCTCAGGGTAAACTAAAGAAATGCCATCATCAATGTTGGTGAATTGAGGTGAGGATGTGGAAAGCATGCAAACTGATTTAGTGTGTTGTAGATGAGATTATCATCATCCAACTCTATATCAGACTCTATCCAATATTCCCCTTCACTAGTGTCATATTCGTTGTCAAAATAAGGGGTGAAAGCCTTAGAGTCCTAGTTGTCAGTATCGTCTGATGCTTCAGATGATGGGTGTTGTATGTCATGGGAAGTGGTAATGGGACTTTGACTATTTGGTGCCTGTTCAATTGTAAATTTTTTCCAAAATATTTGTTCAGAGGTCAGTTCCCCTAGTTCGACAAACAAATCATCAAGGCAACAGTCACTTAAGGATCGTTCTAAGCCAAATTCCCACTCTTGGGAGTCAATTTTGGTGAGGGTTCCCTTAGTGGTCTCGACACTTTTTGAAGCATGTACTCGCTCACTCGAAAGTCCAGTGGTATGTCGATCATCATTGTCAGGCGATTGAAACCCTAATCCAAGATACTTTGGAATTTGAAAGGTTTCTATGGGATCTCTTTGGCTAGTTTTATTTCTTCCTAGGCTACTAGTACCATCATAGCCTTTGGCCTTCATTATGTCATAACCCTTGCCATATTTTTGAACTGGTAATGGAGGTAGTGTGACAATATCCTTATAGATCCATCCTATGATGTCAGCAAGGTCTTCATTACTCATGTCTCCCCACTTGATAAAAACTATTTTTGGTGGAACTTTGAAAGTTTCCTTGGGTTCCATCCTGAAACATGGCCGACCATATATCTTTGGAGACTTGGGTATTGTTGTTATGCTGTATGTTGTATGTATTTTGAACTCTCCATAACCGAGGTCCTAGATTTTGATAGTGGATTCAGCCTTAGGGTTTATGGGAGATGGTGGTGTGGCGGAAGACATGGATGGAGCTGATGTGGAAGATGATGTGAGTGTGGATGGGTCAATGTATTTGGATGATGAGGAGTCAGGTGCTTCTCAGTTAATAGGCACTCTGTTTTCAAAAATACCCCTCAGGTTGGTACAATATTGGAAAGGGTTGGGGTCTCTGTATATTGTTACTTCTGTGTCATCAAATGGAAACTTTAGGCATTGGTGATATGTGGATGGAACGACTTTTAAGGCATGAATCCATGGACGGCCGATCAAGATGTTATATGGTAGTTCCAAATCCAGGACCTGGCAGGTTGTGTCCATAATGACCGGTCCCACTCTGATAGGGAGAGAGATGACACCACATGAGGAGCGTTCTTCATCATCATATGCTTTGATCACTATGTTGTTTGTCAGGTCTACACATGCATCAGAGAATCCTAGAGCCTTAACCAGTTTGAGGGAGCATATTTCAATCTTGCTCCGCCATCTACTAAAACCCGTCTGACTTTGTGCTTGCGGATAAAAGTTTCTATGTGCAATGCATCATTGTGGTTGCTTTTAGGTGATGAGTAGTCTTGATTCGAGAAGGTGACGTGGTGATGCGTAGTGAGGTATCCCACCATGGTTTCAAATTGATTGACATCAATGTCCTTCAAGACCGATGACTCTAGCAGGGTTTTATCTAGGATATCTTTGTGCACAAGAGATATACGAAGCAGCTCGAGTATAGGTATTTGCGTGGGAGTCTTTCCTAGTTGATCGTGAGATTGAACTGACTTTTGGGTTGCCACTGCTTTGTGGTTGGAACAAGTTTTGACTATTTAGCAGATGGGCCAGGTATGGTTATTTTTGGTTGTCTAGCGAGAGGCAGACCAGCTATGGTGACCTTGCCACTGCGAGTAGTAGCATTACATTGGGGTGCTCTCTTGACCGTAATGGTATTGATGTATTCCTCATTAGTTTGGACATTATTTATAATTGGTCCACCAAAATAGTCATGCTTGGCTCGGGTGAAGTTAGCTTGATTATTGTTCATCTATGGACCTGAGGTGGATGCCTTATGAGAACCATGGTCCTGCAGTGGATTCTTATGGATAGTGTGATCTGAATTGGAGGCGAATTGTGATCCACCTACTTCGATGATGCGACTTTCAATAAGATCTTGTATTATGTTTTTCAATTGTCGACAGTTAGAGGTTGTATGTCCTTTTGCTCGATGGTATTCACAAAATGCATTATCATTCCACCATGCTGATTTGAATTGTCCTGGGTCATACGGTTTTGGTTCTTGAAGTATGATGACCCCATTCTGGAGGCATTTCTTAAGGACCTCTTCAATGGGTTCACCCAAAGGAGTGTATGCGAGACCCCTAGGAAATTGTCTCGTCTGACGGTATTTCCCTAATTATTTTGACTGTTTTGATTCTTTGAAGGGACATTAGTAGGGGGTGTTGATGTCGTTGTTGGTTTGTTTTGTTGTTGAACCCCTTTTAAGGCCGGTATAGGACCTACAATGTTTGCAGTCTTGGTGTCAACAACGTCGTCATTTGTAACGTGTTTATTTTTGACCTAGTATTTATTCTTGTCAGTGGTTGGATTTGTATTTTCATTTTTGGGACCATATCTTAGTTCTCCCTTTGCGATAAGGGCTTTCTCAATATGGACCCCTTTTTCGACTAAGTCCATGAAGTTTGTGCAGCAATGTATTTGTAATGCATATTTTAGGGGCCCCAAAAGTGTTTGGAAAAACATGTCAACTTTTTCCCTTTTGGGGATGTCAATGTGACATCGACTAGCGAGGCTTCTCCATTTTTGAAAGAATGGGATAAATGTCTCACCAGCATCCTCTTGCGTGAGAGTGCACAAGCTAGTGATAGAGGTATCCATGTCGATGTTGTATGCATAATTTTTTATGATTTTTTGTTTAAACTCATCCCATGTCTAGATATCCTTTTGAGTGGAAAACCATTCAAGGGCAGGACCAACTAGACTTTTAGAAAAAAGTCTCATCAAGTATTTTTTTTCATAGGCGATGTCCATACAATTGGTTTCAAATTCGCGAACATGTTCAATGGGGTTTGTCTTACCTCTTTATTTTGTGAAGCTGGGTGACACATATCCTAGCATAAATGGAGGCATGTATAAGCTCATGTCGAATGGGTATACATTTAGATCATATGATATTTCTGATTTCTTGCCTAAAATGTATATGTTTTGGATAGTTTTTTTCTAAACCCATCAATCTTGTTTGGAAGGCATCCATAATAGGGTCATTTGTGTTTCTATACGTTGTATTGCTTGGTACACCATAGGTTCCTGTTTGTTGTGTGTGAATATTGGTGTATTGTGGTGATATGGATTGTTGTGACATGTATGACACGTGTGGATTGGCATGTTGTTGGTATTCAAAGTTATGGTTGGGTGTATGTTGGTGAGTATGAATGTGGGATGAGTAGGTTGGGATGTGTCCCCCAGCCATGTGTGTCGTTATCTAGGGGATATGATGACCATGAATGTTATGATGTGTTAGTGATGCCATGTGTTGTGTTATTTGGCCACCTTGTGTGAATTGTTGGGTTTGCACAAGAGGAATGTTTGTGTTTGTAACTTGGGAGGCAATGACATGTGACCGTGTTGTCGTGTTAACATTTTGTTGTTGTCCTTGGATAAATATACGTCCTTTGCCTCCTCTCGAAGGATTTTGTGGAATACCACTAAGCGAATATGTCGAAGGTGTGCTCATGGTAGTAGATGTAGCTGTCAAGGGGGGATTGTTGTGACTTGATGATGCCCCCGTGTCATTTACTATCGTGGTATTAAGAGGGTTTGAATAATTTTCCCACATTGCCGAGGAGCCAAAGGTGGTTCTAGCTAATTGTGACAGTATCATGGATGCAGCAGGCAGTGTGGTCGATTGTGATCCTCCCATGAATGTATTATTTATAGTGTTGGAGGTAGCATGCATTGTCATTGTGGCATCAAAGAAAGTATTGCTCGTAGTGTTTGGAAGTTGACCACTATGTGAAATGTTATGTGTGTTGTTGTTATTAGGGTCAGGAGGTGTTGAGCTTATCGTGTTAATGTCGAATCCTTGTGGTAACTTAGCTCCTTGACTCAAGAGTATGGCTAAGTATTTGTCTTTGTCATAAAGGACCATTGTTTCAACAAATTGAGAGGCCTCTGGGTCTTGTGCCGTTACCTCTAATTTTTCCTCAAGTATTTGACCATATTTATCTTTTTGCAAGAATTGTTCAAATGGACTGTTTGATGAGGATTGCATTGTCATTAGAGGTTGATTGTTTGAATTGGAAAATGGATCATCAAAGGTCCAATTTGGGTCATACGTAGGATTATTGACAGTGGAAGTGGGGTCTTGTCAAAAGTTTTCCATTTGTCATTGTTTTTGGAGTCTAGTTTCCACCATAAATGAGATTGCTCAAATGAGAATGACAATTAATACAATGATGATACTATGCAAGATCTAAGTTCAAAATGATGACTAGGATGACTAATGTTTTTGGATTTTTGGGAATAAAATATGTAATGTCTAACTTATGATGCAATTAAGACAAGGGTACCTAAGCACTTCTAAGCTTAATCTTTGTTTTTGATTTCGGTTACTAGAGGACTTTGTTTGAAAATGAGAAGATGACAAGGTCTAAATGACTAGTGAGTTTTCCTAGCTAGACTTTTGAGTTGGAAAATTTCACCAAAGAGGACAATGACAAAAAAGTGGTTTGATAACTTAGTCCAAAAGAACCTAGTTTCGAAAGCAGTGACGTTGTAAAATGTGCTGAGATTTTCCTAATCCAAAGTATGCAAGATGTAACCTAAGTACAATCTAATGCCTAATGAATGCAATTAAAAATAATGAAGGATAAAACCTATGGTCAATAATGCAAACTAATGATCAAAAAATTGAGCAATTTCAAGATTGGTTTGTGACAGAATCTCCTTGGAAAGAAATTTTGACCAATGATTGACAAGGTGGTGACTTCAGATTTGACTTTGTATGAAGTTTTTAATTGTGACAGGCGAATGCGTCATTTGAGGTTGCAAATGCGTCATAGTTGTGTGAATGTGTCACAATTTTAGCGAATGCGGTTTAGGGACTGACAAATGCAACTTAGTTTAGCAAATGCGACTCTGTGATGTTTAGTTGCATCGCGACGCATACAGTTGCGGTGTTTGAAATTTTGAATGTGATTTAACAGAGCGATTGCGACTTAGAAACTCAAATGCAGTTTATCAAATGTGACACAATTTTTGAAAAATGAGTTTGTTGTCATTTTGATGGAAATTTTTATTTGTCTGATATTGAATTTTTTGTTCAGAACTGTATATGTGGTGAATCCAGAAAGCACTTGACAAGCACAGTGTTTTGAATGTAAGAAAGCACACATCAGATAAGCACAATCCTAGGTTAGGCCAGGACAATATTCACTAGATTCCACGCGGATTTCCCCAACCGCATATCTATAGCATGTGAATTCAGAAGCTTGGCTGCACAGGCTCCCCCTTACAGTGCACTCTTTTTTCAGGCCAACCAAGTTTCCAACCCCCATGAAACTCCCATGGTAGGTTGATCACCTCTACTACAAACTGTAAAAGTGTGGATGCCTTCACACCGACCAGTACTGCGCTAGCAAATAGAAAGTTTTTGGCTTACTACACAAAGGTTTTTAGTTCGGGACCCCCGTTCGAGTGGCCATACATGGGGCAAGAGATTGATCACCAATTAAGTGGCACTCCAGCCTAAAGAGGTTAAGCTCAACAAGGTTTAAGGGAGTACTACTCTGTCCGTATGACACATCCGCACTCATAATCTTAGGTTTTCCCTTAAGATTCACATTTATATACCATTCGAGGGTAGCTTGGCTTTAGCTCTATTACCGGTTTGAGTCACGTTAGGGTGATGAAATCCCTAGGCAGGCCCAATTTCTAGAGTTAGTAACCATTTCTCTTACACCCAAGATCGCCCGAAAGTGCAAGGGGAGAGGATACTCCGATATACTAAGTCATGGGATTAGAACAGATAAAAATGGGTCTGGTTTTCTGATCACCAAGTTTTCACAAGGTGAGAGCATACTCACCTACCATTTTGCAAACACATTCAAACATAGTAAAATAGAGGTTCATTTTAAATTGCACAAAAATAAAGTGTGTATTATACTAATAAAAAGGCAAGCACATTATTTTGATGTTTGTTCTTCGACGATTGAACCTACAAGACAATACATTAGTAGTTTTAGTGTTTTTCTTCAACCCACGAAAAGTGACTGCCAACAAGCTGTAAATCCTAATTAGTAACAGAAAACCTATGCTAGGCAGAATGTAGGAAATAAACAAGATAAAAGGAACATAGAAAATAACAAAAAACCGAATATAAAATAATAGAAAACCTTACCAGTTGAATGCATCACGACAGAGCAATTGCGTCACTCTGTGTATTAGATGCATCTCAATATTTCAACTATAGCTTTCCCAAGAACAATTACGGCAGGATAGAAAAATTGTGGCGTTTTGGTTATCGAATGCATTGCGATGCATCATATGCGTCACTATGTACCTGTACCTTCAAAACAACATAAAACACAAAAAACCCCTATGGAAATAACAAGAAGAATAGAGTCGGGTTCACCAAATGTATCTATGGTTAATTTCTTAAGGTTAGATTGTGAGATAAACTAACATTATAAAGTGTATAACCCAAAGATCCTATCAAGAACAATTATACCTTTGATTCGCATGAGTTTCCATGATTCACCTTGATAGTGCCCTCTTGCTTGATGGTTGACGTGTTGCCCTCAGATTGGACGTGCGAGCAATCTGCAAATAAATGTCTATGTCCAACACCAAGCTTTGAAGAATTTGCACAAATTCCTAATGCCTATGCCTAAATGACTATGATTGACAATGCCTAAACATGCTAAGACTTGATCAAATAGAAATAATAATTGTTGCAATTGTCATGGAAATCTAAATGTGCAAGTAAGTATGCAATACCTCTCAATAATATGTGCGTGTGTAATGAGTAAATCTAATGCGTAATCCAAAAATGAGGGGAAAATGGCATTTTATAGAAAATGCCCTTTCAAATGAACGGATGAGATTAATTTTTGACAAAGACCTAAATAAGAGGCCCAGATTAAGTCTCACAATCCCTAATTAGGGTTAGGGAAAAATCATTAATCGAGCGGTCAAGATGTCATCTCAGAGAATCAGATCGGTGGTGGAGAATAAATGAGGAAATTAATTCGAAAATAAAGACTTTCGAAAATGAGGAAGATAAAGACCAGACTGAAGATCCATTTTGGAAGGACCAAGAACTTGCCCGATCACTTGACTTCTAGAGGAAAGTTACCAATTTGGAATTAAATTAATTCCAAATGTGAATTGAGTGAAATAATAAATAATCAATTTTGAGATTATTTATCAAAACGAGCTGACAGTTAAGACCAAGATGACATTTTAAATAATTTAATTTATTTAAAATGAGAGGAATATTAATTTAGGCAATTAAATAATTAAATTAAATTATTTAGTTTAGAAGATAAGATTAATTAATTAAATTAATTAATCAATTTATTTAATTAAGACAATTAGTGACATATTAAATAAATAAATGTAATTCATTTATTTAATAATCAGGAAGAATTGATGAATAAAGATAATTAAACAAATTTAGAAATTTATTTAATTGTAGGGAGACTTAGAGAATTAGTGACATATTTAATAAATAAATAGAATTTATTTATTTAATAATCATGAAGAATAAAAAGACATGAATTAATTAAATAATTATGAATTATTTAAGCAATAGTTGAATGTGGACCAAGGACATAATTAAATGTCATAATTATGCTAGGACGAAAGTGGTAAAAATGAAGCTTGTAGGCCTAGGTCATTTTTAGGTGTCTACAATATGTTTATGCAATATGCTAATGATTTGTGGATGCAGGATCGATGACGATGATGATGATGATGATTAACTATCATAGTACTTTGTTAGCGTGATGAGCAAGAAGGGATGAAAGAGAAGAAGACATTTCAAAAAGACATGAGATGATGAATATGCAAATGATGATGACTACTTGTCAAGGAGTTGGTATTTTCAAAGGGCTAATTTTCTTATGTTTGATAACACATGTGGTACAATGCATCAAGGTATAGAGAACCAAGATGGCATTTTACCTAGTGTGATGGACTTTGACTTGACAAACGGATAGGAGTATTCTTGTTCACACCTAACATATGAAAACCTTGCTAGGATGCACTTTAGAAGTTTCAAACATCTCAGACCAAAACATGGAAAGGTATAACCTATCAATGCAATAGTCAACAAGTTGCCTAGAACATCCTCCATTCATATCTAACAAAGCAAGTATTCTCCAAGGTTATTTTACAAGAGCATCCAACAAGCACAACGGATAAAAAGATAATGATCCTTGCCCCATTCCTATTTCCCTAAATCCTCTGTTCGGATATCATCGAGAGGTCCTTGGAATGAGCACAATAAGATAAGTCAAAAGACAAAGATAAAGTAAACAAACAAGTTGATGTTCTTTAATACCACTAACCAAAAGGGAATGTGTTTTCAAGGATATGAACCAAAACTATTGCCAAAAGATAATGCCCATTGTAGGAAGGATGCATCCTAGGACATGTTAGTGGATGGTGGCAAATCATTTCATTTATCCAAAGCTTTCTTTCAAATGATTGATATGGGACCAATTGGATAATGGGGCTACTGACACAAAGAGTTGACCATCTTGCTTACGTACTGACTTAGACCTTGAGACTTGACATTTTGAGTTTTCACTTTTAACCTACTAGGCTTGTTTCTAATTGTTTCACCAAAGGTTGAGAATGATGATTGTTTATTATGAATGATGTTATTGCAGGTGAAAGCGAGATGAGACAAATGGATTTTTTCAAATATTTGGATGTTTTTCAAGTTTTGCAATGTTTTGAGGCTATTTTTGGTATTTTTTGAGATTTTCAAATGTTTTGATTTTTTCACTTTCTGATGTTTTGGGGTTTTCTAAGATTTTGACCAAGAGACTAACCTAAGGACCTATCCTAGGGCCCTCGGGGGCTAATGAACAGATTAGCCTTGCCTACGTTATACATGCAGAGACCATGTAGTTCAATTGACAACTTGACCAATTTACATATGAAGATATACATGATGAAATGTCAATTTATTATGACGGACGCCTAAAGGACTGACCTACATGTCTTGGGGGATGATCAAAGATCAACCTTGCCTATGATCAAGGTGTAGAGACCCGTAGTTTGAGAAGACGACTCCATTTTTGACTTTTTGGCCTATTTTTGGATTTTGATGTGTTTTGAATGTTTTTGGATTTTAATGATTTTTTGATGTTTTTGAATTTTTTGATTTTATGATGTTTTGATGTTTTTGGATTTTTTGATTTTAGGACTTCAAGAATATACATGAATTTGATCTAATGGTAACATGCCCCCAACATGATGCAATAGACTACTCAGATAAAGACAGGACAAACTAACCTTGAGGATGAGTCGAGTAGTACTAAGAGGGATCATGATACGAACACAGGAGCAAGCTATGGTGCGGATGCGGGTGGATGAGTGATGGATAGAGATTTGAATACGATGGATGATGGATGATCCAGAACAAGTCATAAAGATCCTGGTGGATGGAAAGTGCTTATTTACACAAGGCGCTTGTTTTCCAGGTTTTCACCAAGGTACTTGTCCAAAGTGCCACCGAAGTGGTTTTCACTAGAGAACAATTTTTCTCTTTATTGTTTTTTATCCTTTTTCTTTCTTTTTTTGGATTTTTTGCTTTTTTTAATTTTTTTGTTGTCACCAAGACACTTGTTTGCCAGGTTTTCACTAAGGTAACCATTTCTTCAGAACATTTCTAATTTTTTTTATTTTTTGGTTCTTTACCTTAAAAGATTAGGCATAAAAAAATTTGAGATGAGAGTTGTTCATGGGCTCTTGTAGAGGTTCCCCTTTGGGTGTTGACAACTGATATGCCCCTGACTTATGGCTTCCTATGATAACAAATGGTCCCAACTAGTTTGGTTCAAATTTACCTTTGTTGTTTGGATTTGGGACATTCTTTTGATTCTCCTTTAGTACTAGTTCTCTGACTTGGAATGTCTTGCTTTTGATTTTCTTATTATAGCTCCTCTTGAGTCTATTATGATAGACTTGCAAATGATTTAAAGTGTCTATATGCCACTCATCCAATAGCTCCATCCCATTCAATCTTGATACTCAGTACTCTTCATCCGTGTTGAGGTTTTGTAATTATATTCTTAATAACAGGAGCTCAATCTCAATGGGGAGTACTACTTCTAATTTGTAGACTAGGGAGAAGGGGGTGGTGTCGGTGGGTGTGTGAATGCTGGTTCGATAGGTCCATAGGGTGGGATTGAGCTGCAGATGTCAGTCATGACCTACGTCATTGAATTTTTCTTGAGGATTTTCAAAATGGTTTTATTAGTGGCTTCCGCTTGACCATTGCCTTGGGGATAGTATGGGGTGGAGAAGCAATGTCAGATTTTAAATTTTTCACATAAGTTGTGGACATCCTGATTCTTGAATGGTGTCCCATTATCTGAGATAAGGGCTTGTGGGACACTGTAGCAGTAAATGAGATAGTTCAGGATGAACTTTGATATCTACTTCCTAGTTATATATGTCATGGGTATGGCTTCCACCCACTTCGTAAAGTACTTAGTGGCGGTTATGATGAACATGTGGCCATTAGATGAAGTGGGAGTGATTTTTCTGATGCGATTGAGTCCGCACTATGAAAAGGGCCATGGTGTGATGATGGGTTGAATTTCTTGAGCTGGAGCATGGATGAGGTCCCCATGTTGCTGACATTATAGACACCTTTTGATGTAGTCATGTGCCTCTCTTTCCATTGTAGGACAATAATACCCCATCCTCAACAATTTCTTGGCTAAGGTCATACCACTTGAGTGTGAACCACAGATGTCATTATGTACTTCAATTAGAGCATTCAATGCCTCAGCATTTAAACAGTGTAGTAAGGTTCCCTCTATGCTCCTACGATACAGGGTATCTCCTAGGATGACGAATCAGGATGCCTTTTTGACAAAGTTTTGTTTAAGATTGAAGGTAAATTGGTAGTTATGACCCCTATTCACAAGTAGGTATAAATGTCATGGCACCAGGGATCACCGAGACCAATGATTTCACACACAAATTATGATTTTGGTACCTCGAATGCAGGCACGAGAAGCTGCTCTACCAAGAATTCATGTTTTAGAACATTGTGAGGAATGTCCAGTAAGAATCCAATTGTTTCCATGGCATCTATTGCTCTATTGTTTGGTCTGGGTATCTGCTCATATGTGATCTCGATAAAGGATTCCTTGAAATCTATATAGATTATGATTCCCCCACCAGGTTTTGAGACAGGCACCAATTTTGACACCCATTTTGGATAATCTATCGGTCAAATAAATCCTACATCTAATAGCTTCTTTAGTTCCATTTTGACTAGCAGGGCGATCTAAGGGTGCATTTTCCTAAGCTTTTGTCTAACGGGCTTTGCTTCAAGATATACTGCTAGATGATGAACTACAATTTCTGGATCGAGCCCTGGCATGTCTACATAGCTCCATGAAAAGTTAACTTGTCTCTCTCTTAAGAAAGCTACTAGGAGTTCTTGTTCTTCTGACAGTAATGATTCCGCATAGAATGTGATGTGCAGGGTCTCCTCTATTCCTAGATTAATTGGATTGCACTTTTCTGCTAGGACTATTGATTTTTCTTGATGAAGAGCTTTAAAAGGAATATTGAATGCCCCATCCTCAGGCACCTCAGAGAGGCTTTCACCATTGGATGCATCCTTTCTTTTTACTTTTTTCATGTCAGAGATTGCCACAGTGTGGTTTTCACTCAAGGACTTAGATATGATTCGTAATTTCTCACTTTTGTGATTGAGGGATTTAGTCATTTCCCTATAATAGGCTTGTGTATCTAGCTCAATGATGAACCCTGCTTTGTGATCCCCATATGCAATGTTATCCTATAGTCCCATGAATTCTAAGAGTGCCTCATCATTTTCAAATGTATCTAGAACTGGTGGTCCTCATTGGCCATAATCGATGAGTTGGAGGTAAACTAGGCGGATTTCATGATTTTGATGGTTTTCCTCAAAGGATAAGGTGCTAATCATGTTAAGGGTGGTATCCTTGAAGAGCCTAAGTATGTTGGATATGGGATCCTCGTCATTGCTACAACTGCAGACGTCAGTTATGTCAAATGTAAAGTTGTCTATGACTCGACCTGTAGATACGGGTAAGCGAAGTTGGGTTGCAGATTATTGAGGAGGATTTTTGAACTTTCTAACTGGAGGACCTTGGCCACATATGGTTATACTCTGAGGGGTACATCTAAGGCAAATATTTCTTATTCGTGTCTCTGGAATGATAGGTATTATAAGCCCATTGTCATTTTTTCCAATTCTCTAGTTTCTATCATAGCCCATTGTGAGCATCATTTGCAATCCTATGCTTCTGTCATCCATTGGTAGATTAGTTGTTGGTCTATCATCTCAATCTAGAAGATGAGATGGGTCCTCCTCTATGACTTCTTGGTCAAGATCTCCCCATCTTGTGAAGTTGGGATAGTCTTTAGGAGACTTTTGAGATGTGGAAGCTTCATTTGCTTGTGGATGTCCTCGTGATCTGGGTGATTGTGGTAACTCAGTGGCCACAAAAGCATTTTTTTGGAATCGTGTAGTTTTTGCAACCATTATCTTGGATGATGAGTTTGATATTGTAGATAGTGGGGATAGCGGGAGTGATGGGTGTCTCTATCATAGAAGTGGATGCGAGAGTGGTTGGATCAATGTACAGTGTTGATGGGCCTTCATCATTTTTTGGCACTTTAGGGATTTTGTAGTATTTTTCCTCAAGGTCCTTGCAGTAGGAGAATGGCTCAGGATATCCATGGATGGTGACCTCTTGTCCTTCATGTGTGAATTTGACACATTGATGGAAAGTTGATGCTATCTCTTGCATTGTGTGGATCCATGGACATCCTAGGAGAATGTTATAGGGTAAGTCGAGGTCTAGGACCTAACACGTGGATTCCATGATAGATGGCCCTACTTGAACAGGGATTTTGATTGTACCTTGGGACACTCTTTCCTGATCATCATATGCTCTTATTGTAATACCCTTTCCTTTGTCAATGGAATCTTCTGAGATTTTTAACTATTTAATGAGCTTGAGGGAATAGATATTCAAGCCTGCACCTCCATCCACCAAGACTCACTTGAATTTACTTTTCCACACTAGGATTTCTAAGTGGAGTGCACGGTTATGAGATGCTTGAGCAGGAAATTCCTATTCGGAGAATGTACAGAGGTTTGAGGTAATGATATTACTGACCATAGCTTGGAATTGTTCCACATCAAGATCTGCGAGGATAGTGGATGAAGCCAATGCTTCCTCAAGGATTTTCTTGTGGGTGGATGAGATTTTTAACAACTCCATAATGGAGATTTGTGCTAGTGTTCTTTTTAGCTGATCCAGGACATTGTACCCATTGGGAAAGAATCTTGAATTGGACATGAAAGTTCTGTTTGGTTGAGTTGATCCTGCAATCATAACTTTTTTGCCTCTTGTGGTGACTCCACAATCAACTTGAGCTCCTTTGATATTGATTACTGTGTAGTATTCATCTAGGGAGGCAATGACAATTTCATACACATGATTCACATTTGTGAGGGTGCTTTTTCCCTTATCGATGTTATTGTTCCCTTTATTGTTATGGTTTGGCATCATATTCATGTATATTTTGAGATTTTGATTCCCTATTGGCTATTCCACATTTATGATTCTTTGATCAATGAGATCTTGGACTATGTTTTTTAATCTCATGCAGTTGTTTGTAGTGTGCCCTTTGATTTTGTGGAAATCACAAAGTTAATTTTCGTTATACCAAGTAAGTTTAACATCTGGTTCTTGGTAATTCTTGAAGGTGGGAATCTTGATGAGGTTCTCGTTTAGAAATTTCTTCATAATGAATTCAAGTGGTTCCCCAAGAGCAGTGTACTTTCATTTGGTGAAGTTCTTGTTTTGTTGGGGAGGTCCTCTTTGTTCATTGATGTTATTGATTGCTTGGTTGTTGGGTTGTTGTGTTATTGTGTTCGCTTGATGATGGTTTTGGATTTGTTGTTGAGGTGTGGGTGTGTTTTTCTGAGGGGCACTAATGACAAGTTTGGCATCGACAACACCATCGTTGGTAACCTTTTTGTCTCTTACCCACATGCAAAGTTTTTCATTATAGTTGGTGGGTGGGTGATTATTCTATTTTTCAGGATATGAAGTTGATCCTCTTGGTTGTGTCATAAGGGCTCGTTTGATGTTGAGCACCTTGCAAATCAACTGGTCATAAGTGGTGATCCATTGGACCTTGAGATGGAATGCCAAGAGGCCTTCAAGGTTGGATATGATGGTGCATACTTGTTGTTCATTGGGCACGATCCATTTTCTCTGATTGGCCTTAGATTGCCATCATTGTAGGAATGAAGCGAATGATTCATTCTTACCTTGTTTCAGAGCTGAGAGTTCCTCTAGACTAACATCCATGGTGATATTGCATGCGTAGTTTTTGATGAATGTGTCTATGATTTCTTGGAATGTCTTGATGCCTATGGGTAGGCGAGAGAACCATTCCATAGTGTGGCCCACCAAACTCCTAGGAAACAGCTGCATCAAATAAGTATCATCATACACGACTTCCATGCAATGAACCTGGAATTCCCTGATGTAATCTTCAGGGTTTCCCATCCCCTGACACTTGTCAAACTTGGGGATCTCAAATCCCTTTGGAAATTGTTTCATCACAAGGCTCTTGTCGAATGGATAAGGGCACAAGTTACTAGATGTTATTATAGTTCACTCTGATTGAAGATTGAGCACTTGTTACGAGAGCAACTTGATTTGTGTTGTTACATTATTTTGTGGATCAAGAGGTGGAATGAAAGTGTTTTGAGGTGGTTCGCTTGTGGATGTGATGGGTGGATTGGCTGATGTGTTGATTGGTGATATCTGCGCATTCTATTGAGCCATGTATTCTTTCACTTGCTATTGTATAAACAACGCTTGTTGTTGTCGGTCTTGTTGTTGTTATGCTTGTTGTTGGGCTGCTAATTGGGCTGCTTCTTGCTGCTCTTGGTATTGTTTTATTGCTTGCTAATATGCTTGTAGTTGTGCTGCTTGTTTTTGTGCAAGAAACTATGTTTGTGCTTGTGCTTGTTGTGCTTGATATTGGGTGTGCACCTAAGCTTGAGCTTGTGCTTGTGCATCTTGAGTGGATTGTTGGTGTTGTTGTTGTTGTAATAATGCTTGTGCTTGTGTAGCTTGTTGTGCTTGTTGTGCTTGTTGTGCAATTTGGGTGGCTTGAGCATTTTGTGCTACTTGAGCGGCTTCTTGGGCAGCTAGTTGCACAGCTTGAGCAAATAATTGTGCGGCTTGTTGAGTAGCTATTTGTGTGGATTTTTGCTTTTGTACTTGCAGGAATTCATTTTTATAAGTAGCTTTTTGAGCGGCTTGTAATGCCAAGTTGTATTGGCTTGATATATTGGAGCTTGGTGGTGGTGGGGGTGGTGGTGGATTCAGAATGGTGCTTGTGGTGGTGGTGAGTAGTGATGTTGTTTGAGTGTTGAATGGTGTGATCGATGTGGTTGGTCCTTGAGATATCATGCTTTGGGATGTTAGGGGGGTGGTTAATGATGTGGTGATTGCTTGTGTAGTTGTCATCTGTTGTTGTGATATTGATGACAAGTTTTGAGAGTTTGGCATGATGTTTTGATTATTTTTGGGATGTTGGTTTGATTTTGATTGATATTTGGTAAAGGTGGGAGTCCCAAGCCAAGTAGTGGTGTGGATAATGGTGGTAATGGTGGAAGAGTTGAAAATTTGAGGGATGTGATCTCTTAAGGAAATGACATGGTGTCAAAAATACCCCCGGATCTGAACATGTCACCTTCTCCTTGTGAAGTTATGGGGAGAGAAGTTTGGGGTGTTGTGCGGAAGGATGATGATGATGGATCATTTGGATCATGGAAAGTGAGAGGGCTATACTTATGAAATGGATTTTGGGAGATTTTTTGTTCCAAAATGGTGTTTGCATCCAAATCTTGATTATTGACAAGGGGGTGTGTTTGAATGGCATTAAGAAATGCATTTCCCTTATTAACATTAGGTTGAGTTGGAGAAAAATATGTTGTTATTTGCGGGATGTTTTGAGTGATGTTTTGGGATGGGGGTGTAGATGAGATGGGGAGTGTGGATGAAATTGGAGGCATGACCTCCAAAGATTGTTCCACTATAGAGCTCACATCGAAATCAGAAGGTAATTTGGCCCCTTGTTTTGCTAGTTCGAGCATGTATAGTGAAGGGTTAAGCCTCATCGTGATATTGATGATCTTATGGTTCTTTGGATTTTGGATCATTTCAGTTATTTCTTCATGCGACATCCCAAAATTAAGATCTTCTCCTTAGCTTTCCTCTTGTGGATTTTGTGAGGATGAGAGAAAGTTTTTCAAAGGATTGTTTGATTCGACATGATTCATTTCAGTGTTTGTTTGGCTTAGGTCACTTGAAGCGGGTGTTTCTTTGTCGGCTTCCATGTTCTTCTTGTGTTGAGATATATTCTACACCATAAAATAGGGATCAATTTTTAAGAATATAGGAGATGAATCTCTAATTCTTTTGATTGATATATCTTTAGGCACAAAAGATAATTTTTTAGGATGATGCTAAGATCAAAGGATGAAAATGATATGGATGTTAGATGGATGTTTTGATGGATGATTGGAATTCTTTTAAGAAAATCTTGAGGGAAATGCTAGGCTTTTAGGACTTTTGGATATGTTTTGGATTTTTAGATTTGTATTTTTGGATTGTCCTTGACCTGATTTTTTGGTTTGTTTTGATTGAAAAAATAGACCCTAAGATGTTGAATGATTATCTAAGGGGTATATTTTCTCAAAGGATGATAATTTGAATATTTGTAGGGATAAGGATACATCTATCCACATCTATTCAAACAAGATGATAATTTAACCAAGCATATGAAGAAGGATACCTCTACATATACCTAGCTAAATAATTTTTTTTGATAATTTTGACTAAGCATATGTAAAAGGATGCATCTACACATGCCTAGCCAAAGACGATTTGATATTTCAAAGATTTCAAGGATTTGATGATTTTGATTTTTTCCAAAAAGCCTAGCATGAAGGATAATTTCAAGATTTTTCAAAAGATGATGGTGAGGTGATTTTGGTTTGACGTTTGAAGGATGGATGAAAAAGATTTGATTTTGATCCTAGGATGTACCTAAAAAGATGCTTTGTTTACTAGACCTCAGTATTGAAGAGCATGCCATGCTTCTATGAACCTCTATAACTAAGAAGTGGTTCAAATTGAGCATACATTTTTGGATTGTTCAAAGGGATGATTCTATAGAACCTTGTGACTTTTTTCTTATCTTGATATGTTGCTTTTGATTGCACTTTCTATTGTATCTCTTGATGACCTTTCGAGTGTGACTTCTAAATTTTAAACTTTGACTCAAGGACTTTCGTTTTGGGATTTTAACTTTCTTGGAAATCATGAGGTTTCAACACATGTGAGAGCCAATTTTTTGTTATCTTTTCTTAGTGAATTTTTTTTAGCACAAACACTTCTTTGATTAGATTTTCCAAACTAGATGTCCAATGTCTTAATTTCTTTGAATCCCACAAAGTATGTTATGTGGAAATTTGATGAATTCAAGGCAAGGGTTACCTATTGTTTATCTTTAGTAGGCAAATTGAGATGTAAGTTCAAGTGTTTAGAAACCTCTAAGGATGTGAATCCCAAGGGCAAGCAATAACACATGAATTTGGTCAATTGTATTTTCCTCCTAAAGGGTTTGAAATTTTGATGATGATGTTAAGTGTTTGTTTCCAAATGTTTTCAAACAAGCAAAGTGTTTTGAGTTTCAAGCAAGATAACATCCTAGCTCAATTGGTACATTTTCTTGGTGGGCTTACCTCATGCCCTTCGTAGTTACAGAAGAGATGATTTTACATGCAACCAAGGAGAGAGTATAAAGGTATGTTAAGAATGAAGTCTTAACCTCTATACTTTAACCAAGATCGGACATGGCAAGTAACTTCTTGGAATCTAAGTTCCAATGCACCACTTTGATAAACTCATTGGATGGACTAGTTGGCTACTATAAACAAGGTTCTTAATGACGGGACATTGGGGACATGGCACCTTGCAAGCGTCCAACAAGCCACTAAAAGCTTTAATCAATCCTACTAGGGACTCTTATACTTTTTACTGTAGTACCCCATTCTAAAAGACACTGTACAACTAAGGCCTACATACCATGAGGACTTGATAGTTTAGTCTTATCCATTTATATACTAGCCCGAATGAAAAACTAGTTGGAGTCACCTTCGAGTTCTCCTTCTGGATGTGTCTCTTAGGCAAGCCCCTCTAAAGGTAAACAACAATGAGAAAGCACATATGTGGTTCGATTGACCTTCATTTAGAAATAAAGGGAGAATATACGCTATATACCTAACTCACACTCGCAAAGTTTTGTTCAATTTTAGTTCCCAAAATGAAGTGTGGAGGTGATTACTTTATCTCAACCTAAGATCATAAAAAAAGCCTTTTGATTCTCAAGATTGTTGTAAAGCGTGAGAGAAGTGCACACATCCTTTTCGATGATGTTAGTTTAAGTGAGCAATCACAAAAATAAAGTTGTACATGTTCATTTTAACCTTTCAAAGCAATTGTGAGTTCATTTTAAAAGCACCAAAGTAAGTGTGACAATTTTCCTTGTTCAATTTTTTAATCCCAAAACAAACTTTAATAAATTTGAGTCCTAATGTTCTTTTTAAGCTTTTTGTAACAAGAATTCAAAAGTTATTTTTAAAGCCCAAATGAAATTTAGTAAATCCTAAGCATAAAGAGATGACAAATTTTCTTTAAGAGGAATAATGAGTCCTCCAAGAGTGTTAAAAAAACACTAGAGTGTTTAAAAACACTTATTTTTGTGAAATGGCATCATCATGATTCTCTTCCTTTTCATCTTTGATCGATCCAACCTACAAGAAAAATCAATTATATTCTGCAAAACAGAGGTCAAGAAGACAAAAAACAAACAAAAGAATCATAATTTGAAAAAAAGCATGTGCTACAAATTAAATTTCACTTCATACTCCCCTCTAGCGGTGCAATCCATGAAGGTGTCACAATTTGATTTCCTCAGTGGTGCTATATAGCACCGCTTTCCAATCAACATCACTCTATAGTCAGGCCAGTGAGCACGAATGCGTCACACTTTTGTCCAGTGGTGCAATTTGATTTTTTGAAAGATTCACGTGGGTCAAATAGGTTCAGCAGCGTAGTTTGGAATTCAAATGTTTGGGCAGGAAGACTGAGGCATTGCAGTTTGAATTATCAGCGGTCCTATACAGTGATGTTGGAGAACCAGCGGTGCTAAACAGCGACGTTGAGCCTGTAGACAAAGGAAAACATAGAATTTTGATCAAAAAAATGTGATTGAAATGTCAGATGCCCTCCTAGCGCCAAAATGTCGAACCCAAATCCAAAACCTGCAATAGCACAAGAAACCAATCAACAATTTAGATTAAATGCAAGTTAGAACCTAGATTCCTCAAGAAATCCACTTGAATAGAAAAAGAGATAGAAAATGAAATGAAGAACACAATGAAACTTGAAGACATCAAATCCTATTCTAAAGCAAGCAAACTCCTAATCTCTTGAGGGAATTGGTGCCAATTTGATTTGAAAATTGGCCCTTTTCCCAACTCCAATGATGTAATGTTGATTGATGATGAAGAGTGATCCACTTGATGAAGACTTCCAATGTGCTCCAAGATAAAAATATGCATAACCTAGCTAAGATTGGATAAAAATGTATGAGAATTGCTATGGATTTGAGTATAATAACTTTGCTCCAATTGTGGATGATCAAATGAGGAGATTAGCCTCTTATTTATAGAATGAAAAGATGGAAGAATGTCCAAAATAGAGCAATGTGGGACTAAGAATTAGCCAATGGAAAAGTGCCACTTGTCAACATGTGAGTGGATGGAGGATGTGCAAGTTTTGAAGAATGTGTCAATAAATGCATATATTTGAATTTTGAAATTGTTGAAATGACATGTAAGAGGGAAAGAAGGTGCATTGAATGCCACTTGGCTCAAGGAAAATGGACTTTGTAAGAGGAGTAAATGCCTTGTTGGAAGGACAAAGTCCACTTGGATTTTGAATTCAAACTTGGGAATATTCCTTAAAAGATGCCTTGTTGAGGAAAATAGAGATTTAATAAATCAAATAACTCTATTTTCATGTGCAAGTGGTAAAAGATGGAGGATGGGACATGAGAAGAGATTAAATTAATCAAGGTTAATTAATTTGATGAAGGGATTAAATGATGTGACCTATTTGACTTAAATTTGTGGATTTATTTAAATCAAATATGAGAAGAATGTGATAAAATGATTAATTAAATAATGACTTTTGATTTATTTAATTAAAAGAGATGATGTTAGATTAAATTAAATAATGTTTTAATTTATTTAATTTAATAGATAGACTTTAGAGATTTAATAAAATACAATTAATTATTTAATTAGATAGGACAATTAGATCATAATAATTAATTTAATTATTAAGAAAGGATGACTTAATTAGATAACTGATTTATTTAATTAAGAGAGGAATATTGATGAATTTAATCAGATAAAGGAATTCGATTAAATGGTTAAACCGAAGGATGATTCAGGATGAAATGATGTTAGTGGTCAGGATCAGATGTCCAATGTCAATCAGTACATTTTATGTGCTTACACAAACAATCATTGAATGCATACTAGTGCACTTGGAAACATTGATTTGAAGGCCTAAAGGGCCCTTAACAAAGAAAAAACCATCAAAACTTGAGACCCTTGGTCTGTACAGACCTTCCACAGTGTATTTCATTGATTCCCAATCCAACTATACCCAAACTATGCATAGATTTTTTCAAATATCAAGCAAACTAGGGTTTCATGACTATTCTTATGAAAATGAACACACATAGGTTAACATAACTTTAACATACAATTGTTTATTGAAATTTCCTTTAATAGTTATCTCAATAATGGCTTGAATCTTTTCACCAAGTTTCATAATTTTTCAACGGTTAAAATAAAAGTTATGAATTTATTACCCTTGCTAGAAACCCTAGGTCTGAAAATGGATTGTCAACACCATTTTGATCATAACTTGCTCAAATTAACTCCAAATGAGAACAAACCAAAATAATTAGAACCATAAATCAGATCCCTAACTCCTTCGATGACTGCCCCAGTCATATCATGTTGTGCAAGTCCGTACAATTTACTATTGTAGCTCAAAATGAAAAAAAATCACTTCTTTTTGCATTATTTTTTCTATAACTTCTACAAAACAAAAAGAATCTGAAAGAGGAAAGGTTCCTTAAACTTCTCCAATTTATTTCTATGTGATACTAATCCATACCAAGTCATACCATAAAGCTTAAAGACTTTTTACACAAGAAAATGCAAGGAAAAGTGTGCCAACAGTGAGTTTCTTTCATTCCCACACTTCTCCAACCTTTGTCTGCATGTGTAAATCTCATATTTATTCCATTACATTCATTCCCAACATCCAAAACTAATTTCTAACTTCTCAAACCAAAATTACAACTTTTAGGTGACAATAATGACAATTTTTTGCAACTTTTGACAAGTTTGCACCTAAACATCAAAACTAATCCAAAATGACCCAAAATGGTCTTAAATGGTCCAAATTGACCTTATTGACACAAAACAATCTCAATCAACCCAAAACCAAACTTTTCCCAAATGGCAACAAATGCACCCAAATGGATGCTCTTGCATCACTTTTTTAGAGAGTTTCTAGCATCAAGTTTTTTCTATTGTAATTTTGATTTTCTTGTATGATTTTTTGAATTACCCTATGATCTTTTTTATGTTTTAATATGATCTAGAGAATCATAAAAGATTTATAAAAAAAAAAAATTATCATATATTGCATGTGTGCTTTTTTGTGAGATCTAGTGATTCCAACTCTTTTAGCTATAGTGACAATATTTTTGGTTGTCCCATTGCATCTAGGAGGTTCAAGAAAGTGAGATTTGGCTTTTGTTTCACTCAATTTGGCTATCATTTGCAACATTAGAAAACAAGGGTTTGAAGCTCAAATTTGGTGAAAAACTTTTTATTATACCATTTTTTATCCAATTAGACCTTTCAATTGCATCTAAGAGGTTGAACATATGAATTTTGATATAAAATTCTCCCATATTCAATATTAGATGTTTTGAGGCAAAAAAAATAGCAGAAGAGTCATAAGACCCCCTACATAGTCATAAGGTCACAAAAAATTAAAAAATTAAAAATTTAATACTATAAGCACTAAGTGCTTATAGTATTTAAGCACTCAACACTTAGTGTTGCAAGTGCTAATGCCCAATTGATAAGTGTTAGGATAGATGACTATATAATTGTTATCCTAAGTTGATTTTATTTGTCTCTGCCTTCTTAAGAAAGCGTCCTAGAGGAACTAAGAGGAAAAATATTTATTATTTATTTTCCTAACAAATTGTAATTGCATTCATAGAGGTGGACCCACTATAAGGATGATTATAGAGCATCCCAAGAGAATATCCCTTTTAGGCATCCACTTTCTAGGTGGGGACCACCCAGAAGTGCATTATCTTGCATGTTTATTTGCATGTTCTACATGTTATCCTGGGTTGGGCACCTAAGTTTTCATGTTCTGGGTATGAGCTGTCAAAGCTATTGGAGGGTAATGGAGCACTCAGGTTTGATCAATTGTGATTGGCTATGGGTTAGGCACCCATGTGAAGGCTATGTGATCATTTAATATTTTTCACTATGTTTATGGGTTATTTACTAAGAGGGGCATGGATTTTTCCAGGTGGTTTTACTTGTTATTTTGGGATACCACAAGTGGTATTCTCTCCCACAAATCTCTATATATTGGATCCTTGAGATGGTGGTTTCAATAAGTTTGTTTGTGGGTTTTCAGAGTAACAAAGTACTATCAAGATTCAGAGAGGAGTGTTATATTGATGTATACTTCATTTTAAGATTAATACAAGAATTGCATCTCTTTGGATTTGCAAACACATTCTTAAGTTCATATTGCTGCAAGTTTCACCTTGATTATCCAACATTTGGTGCCAAAGCTAACAATTTTTTTGATAAAGGGAAGTCTTTCTCTTAATTTTTGAAGGATTTTTTATTACAGTGGAAGCTTGTGCTTTGTGGGTTTTGCAAATTTGTGAAGAATATTGAAAACCATGGCTTCTACCTCCCATCTAGATATTGATAAATTCAATGGCACTAGTTATGAGATGTGGAAGTTAAAGATGGAGGATCTCCTTGAATAGAGAGATTAGTGGTTGGTAGTTTCAAATGAAAAGAAACCATCCAATGTGTCTATTGAAGATTGGAATAAAATGGACACGAGGAACCATTTGGTTGTGTCTTGTATATTTTTTTCTCTTGAATGTTTCAAAAGAATCTACTGCATACAAGTTGTGGAAGAGGATACATTATATTATCAAACTAAAATTCTAAGTAATAAATTGTATCTCAAAATACATTTATATTCTTTAAAAATGAAGGATGGTGATTATGTTGCAAAACATTTAAATGCTTTTAATATGGTTATAAGTCAGCTTGTATTTGTAGATGTTAAGATAGAAGAAGAAAAAGATAAATGCATATTGTTGCTTTGTTATTTACCTAAATCTTGGGAAAATCTAATTGTTTCCATAAGTGGTGATGGTGCAAATACAAAGATAATATCATTGCTACACTTCTTTTAACAGAAGAAATGAGAAGAAATTCCTTGAATGTGGGCTCCTGAGATGGCTTGCATGTGCAAGGAAGGTCTAAAGAAAAAGGAGGGCCTAAAGGGGATAAAAAGAGAGACAAGTCTAAAGGAAATTCTAAAACCCTCAAGAAGAGTAGAGTAAAGTGTTGGAATTGTGGTAAGAGAGGGAATGTGAAGGAGTGTAGAAACAAGAAAAAGAGTTTAGATACTTCCACGAAAAATTCCTCAGAAGATGGTGATTCTAATGCTTTGTTTATTTTTTCTAACACTATTAATAATAATTCTTGGCTTATTGATTTAGGTTTCTCCTACCACATGACTCCTCACAAGGAGTGGTTTACTTCATATTTAGCTTATGATGGGGGAGAATTTTTCTTGGTGATAATAGCATGAAGAATAATGTTGGTAAGGGCAAGGTAAAGTTATTTTTCAATGATGGAAGAGTTAAAAGCCTTGATGATGTTTTACATATTCCAAGACTTTCAAGATATTTATTTTCAGTATCTAAGTTGAATGATTCTAGAATGCAAGTGACATTTGACAAGTCTGGTTGTAGGTTGGTAAGAGGGATTTTGGTGATTGCTAAAGGATCTCAGATAGGGACTTTGTTTAGGATAAATGCCTCCATTTTTTGTAACTCTGACAATGTAACTGGCACTAAAAAATGCATGTATTTTGTGGCACCATAGGTTGGGTCAGATAAGTGAAAAGGGTCATAAGACCATTTTGAATAAAAATTTGGTTGATGATATTTTTGATTATTTTGTTGGTAAAAATGATTTTTGTGAGAATTGTGTGTTTGGTAAATAGAATAGATCATCATTTCCTAATGAAACTAATAAAGCTAAGAGATTATTAGAGATCATTCATTCAAATTTGTTTGGACCAATGGATGTTGACTCTTTTTTAAAATCTCATTATTATGTTACTTTCATTGATGATGTCTCAAGATACACCTGGATTTATTTTATGCATGTAAAATCTAAGGTCTTCACTAAGTTTAAGGAATTTAAAGCCCTAGTTAAGAAGCAAACATATTATAAAATAAGGTTGTTGAGATTTGACAATGGGGTTGAATATTGTTCTAGGGAATTTGATGATTTTTGTAAGCATGCAGGTATTATTTAGAAAAATATTACTTCTTATACACCAACAAAATGGTGTAGCAAAAAGAATGAACTAGACCTTGATGGAAAGAACTAGGAGCATGTTAAGTGGTTCTAAGCTTGATAGATACTTTTAGGAAAAATTTGTAAGTATTGTGTATTATTTGATTAATAGATCTCCTTGTTCATCTCTTATTGATAAAACTCCTTATAAAGTGTGGATAGGTAGAAAGCCTTATGTTTCACATTTAAGGGCCTTTGGTTGTGAGGCTTTTGTTCATGTTCCTCAAGAGAAGTGATCTAAATTGGATCCACAATCACAGAAATGCATCTTTGTTGGTTATGGTGATAATGTAAAAGGTTATAAGCTTTGCAATCCACTAACCCATAAAATGGTTTTCTCTAGAGATGTGATTTTTAGGGAGTTTAGAGCTTACTCAAGTGAAGAACAACCAAAGGAGAAAGATAAGAAAAAAAGAGTGCACTTCAAGACAAAGATAGAAAAGCAAGAAGATGCACATGTGGCAAAACAATTAGATGGATTTGAGGATGGAGAAGAAGAAGAGAGTTCATACAGTTCAAAGGATGTGCAAGATGAGCACATAGTATAAGAAGAACAGGTAGATCCCATTACTCCTACCTTGAGAAGATCCACAAGACAATGGAATCTAGTTGAAAGGTGAAATAAAGAAATAGGGTTCCACCTTTTTGAGAGATAGAACTAGGGGTTTAGGACCTCCTATTTCACTTTAGTTCATTAAAGGAAACCCTAGATATCTCAATCTAATGATGCAATTCAGAAAAGGGATCTACTATAAGGTCTCCTAGGGTGTGATTAAAAACAAAATGGGGTTCACCACTAAGCAAAGGCTTAGAAAGAAGGAAATGTAAATGATATGCAAGTCTAATAATGTAACCTAGAATGTGAAACTTCAAATTAGAATAATGAACAAGAGATGAACAAAGGTGCACCTAGAAAACTGAAGATGCTTGAAACAAGGTCTGCAATCCCAAAATTATGAATTTTGAAGCACATTGGGACTCATATGCCAGTAGGGGTGATCTAGTCCTATTTTAGGGTTTCAAGATGAAACCAAAATCTACAACTGGTAAACTAGGATCTATAGAAAAATTCTAAAAGTTGGTATACTGAGACTCATATACCACAAGTAGAAATGTAGTCCCAGTATCAAGGTTGATTTGAAACTCTAATATCCTCTAGTGTTCTCTTGTAGCTTCTCTCCCTTCCGATCTTCGATTCTGCAACTCTAAATTCTGACCTGTAGGTGACTTTTCGTAATCTTGCAAGAAAGGTGACAACTTTGACAACTTTCTCCAATATTGATCTTCAATGGATCTTCAACCTAAATCTATAAATCACACATCAAAGAGAGGGAAATTTTTTGTTTTTTTAGTGGATAGAGGTTTTCCTTAGTCAAACCTCGTTTTGGTAATCAAACCTTGAAATGAAATGAAATAGAATGAAGGAATGATGAATGAAAAAATATGTTATGTTGCAACTCACCAAACCCTTGGGACAAAGGCTGCAATCTTGTATGAAATGGCTAGCATGAATGTAGATCTTGACTATTGATTGTATGTTATGGATCTTGACTTGAATGATTACTTGAACCATGAAAATCTACATCACAAATCACAAATGTTAGCTCAAAAATAAACATGATGCATGATGACTTTGACATGATGGTTGAATATTGAATGTAGCTCCAAAATGCTTGATAATCAGCTCTTGAATGCTCTTGATCTCATAAACTTGCTATAAGAATGCCTTCATCAATTTTCTAGGAGAAAATATGTGAAATAACCTTGTATTTATACTTGTTTATGTCAAATTTCTTGAAATTACAACAGTACAAGATGACATTAGATCTAGGAGAATAAAATCTTGCCAAGAATTTGAATTTAAAATAGGTTCAAGCTAAGCAGGACTTATACACTAGTCGGGGCATATGAGTCCCAGTAGCCTAGGCTTGGGACACAAATTTCAAAAAATGTTAAGTTCTATGCCAAATTTAGGATCAAGCCCAAAGAATTAGGTGGGACCCACATGCCCAAGGTGGCGTATGAGTCTCAGATCACTAAATCTGGAACACACAACCCAAAAGCATTAAATTATGATTGTTATTAGATATGTGTCAAGATTATCCTTAGAAATATGCATTAAATAGGACTTATGGATACAAAATAGGACCAAATAAGGCATAAAGAAGCCCAAAATTAGCAAGGAGGACCCAAACAAGTGCGAAAATGTAAAGGGATACATTTTCCTACACTACAAAAGGTATAGCCCATCTGATTATCATTGTGTATTTTATTTTTTGAGTACTGACGATGAACCTAGATCCTACAAGGAGGCTCTCTATTTAGAGGAAAGTGATTCTTGGATGCAAGCCATGTAGGAGGAGATGATGGCTTTGGATAGTTGTGATACTTGGGATCTTGTTAGTTTTCCTAGACGAAGGAAGCCCATTGGTTGCAAGTGGGTATTTAAAAATAAATTTAGTACAGATGGTCAGTTAGAGTAGTATAAGGCTAGATTGGTGGCCAAGGGATACTCCCAGAGAGAGGGAGTTGATTTCTATGAAATTTTCTTTCAATTTGCTAAGCTAACTTCTATTAGATTCCTATTATCTATTGTTGAGGCTTATGATTTTAAATAAAGAAAATGGATGTTAAAATTTCTTTCTTACATGGGAATCTTGAGGAAGAAATTTATATGCAACAACCTAGTAGTTTTGTTGTGAAAGGAAAAGAATGCTTGGTTCATAGGTTAAAACGATCATTATATGGTTTGAAACAATCATCCAAGATGTGATACCAAAAGTTTGATGCTTTTTCATTGAAGTTGGGTTTTGTTAGAAATGAAGAGGATCATTGTGTTTACATTAAGGTTATTAATGATCTATATGTTGATGACATGTTGTTTATTGGTAACAACAATGTGATGATTAGGGAGCTAAAGACACAATTTTCTGGCACATTTGATATGAAGGATTTGGGGGTTACTAAATATATCCTTGGGATGGAGATCAGTAGGGATCGGGTTCATAGAAAGCTTTAGTTAAGTCAGAGTAACTATGTCGATACCATTTTGTAGAGGTTCAATATGTATGATTGTAAACCAATAAATATTCCATTTTCAATTGGTACTAAGTTGAGTTTAGACATGTGTCTTGATTTTGATGATGATTTTGAAGAGATTTCTAAATTTCCTTATGCTAGTGTCATTGGTAGTTTGATGTATGCAATGGTTTGTACGAGATCAGATATAGCCCAAGGAGTGGGAGTTTTGAACAGGTTTATGTCTAACCTTGGTAGAGAGCATTGGAATTTTGTTAAGAGGGTGTTTAGATATTTGTGTGGGAATTCTGATTATTGTTCACTTTATCATGGTACTAATGATATAGTTGTCATTAGACATACAGGGTTTTGTTGATGAAGATTGGGCAAGTGACTTGGACGGTCGAAGGTCCACTAGTGGCTATGTTTTTATTTTTCTTGGAGGTGTAGTGAGTTGGATGAGTAAATGACAACCTACAATTGCATTTTCCACCACCAAAGCAAAGTATATAGATTCTACACATGCCTCTAAGGAGGTGGTTTTGTTACAGAGACTTGGTAGAGGCATTGGTTTTGATTGCATGATAGTGAGGATTAGATGTGATAGTCAAAGTGCCATGTTTTTAGCCAAAAATCCTAAGTATCATGCTTGTACTAAGCATCTTGATGTTCAGCATCACTTTATGTGAGAAACAGTTGAGAATGGTAAGGTCTTGACTGAGAAGGTTGACACTTTGGATAATTTTTTGGATTCCCTCACGAAGCAAGTGACCAAAAATAAGTTCTCTTGGTGCAAGAAGGCCATGGGCCTTGATCACTGACTTAATTATAATTTATTGTATCTCATGGATGTAATTACAATGTATAATATCAAGTGGGAGAATGTTAGAATAGGTGACATTATAATTGTTATCCTAAGTTGATCTTGTGTCTCTATGTTCTTTGGAAAGTGTCATAGAGGACATGAGAGGAAACATATTTATTATTTATTTGCCCATGGAAAACTATAATTGCATTCATAGAGGTGGACCCACTCAAGTGACACTTACAGAGCATCTTTATAGAATATTCCTTTTAGGTGTCCACTTTCTAGGTGGGACACCTAGAAGTGAATGATCTTTCATGTTCATTTGCATGTTGTGCATGTTATCTTGGGTCGGACGCCCAAGTTTGCATTTTCTTGGTATGAGCCGTCAAAGCCATTGAAGAATAATGGAGCACTCAAGTTTGACCAATTGTGATTGGCTATGGGTTAGGCACCCATGTGAAGGCTCTATGATCATTGAGTATTTTTCACTATGTTTATGGGTTGTCTGCTAAGAGGGGCATGGGTTTTTCCAAATGACTTTTTACTAGTTATTTCGAGATACAACAAGTGTTATTCTCTCCCAAAAATATTTGTATATTGGAGCCTTGAGATGGTGATTTCAATAAGTTTGTTTCCAGGTTGTCAGAGTAATGAGGTGTTGTCAAGATTCAAATAGGAGTGTTGTATTGATGTATACTTAATTTGAAGATTAATATAAGCATTACATCTCTTTGAATTTGCAAACAAATTCTCCAGTCCATATTGTTGCAATTTTCACCTTGATTATCCAACACTAAGTGCTTGCGGCTAGTGCTAGTTGCAGTTAAGTGGGCAAGCCACTAGCAGCTCCACTAATTGTGCGAAATCATTGCCACCACCCATTTACCACTTTGTTGATGATGAGGGGGTTGGTATTTTTTAAAACCCCCTATGAAGAAGCCTATCATATGGGGGACCAACACCCAGCCCATAAGGGGCCAATTTTTTTCCCCTAATTCCCTAATAAGACAACTTTTTTTGGGAACCATCACTTTTTGCTCAAGCATCAAAATTTTGCAAATGAGATATTGACAGAAAGCTAGTTCCGAGCACTATCCAATGGTGTAATTAATTTTGCTCAAATTTTCTATTAGTGCATTTTATAGCATGTTGAAGTTATATGTACATTTTCAACTCTTGAGCTCATAAATTTTTCCCAATTCCTCCATTTTTCATGATTCTTGCAGCATTGAAATGGTATTTTATAACTCTTTAGAGATACCTATGAACTTTTTATGGATTTTCCCCACATATATTTTATTCATATTTTTGTGTA
The DNA here is from genome assembly GCA_007258455.2 of Sequoia sempervirens. Classification (NCBI taxonomy): domain Eukaryota; kingdom Viridiplantae; phylum Streptophyta; class Pinopsida; order Cupressales; family Cupressaceae; genus Sequoia; species Sequoia sempervirens. The sequence continues at coordinate 442,907,529 of VDFB02000015.1, forward strand.
TTAACACTCTAATTAATTACTTGGATATTTTGGCACCTGGAATCCTTTGTTTGCATGGGATGGCTTCATTTGAGTTGCTTTATATGTGTACAATATTTAGTTCTTTGTGGGAATTTTAAGAATCTTTCGTAAGCACTTTCTTATTTATAGATGAATTGAGATAAATTGTCACTATTGTACATATTTTATGGAGATTTTGCACATATGGTTGTGTCATATTTTGTACTCACATTGTATTATAAAGTTCCATGGGTGGTTGTGTAGAGCCTTATTTAATTTCCATCACATCTTTTTCAAGTGAGTTTCCCTCCAAAACAACAATGAATCCAAGTGACTCTTGCTTTGTGTGTGCACTTTATTTTTTCACACCCTTTTTTAGTTGTAGGTACTTTATTGTACCCTTTTAGATGTCATGTTTTCTCCTTCATGAACTACATGGCAACACAGTCTCAATGGATCTATCATGCCTCTCCCTAGCCAACATTATGGGGGGTATTATATTATTCTTTCTAATACTTCCTTGGTTTCACTTTAGAGTGAACTATGTATCTAGTATTTTTTCCTATGTACTAGGTGGATGCAAAGGCTAGTTACCCATGCATTTTAGTGAGAAGGAACATTTACCATGTATATACACTCTTTCATTACTATTTTGTGGAGGCAATCTTCCATCCCCAGTTAATCAATGTTCTTCAAAATATGAGCACATGTATTTTTTACTTGCATTGGTTGAGTAGTGTCATTGAGGTCGCTCATGCAGTTTCATGTGCCATTTGTATCTTTGATTAACAAATGCTTTTCTTTTTTTTCATCTAATCACTATTCAAGTAGTGTTGTTAGGAGAACTCATTCAGATTTTTTTCTTCTTGATCATGATCATCATCTTATTTTCAAAGGAGATTCTTCAGTTTTAGCACTATAGAAGTCATCTTTTGATAGTTGTTTGTAACTTCTTTGTACTTCAGTGATTTTCTTCATGTTCCTATTTGTAGAAAATTGTATTCCTTGTGGCAATGGAAAAAGTATCCCTTTTCACACTTAATTTGGGAATGATTAACATTAAAATAGACCTAATTTTACCTTAATTTAATAGAGTGTATTTATTTGCACCTTCACATTAAGTTTTGGGCCCTTGTAAACTAAATGGACTTAACGTTACCTTATTTAAGGTGTTGTAAATTGTTGTACCACACTTTCACGCCAATCTATGGTTTTATTAATAAATGAGGCTTCTTTATGCTTTAATCAGCCTTATTTTCCATCCACAAGCCTTAATTAATGCATCTTTCTGAGGATAATCCCAACATGAACCAACATCCAATAATAATTCATGTATTTTTGGATTGTATGGCCCATTTTTAGTGACCTAGGACTCATATTCCACCTTGTTCATATGAGCCCTACCTAAGCTTTAGGGCCCCGATATGGATTTTTTTAAACAGGTGCAAGACAACTAAGAGGGGGGGTGAATCAGTTGTCACAAAATTCAAAATTAAAACTTCAACTCTTATTAATTCCACAACCACACTATTCTATTATTAAGTAAGAGCATGAAACACAAATAACAAAAAGTAAATCAACACAATGAACACCAGATTTTTACATGGAAAAACCAATGAGGGAAAAACCACGATGAGGGTTAACTCACAATATAAAAGATTATAAAACTGAATATAGAGGCTCACTGCCCAAAAGAGGACTCACTGTCCAAGTACAAAGGCTTACTGCCTACAAAAAGGACTCAATGTCCAATAGGGAGGCTCACTACCTATAGATACAAGAGAGAACAAAAGATCCACCACAACAATTAACACACATCTGCAGGATTGCAAAAACCTTTAGCTCACTACCTTCAGGAATCCAACACAATGAAGAATTGTTGTCACAAATCACTCACACACACACTTCTGCTCTTATGATTTGTGGCTCACTTTTGTCACTTTGCATCACACTATAATACAACCCTTCACAATTCAACTTGCTTTTATACCATCCTTAACCTTAGAAATTTTCTCAAGGTCGACCACAATTATCTCATTTCATAAATTCAAATTAGGTCAGAAACTCAACATTCTCGTGGTGGAAAGGAATGAGACTGGACCAATAAAAACATTTTTCAAGATCAAAAAATAATAACTCAAATCAACCACACGCTTCCTTAATTAAATTTTATTCTTCGAATGAAGTGTAAACACCAAGTCGGCCAAACCTAATGAAAAACACAAAAGAACATTGATGTACACACTTCCAATCAATAAGATGACATGTGGATGCCACAACATGCTTCCTTATGCACAAGAATACATCTTAGATTCTTCCAAATACATCTGCAGCAAAACAACTAACTTCAAACATTGAACACCTTTCACCAGTCCATCTGGGCTATACAAACTTACACTGAAACACTAAAACATGACTTTTGAATCACCAAAATTCAAACCTCTTTGCCAGAGCACAAAAAAGGCCTTAACAATACATATCCCAGATCCGGATGATCTGAAATAATATAGCGGAGGACTGTGGAGCAAAAATATTTCCCCTAGTCCATAAAAGACCAACTCTGCCAAAATAGTTCACATACCAATGAACGTAACTTTCACGTACCATCAAACCAAAAGCTTAAACTCAAGGGATATCACCATTATCAAACCTTCAAATCTACACAAGCATAGGATCAACACAGGATAAATGTGGAGCACATACCAGAAAACATTCATCATTTTGACTTCTCTTCTTTATTAATTTTCTCAAAAGTACTTGGAAAATCATTAAACCAACACATCTGCAACACCATAAAGATAGCTCCATGTACTCACAACATCTCAACATCTCATATATACATGTACAATCTATAACATACTGAACTATGTTGACATAAATGACAACACCACCCAAGCTTGCTCATACTTGCAATAGATTTCACATGAATCTAAGAATTTTTGAAAAATGTGTCCAATGGTAAAGCCTAATGGGACTCATATGCCACAAATGGTGTATGATTCTTGTGTGGCCCAAAATCACATTTAATTCAAAACCTTGGTGGGATTTTATTCTCCTAGATTTGATGTTAGCTTATAGTGTTGTAATTTTAGGAAATTTGACATAAACAAGTATAAATACACAGTTATTTCACTCAATTTTTACCTAGAAAGTTGAATGAGCATTTGTAATACAAAATTTGAGTATACAAGAGCATTCAATGGATGATTATTAAGTGATTTAGAGCATTATTTAAGCATCAAGCATCATGTCAAAGTCATCATGCATCATGTTTATTTTTGAGCTAACAATTGTGATGTAGGGTTTCATAATTCAAGCTACCATTCAATTCAAGATATAAATCAATTGGATCCATTTCATACATGTTTTCAGTACTTTATTGCTAGGGTTTGGTGAGTTACAACATTATATTTTGTTCATTCATCATGATTCCTTCATCTTGTTTCATTTCATTTCAAGGTTTGATTACCAAAATAAGGTTTGACCAAGGAAAATCCCTTTCCACTAACAAAACAACATTTTTCCCTCTCTTTAGTGTGTGATTTGTAGATCTTAGTGTGTGATTTGTAGATCTAGGTTGAAGACGCATTGAAGAGAAAGTTTGGAGAAAGTTGGTAATTGTTCAAAGTTGTCACCTTGTATTAGAGATCATTAAAATACATCTATAGGTTGCAAATTGGAGTTTTGGATCTAGAAATCAAGTGGAAAGGAAAGAGTTGAATCAGACTTTGAATTTCTAGAAAACCCTAACTAGACTGATATTCCACTTATGGCGTATGAGTCCCAATTTAGTCAAAATTGCAGATTTCCAAAGTTCCATACATCTCTCTGCCAGATTTATGTTCCTACCCAGAAACCCTAATTTGGGACTAAATCGCCTAGACTAGCGTATGAGTCCCAATAGGCATTAATTTCAATGTTGTTAGCATTTAAGTTCTTCATCTAGTCCTCTTTAGGTTTCCATGTGCACACCTTTCATCGCAGCTTTCTATTTTGATTTACATGCATTTTTAAATCATTTAGTGAAGTCTTGCATTACATTGGGTTTAAGAATTAGGTCTTGCATTTCATTAGTTTTTCCAAGCTCTAGCTTGTTGGTGAACCCCTCATTTAGTCTCTAATCCTACCCAAGGACAGGTTCCCTATTGTAGATCTCTCTCCTTCACTTCACCCCTAGCTTGAAATTTCTAGGGGTCTCTTTGAATGTTATGTTAGTGAAATAGGAGGGTCTCATCTCCCTTGTTTCATCTTCCAAAAAGGTGGAACCCTATTTCCAACATTACATCCCTTTACATTTTCACACTTGTTTCCAATGATTGTTTTAGTGGCTAATATTCACCAATTAGCTAATAGTTGAAATTTGGGAATCCAAAATTGGTTATTAGTTCAAGCTATAAAATGACTTGAATTGCCACATTTTTACAAAAAATTATTAGTCTTATTTAAATTGCAAAATAATTTATTTTATTAAAAAAATTAACTCACAAATCCACCATAATATTTGACACGTGATTAGATTATATTTGCCTAAATTTTATAAATTATAGTAGAAATCTATATTAATTCGCCAATAGTATATTATAAATATTAGTTGCTTTAGGACCATATTTCTAATCTTTATTTTCTACCATTGATTTACAATATAATCTAATGGCCCTTGTTGTAAATGTACCCATGATCTGCAATGCTCATGGGGCCCACAATTTTGAGTCTCATGAGCATTATAGATCGACAAAGTACAATGAAGGTTGTTAGATCAATTATCCAAGTCATTTTGAGCCCCATATACAATGAGTGCCATTATATTATATTTTAAAATAATGGCTACAAGTAAATATTATAGTCTACCCCTTAAAACCATAGATAATTTTCATCATTAGGCCCCTACTTTTCCATGAGAAATATTTTTAGATTAGATGGATTTACCATCATAATTAATGCATTTTCCTATTATTTTTCAAGGTTCGCCAAAATTTTCTACAAAATTTTAGTGATGTAAAAAAATCGCTAATAAAATTAATATTCTTTTGAAAAAAAAAAAGATTCGCCAATATAAATTAATATTTTTTCCTAAAAAAATTTAAGATTTGCCAAGATTTTATATCTTTTTTGGGGGGAGGTTTCTTAAATTTATCACTTCTTGTTTGGGCCCTCCTAATTAAAATGGACTTAATTATGCCTTGATTTAGTGTTGGAAAATGTATCTCTTTACATTTTCACTCTTGTTTGGGCCCTATTAATTAAATTGAGATTAATTAGGCCTTAATAAGCCCCCTTATTCATTTATAGGCCTAATAAATTACATTTTACGAAGGGGAAACCTGACAATAATTAATGCCAACACATAACACTTTACCTTGAGCAATGTGTGTTCCAAGAATAAGGACCTAGGACTCATTCACACATGGGCGAATGGGTCCTCCCTAGGCCTTTGAACCTAAATTTAAAATATGTTTTTGGTGGTATTTTAAGGTCCCCAAATCCATATTTCAATGTCTCCTTGTGATATTTGGATTTTGGGAAATTAAGGATACATACCTATAAATACAAGGTTATTTCACTAAGTTTCACCTAGCATTTCATGAGCATATTCAAGTGAGCAAAAGTATAGCAAAGTTGATGATCAAGAGAATTCAAGAGCAGAGATATTAGAGATTTATTGCAGCATTCAAGATCTATTCATCATGCCAAAGTCTTCTTGCATCATGCATATTTTTGGAGCTAAAATTGTGATGTAGGTTTCAAGATCAAGTTCAATCATTTAAAGAATTATCTCAAGCATCAAGATCCACATCCATTGAATTCATTTCATGCAAGTTTTGGACCTTCTAATATCTCCATTATCAAGGTTCATTCAAGGGTTTTTTGAGTGGTAACATAGCATTTTTTCATTCTTCATTCCCTCTTTCATTTTTTATTTCAATTCAAGGTTTGATTACCAAATGGGGTTTGACCAAGGCAAACCCCCATTCACCAAAAAACAAAAAACATTCCCCTCTTATGTGTGTGTTGAAAATTTAGGTTGAAGAAGGATGGAAGACCTTTTGAAGAGAAAGATTGGAAAAGTTGTCAAAGTTGTCAAATCACGAAATCTAACCTATAGATTTGATTTTTGACTTTCTAGCACTAAAACCTGGACAAATTAGAAGCTACAAATCAGCATCAGAGGCTCCTGAAAGATTTTTGAAATCCTTGACAAAAGACACATTTTCCCATGGGCGAATGAGTCTGATTTTTCCTTTAGAAATTGATTTTTGGTGACTAGTAAACACCCTTTTTCCCTTCTTAGATCTATAATTTGTTTCCTGGTTCTTCTATTGAGTTTCAAGTTTGAATTGGCATAAATAGGTTAATTTTCTATTTTTGTTTTTTCCCCAAAAAGTGTTGTTTGGCCTTGACCCCCATCCTCAAAGCATAAGGAAATTTGAAGATTCTCACATTGAGTTGATTCACCTAAGGGTTGTTAGTCAATTCTTTTTAGGGATCTCATTTCCTAATGAAATAGCGAGAAATAGGTTCATCATAACTCCTTTGTTATCATTCCATATTGATTGGTGAACCTATTTTCTATGTTTCACTATTATTTTTGGGACATTAGTTTGGAGGATTCTTTGTCCTTCATCTTGTATTTCTCTCTTTTGGAGAAGATTTTTCTCCCATAGGGTTTTTCTCCTTTTCTTTGTTTGTGAGATATTTTTTGTACATGGGTACCTCATCATGCCTTGTTTTTGGGACCTATCTTTTACATCTTTCCATTGGTTTGTTCCTCCCTAAGTTTCAATTAAGGAAAAATTTGGTGTGAATAAGCTATTTTACATAACTAGTTCACCTAGTAGTTGTTGGAGTAAATAAGTCATTATCTAATAATTAATTAATAATCAATTAATTATTAGAGGCTTTTTACTTTAATCACTTAAGCTAAACTTAGGAGTTGTTTTTTATTCTTTAGTTTGATTATTTTATTAGATTGGACTAAATTTAGGACAAGTCATCTCATTGGATGAGATTAGAACACTTGTCACAATCTTGTCAATTCGTATGTAGGGTTTGCTTGTGTTATGCTTTTATAAAGCTTGGACATTCATTTGTAATATTTATCCAGGTTATTTGTAAAGAGATCTTTCCTTGAGCTTTTTTCGGATGTGTCATGGAGAAAAATTGACCTCACCATCATGATCAGGGGGCTGAAGAGACAAATTTTGACATAAAATTTTCCTAGGTTTGGAAAAGTTATATAAAAAGCAAAGACAAATTAGCAGCAGGGCCTTCGTATGACCCTGCTACCTTGGTTTCCGTGCAAACAATTCTAGGTAAAGGTTGGATAAATTTGGTTTTTTTATTCAATTTTTTAAAAAATATTGATTTTTTTTGTTTTTGCAAAAATCAAAATCAAAAACAAAAAAGAAAAGAAAAAAGTGTTTGGAAAAGACAAAAGAAGGGGCTTTTTAAAAAAAATTGTTCAGGGTAGCATAGTACCATGCACCCTATCTGTACCAAGCAGTCAAATTAAGCCATCGATGGATCCTTCAAAGTCAAGTGATTCCCTAAAAAAAAATTTGACGCCCCTTTCAAATCAATCCAATCAGCAATTACAAAATTCGGTAGGCATCTTCAAAACTGGCAACCACCTAGCAAGAACAATGGGGTGCATGGGAATATTCTCTCAAAGATTCATAAAAGGTATATTTTGTCACCTAACCTTTTCTAGGGAAAACTATTTTTTTCCGACAAGGAATATTCCCTATGATGAAAATCAAAATTTACCTTAAAAGTTGTCGACGTCAACTTTGTTGGCCCCCTGCTAAGCTTTTTTTTGCCTAAAGAGCAACTTTCAGTAAATCGGGTATAAATCGGGCATACGATCTTTGTTTGTTGTAAAAAAAATATCACTAAAAAGATGATTTTGAGCCTAATCCAATGGAGCAGAATTTTTTTTAATATTTTTCTCTTGTTTTATTCTATAGGCCTCTAAATTCAAATCAAGTTGTTTTCACTCCAGAGGGCATAACTTTTGCCTCGATTATTGGATTTCAATGATTCAAGTGGCATAAAAAAGATGATTTAGTCCTCTACATAGATCTCAGGCCTATTTTTCCATAAATTTAACCAAGTATTTCTTATTTCAATCAATCTCAAATCTTCCTTTTTTGGGTTTCTTGGAAAACATGCAAAATAGGTCAATTTTTTTGGATTCAAAGGGGATTTTTTTTGCATTTAGGGGGTCTATACTGCTACATCAATTCATTACAAGATTATTTCATCATGGATCAAACTCAAATTTCTCTACTTACTCCATACAACTATTATAGTTGGAAATCACAAATTGAGATAAATTTGAAGAAAGTAGGGCTTCAGAGTTACCATGGGTATAGAACTTGAACCTACAGGTGTTGTTGAGAAGAGAAAGTGGTTTAACAGAAGTGATCTTTTGGTACATTATGCATGTCTATGTCTCCTGATCTTCTCTTTCATGTTGAATTTTGCACTACACCCAATCAAATCTAGACTCAATTAGAGTCCTTGTTTGGGAAGCAAGATATTATGAGAGGATTTCAGTTGGAGAATGAGCTTATCGGTTTGGCTCCTCGAGATTTTGATAGCATTCAAGACTTCTTCACCAAAATCAAGTCTCTTAGATTATATTTGAAATAGTATCATATTAAGAAGAATGAAACTCATTTGGTTCTTTCTATCCTTTCCAAGCTTGGTCTTGATTATTCAATTTTTGTTTCTACCTTCTTTGTAGCAAAAGATGCACTTGCTACCAGATTCACTATGCCTTCACTTGATGATTTTGCTAAATCACTCACTCGGGAGTAGGAAAAATTGGTACAAATGGGATCATTGAAATATTCAACATCAAAGGCTCTTATTTCATCTCTAGGGACTATAGATCAAAAGGCTTCTAATGGTAAAGGCAAGAAACCAAAGCATAATGATTCTAAGTACAATGAGAAAGCTAAGGAATCAAAATCACATGATACCTTAGATTATTCTACCTATTCAAAGAGGGATTCATTCAAGAAGGATCGACCTAAATGTGCATATTGCACAAAGATAGGACATGATGAGCATCAATGTTATGCAAGGCAGATTGATGAGCTAAAGAATTTTCTTTAGAAGAACAAAATTCAGTTTTCTTCATCCTCTTCTTCCACTGCATCACCTTGCAATCAAGGTCAGTCGAAATGGCATGTGGAGAAGACAAGATGAAAGGCCATGCACTCTTTGCATCCATAAATATTCAGTCCAATAGATGGCTTCTTGATTCAGGAGCCTCACATCACATGGTTGCATCTTTAAATATGTTCTCTTCATATGAGCCTTGCTCTTTGCCACAGATTTTGATGGAGAACAAAACTTATATGAGTGTTATAGAGAAAGGATCCATAGATGTTGATGATGGCACATTTTGTGATGTACTTTATGTCCCTTCATTGACTTCTAATATCCTTTCCATCTATCACATTACACATAGTGGGTCAAGTAAGATCATAGAGTTCACACTTGATTCAGTGCTTATCAAATATTTGCACACTAGAGATATTCTTATAGTTGGGACTGCATATCATGCCTCTCGATTGTATGCATTCTCACATTTTTCTCCTGATGAGCAAGCATTGTCATTAACTGGTCCTCACTCTCATCATCTAGAGTGGATCAGATATCTAAGGAGAGGTTTGGTCACTTGAACCTATGTGTACTTTCATTTTCCACTTTGGTTCATGAGACTTGTGTTGAGATTCTTCCTCCTACACCTCTTGCATCTTCAGAGTTCACTTCTTTTCAACAAGATGTTTTTCAGTCTTTTAGTTTCAATTTTATGGGATGACTACTTACCTAGCATTGCAGAGTTATTCATTGAGTCACACATTGATGATATTGGGGACACCATTGAGGATATTCACTTCCTCTTCGATGATAGACATGGCCCACTAGTCATCACATTAGCATTACCTTTTAGAGGTTGTTCTACTTGCATCTCCATAGTTGTTTGATTCAGCTTCATTTGATTCAAACATGTGGAACTTTGATCATTCTTCCATGGAATCCATCATGATACCATTTCTTAAGAGATTTTCTTCTTCACGCACCATTTTATGTGTTTCTTCCTAAGGGGAGGAATAATGTTTGTCGCAGTTGGATCATCTTCAGAATCCTTCTTTGAGCATTCACTTTTGGCAGAGGAGCTTCTACCGTATGGGGGGATTCATTGTATCCTCCTTTCTCTCCTATGGGGATGATCTTGTTTGTACTTATGTGATCGAAGAAACACTTGGGGGGACTTTTGAGTCCTACTTTTCTTAGTCACATGTATGATTTCATTTTCTTTTATCTCTCTTTTGGAGAGGAGTTTTTCCCATGAGGTTTTCTCCTTTTCTCCAGTTATGAGAGATTCCAGTTGCTTTTTCATGGGTACCTCATTAGGCCTTGTAGTCAAGACCCATTTTGCATTCATTTATCTTCCCTTATCATTAGTTTAGTTTCTCCCTAAGTTGATCTTAAGGCAGCTGTTGGAGTAAATAAGCCATTCCGTGATAATTAATTAATCATCAATTAATTATTAGAGGCTTTTTACTTTAATCACTTAAGCTAAACTTAGGAGTTTCTTTTTATTCTTTAGTTTGATTCTTTTATTATTTTGGACTAAATTTAGGACAAGTTGTCACATTGCATGAGATTAGAACACTTGTCACTATCTTGTCAATCTGCATGTAGGGTTTGCTTGTGCAATGCTTTTATAAAGCTTACATGTTCATTTGTAATATTTATCCAGGTTATTTGCATCAATACAATTCTCGATTATTGAGTAAAATCTTGCGTGTTGATATTCTCTTTTGTGATAGGTAATTGCTTGTAGGTGTTTCATGGGAGTTGAGGATTGAATCATAAATTCTATCAGTAGGTCCCATTCACATGTTAATTTTACTTAGGTCCTAGGAATCCTTCCAAAAGTCTTAGTTTTTATGATGAGATCTTATCTTATCTTATCTCATTTACATCTTATGTCCTAGGCCATTTAATATTTGTTATGTTAGTTGTCTCATTTTATAGGATTAAGACACTTGTCATGATATTGTCTAATCCTATCTCTCACCTTTCCTTTATAAGAAAGGATTATCTTGCATCTTGCAAGACATCTTGTGAATCTTGTGTCATATTGCATTCTTGTTTGGTATAATAGAATATTTTATTATTGCTTCTCTCTTATGTGTGTAGAGATTATTTGGTGTTACAGATTGATGATTCTGGTTGTCCCGGTTACTCACTTCAACATGATATTAAAGTGTGAGTGATTCCAACACTATATACAACTCCTACTCAAGTAAGAATTAATTTGAAACTAGCCTCCTCTCACAAATCTGATAAATTGTCCATGATTTGATACCAATGAAAAGAAAGAATGCATCAAAATGTAATAATTTCCTACTCAATTCTCTAAGAAAAGTAATACATCTAATGGAGATCTAAAAATAATTTTGATAGACTAACAATACTTTGATAGGAATAAAGGAGAGAAGAATAATATAACACAAGAGATACCTTAGGAAAACTCGTAGAGGGGAAAAAGTAGCAAGAAGAGAGCCTCATATTAACAAAAATTGAATGATTACAATACACTTTCATTGATGAACTCTTCTTATCAAATCATCATCTTAGGAGATAATTGAACAACATAAGTACGTAATGCAATCTTTACAGTATCATAAAAATCTAGTGTTTGTTTCTTCTTGTAATAATTGCAATTTTTTTGAATGAATAAACCACTTACGTGAGACTTATTTACATAGGCAAGTAGCTTTGAAAGGAAGAAAGATATGCAAAAATTCTTCCTAAATTAATCTTAGAGGAGATAATTTTGCAAGTTATAGATATTTATAATTATAGAAAGGACACATAAGCATAAAAAAAAAGTATACCACAACATAGGTGTATAAAGGGAAAACCTTTTTAGAATAAAACCCCACACTCCAAAGCACAAAATAATTGTATTCTCAACAACAAATATTACAATACAATGTTAGGGAAATTTCCTTGTAGGAGTATCACCAACATACAACTTTGGATTAATTCAAGTAGCTTAACTATACTTCTAAATCAATTATCTAAACCTCAACAAATTTATCACATTTTAACCAAATTTTATTGGTTTGTTGATGTTTGTTGACATCTTTAATGCACATGATGTATTTCATAGTTGGTTAATTGATTTGATTTTTATCATGTTATTCTAATCTATATTTTTTTATATATTTTAATTTTGAGCAAGGATGCACCTATGCAAGAGAACAAAGTTATTACAAGAATGAAAGGTATGCTAATTCAATGAATCTTATATAGTGGAGGCAATAAAACAAGAGGATATTTTCAAGTGTTGCAAAATTTAGCATTTATGAGTTATTCTACTCATATTTAGAGGCTATATTACATTATTTATCCTAGGAGGATGTTGGAACTAGAAATAGGCCATTCAAATTAGAAATTTATCATTCAACTTTTTTATCATTTTTTATATTTAATTATCTCTTCCTACATCTATGTGATGCATGTGAAAAATTTCACCCAATAGGTTGCATAAATTTTAATAATCTATATTGTGGAAAAGACTTTGCATGAGTTTTCTTGCACATTAAGCAATGTGCGTATAGATAATTATAGATGAGTTATTATTGTTATAAGAGGCACTTGTATTTATAAAAGTACATGCCTCCCATATATATGAAATATATACATATATTTGTAAATATAGTCCATATTCATACAAATTTTACAACATTTAAAGTAATAAAAGGAGTGAGTTTTATTTGGCCCTTTCCCTTTACCCTACATATGTGTAACTATGTTATAATAATGAATAAGCTTCAATATTGAGTCAATCATGTGGTTGTGTATTGTCCACTTATATGATGCATAGGCCTTAGTCTATAGGTTTGTATAGTGTATGTATGATTGTATCTCCATGGTAGGAAGCAAGCATTGGTTGTTCAAATACAAGTTATTTTTGGAAGAAATTATCATTGAAGGTGGTTGTTGTTGGAAACAGTGTGAAAGTGTCATTGTTTGATCAATGGGTCATAAATGCAGAAGAAGGGAAATATATTCAACACCTTATCAATGAAATTTTTAGCCATTTCCACCTGTTTGTTTTATTTTATATCCCTTCTCTTAAATGTCCTAAAGAAACATAAAAATTTCTAAGTGGTAAGTAGCTAACACAATCCTCAAATATAGATATATTTTTAGAAGATTGAATGACCATCTTATGAGAGTTATGTATGTTCAATTAAACCTTTAAAATACTAATGAATGTAAATATAAAGAAACTATACTAATGTTTTTTCACTACCCCTATTTAGGGATGAAAATTTATAATAGACTACTTTAACTTGTATCCATTCTACTCTATAGGGCATAGTAAAAATTTCTTAGAAGCCTTGTATCTTGATTTAGAGTTTTAGTTTTTCAAATCACAAAATGAATCTGCACATTTTTGTTGAAATTCTAGAGAAATTATCCACACAAAGATATAGTCATAATTGTGTTGTGTCTTTGATGAACCACCTACAAATTTTATGGAGATGCTCTAATGTGGCCTTTCAGGCATCAAAAATAATTGGTACAGTCTAAGATTCCTATTGTTGGGCTTGTTTTAATGCTACACAATTGCCCGATTCTTATAAATTTAGAGATTTCCACTTACAAATAAGGCCAATATATGTACCATTGCAAGTTTTTGAGTATCTTATGAGCATAAAAACAACCAAGGAGGAATCTTCTTGTACATTATGAGATTGAATTATTGCAAAAAACCCATCTACTTGTAATAGCATAAATTCTATAACTTAGAGTTGTAAATATTATAGTGGTTTGTGAACATGTACCACAATCTCTTTGTCAATTAGATAGTGTTTTGACTTCTTCACTACTAAAAGTAAGGTATAGAGCTCTTTTTCATATGTTATACACACCATAGCCTCTCTAAACATTTTAGGATGGTGCAAAATATTCCTACCTCCTTGTAGTAACTTTGCATCAATGGTATGATCATTAGCATCAATTTCGACTTCAAATAGATGTTGAAGATTAGGGAGAGGTAAAACCAAACTTGTGCTTATATATTTTTTTATATCATCAATTTTTTGTTGTTTTTTCCTTCCAAATATAATTTCTCATATTCACCATAATTATATGCAATATGGAAGCCACACTAGAAAATTATTTCACAAATTTTTATAATTATTGGGCTACTACAAAATTCCTTATTTCAAAGATATTGTTGGGTTTTGGCCAACTCAAGATAGGTTCAACTTTGGAGGCCTCTATCCTCACCTCTCCATATTGAGATCTAGTTAAAAAATTCCTTATTTCAAAAATTCTATTGGGTTTTGGTCAATTCAAAATAGCTTCAAATTTGTAGGCTTATATCCTCACCAAATCATTTCTAGTGACATGGCATAAATATACCAATAAATTCTTTGCAAACTTTCACTTTTATCATTTAATTTAAAATCTTATCCTCCTTCATATTTTCAAACACATTTTCAAAATGTGACTTGTTCTTCATATACTATAGTAAACACCAATAAATCATCAAGGTATACAATGAAACGTGAATCCCTCAAAGGTCTTAATATCTTATTCATCAAGTGCATAAAGGTGTTTGGGGAGTTGCATAATTTGAACAGTAACACCGACTACTTGACGAGACCTTGCCTTGTCTTGAAACTTGTCTTACATATGTCTTTTTATTTTATCCTTACTTGATTATACTCTAGTTTAAGATCTAATTTGGTAAATAATTTAGCATGTTGGAATTAATCTAACAAATAATCTATTTAAGGTCAATGTGTACCTATTTTAATAATAATTTTCTTCAAAAATCAATAGTCTAGACACATGCCCCATGTATCATCATTTATAGGTGCAATTACAATCAAAGAACCACAAAAGGGTGTGTTAAACCTTCTTTCCCCTTGTAATATTTTGTATACTTCTTGAGTTTATTGGCTTCAACAATTCTTTAAAGATATAGCCCAATATTAGGAAAAGTAAAATGCCACAAGTGTTTAATTTCATGCTATATGGCATGCTTTGGGGGTAGCTCTTTAGGCTCTAAAAACAAAAATGAAAAATTCTTCACTAACTCAACAATTTCTTAATGTTCTTGATGAGTGTGCAACTCATGAACCTTTTATATTTTATCACATTTACGCTCTCAATTTCCTCTTATCAACAAAAATAAAATTTACCACTAACAGATCAACCATTAAACTTGAGAAACACTCACCATGATGGCTTTTTCCTTCTTCCCTAAAGCATTCAAGGTGTAAGCCTATCCATTTAGCACAAGCCTATATTTATTAGGCCTACATAAGTAGATTACATCCCTCATTTACAAATAATGGTTTCCAAATATAACCCCTCACACATAAGGAGGAATGACATAAGGAAAAAAATCATCTTTCTAATTATTGCTCATACAAAATGAAAACTTGCATTAGTTTTTAACTAAAATATCCCCTCCTTGCTTGAACCAACAAAGTGAATAGGGTTGTAGGCAAGCCAAATTTTGCAATACCAAGTTTTCAACTAGCTTATGAGAAATGATATTCACTTGAGTGAAAGTACTAAGCAACGAATCCATCTTCTTGTTCTACATTTGGATTCTGATATGGAATAAATGTGTGAGTGCTTTCTCTTGGAATTAGAGCTCTCACCAACCACCACATATTTTTGAAACATAAAAAATATATTAAATCATTAGAATTAAATCCCTATTTATTTATTTTCCTTTTTTTGTAAAGGTAGAGTTCAAATCCTTTTTTCCTCCATGCAAGTGTTAATCTTAGGTGTAGTCACCAACATGTCTCATCTGAATGTTTGTATTTGTCACAATGTGAAAATGGAATTTAGCCTTCTCCTTCCCTTTGTCCTACATCTATATTGAACTACTAGCCTTTTTCTTGGACTTTCCTTCATCTTTGTCCATGTTTCTCCCTCCACCATGTCATTTCCCCTACTTTTCATTTCTCTTTTGGTAAAATGAAGATATCTATTTGTTGTTGAGTTCAAGATAGTATGCTTGGGCACACACGTCAATAATTTCTTATGATTTTATAATGATATATAAACTCTTGAGATGTATAAATATCACTCTAATGTACTTCGTCAACACTTTATTATCCATAAGGCCCTTTGTTGAATATCCAAAATACTAAGAGGGGGGGTGAATCAGTATCTTCTTAAACTTATTGAACAAACACCATCTAATTACTCCAATGCATAATATAGTAAAGATAAGCAAGTGCATTAACAAAACATGAAATCACACAACACATGAACACCAGGATTTTTACGTGGAAAACCCAAAATGGGAAAAACCACGGTGAGAGTTAGCTCACAATATAGTATAACCGGTTATAAGATATTACAAAAGGGTGGCTCACTACCAGGACTCACTGTCCAAAATGGGAAGCTCACTACCTACAAAAGATACAATAACAAAGTGATTTACATCCAGAAAATGAACTGATAAAGTTACACCTAACAAGTGATGATTCGGTTCCTTTGATGTTCAGTAGACTAACTTAACACACTTCATTATTTCCGCATACTTGTCTTCTTATTTGTCTCAACTTCGCTTCACATTCACAATCTCAAAACTATCCTATATATATATATATATATATATATATGGTTCATCCACACGCATCAATTATGTTGGCCTAATTAGATGCAACCCTTATTCACTAAAAAGATTGATTGTTGGCTTCAAGCTTGTACAAAATATTTCCAAAAATAATTCAAATGTGTAGCATGCTACAATATGTCGGCATGGACCTAAAATAGGTCACAAATACATCTGCAACACAAAATTAATTCATCATATCACCAACTATCCATTGGGTTGGCCAGAGATAGACCTAATAGCAAAATGCTACAACATATTAATGCCAACTCTCCATACAAGCACCTGTGCACACAAAATTTTGAACATACAAGCTTCCAACATCCAAAAACCCTTTCCCAAAACTGCAAGCAATGATAATCATCAGCGAAGGATTACAGACCAAAATATCAAAGGATAGTAACTACATGCTAGTTCAGATATTGGTCCAGAATACTGGAACAAGCTAAACATAAACTTGCAATTGCAACTCATAATCATGATCACATCAATGACAACACAAGTTGTATAATAGAATTTTCTTCATTCTTCCAACAATCTCCCCCTTTTTCATTGATGGCAACATGTGCAAAAAAAGACAATTTACAAACCTCCTATGTACAACACGCTCTCCTTTTCTCTTCATTTCCTTCACTCCCCCTTTCCACATCACAACATTCTCTCCCCCTTTGACATCAAGGACAAAGGGCAGTCCAAAAAGAATGAAAACTGAAAAGCATTACCCAGAGGATGGCGAGCCTTGAAGCTCCTTAAGAATGCCTTGCCAAGTTGTCTTACCATTCTCCCAACTCTTCTTAGCAGATATTAAACATTTTGTTCAAAGATTCCAATTCCACCAAGCCTTCTTCTGCATCATCCAAAGTACCAGGAGTCAAATTTATATTTTCTAATTTCTCTACATTTTCCAAGGCATTGGCAACTGGGGTGTACTCCATTCTCACAAGGTCACCTAATTGAATAATAGCTACTTGATCATAAATTTTTGCAGTAGGTTGTAGCATATCTTCAAAGTGTATCAAGCTATTGACCAATGCCTCTAATCTAAGAGGGGAACCAAGTCTTACCAAAGAGGCCTTTTGTTCTTCCTGGTTTGGAGATACCTCTTCTAACTCTTTTTCCTTCTTTGATTCTGGTTTGGTGTGCACATGAACACCAAAAGCCTTTTCTTCATCTTCTTCAGAGAACGATACATAGGGAAATCTCTTAGAACTAGCACTAGCTTCCTAAGAAGCACCTTCACCAGAGTACATGCTTGTTGGCAGATGATCAACACTCCCCCCAGGATTCATGACATGGACTAACCGCCTCTCGTGGATCTGTTAACTCTAGCAGTTGTATCAGGAATTAACAGGTCGATCTTTTGGTGCAACAACAACTATGGGCCAACAATTGGTATAAGAGTCGAAGGTGTCAGGTTCAAATCCCCTTGGGTAACACTAAGGGGGAGTTTGTTAGCAGATGGTTAGCACTCCCCTTGGGATTTGTGACATGGACTAACCGCCTCCCATGGATCCATTAACTTTGGTAGTTGTATCAAGCATTAATAGGTTGATCTTTTGGTGCAATGACAACCATGGGCCAACAATGCTTCCTCTTTTCTTTCTTACCAATTTTGCTACAGGATCTTCCTCCTCTTCCTCATGTTCTTTAGTTATACTAAGTTTATTTTCCCTTATAGCCTTTTTCTTCTTTCCTCTCTTGGCAAGTACCACCAAAGGTGTCTTTCCTTTTACTAGATCTTGTATTGGATCTGGAAGGAGTCAGGCCTTTACCTTTACTAGAAGCATTGGGCTCAACCTTCACTGTAGGAGTTGCGGCTGGTTTTGAAGGAGTAGTCCTACTGAATCTCCTTGGTCCTGATGATTATCCCACCTTCTGCTCTCCCATAGCTCTACCTTGTGCAATCTACTCATCAATGAAGCCAACCTCTCTAAGTTTTTTATCTACATTCTTTCTTATCATAGGCTTCCTATGCTCCAAGTGAACTTCCATAGATTTTTCTGCATATGTGCCCAATCTAGGTTCACTGGCATCTTTCAAAATTTTCAACAAAACTTTTACATAGCCTTTGGCTTCATCCTCTGTAATCTCATAACCCAAAGGTTGAATCCAGATGGTTTGAGTTTCAACAACTTCAATCATGCACTCATCAAAGGAGACATGAAAAATGATACCATTCTTGTATTTCTCAACTTTCTTTGGGATCCTTTCTCTTTCATTCATGGTGCTCTTGAACACAGCAAAGAATGTTGTCAGAGCATTATCTTGGCTCTTCAAATCAGCCAAACTATGCATATAGTCAAAAATTTGATGTGCAACCAATCTGGATGCATCCCAAATCACCACATTATCTCTTCTGAGAAGTCTCTTGAGGAAGTAGAATAGAAAACAAACTATCAAGGAGCCAAATTTGAAAGCATATTTCTTCTCCCTTATCATCTTCGAGTTCTTAAACAACTACTACCGGAGAAGTTCACACAAATCATAATCTTAACCATTAGTTTCCATGTCATAACCGGTGTATATAGTTGTAGCAGATACTGAATTCTCCCTATTTGTGAAGTATATTTTGTGTCTGATCATTATAGCTACATACTTTACAACAGAATTAGTAATAGGCTTTGTAGCAAGAGCCCTCCTATCATATGTAGCTCTAGTGAGTTCCATCACCACTTCATTCGTTACCACTTCCAACACTAGTACCAATCCAGTATCACAGAGTCTTGTAATTTCCTTAATTGCTTCCTTGGTTATGAGATGAGGTATGTTAGTCTAGAAGAAATTATCATGCATTTTGTTGAGAGTTAGTTTTACATACTTGTCATCAATGGTTGAGCTGAAGTTAGGAAAGTAATTCCATTGATCCAATTTCTTTGCAACAATATTTGAATACTTGGATTTTATAAAGAAATCATCCCCTGTGAGCTCATTCTGCCATATGTCTATCAACTTATTGTGATTGAATTCATCATTTTTGACTCGAATGTACATTTTAGTGTCTTTAGAGGGCATGACACCATAAGGAATCAATGAGAAGGCACCCAAAGGGTTGACTTTGAAAACCTTCATAGAATATTTCTTATATGAAGGTCTAGGTCTTTCCAACACACTAACAACTACAGGAGTTTCCATTTTTTCCACAAATCAAGCTCAAATGATTTCAGGACAAAGATTCACACAAACCTACAATAGCACAGAAAAGCAAAATACATTTTTCCTTCATGAAAACTAAAACTAGGGTTTGCATAGCGCACACTTCAAATTGCCTCAAGAATGCTCCAAATTGCTCTCCACTTTCTTCAAATGCACAAATGATCAAAATTCCTTACACATTGACTTTATAAAACTAACGATCTGCCCTAATTCATATTAAATGTGGCAGATTTCAAAAAGTTGATAAAAACCCTTCTTCACTGCATTGAAAAACCCTAATTTTCTTTGCAAATGATCATTCTTGCAGCTTTTCTTTTGGATCCTTTTGCATAATCTTTTTTTTTCCATTCCTTACAACATATCTCTGTGCCAAAGACTAACACACCAAATTTCTAGAGGGTTTGAACAATTTTCTATTAAAGCTCCCCCTAAGACCATGTTGGGTCTAATTGTCAGAGGAATTGTTTGCACTAGATGGGGACACAAACACATCTAATGTTTTTGGATCTTCTTTCTTTTTCCATATCTTTTTCATTTCTTGCTTAACCTCATTCTTGTTAATTTTCTTCACTGGTTCATTCTTCTTTACCAGATTAGATTGCTTTCCCTTTTTACTTCTACAAACATTTGAAATGTGTTTGGGTTTCTTGCAGTTGTAGCAAACAACATTTCTTTGATTTGTTTGACCTCCATTAACCCTTGATCTGCAATGATTAGCTTTGTGTCCAAACTTATTACATGTATAGCAGTAGCCAGCAAAATATTGATTCATTCTACCTCCATTAAACCAATTCATCATCTTATGCATTCACTAGCTCTATGTCCAACTTTCTTGCATGCAAAACATTGTCCGGAGAAGGGGCTAGAAAAATAATTCATTCTACACTTTGTTTCCTTGTGACAAAATTTATTACATGAAAAGAAAACACCATTGAAAGATGGGTACCTTTGAGCATTTGGTTGTCTGATAGGCAATCTTCTAGCAAAGTTTCTTGGATTTCTTTTCTACTTCCCTTTTTCTTGAGTCATCTGATTATCCACTGTGTTTGATATCTACATAGCCTTAGAGCTTTCACTAGATTCTATTCCCAACTCATCAAGCTTGGTGGAGCTTGTCTTGAACTTGTCTTCATAGAGTTTCGATTTCTCCAGATCTGCTTTTAGGGTCACCACCTCTTGTTCAAGTCTTGTGCATTCATCAGTCTTTCTTTGCATCACTATATTCAAACAATCTTCAATTCTCTTTTTTCCTCCACTTGTACCTTCAATCTAATGACCTCTTCATTAGGTTTTTTCAATTACTCACTCACTTATCTATGCATTTCTTTGAATTTCTTGAATTTCTCTTTCAATTTTCAGATGCATTCATTTGCCTCATCAATATTTTCTTTCAAATCTTTGTTTTCACTTTTAACCTTGTCAAGATCTTCAAGAGCATCCCAAAGTTCTTCTTTATCATCCATTTGTTCAATCTTTAAGAATTTTCTCAAGTTGTTAGGCTTCTTTGGAGGAACCTGGCTCTGATACCAATTGTTGAATACCCAAGATACTAAGAGGGGGGTGAATCAGTATCTTCTTAAACTTATTAAACAAACACCATCCAATTATTCCAATGCATATAATAGTAAATATAAGCAAGTGCACTAACAAAACATGAAAGCACACAACACATGAACACCAGGATTTTTACGTGGAAAACCCAAAATAGGAAAAACCACAGTGAGGGTTAGCTCACAATATAGTATAATCAGTCATAAGATATTAAAAAAGGGTGGCTCAATTCCAAGAATCACTATCTAAAATGGGAGGCTCATTGCCTACAAAAGATACGGTAACAAAGTGACTTACAGCCAGAAATGAACTGATAAATTTACACCTAACAAGTGTTGATTTGGTTCCTTTGATGCTTAGTAAACTGACTTAACACACTTCATCATTTTCGCATACTTGTCTTCTTCTATGTCTCAACTTCACTTCACATTCACAATCTCAAAACTATCCAATATATATTTTTGGCTCATCTACAAGTATCAATTAGGTCGGCCTAATTAGATGCAACCCTTATTCACCAAAAAGATTGGCTATTGGCTTCAAGCTTACAGGGTGATCCCACAATAGTGGTTTACAATTTTTGGCCAAACTGGACACTAAAATAAAAAAATTTAACTTAATCTTTACTTTCAGGCACCTATACCGGCTAAACCGTGAGGAATTTGAAGATGATGCAATCTAGAGTTTCATGAAATTTTGTCTATAGATTCCAAATATATTTTTTTCAAAAATTTTGGAATCAGATTGCACTTTTTTTTCCATCTCCCTCGAAAACTATTTTTTTCAGAAAACAACATTTTAAAAAAGTGATGCTCACCGTATAATGCATAACTTCATTTCCATGAAGGATAAAATTTGAATTCTTTCGAATTTAGATTTGTAATTCTGATATCTAGTGCTTCCACTTGGTTAGATAGTTTTTTATTGAATACTTTTTCTTTAATCAAGCTTTGAATTCAAACCAATTATAATTCAGACATAGCACAACCGTATAATGCGTAACTTTTTTTGTATGTATCGAAATTCAATTTTTTTTTCTTTGTTGGATCAAGGACTTCAATATCTAATGTACTAATAATGTTTTTTTTTTTTTTTTGATAATCTGCTATTTTTCCACATGTGCAGAACAAAGAGCTTAATTTTTGGTGAAAAACCTACATTCACAAGAAATAAAAAATAACTATAATAATAAAATTAAATAAATCAAAAGTGGTTTTTTACCAACATTTTGATAGGCATAAAGGAGACTTTGTTATAGGTATGGTTTAAAACTAGCGGGGTTCTATCCAAGGGGATTTGATTTAAGGTAGTTTGATCAAACCCTCTTCAATTGGAATTTTTTAAATGGAACTTTTTAAGGGTTAAATCATTATATTTTCTAAAAATATGTGATTTCAGTAAAAATCAGATCCTTCCAGAAATTGTAAACCAGCTTTGTGGGATCACCCTTGTACAAAATCTTTCCAAAAATAATTCAAATGTGTAGCATGCTACAATATGTCGGCATGGACCTAAGATAAGTCACAAATACATCCACAACACAAAAATAATTCATCATATCACCAACTATCCATTAGGTTAGCGAGAGATAGACCTAATAGCAAAATACAACAACAGAGTAATTCCAACTCTCCATACAAGCACACGTGCACATGAGATTCTGAACATACAAGCTTCCAACATCCAAAAAACATTTCCCAAAATCACAAGCAATGATAATCATCAGCAGAGGATTGCAGACCAAAATATTGGAGGATAGTAACTACATACCAGCTCAGATACCGATCCAGAATGCTAGATCAAGCTAAAACGTAAACTTATAGTTTCAACTCATAATCATGGTGACATCAATGACAACACAAAATTTGTATAATAGGATGTTCTTCTTCATTCTTCCAACACCCTTTCCTAATTTTACCACTCTTTTTTGGAATTCATATGTATTATTGCACACATCGGCCTTGCCTTTGCTAAAAATAGTGTCATTACATTAGAAGCTCCTCTCAAAAATTGGGTACAAATATTTCTTGAGTAGGAATTTCAAGCTTCCCATCTAGAAACTCACATATCATTTCAATATATGACTAGCAAGCTTAAGTCTAGCAAATGATATTTGTTGGTGGGTTGAAATTTTATGAAGATTGAAATAAACTCCTATTTGGGATGTAAAGTTCTAATATTTTCTTTTGTATTTTGACAAAATGATAATGTAATGACAATGCATGAAATCTAAATAAATTTTGTATTTCCTTCCTAAAATATGTAATCAATCATAAAATCATAAAAGTATGCATACGTATGATATAGAATAAGATTAAAATCAATTAAAATATCTAAGCTCTTAATTGGTTGAGCTAATATATAATCAATTTTCCAATAATATCGAAAGTTGAAATATAGAATGTATACATTAACTTTGCACAATTAGAGCTCAAACATAGTTTGGTAATCACTAAGTAATCATGGAATGAATTATTGTGAGTTATCTGTTGATTATGGGACTATAACATTGGTTGGAAACACATCTAGGGCAATTATAGATACTCCTTTGCTAATTGAGACTAATATCACAGTCCATTCAACCCTTGTAAATCTTAATATCATTAAAATATAAAATTTCTACACATTAATATCTTGCTATAGTAGCATGTCCCCCTTATTTCTCCTCATGATTCCATGACCCACTCTAGAAACATGTATCTATATGCAGTGGCTAGGAAGTT
Organism: Sequoia sempervirens; assembly: GCA_007258455.2. Classification (NCBI taxonomy): domain Eukaryota; kingdom Viridiplantae; phylum Streptophyta; class Pinopsida; order Cupressales; family Cupressaceae; genus Sequoia; species Sequoia sempervirens. Next base: position 442,931,646 of record VDFB02000015.1, read on the forward strand.
AAAACCTTAAAACCTTCCTTAAATCCATCAACTCTTCGAACTCCCTTCCTACAACCCTATGTCCCTATTTGTACATGTACGGTTTGCATGACCAACCAAAATAAAATATAAATTCCCTTCAACATTTAATAAACTCTACACACCTTAAGTGCCAATATGTATGGCCAAATTATGTCCTCAATACAAACGACTTGTAGTATTAACAATATAACTCCAAAATAGAAATCTAGAATAATATGAGCTTGAAATGGGACAACCAATTGAATACTAACTTATTCCTCCACTAGAATTGTTTATTCTTTTCTCCGTAAATGTATTTGATGAATTTCTCATACCTAAACACAATCTTGGAATGAAATCTTCAAGAATCCTTTACAAATCTCTACACATTCATTAGAATTGTGAATCTCCGATGAGTCCACTCATAAAATGGCTAGGAGGGTTTTCATCCTAAAAAATAATATTTTTCATAGGGTTTTCATCCTATGGAAGAAAGATGGACAATTTCTCAATCTCTAAATTTGGAGTTTGAAAATAAAATGCCAAGAATGAAATTCTCTTCTCAAAATCTACTTTTTAAACTCACTTTCAATATTTGAAATATTCTATTTTATATTCCCTCTCAAAGTGACTTTTAATATTTATTTTTAATTTAACTTAACATTTGGGACCCAAAAAAATCACCTTTTAAATTAACTATCTAATTTTAATAAAATAATTAAAAAAATATAAGTTTCCCATAAAACAAGTGAGTTTTGACAACTTAATTTAATTAACTAATTATTCACTTACCATATCCCTATTAACCTACAAAAACTAAAATAGGGTAATGGTCTCCACCATTGATCATGCCTACAAAGGGGACATTACAATCCTCCCTCCCCAAAATTTCTTGCCCTTAAGAAATTGTATATTTGGTTGTTGAGGTATCTATTCTCCTTCCCAAGTAGCATCTTTTGGAGAAACATACTTTCAACATACCAAATACTCTTTGATGAGCTTCTACTTCTCAATCTTCTCTCCCTTGCATCCAAAATAGTCATGGGTACCAAAATCAATTGGCATTCCTCATCCAATGATGGTAGCTCAAGAGAAGGAAAAATATGTCTCCCAAGTGCCTTTTTAAGGAATAAAATATAAAGCACATTGTGTATCTTGTTGTGCTCTGACAACCCTAACACATAATTAATCCCTTATATCCTCCTTAAAACCTTTTATGGCCCATAAGACCATGGCTTCAACTTCTTTTCTCCAATTTTCTTCAAGAAAGACTACATGTATGTTTGTAACCATAAGAAAACCAAAACACCAACCTCAAAATATCTCTTCAATCTATATCTATTTGTATAGATATTTTGTTGGTTTTGAGCCTATTAGAGATTTTCCTTAATTGATTTTAGGATATCTTGACTCTCTTGGACCCAATCCTTGGCCTTTAGGCCTTATTATCAACAATGACTAAATCCACAAAATATGTGACATCATACCAATATAAAGCTTTAAAAGGAGTCATGTCAATAGACATGTGATATGTGGTATTGTATTGTTCTCTCCCAAATATAATCACCTAACACAAGCCTTATGTTGTCATGCCATATAATTCCTCATATACCCTTATGTTCATTTATTGACCATCTTCTTTTATCAATCTATCTGTGGGTGATAGCTAGTACTCAATGTTAATTTAGTACATACATCTAAAAACTTCATGTCAAAAAATACTGAGAAATATGTTGATTCTATCATCAAGGATGTTCTTAGGCAGACCATGTAGTCAAAACACCTCTCTAAAAAATAAATTTGCAACTTAGGTTCCTTAAACTCAGAAGTTATATCATAGAAATGGACATACTTGGTCAATATTTCCACTATTAAAAAGTTGAAATACTTATCCTATACTCATGGAAGACTAGTAATGAATTACATAGCTATTTTTTCCCATTTCTAATCTATAATAGATAGGGGTTATAACAGTCCTACTAGAAAATTATGTTCTAACTTCTTATACTGACAGATCAGACACTCACTAATATATCTCAAGATGTCATTTTTGAGTCCCTTCCATGTGAACCTACCCCTAATCTACTTATAGGTCTTAAGGTAGCCAATTTGTCCTACTAATTGTGTTTCATGAATATCTCTCAATATCTTCTCCTTCATTTTGGATTCTAGAACAAAGTAGATATTGTCCTTGTATGGAATGAGATTGTATATTACCCTGTACTTTTCATCTTGCACCTTCCCTTCCATGGCATCACAAGAAAATTTATTCTTGGAATATTCAACTAATATATGAGCCTTCCAATCTACTGATATCTCTATCATTGAGCACAAGGTAAGATTGTTAGATAGGGCATCTACAACTACAATATTTTTTCCCTTAACATAATATCAAAATCAAAGGCCTGCAACTTTCTTATTGAATTTTTCTACCTTTCACTCAAATCCTTTTGTATGAGAAATTATTTCAAGTTGTTATGATTGTACATACCACAAATTTACCCCTACCAGATAGCCAATACATGCATAATGTTGGAGTAATTAGGAAATCACTTGATAATTAATTAATTATTAAGCCCCTTATTACTTTATTCACTTAAGCTAAACTTAGGAGTGATTATTATTAATTAGATTTTTCTAAATATAGGTCAAGTTATCTCATTGCATGAGATTAAGACACTTGTCACAATCTAATGTAGTCCTCATCTAGGGTTTTTTTTAATGCTTTTATAAGCATGCACATTTATTGTAATCATTAATTACATTTAATTGAATTACAATTGCAGGTTAATCTCAATATCAAATGCTTGTTTGATACTTGTGTGGATTCAATCTTTTCTCTCTTGGTTGCATAGCAAATCAGTTGCTTTGATCTCTCATTTGTGTTAGGCATTTTGGTTGCAAGAATTTTAGGGAACTGTAAGGTTCACTATCAACTCCAACATGGTCTTAGAGCACTAAATCTATAACTTCCTATCTAAATTTTGAGAGATCCAACCTAGAGGGAAAAATTGGCTCATCCTAGGGCAAAACAAGCATCACCATTGCGTCCAAATGGCCAAAAACCATAAGACCGCATGTCATTTTGTTGAATTTAAAGCATTTGCAAAAAAATAAAATTTATTTTAGTAGCAAGGATCTTCATACGAAAATCCTTGCGGGCCCATACGACCTATGTTCCATAATTATCTTAGAATTCACATAGGTACACAAAGTTATAAAAAAAAGGTTTTTTCAAAACAAAAAATCCAAGTTTCAACAAAAAGGAGCAATTTTTTTTTAAAGTAGGTTTAAACACTTGCGTAGATCAAATCCTTGCACACGCATACCTGCACTATGCAAAAGGGGGGCCCACCTCCCTTAACCGCTCAACGGTTATACCAACACCACCGACAGTTTCAAACCCCAGTGGTGGGATTCCACACTATTTGGTGTCACTCCAAACAAATTTTGATAGTCGTAGGAAACAACCCATCACCGACGGCCAAAGATTTTGGTGACCTCTTAAATCTGGCGGTGCAACAATAGAGGAGATTATTCGCTCCTAAGAGAATATTTCAGTCATTGGACTATTTCAATTCCACAACATATTCCAGCTGACAATTTTTTTAGGCAATCAAGAATGTTTTTACCAATGAGGGAATATTATGGGTATATTCGCTGACATCGTGTTGATGTCAGTGTGATTTTAGTCGTATAGCAACTCTTTTCCCCCTCCTAGCCCTCTTTTGTCCTAAAGGAAATATTATTCTTTTTGGCATAACTTGGGTATACAGTGTCAAAATTGAGTAAATGAGATATTGTCAAAAAGTTGGTTTTGTCTACTTTCTAGTGGTTTAGGTCTCATCATTAGATTTGTTGTTGGTTCCTTTTATTCTTAATCAAATTTAGATATTCATTTTTTTCTTCTAAGCTCGTAACTTTTTGCTTGAATCTCCAATTTTCATAATTCCAACAGTGTTGGAAAGGTATTTTGAAGCTCTTTAGATCCATTCATGCACTTTTTTCAAAATCTTCCTTAGGTACATTTTATTCAATTTTTTTGTGATTTTACATTTCTATCAATTACTTGGACATATTGGCACCTAGAAAGGATATGTTTATATGCACTAAGGTTATTAGTCTCTAATTTTATCATATGAGGAAGTATCATGGTTTTTTTTATCCTTTTGTGGTCATCCTAGTAAAAGATAACTATGAGCCTTGGCAAAATAGCACCCTGACACATCTCAAGTGACTTGATATTTTTTCTTATTTGTATGGACTCACTTCTACACCAAACACACCAAGGAGTTATTCAATGTGGGAAATTATCAATGATCACGTTGTAGGGTTATTTGTTCTAGTGTGGATCTTCACAAGTTGTGTTGTATCAGACATTGATTGTCCTTGCACACTTTGGACTCCACTTTGGAAGATCCATGGAAACCCTCATATTGTAAGGAAGCTAAGGTAGCAAAACAACTTCCTACACTAATCTTGAGAGGAGGATAATGCAAAACTATTACAAATATTTAACAGTTAGAAAAATTTAAATAGAAATAAACATAAATATCATGCATACCACAACACAGTGACTCACATGGGGAAACCCCTTTCAAGAGAAAAACCCCACACTCCAAAAGCCACCAAATATATTATTCAGAAATCACAAAGATTACAATATACTTGTAGAGTAGTCTTCTCACAAAAGTATCACCACTAGAGATATGGAGATGACACAACTGCTATAAGACTCTCAGAATACATCACATTACCATAGTCATAATACATCCTCATAAAATAGGGTTACCCTCTAGGGCAAGGCAATCCAACAAAATATCTACCATTAGATCTAAAACCTAATAATGAATGGTCCAGATTTATAATATCGTTAATTTAATGTATGTCAGTCATTTAAAAGTTTTTATTAACAAAAAAATGTTAACATTAACATGCATCCCACTCCTCCCCTCCACCCCATGCTCCCATTGTATATTACACCTATCAGTGTAACTAGGATATATATAATATGTACTTAATATATTAATATATATATATATTAAATACATCCTATCAAAAATAAACCTTATATAATTACAAGGTTGAGACTCATTTTCCCAACAAATATCTCACTTGTAGAACACCTTGCAAGAGCAATAGGAGGGAGTAAGCATCATCTCTTAATTGCTAGGGGCCGAAAGGCCCATAGTCTTTGAACACCATCTAAACTTCTTTGTGCTCACAAGCTTAGTTAAAGAATCAGCAACATACATCAAAGTCTCTACCTTATCCAACTTCACCTTGTCATCGTCAACCATATCTCTAACAAAATGATACTCTACATCAATGTGCTTAGTCCTAGCATGAAATTTTGAGTTCGTAGCTAGGCATATCACACTCTGACTATCACAATAAATTGTCACTACACCTTGTTTTATTTCAATAGTTAAACACAATCTCTTAAGCCAAATGGCTTCTTTTCAAGCATGAGTAGTTGTCATATACTCAACTTCGATAGTGGACAAAGCAACCATAGCCTATCACTTACTCATCCAACTAATTGCACCACCAAATAAAGTAAAACATAAGCACTATGTTAGATTTGGTTGTGAAATCACCCAAGATCAAAATGATTGAAGGAAAGAAAGTAAAGAGATGTGAAGATGAATAAACTTAGCACTCCCTTAGCACTAGACTAGCATTCCATATTCCTAGCCAAGGGGAGGGGTGAGTGCTACTTATATAGCAAAATAATGGCAAATAATTCCAAAAGGAGTAATAAATCTCAAGTGCCCATAATAGGTGAAACTTTTACCTACTTGGTAAATGCCAGATTACATGGTTATGCCTACTCAGGTAAAAACAAAAAATGGTTATAAGAGGTGGCTAATAAATCTAAAATAGGGTGTGAGACTCAACTACCCAAAAGTGGGTGTGAGTGACACATGTGAATGATGAATTTATACATGTCCTCATCCGAACCATTCCAATATAACCTAAGCAAGCTTAATAATATGTGTAGGAAAAATAAGTATTCCCTAACATAAAATATATATATATATATATATATATATACACTAACATCCCCCCTTAAGTGTAGCTTAGGTGGGTGAAAAGACATAAAGATGCAAAGATGGGTCCCGGATACTAAGCCATGTTAGGTACCCATGCACAAACCAATTTCTCACAAATGGAGAAAAGGAGAAACCCCAGTGGGACAAAAATCCTCCCCAAAATAGAGAAAAGAAAACAAGTTTCCCAACACAAGAAGAATCCCATGCAAGGAAGAAGTCCCCTCCAAAATAGAAAGGATAAGAAAGACTATGTATCTTTCTCTCAAGTAATCAAGTATACCAATGGTTGATGCTCGAAACTGGATGTAGAATATGGTCCATGATCATTGAACAACATTCCTTTCCTTAGGAAGAAACAAAACCAAAGGTGTATGAAGAACATCTTCCCATTCCTAAGAGGAATATAAGGGAAGAAAGCTCAAAATGTAAAAAGTCTATGAAAACTGCTCATGTGTCTCCATATCGATGTCAAAGGCTACCACCATCAAATCAGGCATTCTAGGTCACACTGATGAAGATGGCAATCCAAAACCTAGTAGAGATGTATGTAGGGAAATATCCAAAGACTCAACTATCTCCTCTAAAGAAAAAGATGCCTCCTCCAAATGCTGCTCAAAATGTTCCACACTCATGTCAAACTATGATGAATGATCATGTGGAGAATGAACAAGAAGATCCAAAGGTTCCTCCACAACAACTAAAGAAGAATCAACTTCATCAAAGAGAAGATAAATGTCATGAATAGTTTCTCCCAAGTCTAAAATATGAGACTCTATGAACAAACCTACAATGGTTGCCAAGTAGTCATCCCAAGTAGCTATTTCTAGAAGACAATGTGTATCATGTTGCATTGAATTACAAGTGGCCATGAATGTAGCAACACAAGTATCCTCAGAAGCAATAGTAGATGGAGGAGAAGGAATACTAGGCTCAAGAACTAGATCTGATGTGAGAATACCCGAGTTCAAGTAGCCAAAGTTCTCAAAATCAAAGCTTGCACTAGGAGTGTGATCAGTAATCAAAAGATCAAAACCATCATCAGGTGAAAATTCTGAAAAAGTGTATAACTGAGATGCATGATCAACCATGCCAATAGAAATTATCTCTCTGCTCTCCAAGTCTTTGATGATAACTAAATCAGATGTGAATTCCACAGTCTTCCATGTTCCACCATGAGTGATCTGATAAATGTAAAGAAGATTATTTGAAAGATGAGGTACACACAAAACAACATTGAAGGTTCCATCCCCAATATCAATAGATCCTTTCCCAATTGCATCCATGTATGTATTGTTTCACATCAGAATAGGCGACATAACACAAGGCTCAAAAGAAGAGAACATAGACTGTGTAGAAGCCATATGGTGAGAAGCTCCATAATCTAGGAGCCATCTCCCTGATCCAAGACTTGTAGAAGCACAAAGACCTTTACCTTTTGATTTACCTGCCCTAGTACTATAGCCTTTTTCTTTATCGGATTCTGATTGTTTTGAATTTTTGGAATTAGAAGAAGAAGTTGAATCAACCATTCAAGAAGGCAAACTAATTTTGTTCTTCTCAAAAAGATGTTTCAGTTCATCGATATCCTTCTTATAACAAGAATGTTCTTCATGTCCACTCCTCTTGCAATATGCACAAGTGGGCTTCTCCTTCTTAGATGAATCCTCTTTTGAAGAGAATTTAGAGTCTATTTTAGAAGTAGATGAATATTTATCTGAATCTTTATTTCTATCTCCTTGGTTCCTTTGTTTCTTTTTTTGCTTATTAGTTCCTTGTTTTGTAGTCAAAGCTTGAGACTTTGAAGATTTAATAATGCCCATTTGAATCAATTTATCTTGCTCCTTTTATGAGATTAGTTGTGAACTCACCTAGAGAAGGCATAGTAAATCCTTTTCCTAAGGCTCTTTTCATTGCATGAAATGTAGAAACAAACACTGCATAATTTGGACCAAGTTTTGAAAGAATGTTTAAAATCAACTGAGTCATCCTTTTTAACTCCACATTGTTCTAACTGCAATCTTATGGCATTCAACTTAGTAAAGAAAACTTGAATGGTGTCAAAATTGCATGGGCTCAATCCTATGAGTTCATTCTCCAATGAATGTGCTCTCAAATCATCATGTTTACCAAAGAGAGTATTCAAAGCATTCCACACTTCATTTGGTGATTTTGCAGACATAATATGAAAGCGTAGATTAGGAAACAACCATGCATAAAGTGCCAAAAGCTTCATCACACTTGTTGAACCATTTAGGTTTTTCTTCATCCTTTATAGGTTACTTATCAATACCCATTGTTATTCTATAAAATTTTAACTTTCTAAGTGAAGTTTCATTTCATTTTTCCACTCAAAGTAATTGTATGGTGTGAGTAGTGGAACTATTTTATCCATTTTAGATTGTTGTTGTAATGTGAGAGAAAATGCAAGAAACACAGGGAGACACCCCCTTTTTCAATCAATCAAGAATCCCCCCAACAAAAAATGATTTGGCACTTTATAAATCAGTGTGTTTACAATGTTGGATTTGTTTTCCAAAGGTTTACAATGTCCAAAAATGGACTCAAATACTGAAAGTACAATAAAATATTAGAATGAGAACCTCAAAATAGCACCAATGTGTAGTGTTCAAAAATATATTCACTTTCAAAAAAAGAATCACATCAATCTTAGGTTGTATGTGAAAGTTACATCCGTTTTAAGTTCAAAAAATGTGGATTGTCCTTCTAATCTAATGAAAAAATTGATTTTCTAGAAAACTGGGATCACTTGAGCAAAAACTTATAACACCATTGCGAAGAGTGCAAAATTCTACCCCAAATAAAAAAAATTGCTCTGAAAAAGGCCTTTGTATGACTGAGAACAGGCTCTCTGAAGTTTAGGTGCAAATTACAAAACTCCAATGGAGAGGGGTCTTCAATTTTGCAAAAAATCAAACCTCCACCAAATTTGGAAAATCTCTGCTAAATCTAGAGAGACACCAAAATTAGTTGAATTGCCAGAATCACTGCGAAACTTAGTTATTTCCAGCTAAATTTGGTGTATCGCCAGATCTAGAGGGACTGCTAAAAAAACTGCTAAACTTAGCAGGACTACTAAATATGGCATGAGAGCCAAGGAGGGCACAATGGGCATTGGTGAAGTACAAAATAGGTATTGTACAGATGATGGTGTAGGCTTTGATTGAATTTTGTATTGATAAGTAGGAGGTTTTTTTTTAATTAAATTTTTTTATGCAACAATAAATAAAGAATTTCTCAAAAAATGAGTTGTACCGTGCATAGGTGGGGCCATACAGCTTTGCTTGCAAAAAAAAATTCCTCAAAATTGGCTTTCTCCATTTTCGACGATTTGGTAGTCAATCCTTAGGTTTTGATGTCTTCTAAGTACGATGGTGAGGTCCATTTGGGCTGAAAACGCATTGATTTGATGGCTACCTTTTGGAACCTCTCTAAAAACCTCTTTCTTCAACCCTTCACAAATCTTACATCTGGTGTCCAATTTGGACGAAACAAAAGCCTAATATGACTTTTCTGGTTGTTCTGAACTCAATGGTGAGCTCAGAATGTCTCTAGGAAGCTATGAAATACTTGCAATAAAATGCAATAAAAATGAAACCCCCAAAACTGAGATCTCTATCAAGCGTTTATGATTCTCTGGGTCATCATAGGATGCAAGAGAAGAGCATACTTTTCTTTCAAGAATGGATTGAAGAAACTGTTATCCCATGACTCACAACCAACTCTAATACCATGTTAGATTTGGTTATGAAACCACCCAAAATTAGAATGATTGAAGGAAAGCAAGTAAAGAGATGTGAAAATGAATAAACTTAGCACTCCCTTAGCACTGCACTAGCATTCCATATTCCTAGCCAAAGGGAGGGGTGAGTGTTGCTTATATAGCAAAATAATGGCAGATAATTCCAAGATGAGTAATAATTCCCAAGTTCCCATAATAGGTAGGAGTTTTACCTACTTGGTAAATGCCAGATTACATGGTTATGCCTACTCAAGTAAAAACAAAAAATGGTTATGAGAGGTGGCTAATAAATCTAAAAGAGGGTGTGAGACTTAACTACCCAAAAGTGGGTGTGAGTGAAACATGTGAATGATGGATTTATGCCACATTTCCTCGGCCTAACAATTCCAATATAACCTAAGCAAGTTTAATAATGTGTGTAGGAAAAATAAATATTCCCTAACATAAGGAAAAGAAAAAATCTTCACTAACACACTGGTGGATCATCTACTATCAATATCACCTGCCTAGTTTGAATGCACATAACCATGAATATCAAGGGAAATATTGTCTTCAATAAAATTACTATAATAACATAAGGAATACTCTGAGGTACCGCACAAATATTTTAAGACTCTTTCAATTGCATCCCAGTGAACTCTACCATATCTGGTCTAGTACAAACCATAGCATACATCAAAATTTCAACTGCACTCTAGTAAGGCACTCTACTCATCTCTTCCATCTCTAATGGGGATGTTGGACAATCTAAAATAAATAATTGTGTTCCAATTGAAAAAGAAACACACAATGATCTGCAATCATGCATATTAAACCTCTATAAAATTAAATTGGCATACTTACTTTGACCAAGACATAGCTTTCTATTCTCTCTATCCCTCCTAATTTCCATCCCAATAATGTGCCTAGCTACACCAAGATATTTCATTCCAAATTTAGCAACAAGTTGAGATTTCAGCTCTAGAATCATACCTTTCCCTTTTCTAATAAATAACATATCATCAACATATAATGCAATAAACAAGAAACAATCACCATCAATTTTATAATAAACACAATGATTTGATTTAGAACGCTTAAATCTCAGACTCAAAATATATGTATCAAATTTTTGGTACCACATCCTAGGACTAGATGTTTTAGGCCAAACAAATATTTCTTCAATTTGCAAACCAATTTACTTTTACCTTTCACCACATAGTGCTTTGGTTGTGTCATATAAATATCCTCCTCCAAGTCACCATGAAGGAAAGTAGTTTTCAAGCAGCAGCAACAGAAAGTAAAAATTAATGGATGTCATTTTTGCAATAGGAGAAAATATCTCACTATAATTTCACCCTCAACGTGAGAGTAACCTTTCGCAACCAACCTTGCTTTGTACTTCTCAATACCTACATCTGAACCAATTTTGTTCTTGAACACCCATTTGTAACCAACAAGTTTTCGTTCTTCAAAAAATGGTACAAGATCTCATGTATCATTCTTTTTCAAAGATTTCATTTCTTCATCCATAGAAATATTCTATGTTTCTAATCATTCATACCTAATGCCTCTTCTACCGATCTGGGTTCATCCATGTTAGTATTCAAAGAAAAAATACATCTCCAATCATCAAGTGAATACCTTTTAGGTGGTTGTTTATGCCTTGTAGACCTACTAATAGGTTGAGTTGGATGTTCTTCCTCCTCTTCTAAAGATTCAGAGCTAGATGAGCTATCCTCAAATTCTTGTTTATCAATGGGCCTCGATTCCACTTTCTTAGGTGTTGAAAGAAATTGAATCACATCTTCCTGTTTGCTTTGTTTTGGCTGCAATGTAGAAAAATAAGGCTTATTTTCTCTCAAAATAACACTTCTACTATATATTACCGTATGTGCAATAGGATCCCAAAGCTTGCATCCTTTCACACCATAACTATATTCAATGAAGATGCATTTCACAACCTTGTTCTCTAACTGTGTTCACTTCTCCTTTGGCACATGTGCATATGCCTTGCAACCAAAAACTCTAAGATTTTTTAATGAATGCTTTCGACCCGAACATGCCTTTATAGGTGTCTTATCGACAAGAATTGATGTAGGAGGCTTGTTAATCAAGTAACAAGCAAAGGCAACAGCTTCAGCCCAAAACCTTTGTTCTAGACTAGCACCACTCAACATACTCCTAGTAGCCTTCTCCATTAGTGTCATGTCCATTCTTTCTGCAAATTCATTATGTTGTGGAGAATATGGAGTTGTCTTTTGTCTATGAATACCACAATATTTACATAATCTATCAAAATCATTAGAGAAAAATTCACTGCCATTATCAGTCCTCAAACATTTTATTTTATTTCCAATCTGCAACTCAACCATTGCTTTAAATTCTTTAAATTGACTGAAAACTTTAGATTTATTCTTTAAAAAGTATACCCATGTCCTACTATAATCATCAATAAATAAAACATAATATGTGTATTTTCAAATTAGAGGAACATCTATAGTACCAAACACATCAAAATGAATAAGATCCAATACACCACAAAATTTATGAGAACTCAAGTAAAACTGAACATGGTATTGTTTTCCATAAATGAAATGCTCACATAAATCAAATTCAAGATTACAATCAGACAAACCTTCAACAAGGTTTTTATTTTTCAAGGTCCTTAAACCCTTTTCTCCAATGTGGCCAAGTCCCTGGTGCCATAACATAGTTTTCTCTACGGGTAACTTTGATTCAGAATATAAAGCACCCTTGGGTACCCAAAAGCCATGACCATTTGTTGAAGATGAAACCCTTACCTCTTCCATAGACTTTCTTTTCATAAAAGTACTATTGCACTCAACAATGTATGCATCCAGCTTATACAATGTGCCATATCTGAAACCTTTAGCAATCACCATAACACCTCTAACCATCTTGCATCTTGCATCAAAAAATACTAGTTGCACAGCTGCATCTATTAGTTTGCTCACATAAAACAAATTTCATGTTAATCTAGGGATATGCAATACACCATTAATCCTTTTTATTCTACCACTAGGAAACCTGATTCTAACTTTACCATGGCCAACAATATTTAAATAAGAATCATCACCCAAGTACACCTTACCTCCATCAAGGTGTCTTGAAGGGTCCCTTTGCTATGTCTTTCAATTGAAGCATTCCTTTGAATGGGCCCCTTGGTGTCTTGAAGGGTTCTCGGTCGAAGGGACCCCCTTTGAAAGCCTTCTTCTCAAAAAGAATTCTCAAGTGTTGCAATATCTAATATTTGGCACCAATGCGTCTAGCTTGGGGGCAACCCAACTAGACCTATCTTATATCTTCACATCTAGCTTGGGGGAACCTAACTAGACCTATCCTTTCTATGACTATCCTGCAACGTACCTTGCAATAGCCACAAGTTTATCTAATCATTCTTGCTTTGCAAGACCAAGAACTTGTAGAGCTCCTTCACACCAAGCTTTCCTTACAGGATTGAGCACCTATAAGGGCCCTTCACATCAAACTCTTCAGGACCAAACACCTATGGAGTCCTTTCATGTTGAGCCCCACATGACCCAGAACCTATGGTGCTCCCTTCGCAAGACTGAGAACCTGTGAAGCTCTTCATGTAGGACTGAGAACCTACAAGACCTTTGTTCAACTTCTGCGGGACAACCCGTGGAGCCAATTTTACAAGATCAAGAGCCTACAGAGCTTTTGTTCAATTTTCGTAGGATTGAGTACCTATGGAGCCATCTCTTTTCTCTTCTCAATTGTATATATCGAATCAAAGACTTGCATCTTCTTCATCCTAAGTATATACTTCTTTTTCTCTTTGACATTATTTGCTTCCCTATCTTTTATATGTATTCTTCTATTGAAGCAATCAATCCTCACATTCTTCTCTCCATTTAAGAATTCTTCTATGTGTTATTTCTTAATTTGGGGACGACGCATAGTACTAAGACAACCTTCTACATCAAAGCCTCTTTCACTTTGCTCACTCAAATCCTTTGGTATGTGCCTGTGTATGTGTTTTCCCATGATGTAATGGATTTTTTATATTTTAACATTGTTGTCTAGTGCAAATATTTCTTGTCTAATGCATTTTTTTTGTAGGTCTTTAGCCTGGGGGCATGCTTCCTTGGTTCAAAGAGCTATCTGCTTCCTCTACAATATCCTTTTGTTATCATCATGTTATTTATTTTTAGTAGATTTCATTTAGTGTGCATATTAGTGTAGGTTCATATGCCCGCTAAAGTGGGGGAAAAATGTAATATTGTAAAATTGCACCCCTTGCAATTTCAGATACATTTTTGTATTCACTATAGTGTCCACTCCCTTAGCATTTGTGTAGGCTTATTTTAGCCACTACATCAACCTTTTCCCCTCTCAAGATGTTCAGAACCTCTTTTCAGTAACTACCTTCGCATGTCATCTTTGTGTCAAACCTTGTGTTTTTCTCGTTCTTTTCATTTTGTAGCGTGTCTAGACACTAGTGCGTTGCATGGACGTTCACGTGCCATGCTAGCATCCCATGACATTTTGACGTTCAAACAAGCGTTTTCGAGTGCCTTGCCACTTGTCAACTACTTTTGTTAGTGGTAACAACCTAGGACGCCTCATAACGGCTTAGGAAGCTCCTTTTCCCTCCTATTCTCTCTTTAAAAGCTATCTTTTTAATCCATTTGGCCTTCTTCTTAGTCTTTCTCTATTGAAGACACTCTCTTCTCTCTTCTCTCTTGCTTGCACAGCTCTTTACAACTTGCCACAATAACACTCACATTCTTATAGCGCTCCATACTTCTCTCTTGGCTCTCACAATTATCTTTGTCTCTCTGACTTCTTTAAGCCTTGCAAGTGATATCTTGCTTATCTTGTATCTTTGAGCATCTTGGGATTTCTCACTTCCCCTATCTATTACATCTCTATCTCATGATACAGGTTCTCCTCCTTGAGTGGGGTTTGCTTTTATCACTCTTGCATTCATTTCATTTCTACTTATTATTTCTCTCTATCTATTTGGTTTTCTATGGAGGTGGGAACACTGAAACAGTGGTTTGACTGAGGCAAGCCCCTAAACAGCCTTAACATTTTTCCCTTGGTCTTATGTGTATAGGTATTGAAGGCATTTATTTACTAGAGGCTTTGTTACTTGGGTTGTGAGAATTTTCTATCCCTTATTCTCTTGCTTTATCATTCACATTTTACTTAGTTTACTTTACTTCAACTTTGGTTCTTTGTTACTTTCTTGCATTTCAAGATTTCTTTGCAGTCAGAGTAGAAGTAGTCACTCCATTATTTTATGCGATATTCTCAGTTTTTAGTCCATACGAGACACTAGCATGTCGCATTGGCCTCCATATTTTGCGCTAACATCCTTGGTCGAAAACTTGATAGTTGGTCTGGAAAACCTCTGTTATCTATTCTCTCTTATTCTAAAACTCTCACCTTTTTACCCTATCACTTGAGCATTATTCCTTGAGGTAGTTTAGGGTAGTTCGTTCCCTGGGACTATCTTGAAAATAAAGAGACTCATGAGTAGTGAATCCCCCTTCTCTACAACCATATTGGTCTTTCTTACCTCATCCCCTTTGCCTACAACCACATGTTCCCACAACCCTCTTCTCTCTCTTTTTAGTGTGGTCTTATTCTGCAACTAGTCATTTTTTATTCTCTTTAGCTCTCTAATATCCTAATGATGGTTCATGAAGTGTGATCCAAAATGTTGATGAAAAAACTTACACACAATCTAATTGAGAAACAACATTTACCAACATAAAATGCATCCCCTAATGATTGGTACTCAAGCAAATAATTTAATTAACTCTTTGCATCATTCTACTATCCCCTATTACCTTCCAAAATTTCCTCTCTATTTAGAAAAGTAGTCATTAATGTTCTTGTTGCTAATCCAATAACCATTCTAGTGTTGTTAGTTTGGTTGTTTGTAGGATTACTCACTTCCTCATTGTTATTTTGAACAGCCTTGGCCATATTCATATTTTGTAATATTTGTGTCAATAAATTGGTCAACTATTATTGTCCCTAAGCAAGACCATTATCTTCTCCATGATATTTCATTTAATCCTTCTTTCCCCATCTACCATAATGTCTTCTACCTCAAAATTTGCAAAAGGAGATATTTTTATAGATTTTCTAAAAAATATACTATCCTCTTTTGAGATTCCCTTGATAATACTTGTTAACACTTTCACTAGGTTGCATATGAAATATTTCTATTCAATTTGTTCAACTCCCAACAGGTTGGTGAGAAAACTAGCTTTGATAACACAATAAAGCTCCAAAAAAATCTTTTGAATTTTGACAAATGTTTGGCAAAATACTAATGTAATGACAATGAATGAAATCTAAATAAATTTTATATTTCCTTCCAAGCATACATAATCATTCATAAAATCTTGAAATTATGCATGCATATGATAAAGAATAGGACTAAAAACAATTAAATGTCTTTTCTCTTAATTGGATGGGATGATATACAATCAATTTGGTAATAATATTGAAAGATGAAATATAATGTATATACATTAGATATGCACATTTAGAGCTCAAAAATGGCTCAATAATCACTGAGTAATCATTGAATGAACTATTGTGAGTTATCTATTAATTACGGGACTACTAACATAGGTTGGAAATGTAGCTAGGGTAGTTCTAGACACTCCTTCAACAGTTCAAACCGATATCATAGCCTATTCAACCCTTGTGAATCATTTAAATCTACACTTTCTTGACGTAACAATTAGCACCTTTGGAGTGCAAGTTGGTACGAACAACTATGCACAGTGCGTATTGACTGCTCTTCAAATTAGGAGGGGAAGCTCCCTCGTATGTTGATTTGTGTGAAAAAGTAAAGTAATCTAACTCCTATCTTATTACTCAATTGGAAGAAGAACAAGGTTAAGAAAACCAAGAATGTTGCAACTAAGGATTTTTTGGTTTCACAAATCATTAACTACAACTAAACTAAAAAGCTTTAATCTATCCAATCTCCTCAAGAAAATAGAGCATGAGGAAAAAGGAGTAGGAATGTCTTTACGATAAACTCCACAATAGGATTTCCAAGGAGGAGAGACCCCTATCTAAGGCGTAGGCTGAAATAAAGTCTATTAGGCACAACACTTAAAACAATAATTCTTCTTTCCAAATTTCCGAGGAGGAACCCCTATGTGAGGCGTAGATTGAAAGAACAACTATTAAACATAACATAAGATAGCCAACTAGGACAGCAAATTGCATTGGCGAGACACGCATACAATAAATGATCAAACTAGCCACTCCATTTAACTAGGATGAACAAATACCATAACAATAACATTCAAGCAAGGTGGCGCAGCCATTTATTATCACAATAAAAGCACGTGAACAGATACAAAACAACAATATTTCAAGCAAGGTGGTGCAGCATATATTACTATCGTGTGCAAAAGTTAATTATAAATGAGCAAAGAGCTCTTATTTATAGACATCAAAGGTGTAGGGAACCCTAAAATCACCTTGAGTCAACTACAGTCTTGCAAGCATGCAAGATTTTATTGCTAAAGGTGGAACAAGTCAACTCGGAAAGAAGTATTGAGTTAACCATTGTGTCTGGTGTTTACCTGAAAGGTGGGATCTAGAGTTCACTGGTCGTGATCTCGAGCAAGTAACCCCTCCACGAGGTTATTGACTGCATCACCATCTGGAGCATTGATACTTTTTCATAGCACACTATGTCTTCGCAGCATCTCCTCACCGCCTGTGATTTGGGTCTGAGGTTTTCCTCTACTCTTAACTACCTCATCAAATAACATTGACATGACTGTAAGTTGATCTAACTTATAGCCAACAAAACCCCCACTAAAAAACCATGGATGAGCACCTGCAACTCTGACTGAACATCAATAAGCTCAACGTACTCACCACCCTCACACTAATGCTGGCAAGGAACTCAAGATATGAAATTTCTCACGTACCGAAGTGCACTAGTCATGTGTTCTTTGCTCTCAGCCAACTCTGAAGCCATTGTATCTTGTATTTTTGCCTTGAAGATCAATAGTGTCCTCCAAGTAAAACTAGCTTCTTTATCTTCTTCATCAGTGACTAAGTCGTATGTCATCCTTAGGTGAGAGATCATGATTTCATCTCTAGGTCTGTCAATCACCAAGTCTCGCTCCCTATCCTAGATGCGTAGATGAAGTTTGCGGGTGTTGTACCTCAATTGATATGACTTTGTGAGTACAAAATGACCCTTGATGACAAACTCCTCTTCCCAATCTACCAAGCGCTTCCCGTATACAACCAATTGATTAAGTTGATTTTGCTCTGCTGGAGGCTCTAGCATCTATGGGAGTGAAGTAGTGACATTTTTTGTTCTATACACAAGGTTAGAGATATACTGACGAAGCTGTTGGATCTCAGCGTTGAGGATTGCCTTATCTTCTCTGTCTTTTATCACCCTATCATTTATGCTATCCATTGCAACCTAAAGGAAATCAACCTCTGTCTGGCATGTACTTCTACCAAGGTTGACCTTTATCACATCGAAGTCTTTAACTTCTATCTCATTCAAGCTCTTACCCTCTGGAGGTGCAGCAGTTTCTATGCTGACACTCAACATGAACCTACTTCTTGATTCTTCTATCTGGCGCATCCTGGTAGACATGATCAAAATCTGAATGATCAAGAATGTAAGATGGTTGCCTCCTCTTCCTACCCAACTAATTCTCAAGCCAAGATGAGTCTCGACTAATCCCACTGGAAGGGTCTATGCTAGTCATAGGATGCTCTGATGAGTGTGAATGTGTAGAGGTGTCACTACGCGTCTAGGTCCAAATCAATATGAATTGGAACTGGAGACTATTGTGGTGTAGGTGATGGCATGGGAGGTTGAACCTCGAGCTATGGCAAGCTCCAAACTATATTCCTAACTGGCTCCACATGCGTTTCTATAACAAGTGCCTTCCCTTTTGAGTTATTAGGCACTTTGTTCTTTTTAGGAGGGTTACTCTTTTTCTTTTGTTTTGGTTTTGATGAGGATGGCAGTGAAACATCCATCGGTGGCGGCTTTGTACTTGGCATGACTGCCCTCCTTGTCTTCTTGCTATCAAGTTAGAGTATGTTGCATTGAATGACTCTACTTGATATCTCTTTCACAAGTGAGTATTCTTTGGAAAACCAATGGACAGCTAGAAGTGGTTGTGTATCAACCTGTTCTCTGAAGTATTGAGGAAGTACATCCCCATCATCATCTGACAATCCTCCCACATCCTCTGACATGAATACAGAAATTTGTGAGAGGGAGAACCTGTTGTAGCTGCGTCGGCACACCTCAAAATAATCCTCGCAATTAACACAATAATCCTCCATAGTAGGCTTGTGGTAAGGGCAACCGCCAAGGCATGTTGAGTAATAACCCCAAGGGGCATATGTGCGTGCATCAACAAGGTATTCGAGATTAAACTTTTCTAACTCCTATCTTGCAGCCTTGCCTCAATTGTTGTCCTGCACCAGTAGATTCCCATTTGCAAAGTTGGCAGTTGGCAGCTAGCTTATGCTTGTGGCACAAATGTAAATGAACATCATATAATTGTCTCAGGAACTCCATGAAAACCGTCCTATCCAAAGGATAGCAAGGTAGCATCACTGGATTTCTTGTATATCCGTAGACACGGATGTAAGTGTAGGTAGTGAATTGAATGAACCAGTCTACCCATTCTACCATTGCTGCTTTGGCAACTGCTGAGATACAAACATGCAATTCTCGGTCTAGGTTCCTCACTGTATACATCAAGAAAGCTTCTTGCACACACTTGAAATGTCGCTCAAACTTTGTGAACTCAAGCTGGTCATAGTATTGATAAACTTTATGTGCACTAAGAATCCCCACTATGTTTAATCCTCTAAACTGGCCTTGATAGGCAATCAAGTATACAAGATACGAACACATACGAAATTGGTGGGCAACTAGGAAACCGGTAATTTGCTTGTGGAGAACGTCGCTGATTAGAGATGCCCAGTCATAATGCTCCTGCTTGGAGATGATTTGAGCAATGTAGTACATCCAAGGCTAGAATTTATTAGCATCTGCATGACCGGAAACACGATTGAGAAGAGTGATCAAAATCGCGTACTCATCCTTGTATTCTCTGTGACCCACATTGTTTGGCAATTTAGATTTATTTTACTTTAACCACCTTTATGCCAATTTGTTCTGACACACGTCTTTATCAACATTGAATGCTCTCACACTGATCCATGGTAATGACCAAATTGTTCGGATGTTGAGGAATACCAAAACACCTTTCAATATCCTAGGGCTTGAGAATACAAATCACTTGTCCATCTGCTAACTGAATTTCACTAGTAGAATTGTAATGCTTGACACAAGACATCGCGAATTTTATGCAATCAACTAAAATAGGTAGTGAAGCCGCCTCTAGCAACCCAGATTCTTGGATGTTTAAAAGTATTGCATTATTTATCTTAATCAAATCCAAGATAGCCTCTGAAAGTACCTTATGCAGATCTGTGTCAACCGTTCCGATGAAGCCATGAGTCAAGATTGACTTAGTCTTGAATTCGAGCTGTGTACTGCATTCTGAAAAAACTCACCTTTTGACTATAAACTCGACTATTTTGACAACTTTCTCCATAAAGCTAAAATGTCACCTGATGAGGCTAAAAATACCTTGTCCGAGGGCAATTTTCGCCAAAAATTATGAGAGGTGGGTTTCGTGCAGAAAATGATTCTAAGACAACCCATAGTGTCAAAATTGCGAAAAAGCACCATTGAGCTTGACATGCAAAAGTTTTTCCAAAAAAAGCAACTAAGGGCAGTGGGGGCTAGGAGGGGCAATCTTTCCGAGAAAATATGAAATATGGTTTTGTCCAAAAGATGATTCTAAGACAACCCACAACATCAGATTTGAAAAATATCAACTTCTACTCCACCATGCAAAGGAATTTCAATTGAGAAAATCAAAGCTTTGAGAATTGAAGCTCTAGAACAAATTTTCCTGAAAAATTCTAACACGTGGGTTTTATAGAGGAAATCGTGCACAACCAACCCAGATGATCAGATTTGTCGAAAGTCGTTGAATCTTGGACAAGCGAAGAAAACCTAAGACGAGAATAGAAGAATTTAAGATAGAAGATAGAAGTTTTTATGCTCTACTTCTGCTAAAAATGTCATCTTGTCTGAAGTCTGTCGATTAATTTGGACTTGTACCTGCAAGGAAATCTGAAAAATAATATCTAAAGTGCCTTTGAATGTTGATTGCTAAAGAAATTTGCCTGCTCAAGGAAGAAATTCACTTTCTCTTCAATTGTTCTGAGAGAAAAAGGACATCATCTTGAATAAATAGAGAAATTTGTAGCTTAAAGGCACCAACTACAAGAATAAACCCTAATTTCAAAAGAAATTATTTGATTGGACCCACTTTGTTCAACAAAAACTAACTCGGAGTCCCAAAATATTGAAAATATTAAAATATTTAGTCTCCCTTCTCATGTGAATTTGCAAATTAATATTAAAAAGGCACCAATATTAAAATATTGAGAAAAATCGCGCCATTAAAGCTAGCATGCTAGAGCTGAAAATTTAATATTATTTTACTGAGTTAACTGAAATCTCTCCAACTGGGTTTGCTTAGAATATTTTATTGATTCTGAAAAGTCTAAATTTGACTCTCCAGGCATCCCCTAGCAAAAGTTGAGATTTTTAGCTAACTTCCTATTTTGTAGCTTGTTGAAAACATCACGGTTGCCTTTGTTGAGCTATGATTTATGAATGCCTGATTGATGCTGAAGCTGAGCTGAGACATCCACTGTGAAGCCAAAATCACTAAGATGAAATGTCTGTTAGAAGTTGCAAGTGCTAAAAACCATGTTTGATGCCTCAAAATATAGGTCTCCAGACTTAGCCATTTCTTTGTTTTGCCATCTCATGCTTCAATCTGCTGCTACCGGTAAACGACACTCGTCGACTGGATGAGAATCCATTGTGTAGCTAGAAGAATTCCGCAAACAATGACTGTATGTAAGGCATATGAAAGTTGAGTTAAGGACCCCAAAAGCAAGGGCACCCCTAGCCTGCAAAAGCGCAATTACCATTTTGAAAATGATTTTGCAACTTGCAACTCACGCGAATGCTCTACTTTGACTCTTGACACCGGGAGCTGGATTGCTTTGATGCACAAATCATTGATCTCATTGCAAAGCTGGAACTTGGAAGAGATGTCCCTAGAAGTGACAAAGTGAGAAAAATGTTTCTAAGACTTCCAGGAGAAGGGCGCCTTTTTCAAGGTAGTATGTAATTTCCATAGTCATTTTTCTATCTGCTTACATTCTTCAGTATTCTCCACTGATCCTTCATTCACGGACGTTTGACAAACCCTGAGGGTTGACAATTGGATTCACTAAATAGCCAAAAAGATTTCGCACAAGTCTCGTGAAGACAACGGCTGCGAAAAACCCCATCTAGCTAGCCAAAAGACTAGGCACCCCTGGCCTATAGAGGTACAGGTTGATATTTTCACATTTATCCACCCTCTATTTACTGTCATGATCTCTCAGCACATATAACGATCTCGTGAACCAATGCATCGCAGAGCTGGGCTGAATCAGAAGAGATTCCTCGGAAACGGAAGCTGCAAATTCAATCATCTGAGGGGTCTAATTCAAGGGCACCCCTAAGCTATAGGAGCACAGAAACTACAATTTGGCCTACCTTTGTGGTGTGCAAACTCTTTGTACATTTGGCTTCCACCTTCAATTGTCGAAGTTCTGCAACTCAGATGATCTCGCTTGATAGCTTGTTAGAAAGTTGATTGAATTCCGAAGAGATTGAATATATCTACAACTAGAAATAAATAAATTTGAGCCTCCAAATTGAAGGGCGCCCTTGAGCTACAGGGGTGCAAATTTGCTCTGGACTTGATGATTCCTCCATTTCGCGGTCTTGTGAACACCGTGTCAACTGCTAAATTAACCACATAGAAGCATTACTATTGTTGACGCATGTATGTGACTGTATTTCACCACTTTCACATGTACGGGCACTATAAAGTTGATTTGCACATTGATTGCGCAAGTGTCTCCCATGTTACAAAGTGAAGTGTTTCCAAACTTAGAATATATTTTATATTTTTCGCCATTTGAAAATCCCCTTCGCCTTGAAGCATCTTTCATCATAGAATGTTTTGCCTTGAGTTTTAGGCTTAGATTTTGACACTTGGTACTGGCCAACTACCATTGACGATCTCGAAGATCCTAACTTTTCTCCTAAAAAAGTGAAAGCTACCCACCAAGCTTAAACTGACTTTTAACTGAAACTGACTCCACCACTATGATCAAGATGTGAAATAAGCCAATCAAAATTAATTTCAATAAATTCTGACAAGTTTCAATTTTTAGGATTTTGCGACATGAAACAGGGGTGCAAAAACCCTAATTTTTATTTTTTTCCAAATTTCACCAATATCTCTTTGACATCAAACTAACTCAAAATCCATACTTGACTTGCCCAAAAACTGTATTTTGACATCATTTTAACAAGGTTTAGACTCTTTTAAGCAAAATGCCTTAATGAAGTAAAAAAATTGGTTTGGGTACATTACACCTTATGCATAGTAACCTCCTTCTACAACACATCCCCCTTATTCCTTCTCATAATGTCATTGCCCACTCCAAAAACAAAGAAACGTGTATCTATATACAATAGCTAGGAAGTTAGGGTCTTAAACCCTTGGATGCATCAACTCCTTCAAACTCCTTTCCTATTTCCTCGTGTCGCTATCTCTCCCTATACGGCTTGCAAGACCAACTAAAATTAAACATAATTTTCCTTAAACCTTTAATAGACTCTACACACCTTGATTGCCAATATGTACAACTTAGGCCTCTTCTTTGAAAGATTTTTGACAAAATAAATTTAGAGAGAGTTGATATGGCCACTTGAAAAGACTTCAATCACAATGATCAAGATGGCTTTCTCATCTATTCCATTTCTATTTCTCAATATTTGTACCTTGAAAGCACAAATATATGCCATTTTTCACCGTGATGATTTAACATAACATAATTTTTACTTGGATACATAGCTCCTCAAAAGCCTCCAAAATGTATCTTTGATAGCAACCCAAAAATCTTGAAAATGCTTAATAGGAAATCCATCTTAACTAGGGGTTTTATTTTTTCCATCATAGCTACCACCTTCTCCAACTTCTTCCATGGAAATGGGACAATTAAGAAAGGAGCTATCTTGAGGGGTGATGATTTTAAGAATACAATTCAACCTAATGTGTCTATCATTAGCAAAAAAATCAATAGGGCTTTTAACAACTCCCAAAAGTGAGAAACATCTTGTTATTAGATATCATGAACCTATGCAAATCTTGGACCCATCCTCTCTTTAGTTTTCATTAAAGGGATTAGAATATTCTTAAGCCTTAACAAAGTGATTCATGTCGCTTGTGCCCATATAATATAAGATTTTTTTCACCATATGAATTCCTCCTAGAGCTCATCTTTTTCTAATTCATTCTAGAGTTCACCTCCTTTATGATACTTACCTAAGCCCCAATCCTATTTACAACTTTGGGTCTCTTCCAACATAAACACAATATTTGTTTTCCTTTGCATAATATTACCTCACAAAAATATATTCCATTCTTTTAATACATAGTCATTCCATAAAGAAGTTTACCTTTGGACTACCATAATCGTATCTTCCAAGTCATCTTCTTTAAATCTAAACAAGATATTTCAAGGCTTAAGGCATGCTTCCCAATGCAAAGCAAAAAGACAATGATCTATACCCACCTTTTTCAAGATGGAAAAAGCAAGCCTAAGATGCTCAGAAGACCTTGGTTCATTAACCAAAAGCCTATCCAAATGTTTCCATATGAAGGCATCCCCAATTCTTCAATTCTTCCAAGCATAAGAGCCATTATTTAGAAGGATGCCCATTATTTGTCCATTAACTAAATATGATCAAGTTGTTGTTTAAGAACGGTGTTGTCCATTAACTAAATGTCGAATCTTTTTCATTAAAGGGTAGCATTGCATTGAAGTCGCCTCCAATTATCCAAGGATAATCTTGGAGATAAGCCCCTCCATGAACTTGCAAATTATCCCAAAATTTAATCTTTCCTTTAGGATCTTGGTGTGCATAATAATTAGTTATCAAGACACCCAAATTGTTGGTTGTGAGAACCCCTTCCAAAGAGGGGTCACCATTGCAACTTTTTTACATGGAGAAAAATATTTGAAATCCCAAGCACAAGACTATCAAGTAGACAATGGGCTATATTAGTACCATCTACCAATACTACAACCAAAATCTTAAACAAATTCTTTGGGAAGCTTAGTTTCACAAATTAGCATTCATTTTTTCTAACATTTTGTCTGTCTAATGCTAAGTCTTCTCACATTCGATGAAATAATCATGATTGAGACAAGGGAGGTATGGATCTAGTTGATTGATAAGACCTAGAGCCAATAGGTGTTCTCCCAACTGTTTGGTCATATCATGGTCAATCCTATGATCCCTTTGGTGCTTCTAGCCTACCTAGCCTACCTTGTTTTTTCTACTCAAATTTATTTAATATCCAAACCCTGAGAAGAAGGCTACTTTTTTTCTTTAATTTTTTTTCTTTTAAAGTTATCTTTAGGTGAAAATAGATAATTGTTCTTGTTTGTAAAAGAACATAAGTTTCAAGCACACGTTCATCTTTTCAAAGACAACATAAGTCTCCTCAATTTCAAGAGTTCAAGAGTTATTAGGGATTGAAAGGGCCTTCTAGGTAGAAATAGCAAACTTACTTTATGCCAAAGTGGCATGCTAGACATTAGCTATAGCAATAGATGTATCTAGAATCTCCTCATAAATCTAGGAAAGTTTAATGTCTTGTGCTATACAATCCTACTTATTAGTGGAAAAAATAGCATCCTTCAATTTTTCTAAACTTTTTTGTCCATACATAATTTCATTCCCTTAATTTGCTACCATCCATTTTTTTCATTATGGTCATCTTGAATTTTGGCGAGAATTTCTCCAATAATAGAAAACTTATTTTTACTTTTATTATAAACTCCAAGATTCCAAATGAACCAAACCATACCTTTCTTGCAACCCTTTATGACACCGACATTAGGAGGATCAAATTTAAGTCCTTTATTACCTTGTTGAATGTGTATCATTTTTATCACGATGTGCCACACTCTCAAAGTATCATTAGATTTAAGCTAAGGCCAATCACAAAAAGATGTCCATACTAGTGACATTCCCTACATGCAAAAGAGATAGCTTCATAATCCAAGGTTTGATGCCAAAGAAAACCCCCTTCCTACATATTAAGAGTTTTGGACAAGGATTTAATTAAATCAAGATCAACACATTCAGAAGTAACAACAATTCTTTTCCCAAGGTACCCTTTAAAGTGTCTAATTAAAAACTCAATAATAAGTCACTTAAAACTTTTAGTGATTCATCTTTCCAACAAAAAGACTAGTACAAGGCAAAGAAATGAATCGAAACCAAAACCTTGGAAAGTAGACCCTTTGTTGGGGTGAAGTTCAAATGCCAAAGTTTCTAGTAAAAACCTTCATGTTTAAAGAAATAGTGGTGATTAATTCTTTATAATGCAATTCAAATCACATATTGGAAACCATAACATTACATGTCAAGTTAAATTCCAACAAACAAGGTTCTTCATGAAAAGACTTTTACGTTTACGAAAATAGTGGTAATTAATACTTTACAAAATGGCTTTAACAACATTGGAAACTTAAATATTACATATAGATTAGTTAAAGGAGATTGGAGCAAAATTGGGTAGATATGCTATCAACAATGCAAACAAGCTTTGAACTCTTATCACAAATCTTTTGACCAATACTAGAGTTGAACAAGCTCCTATTACCACATTTTATAGTCATATACAATGCTAGAAAGGTTTGGAGCAACATTTGAATTATAAGCCTCCTCAACCTATTTAAAGGCATTAGTATTTGCCCTAACAACAAATTTCACGTCTTTTTGGTAATTTTGGTATTTGTAGTTGGGACACTTGTCATTTGTATTTTTAGGTTGTTTCTTACTTTTGGTTTTTGTGGTAAGGAAGAAGAGCTCAAGAAAGGAAAAGAGAAGCATAAAGGCATTATGGCAAATCATCACCTCAAGATGATTTTTGCCAAATGAGAATAAAAGGCTAGAGTTTGTTAAGTGAGTGCTAGCTAAAATGGGCCTAGAAGTAGGGCAAAGATTAATGTTGTCATAAGAGGAGATTTTCTACAATTTAGCATTTTGTTCAAAATTGTCCTATTAGGCATGTTTTGTAACTATCTTCTCCCGCCCAAGAACCCAACCGAGGCCTTTCATTGATTTCTCAATCCAACAAACGAAGGAGTAACGCCCTACCCACAATACATAATCCAATGGGAGTCCAAACCACACTCACCAGGCAAGGATTTGTTGCACTGGCCAATCAATCTTGCCACTGCTCCCACCTCTGCTAAAAAGTCCCTCGACCCTACTGGGGCAAGAGGCCAAGGGCCCCAGGGGTGCATTTCTTTATGCGAAATAGTCTTCAATGAAGGGCTCTCCCAAATAGTCTTCAATGAAGGGCTCTCCCAAATTCTATATTAACCCTTAGCTTCTCTAGCTCTACATATTGGGTCAATTTGGGATAATGTGATGATAAATAAAGCAAAGGCTACAACATCAAAGAATAAGGGAAAGTTATTGGATATGGTATAGTCTACAAATACCTCTATTTACATGTGTTATCATTATTTAACACATGTAGGCCCCTTTAAGACCCCCAACTAGATATCTAATAATAAACTTTGTTCAATTTACATATATAATGATAGTTTTCCTAGCCTACCCAAAACTACATCATAATTGAAATCAACTTTTTCAATCATAGTGGAAGTATTGGCATTTAACCCACATTCCACCATGTCCATGGTTAGTATTTGTATGGCTATATACATAAATTTATCAAAAGCTAATCAATTTAGTTAAATAAGTTAAATTCTGAAAGGGAATTATATTAACTTAAGTATATTATATTTAATTGTTTTTAATGAACCACTAATGGGCATTACAAATAATTATATAAGCAAGCCTCTTAAGAGAATAAAGGAATGATTTTCCAATAGATTTAATAATTAACAATATTCTTCACACAAGATAAATATTAAAATGTACCCTTACTCTTTTTCTTTTAAAGAGTAAAAATTCACCCATAATGTTACAAGAGAAAAAATAACCCAAAAATTATTATTTACATACACAAAATTAAAAATTAACCCCTTTACAATATGGTTGAGACGATAAAAGAGAAAAATGGCATAACCTGCTAAGCCTCTAAGGACATCCAAAAAGAAACATTTTCAAGTTTCACTTATTCACAAAAAACTAACATTGAAACGTGCTCTACTTCAGTATGAATATTTCTATCATCTGAGATAGTTTAATTCATAGGATTAGAACTAAAAAATTGAACATTATAAGAACCAAAAACCTTGCATCACCTTAACCCCAAATGGCAAGGCCTCGTTGTATGATATAGTTTAATATTCCCCCATTCAATTATCCTTGAGATCAATCTAACTATCAAAATAACAAGACCGCCCATCACAGCAAACCAAAATCAGGCATTCTGTCCACTCGTAAGTTATCCGCTCAAAATATTACAAATATATTAATTAACAAACTATGTCATACTCAGTAGAAATCACTTCATAATCTCTCCAAAATAATCATACTTACAGTTGTTCGATCTCTTTTTGGTCTGTAATTTAGAAGCCATTTTCAGATTGGCCTACATGAGTTAACTGTCCCATAAAACCTCAAAAAAATAGATCCAGCATGAAGCCCGCATACAAAGCCTAGAAAACACTCAAAAATGAAAGGAATAATACAGTATTCAAGAAAAACATCAAGAAGAATTTGCAAAATCTTTACCTCTGCCACTTACTGAACGAGTAAGAGATGAAAACTACAGAGGCTATCTCATCGTGATGAAGCTACAATAAGGGTGTTACTAGAATACCGAGCCTGAACGCTGACACCTATGTTGCAACTACCCAAGATAGCAGGTTAGAACACATCAGACTCCATATGACAAAGACGTGAACCACATCAACAATCAGGCAATATTCAGAAGTTAATTTAGCATAATTAATGCACTAGATGTTACTAATAGCTTGAACTGAAGCTAATGACTGTTGTTGTACCCCTTTCCTAGAAGGGATTTGCACAGACTTACTACTCGTTAGGGACATATTTCAGTATCAAGCTTACGTGCACAAAAAAACTAATTTCTATCCATTCTTTTTACCAACAGCCTAGAATTGTCTTATTCTCATGATTAAGAGGCTGGTAGTGACAACAATCAAAAAGGGATCTTACATTCAAGGAAAGCGTGAATGATAAACAAGTTCATTTTCCTTTTGAATACATTATACACCTACCTCCTCATTGTATCGCACCCTTAAAGATCACATGGCAAGCAGTAATTTTTTGTTGAAGAGCCTAGTCATGATGATAACCAAACTTCCAAGATCTTGTGAACTTCAAATTGCAGTAGTG
Source organism: Sequoia sempervirens (assembly GCA_007258455.2). NCBI lineage: Eukaryota > Viridiplantae > Streptophyta > Pinopsida > Cupressales > Cupressaceae > Sequoia > Sequoia sempervirens. Next base: position 442,961,035 of record VDFB02000015.1, read on the forward strand.
ATGCAAATGAGGAAACCAGAAGGACCGAAGAGGCACACTATCCAGAGATGACATGGGGCAGAGAGGCAGACTACCCAGGCAAGGAGAAGGTGCAGAGCAGTTCCGTGCCATGCCGTTTTTTAGCAAGACCACACCTCAGAACACAGAAACAAGTTAAAGGCCTTAGTGCGATTTCTCTCAACAGTTCATTATGCCAACATTTTATAACCATTATACTTCAATTTGTTTAATAAGTCAACCAGAAATATATGATTGTCATTATAAAAGATTATGTTTAAAAGAAAAAACAAAAGGATAAAAACAGGAAAGAAACTTATCCAAATGGCAGGCAGCCGATGAGACCATCTACTATGAAGACCGAAGAAATAGGCTGAAACAAGAGTCCAACTCTATATCAAGCAGCCTATCCCTCTGTTGAGCCAGTAGTTACCAACCAGATGCTAATTAAAAACAGTGTGCGATTGAGCTAAAAAAACTGCCAATTATCAACAGAGCTGCAGCATGCAGACCGAACAATGTGCCAGATTTTGATCTCCAAAGATCCAGTCCATAAGGAGAGTACACTACTGTATACATCATTGAGTAAAACTACATATGTCTCCATATCTGGTAAAATCTTCCTACTTCAGCTACGACTACGGTACCGATCTCTCAGAACAGGACTCCTGCATTCACCAACTTCACAGTTTTAAAACATTAGTAAATTAAAAATAGCACAGAAGCAATAAAGTTGATTTAGCATGGAATCAGCATAGCCTATTGTACTAAGTGAGCAATTATCTCGTACCCATTAGCATATGGAGAGACACGACGATCACGACAAAGCGGAGGTGACCTGCTGTAACTTCGCCCCCGTCGTGGTGAGTAGCTACGGCGTCTTGGAGAGAGACTTCGACGAGGACTGCGACTCCTGTGCATGAAGGAATTATATGCATGAGTGACAATGAAGCCTGGGGATTAACCACCTACAACAATGCAAAAACAAAGTATAACGAAGTGCTTTTCAAAATCATATAACTCCAATGCCTTCTGCACATATCAGTGATTCCCTGCAGCTCGAAAACCGGACTGTTCCAACCATACCTCCCATATCTATAACCATCCCCATAGCCTCCCCAGTAGAGGCTATACGATGGGCTCCAAATTCTTCTTCCATAGCTGCTACCTCCATAACCTGGGCTGTCACTGTAGTGTCAATTGTCATAACTTGGGCTGTAGCTAAAGCATTGCCTCCCAGTTGCCCATTTATCATAAACACCAGGACTATACCTAGGGCTTCTCACACTAGAATAATAGTAATCATAATCAGGGCTTTGATATCTTACATTATTTATCATTGCCAATAGATAAGCCATGTTTGTTAACCCAAGTCAATATGTACCCATCCATCCATTATCCGTCATGCACAGAACCCAATCAATAACGCATAGAAAATCACAATATGAAAAAGCCACAAATAAAAATCCCAAACACACATACAACCACCAGCACATGTTAGAAGAAAGAATTAGTTTTAAAAACCTGAAAAGGACATATGTCAACCTTACTATCATAAATAGCTGGCATACTCTTAACAGCATAGTTAACTACACCCATGGCTTTGGGCTCCTTCTATTGTAGAAAATAAAAATAGATTATGAAGTTAGACAGCATAATTTACCTGCGCCCATAGCTTGGGCTACGCCTGTAACGAGGACTAGGGCTTCGACGCCGACCACTGCCTAAGCCTCCAGCACCTATACGCAAACGACATTCCCGTGCGAAGTGGCCAGGCTCACCACACTCATAGCACTTAAGATCATCCCCACTACCACGACCACGACCACCACCTCCTCCCCCTCTTGAACTCCGAGACATCTCAACTCGCCACCCATTCTTACCTGTATAAATTAACAAATGTTGAACAGTTTACAACAGTTATTTTTAGATCAGAAGAAAATGACGCCAAAAACTATTTGAGGAAAACAACAATGAGGTGTAATCACGGCTCCACAATAAGTTAAATCATACCATTTAGTGCACGAATTGCATCCACAGCATCTCGTCTGTCATCAAACTCTATAAATGCATAGCCTGGAGGCTTCCTTGCAACCCAGACACTGCATTGGATTATCAAAAATTATGAAAGATTATAAACAATTGACACACTTCAAGACAATATAATTAAAAAAGACAAAAACAGTAACATATCAAGAGTAGTGGTGCGGTACAGACTACAGAGAGAAGGATGGGGACGTTGTCAATTAAAAAACAAGCACTGTCACAGAAAAAGCAAAAACAATCAGTACAGCCAACCTCCCTGAGTAATTATGGCTCACCTCTTGATTTTTGTGAATCGAGGATCTATCCATCTATAGTAAGCAGCACTCTCCCAACAAATGGGAGAGACAGGTGACCTATATCGAACCACTTGATAGTATTTTAGCAAAGCCAAAACTGAGGGCCCATCCATCTATGGGAGGCAGTGCTCTCCCAGCATAATAACTTAGAGGAAGAGGCATAAATAAGCTTGCCCCCTTTTCTGTAGTAGTACAAACCACTTGATCATATTTTGGTGAAGCCAAAATGAGGAACCCATCCATCTATAGTAGGTAACACCCTGCCCACATAGGAGGAAGGCAGGTAAGCTCTCCTAACAATAATAATAGAGAGAGATGGTCCCATGTAGGAGATAAGAGCTCTCAACTGATACATCAAGAGATGATCTAGATATTTTCCCATGTTACTGTGGTTTGCATGCATTAGTCCTGTCACTATACTAAGCGGGAGCACTCGGCATGACCCTACCAAACCCATGAGAACCCCCAGCTACCCAGATTTTAAAGCATCCAATTTTGTTAAAAATTTGTCTATGAGCTGCTTCCTGGTACACAGTGGAGGAGCTCTATGCTGGAGAGCATAACAACAAGCATGCCAATGCATTCTTGGCCTTGCATGGCAGATCAGTTTCTCTATCATGCATATATTGTGAACATGTGGAAAATAGGTTTGGGTTTAACAACAAATGAAGAAATTGTGGAAAAGGTTGAAATTAAGTAGTACATACAACAAAAGATGGCAACAGGAGAGGGGGCTGAGATACTATGATACTATATCCCTTCCACTACATGTTGATCAGATATTCAGATATTCAGCACTCACTTTATCTAGTGCCATTCCTTTGCTAAAGGATAGAAATTATGATCATTGCCAAAAAAATTCATGCCTTTCATATGGCCGCATTGTGGAATGCCACTTTGAGTTTAATATAATTATAATAAAGTGAGCTATTTCTGGATTAAAACTGTGTGAGTTTTTTGTATAAACATTTCGGATCATACTCCATGATCCATCATCAGGATTGATATGCAAGCAACAAAAGAGAGAGAGAGTGAAAGAATAAAGTAGCAGACTGGAGGTATAAATAGGAGTGAAGAGTTTGAGAGAGCCAGAGGTCAACAAGTCAATTAGGCCAATAAAAATAAAATAAAAAGCAAGGATAAGAATAAAACATAACCCTAATAATAGGATGAAAATATAAAACTAAAGAGAAAAGACGAAAACAAAAATGAAATGCTAATCAAACCAAGAGAAAGAAAACCAAAAAAAAATTAAATCACAATCTAACTAACTAAATAAAAAACAAACTAATTCTAAAACCAAAAATGAAAATAAATCAAAACCAAGAAATAAAATGAAATTTAATAACAAAAAAATATAATAATAACATAGATTAAAATAGTTTAAGAAACACAATAATTAGAGAAATTCATTTACTATATAAAATTAAGAAAAAAAAAAAGAAAAACTAAAAATTATAAATACAATAAACTAAATTGAAAATGATTTAAAAAGAGAGCAAAAATTAGATGTAAAACCTAAAACAAATCACGATTTTTTGAAAGCATGAAACAGAAGAGACAATAAAGATCCTAACAAATAAATTTCAATTAAAAAGATGATAATTATATAAAGGAAGGATTAGAAACAGGCAAAAAAAAATGAGAGATAAGGAAAGAATATAATCAAAATGAAAAATTTTAGAGTTACAAACCCAAAGAAGCTAAAGAACTAAATACAAACAGAAATAACTATAGAGTAAAAGCAACTTAAAAACGTGTCACGTTTATTAAAAAAGAAAATCGATGGAGAAAACCAAACAAGAAAATATATAAATCATAACAAATTGAACTTATAATTGACTTGTTGACCTCTGGCTCTCTCAAACTCTTCACTCCTATTTATACATCCAGTCTGCTACTTTATTCTTTCACTCTCTCTCTTTTGTTGCTTGCATATCAATCCTGATGATGGATCATGGAGTATGATCTGAAACATTGATACAAAAAACTCAGAGAGTTTTAATCCAGGAATAGCTCACTTCATTATCATGGACTGTGGAAACTTCATGCTTTTAAATAATTATAATATTTTAATTATTTATTAAAATATAAATATGATATATATTATTAATTTAATTTAATTATTATTGAATAAGTCTAATATTATATTTTACTATGTTCTACAGTGTTTCGGGGACAGCACTCCAAGGGCCATTTTTTGGGGACATTTTGTCTCCCTGTTAAGTATGACTGGGTACAGCTTACTAAATAAAATTTTAATTGTTGTTCCACGGGGACATGTCTCTGTCCCTCAAACCACTTTTCCCATCCCAATGGTGTTTCAGGTAAGGTGGGACGGCAGGGGACACCCTAGCTGTCTCCAAAAATATTCAAATCTTTGTAATGTTTCCGAAATGTGTTACAGTAATAGAAAATGTCATGAAGACACTTGGTTGTTTTCAAAAAAGCTGGGGACGCCTGAGATGTCCCTTGACCACCCCGGAGACAGCTAGATGTCCCCGATGGCAAGGCAAATTTTTATAATGTTCTAAAATCAAATTATTTATGACATAACTTTTTTTTTGAGACTTAAATATATTATGACAGCATTAAAACAGCATCAATAAATATATCATGATTCAGATTCATAGCTAATGATATAAGTTATATAACAGTTAACACTAACAGCAATAATTTGAATTTCTGATTTCATTGTTCAAACTTTGACTCAAAGTCTCAAACTTCAAAATTTTCAATATGGTATTAGAGTCAGTTATTATTTTCAGTCTCAAAAGAGATTGAATATGCATCAGCCATGGTCTGGTACAGTGTGGTATTGTGTGAGAAGTTCATACAAACAATTTTTTGGAATGCAGTTGGTGTGGATGCTTCTGCACACATTGTCTAGCATTGTTTTAACTATTTCACGTTATATTGCCACTGTTACACTCAAATTGTTTTTTGAGGGATGGCAACATATATATATGATTTTTTTTTAATATATTGCCAAGGGAGAAAAAACCATCATACAAGCATACTTGAATACCGAACCCATAACAAAATCAGCAACTTGATATTTCACAACCAAAAGCCAAAATTGAGAGCCTGTCCATCTATAATAGGCAGCTTATACCAACAGAGGAAGAAAGGTGTATTAAAGTATTATTGTAACATTTAATGATCATCTTAGCTTTTAGTTGGTCAGTAATTTACTTTTAGTTAACTTAGTTTGCTTCAATTAGCTTTTAGTAACTTTCCGCTATTTGCTTTAGTTTGCTTTAGTTAACGATTGTTTCTTTTTAGAAACATCGTCTTGTAATTCTTTATATAAGGAGTTTTCCTCTCCTTTGTAAATAACAAATATCAAATATCAATTATCATTTCATGGTATCAGAACATAGGCTCATTTTTGGCGAATTTTTTGAGCAATAAAAATTCATAGCTGATTACCTTGATTTTTTGAAAAATTTCAAAAGTTTTTTTGCCAATTTTAAAAATAAAAAATAAAAAAAAATTGAAGGTTTGTAAAGGGAAAGTTTTTTGAAGCAGATTTTGCAGTTTTATAAAGCAGATTTTTGAAATCTATTTGCTGATCATCAAATTTTTTGAAGGTTTTTTCTGAAAAATCTTGCTTTTTCAGAAGTCTTTTGAAGATTTTTTCAAAATCTTGTTTTTTTTAGAGTTTTTTGAAGGTTTTTTCTGTAAAAATCTTGCTTTTCCAGAGTTTTTAAGGTTTTCTGAAAAAAATCTTGCTTTCTCAAAAATGTTTTGAAGATTTTTCTTGTTTTCTTTGTAGTTTTTGAAGGTTTTTTCTGAAAAATCTTCTTGTTTTTTAGCCTCTTTTTAGACAATTTTTTTCAAAAATTGTGGGAGTCGTACCAACTGATTGTCCAAGGTTTAGTGTCAGCTGATCACAGACTTTACCTAGTTATTCGTGCTTTTGGAAAACGGGAGGTAAGGCATCTATTCAGTTTGACCAAGCATCTACCTCTTATGCATTGATGGTCAAACAACCAGCAAATCGTGTCAAATGATCTGCATGGTACATCGATTATGGAGCCTCTCAGCATTTTACAAATAGGAGAGATTGGTTCACGAAGTATATGGCTTGCTCCGATTCCGTCATCTTTGGTGGTGGTGAAGAGCATACAATTGTTGGCAAAGGCAACGTCCAAATCACATCTAGTGGGAGAAATTTAATATTTCTCAATGTGTACTTATAGGCATGGAGCTTAATCTGCTCTTGGTGAGTCAAATTATGCAACACAGTCCGAAGTTGGACATCATTTTCAATTCACACAAGTGTCGAATTGTTAAAAGAAGTCCAAGAAAACTGTGGCAGTTGAGCTCGAGGATCATGGTTTGTATCAACTACTTGATATTAGAGATCCTCTAGAGCGTGCACTGGTTGCAAGGAGTTCATCTATCAACACTCTTTGGCATCAACGATATAGGCATCTCAACATTGCCTACCTCTCTTAGCTGGCTCAGGAGAATTTGGTAGAAGGCTTACTTGAGATTCAGTAGCAGACACATGGTGTTTGCGGAGCTTGCCAAGCAGGGAAGCAGCATCATACTCCATTTTCTGATGGAAAGTCTTGGAGAGCATCCAAAGTTCTACAGTTGGTTCATACAGATGTTTGTGGACCAATGAATACTGCATTAGTCACTGGTGCTAGGTATTTCCTCTTGTTTGCTAATGATTTTAGTAGGAAAATGTGGGTGTATTTTTGTAAGGCAAAGTCACAAGTGTTTAATGAATTTCAGAAGTTTTAAGGCATTAGTTGAAAAAGAGTTTGGATAATGGGGGTGAGTTTTGTTCCAACCAATTCACCAACTTCTATGCTAAACAAAGTATTAAGCATCAACTTACCACACTCTATACCCCTCAACAAAATGGTGTCTTCGAGTGGAGGAATCATACCATCACAGAAATGGCTCGTTGTATGTTGGAGAACAAGAATGTTCCCAAAAAGTTTTGGGTTGAGGCAATGTATACTGCAGTATACCTTCTTAATCGATCTCCCACACAGGCCATCAAGAAGATGGCCCTAGAGGAAGCATGGTCTGGGATGAAACCAAGAATCACTCATCTCAAAGTGTTTGATTCGACTACGTATGTTTGGATTCCAGATGCCAAGAGGACCAAGCTGGAATCCAAGAGCCAAAAGTTGATGCTAACAAGATACAGTAACAATCATAAGGCCTATTGACTATTGATGTGGCCATTGATCGTTTGACATTCAGTAGGGATGTTGTGTTTGATGAGGGAGGTGGCCCCTTTATGCTCTCTTCTCCATCAAGAATCCTAACAATCAGCCTTTGAAGACCAAGAATTTGCGAGCTAAGCTTTCAGTAGCTCCACCTATAGGGAGGGATTCTGATGATTTTGACATTGTGGAATCTCCTAGGCAAGATCCTCTACCAACAAGGAGGGACTCTGATGATTCTGACATTGTAGAACCTCCTAGGAAAGATTCTTTACCAGCAGATTTTCCTCAGGATAACCTGGATCAGCATCCAAATGGTATTATTCGAGGCAGCCCAAGTCATGATGATGCTCATCTTGATTTGGAAGAAGATGCATCTCCCCCTCACCCTAAATGGTGGGTGAAGCTCATTGGTGATGTTCATGATGATGAGCTTGTTGAGAGAAGATTGTCTAGAGGCAATAGCAAAAAGAACAAAGTAAACTTTTCTCTTATGGCCAACATTTAGAGTGCTTATGAGCCCTAGTAGTATTCAAAGGCCAAGGGTAAACCTGAATGGAAAAGGTTATGGATTATGAGCATCATAGTCTTTTGAAGAACAACACATGGGTTCAATCAGATATTCCACTAGTGAAGAAAACCATTGGCTGTGAATGTGTATACAAGGTGAAATACAAGGCTGATGGAACATTGGATTAATACAAGGCTCGATTGGTGGCTAAGGGGTTCTCGTAGAGAGAAGGTATTGACTATGAGGAAACCTTTGCTCCTACAGCAAAGATGAGCACCATCCAACTTGTCCTAGCCATGGCAGCACAGTTTAGCCGAAAGGTCCACCAAATGGACATGAAGAGTGCCTTCCTCAATGGAGCTTTGGAGGAAGAGGAATACATGACGCAACCTCCTAGTTTTAAGTTGCAAGAAAAGAGCATAAGGTATGCAGATTGTTGAAGACTCTTTATGGCCTAAAGCAGGCGCCCAAGGCATGGTACCTGAAGTTTGACAAGTCTTTGGTTGCACAAGGGTTTTAGAGGAGTCCCTCAGATGCAAATTTTTACGTCAAGAACACTGGGAATGATATCATCCTTCTTGTCATCTATGTGGATGATATCATCATTACTGGTAGTAGGTTACATTTGATTGAACAAATCCAATCGAATTTGTGTCAGGCATTTGAGATGACGGACTTGGGTCTACACGATTGTCTGGGTGTAGAAGTTTGGCAAACAGGTGGCACTATCTTCATTTCTCAATTGAAGTATGCCAGAAGATTGCAAAATCTCATCCACTCCTATGGAGAAGGGGCTGAAACTTTTAGCCTAATCAGACTCACCAATGGTGAATGAGTATGCTTTCAAGAAACTAGTGGGCAGCCTCATCTATCTTACTGCCACTAGGCCTAATCTCAATTGTGTTGTGAGCTACATTTCTCATTTCATGACTACCCCTAAGGCAGAGCACTGGGTTGCAGCAAAGTGAGTGTTCAGATATGTGAAAGGGACACCTAACTTTGGCATTCTGTACAACAAATGCAAAGATCCTAGGCTGGTTGGTTTTACAGATTCAGATTGGGCAGTTTCAATTGATGACAAGAAGTCCACTTCTAGGTACGTTTTCAATCTTGGTATGGGTGCAATCACATGGACAAGCAAGAAACAGCAAGCAGTCGCTCTTTCCTCGACAAAAGCAGAGTATCAAGAAACAGTTAAGGTCACATGTGAGGCAATATGGCTTTGAAGGATGCTTGTTGGCATGCAAATGTCTACAGCAGTGCCTTCACCCTTGTTCTATGACAATCAAGAGGTGCTAAAGCTTGCCAAGAATCTAGTCTTCCATGAGCAAACCAAACATGTTGAGCTTCATTGTCATTTCAACTAGCAGCTTGTTGAAGATGGATCTGTGATGTTGCAATATGTTGCAACTGAGGATCAGATTGCAAACATTCTCACCAAGTCTCTCAATCCAGATAAATTTGTAAAATTTTGAGATAAGCTTGGTGTAGTTAGTGGGATGACCATTAAGGAAGGGTATTAAAGTATTATTAGAATATTTAACGGTCATCTTAGCATTTTGTTAGTCGGTAGTTTACTTTTAGTTAACTTAGTTTGCTTTAGTTAGCTTTTAGTAACTTTTCGTTATTTGCTTTAGTTAACGATTGTTTCTTTTTAGAAACATCATTTTGTAATTCTTTATATAAGGAGTTTCTCCTTTGTAAATAACGAATATTGAATATCAATTATCATTTCAAGGTGAGCTCCTCCTTTTCCATAGGTAAAGACTAAAGTAGGGAAAACTGTTGATTTTAGAATTTTTATACTTCCATTATGATCATTAAATATCATTGAATTCACTCCTCCTGAATCAAAAATCAAAGCCAATCGAACAAAATAAAGAATGGAAGAAGTAACTTGAAGAAATCAGCGGAAAATATGACACAAGATGTATTCTTGTAAAACCATTTTGGGAAAAAAGCAGCCTCAATTATATATCTCACTATATTAATAACTCTGAACAAGTCTTACAAAATAATGATAAAGACTCCACAAATGGTGTAGCACTGGTGTTAACAATCTGATGGCATGTTAATAGCCAATCTCTCACTCTAAACATGCAATACCATCATCCAATGTGATCTTAAACCTCTATCCCAAGGCTTGTGTTTATAGGAGATTAGCCATCCAAGAAACCACTTGCGATTTCCACTAAACCATGGGCTTCCAATGGAGATATCTATAATGTCCCCTTTTTGGGATTTCCCTTGTTTTTTAACCTAGAATCACAAGTTCAATTGAAACAAGAGGTGTAATAAACTTAGACATTAAGCTTTTACCAATAAACATGTCCATAGCTAAAACCCTAGATTAGGTCCTACAATCATGTTAGATAACATATAATTCTACCAATGATTCAATAAGAGTTAGGGGCCATATAATGCATATATTATATCATCAATTTTTTCCATCCATTTGAATAGATCATTTAAGAAATCAAGAATCAATAGTGCTATTCTCATAGTCCACCATGATGGGGTTGGAGAGGAAGCATGTTAGGGTGCCCTAACTTCACCACACCTAAGCCCAAGAGCACAAAGTAACCAAACTCGACCCCTTGGCCCCAAGGGGTAGGAACTCTTGTCCATCCTGCATAAGGTGGGCTACTTATAAGGGGAAGACGCACCTGCATCCATAATCATTACTCCTAAATAAGACGCCCTAACTTCACCACGTCTAAGCCCAAGAGCACAGAGCATCCATACTCAACCCCTTGGCCCCAAGGGGTAGAAACTCTTGTCCATCCCGTATGAGGTGGGCTACTTAGAAGGGGAAGACACACCTGCTGACCTTATTGAGGTTCCTCCCTAACCCTTTCATGGTTGCTTATAGGAGATTCAAATAAATAAATGATTATAGAGATTAATTACTATCATCACAAAGAATTGATAGACTATATATCCCACTATAGAATATAGATAGACTATGTATATACGTATATACTCATTCTTCTTATTATCTTGCATACCACAATTTAATAATGCTGCTGTAATCTACTGATTTCTAATCTGATTGATATATCAGAGTTGCAGATTGCTCAGTCTTCTAATGGACATTGATAGAACTTTAATTCTTTTCTCAGTTCTCTGATGCCTGAATGAAATATTTTTCTAAAGCTGATCAATGATGCCCTCTTCCACACCTTCTATTCTCCTCTTATAACATTCCCAAAGGGTGCGATTTCTCCAAGGAGGGACAGCTTGTCCCAAGAGAGGTGGCTGTTGGATGAGGTCAACCTCTTCCATTAAATCTATTTTAATTTATTTTATTTTAATCCTCTCAAAGAGGCGGCTACCTGGAGAGGGACAACTTTTCAAAGGGAGGCACCTTTGCATGAAGTGGGACGATTTCTTGAAGGGGTCAAACCTCAAAGCAATAACAATATTTTATTTTATTTTAAACTTCCTCTTTATTATTTGTCTGAACGCTGCCTTCTTAATTCTTAATACTGCCTATTGGTGTTTCTGTGTATTAGTTCCTCTTGCCCAGGCTGAGTGCTGCGATTGGATGAGGGGATATCTTTATGGCAGGGGCATGACAATATCCAAGTCATGGTCAAGGTGACCATTCAAACCCAAGCACCACCTTTTTCATGCATGCAAGTGTAACTCTCACCATTGACTCATCAAACTAATCAAAATAGATGCAACTCATCTTCCACAATGCCCTTAGACACTGCCTGGAATAGCCAATCCTTTCCAAGTCCACTATGTAAGTCAAATTTCAATGCTCTTATACCCATCATAATACAACTGCCAAGTGGTTTAGTGTGTCTTCCATAGGATTTCATGGGCTCCTCCAAGGGTGGCATCCCATTCTATGAGGGGTCAACAATTAGACAGAAACACATTATAATTAATTTAATAATACATGTTTCCTATAATTTGCAAGGTGTACGACACCTAATCCTAACACAAACCACCAAATAACAGCTTTCTGAAGCAATAATTGAGGTGTAAGCTCTCCCTGCCACTTTCCCACCTCTCTCTAAGGGTGCATACTTTCAGGGAGAGGGTCTCAATGGAGGAGGCTAGCGAATGCAATCAATAAGATGAGAAGTGATACTTATATTAAGAAAACTACTTGATTTTTGCAAAGCCAAAATCAAGGACCATATAGTAGAGAACAAACCACATAGTTCTCAGAAGTAATGAAAGTTGATAAAAAAAATTCACTTACCAAAAGACTTTGTACTATAAAATAAAATGTCATAAGTTATAACAATGCAAGCATTAGAAAGAGGAAATTTAAATACATATTGAGCATAATCAGAGTAACCAGATGAGAGTGCTACCACATTAAAAAAATTGCTCTCGCTAGGTCTATGAAAACATGATAGCTTTAAAATCAGAAAAATCAAATCCTTTCAGAAAACTCAAAGAAACTACTGTTTTGAAGAGAAATTTCCAGGAGTTGATCAGGAGGGCTGAAAGATTACAGTACGCTCTTAAGTGAATAATCTTTGATTGGGTTTCAATGTTTGGCCTAAATTTTCAATTAATATCTCACAGAAAAAATATATAACAATAAATTTCAGATAGAATTTGCTAAAAACTTGTAGCATTGGTGGAAATTACAGATCCCACAGAGTATTTGGTACAAGAACTCCTAATTTACTCAGAAGTGTACACATAATAAATTTAGGGAAGTCCTATCCATGGTTTAAATAAGGTAAGAGAAAAATGATGAAAAAGAATGACGAGTATTGCAAAAATCCTACCAAGGTGAAATTAATTCAATTAAATATTCAATTGAGGATTTATCTACTCATAACTAGCATACATTCCTAATTCTAGATGAGCATATAAACCCAAATAGACACAGTGCATTAAATCTTAACCTTGTAAAGGAAGAATAAAATAATGCATAATAAAAATCAAGCTCAAAATTTTTCTACTCATTACTAACACCCACACTTAATTCTAGTCATTACACAAACTCAAACAGACATAGAGCAGTTCATTTTAGAAGAATAAAATGATACATAGAACTATGTTTTCATACCTGCGGAGTACACCAAAAACACGGAATTCATCCTCCAAGTCTCGCTCAGTTGTTCGAGGATCCAAATTGCCAACATAAACACGAGACATAGCTGACAAAATATTAAGAAAAGGTGACTCAAACAAAATATTGCCCGAACAATGGAAAATGAAAAATGTCAGTCAATCTAGCAATCCTTCCTCAAAATATAACCCTTACTAAGAACTAGTCATATAAAGTCATTAAAGAATTCAAATGATATCACAAGCAGATATATATGTCAAATAAGATTAATTCTCATGAAGTGCAGCCTAGAATATAGACCCAGTCCAACCAATCTTCCTGAAAAGTGCCCTAGACCAATCAAACCAATTACACTGGAGGAATATAAAATTTAGATCCAATCCCATTTCTCTCATGCAGGGCCTAGAAATCAGAACCTTAGCCTTAGAAAGAAATGACAATATAACATGATTGTCGCATATAATTGTTGCAAAATATTGCAGGTTATCCATTATTCATCAAATCCCTGGTGAACATTTTTTTAATCTTAAATCCTTCGTACTTAGATTTAACCTAGTACAATTTTTTTATTCCAGAAAAATTTAAAACCATATTTACTCAAAATTGAAAATTTCTATTTACAGAAATCAGAACACCCAAATAATCATGAAAATCAAAAGAATCTAAATTATAAATTTATATGTCATCCAAAGTCCAAAGGTCATAATGTAAAAGTAGCAAAAAATATTCTCAGACAAAACTCATATGTATTGAATTATTCATGCATTCATTAAACCCTTATTCTGTTAGTATGATTAAGCATCAAATGCACATAACATAAACTGAAATCATAACACCATACATAAGAGAACACCAAATTTATGTGGAAAACCGAAAACACAATGAGGGAATTATATTGATGAGGATTAGCTCAGAATAGTAAAGTTGGGGCCCGATAGTTTATTCTATACGTAAAATGGGTGGGTGGGAACTATAGAGGCGGGTGGGGGGAAGATTATAGTTGTTGTTGTTGGTGGTGGTGGGTGGGAGGCCACTACTACCCACATAACCGGGGGTTGGTGGGTGTTCATGAGGATATAGTAGGCATGTTACATATAGAATCAAGAAAACGGCCCTACTATCTATTCCCAACTACTAGAATAGACTATCATCCTCCTGCCAACCCCCTGCAATATTAACCTTACCGCACAACTAGAATCACCCAAACTAGAATAGTAGAGATTACCTCAGCTGGCAAACCAAAACATAAATATTTTTTCAATTATTTGGAATTCAATGGGACAAAAAAATAAAAAATTGCTGTCAATTTTTTTAAAAAGACCTAAACGTAAAAAGTTATAGAAAAATGAATCATGGTTTTCGGGCCAAAAACAATCAATTGCAAAAGACTACAATTTTTTCAGCAATAAATCATAATTTTTTAAAAGACTTCTGCAATCATGAACTACCAATAATGGATGACACCAGTAACCCATGTTAAAATATGCCTTCTGCAAAATGGGTGTTTGAACCTCCTCAAATGAATACGGCAGCCCCATGACTGCAGCTAATATCTTGGTGAGATCATGGCGTGAAGATTAAGATCATGGATATGGTCAACTGTGGCTACGTTTTCAAATCTTAAGAATGTTGAAAGTTTGGAACAAATACTTTTAAGTAGGGATAAAAGATAAATGTTATTTGCGGATCACAACCAAGCCAGACACCAAATTGGCAGATCAGACCTACCTGAAGATGTCCGGTAGATGATTTATTTGATATTTCTGTTTGCAATAAAAGTATTGATTAAGACGGTCAATTTCGCATAAGGGGCCTCTCTTGCCAAAATCCTACAATAATTTTTTTTCTTTTTTGATCTATATTGTGCAAAGAGAATTTTTATTTTTTATTACCATAAAACTATTATTAAAGACGAGTCACCCACAAGACCTCCCTTGTGAAAGCTTACAAAGAATATCCTTAATTTCAATTGTGATAAATATTGTTCAAATTCTATAATGTAAGACCTCCCTCCCCATGGAAGTGCAAAAGATGATTTAATTTTTTTATCTTATAAATATTGTTGAAGACCCAATTTAATCTATCCTTCCTTATGAATACACTTTTACCAAAATAATTAATAACTAAATTCGCAGCATCATGTATCGCATTTAACAAATTAATTATAATTATTCTGATAAAAAGTGCATCTAGAATGATGGATAGACATTACCCCCTCGTGGAAAGCCTACAAAAGAATTTATTTTCATTTATGATACATATTGAATAAGTTCTAAACCCTAAACTTAACCCTATAAGAATTTATTTTCATTTATGATACATATTGTCAATCCACCTAAACCTACTGCACCTACAATTTCGACAAAGATTAAAAAACAAAATAGGCGTAAGTACTAGAACCCTAGCCAGTGCTGGCAGAACAACAAACTCGAAACCCTGCGTCATAATTTTCACTGATTAAATGGCATATCGAATAATTCCACTAAAACAAATATGTTTAACGCGATTTACTATCAAATCATGACCGTGGTGCAATCAAATAGATTATACTCACCATTGTTTGAAAAAGAAACGCGGAAATATTTTGCAAATCATTTATTACCTGTTACAAAGCCTTCCCGCAGAAAAATCCTCCAACTCGGCACCGGACAAAAGATTAGTAAACCGTGGGCGATCAGATCAGATGAAGCCGAATGTCGAGAAAAATGTTGTACGAAATATACAAAGATTAGATTCAGAGGAATTTGCAGAGGGAGTTGTATCTAAAACCCTGGGCTTCAAACCCTAAATCTTGTCACGAACGTACGAAACCTTTATATAGTATTTTCCCTTGCGGCAAATCCACCCGACGCGTGGAAGTAAGATAAATTTGGGAGTTTCAGGGTATATCTACTTTAGTTATTTAAATAACTAAAGCAATTAAAAAACTAGATATAAGATTAAATTAGATTAATTTATGTTTAGGTTATCTAGATTAAATGTTATTTTAAAAAAATAAATATAAAGTGAATAAAGGTGTTTAGTTTGATAATTGACGATGAATAATTTTGATGAAGATTTTAGAATTTGAGTTGTTTTTATTTAAGAATGGTATTTATATGTTTATGTAATGTTTCAAATTCTATATAAGATTTATATATTATTCAGGGTCAAATTTGTGTGTTCAAGTCCTTTGCACATTTGTGGATCTATCCTTCTATTACACAAAGTGAATCTTTGTGATTCTATGTTACTACTATCTAATTTGTTGAATTCGTGTTTGTCTACCATGATATTTATGAATACTTCTTAAGGATTGTTAAAATCACAAAGGTTTACATTCTCTTAGGTTAACCTTTGAAAAAGAACCAACTTTTATGGTCATGTCAATGATAAAAAAATAGCAAGCTCTAGTAGTATAAATGCTCCTAGGATGAATATTCAAGTTCCAATTCTTTCTAATGTGCCAATTCCAAAATTTCTAGTGATTGCATATTGGGATGAGAGAGGATGTTTAAATGTGAGAAGATATGAAATGAATGTAAATGAATTTCTTTAAATAGAAAGACATAGCAAAAAATCACAAAAATGTGTGTCTAGGCTCACAATGTTTGGTGGAATGGGCATGAGGTAGCCAAGTTTAAGTTTGAATTTTAGAAATTTAGGGTTAGATCCATAAACACAAATTTATCCCACACCTATAGAGATAACCTCAGATGATGAAATAGTGAAGTTTATGCATAGAATGGGTGTTCAATCATAGATGGTGTCATAAATGTGGTATGTATGGATAAGTGTGCATATATGAATAACATGTGGATAAAGGTGTGGGGATGTGTGTGTGGAGGGATAGGTTATGGCTAAGGGAATAAGCCCAACTTTGCACAAGATTGCACCATGTGTTAATATGTAATTAGATTAATACATTCTCTCAAAATTAGCACAAAACTAGATAGAAAATGGATGGGCATTCTAAATTTCACCATTACATTTTTCCCTCACTTTGATGTGCATGTGAATCTTATAATCACTTATCTTAAAGTGTGTAGCACTCATAATATCAATATTTGGACATAAAAGGATATCTTGGGCCCATGCAAATTAATGGACCTTGTTGAATGTCATAAGTCCATCCTTTAGTGTGTGCACTCCACAAGGACATAAAATAGAGGGAAAATATGCAATGAGTAGCTTCAATCTCATGAGTAAAAACAAAAATAATTGCAAGTTAAATTTTACTATCATTAATCATAAGTGATATAAGAGGGAGAGGATGAAGTAGGATTAGAGAGATTCCACCTATACAAAAATTCAATAAGCTCCACCTCACCTAGTAGTTACAAGATATTAGGGTGCATGGGGTGTTGGTATGTCATGTGATAATGATTTATATGGTCGTGGCAATAAGTCTTTGTGTAGTAGTAGTGTCAGTATCTAAAATATTGATCATAGGAATGCAATATATGTCATCTATAATTAGTTCCATTTATAGGAGGCAAGGAATTGTAGGAGAGGAGAAAATAGTATATGAAATATAAATTTAAACTAAACTTGTAAGTGTATAAATCATGTAAGACCATAAGTGTAATAAAAAATTTAGCCCTAGAAAACCATTTCCATGTTTTGCATGAGTTGATAGTTAATCAACCAACACAATTAAAATCAACCACACAATTTTGTAAGTGATAAATAAAATATGCACAAAGGATGACATAATTTATGCTAGAGATTAGCTAACCATGAGTTGGAGAGTTGGTTAAAATTCTTATAAAACCCAACATCATAATAAAAAGATATGTTTTGTTCTTAATACTAAGTGATTTTCTTAGCATTAATTGAATGGTTACAAGTCCATAATTGATCACATAGAGTGATATGAATGGATTTAATTTCTTGTATCCACATGTATGGTTTGTGTTAATCTTTCATGTCTATTTTTTTTCTAGGATAGATAGTTTAACACATGAGTTTCTAGCAAGGGTATTGAGCCCTTCTTATTTTTTAAATGAGGCTTGAGACTATGAGCTAATGTGTTAGGAAACTTAAAATATGAGTTAATCATGTAGTGGGATAGATAGAAATAGACAAATGGTTAATATTTTGGTTTTGTTGTTGAGACCCTTTATGAGGCTTTATGATTAAGAAGATGTCTTGAAAAATAATATGATAAGATCTACAAATGGTTCTCATGCAAAGTTAGAGAGTTTATTGAAGCATAAATACTTACAAATTACTATGAGAGATTTTTTTGGTAATGATCTATTTGAATAATTTTGGGTCATATTATTTGAGGCCATATACAATTGGTTATTTAGATGGATTTGCAAGCATTTAAGTATTCACTAGTAGCTTATTACTTGGATTCTTAATTTAATTGATTGGATAAAGTACTTTAATCCGGTATGAACATGCACCATAGAAATATTCATGAAATATGTTGTTAATCCCTATATTTTTTAATTTGTGGTGTCATCCTACATATATCAATCAAGGAAGCTTTGAATAAGTTTCTAACTCCTTTATGTCATTTGTTGTTTAAATAGATTTCACTTTAGGTAAAAAATTTGCTACTTGAAAAATGTGTTGAAGCTCTCTCAATGGAGTAGTCCACTATTGCTCTAAATGGCATGTGGTTGAAGGCATGGTTAATTCATAAAGTAATAAGAAAAATGAATAAGGAGATTGATTAAATTATTAAGTGTAAAGATTTCCAAGAGAATTATTAAAGATAGTGAGAGGTTATTAGTTAAAGTGATGGAAAATGGAACTAGGAAGATACAACATGTGTAAATAAGGTGATACAAATATAAAATCATTTATAATGAATAGTCTATGAATTTATTTTGAAGATGGATGGTTTGAGTGTGCCTATGTGAAGATCAACACTCTACCAAATGGAATGCATGTTTGTGAATTAAAAGTTATTGTCTTTGAGTTCAAGTGTATATAGTTAGATATTGATGAACCAAGTTGTTGCTCAAGACCACTGTTTCACATGGATTTTGTTCAAAGAAGAGAATATCTAAGTGATTGCAAAGAAGTGCATAATTAACAATGTGTATGTTGCATAAACATGGCCAACAAGGTATTTTAGAAGAGGTAATTAAACCTCCCTATGATAATATATTGTAATACCATTCTTGGTAACATTATTTCCAATTTCATAAACTTATCTTGGTACACTACTTTCAACTCGGAAAATTAATCACACCATCATATCTAGCAATACAAAATATCATATCATTTATGTGTGCAAGCCCACTATTATAAAGCCCTGCAGTAGAGAAAAAAATGCCTCTAGACACTATAAGGCATGTAAGATTGATTAGAGGGTGAAAGATATCAATGATGATGTCCAAAAAATATAGCCTCCTTAGCTAAAAACACATAAAATTGATACTTACACTATGCTACAAATGGCATGAAGGTGATCTTAGAGATAAAGTCAAGATGAATTCCTTGCAGAGTTTGATTATCCAAAAATGTCTTGAATGCACTAAAAAATGGAAATATAAAAACAAGAACTTGAAAGCACAAATAAAAAAACTCCTAGTTACCAACTTCAACTAAAAAATCAAGATCAAGTGTATTGTAGTGACTTGCTTGTGAAAGGATGTGGATGCAACTCAATAACATAACAAATGGTATTTTGATAAGGCAATTTGACAAAGTAATCTTGCATAAAAGTCTTGAATATAAGAAATTATTAGTGGAATGAGATTGTGACCAATGTCATTAGTATAGGTTAACTACACCCGATCCATATGAATTCAAGCATATTTAACCCACCACATCAATCCCAATAAGATCATTCACTACAAAAAAAAGACAAAGAAGCCATTAAAACTAACATTCTAAATCATGAAAGCTTGACAAACCTCTAATCTAAGACATTGAAACTCATCCTATTGGGGGAGTGGTGTCGCATTGATGTGGAATGGCAACCCTTTTCCTAATCCCTTGGATAATGAGCTTGTTTCAATCGATTCTATTGAAGAGAATCGATGAAACTGATGAGAGATATGTGATAAAACATTATTTAAATGCTAAATTAACATGATATATGCTAAGATGATCGATATGGGTTGCAAAGCTATTTTAAATGTATGCAATCTTCAATAGATTATGTAGACATCCAAATTTGACCACTCCCATATGGTAAAATACATCTCCTTTGTTCGTCTACTCCACCGATATTAATTAAATGACTTATTTAATTAATATTTCCCCTTTGCTTAAGGTTCCTAAAGTGTTTAATTTAATAATTAAATACCTTAATTTTCATCCTTTCCACTCTAAATTAAATAAGTATATCAATTTATTTAATTTAGTCATTTAGCCTTTTTGAATTTAAATCAATTTTAAATTCTCTTTTTTCTCTCTCCTTATCACATCCTCCATAATCTTCTTCTAATCTGGATTAGTTTAATTAATTCATGATTAGGATGTGCACACTTTTAATCAAGATTAATGTCACATCCTCCATATTTAGCCACTTGTCTCTAATCATTCGTTAATCTTCTTAATCACCTATTTGCACAACCTTAATCTAATCCTCTTTCCATCTTTGGTATGTCCTCCAAGTCAACCTTTCATAAGTGCTTTCTTTTTTAAGTCTTGACCTCTTCCCCATGTGAATTAAAAATTCACATTTATTCCTCCAATGCTTCCCTCTTCCCCACACATGTTGTTAGGAAATTATAAATTCTCTCACAAGTCACATCAGTCACATGGGACAAGGACCTCCTTTATGAGGACCCTATCTTATCCCCAAGGTACTTCCAATCATGTGAATTTAAAATTCACGTTTATTCCCCCAACAACTTCTCTCATCCCCGTGATGATAAGAGAGGACTTTCTAAAATTCTTCACTCATCACCATCATCCTCATATGGGGACAAGAACTTTTATAGGAAATCTCCCCTAATCTCAAGGTACTTTCAAGTACCTCCACATCACATGTCCTTGTGACACCTCATCTTCCAAGTGGCAGGATGTGAGGGCTTGTGAGTCCTCAACTCACTACAGCCCTCCATCTTGTCCATGTTGGCTAAATCCTAGCCATTGAATTCTCTAGAGACTCTTCCCTTAAAATGGAAGATTTTCTCTCATTCAATTCATAATATCCATTCACAATTCAAGCTCTAGAACTTACTCAAACTCAAACATTCAATCACTTGCATTCAACCTCCATTGTTGCACTCATCAAGCTTCCATTGCATGCATTTTCACTTGCTTATCCAAATACCCACATCTTTCATTGCATTCTACATCCAATTTACATCACTTTGCATATCATTTTATCATATTTTCCATCAACAAGCACACAAATCATCAACATCAAAGGGCCAACCAAGAAGATCAACTTGAACAAAGGTATATTCCTTGCTTATTTTTTCTTTTGTTTAAGTTCAACTTAGGCTAATCTCGAAGTGTTGTGTGTATTTCTCCTTTGCGTTTCTATTGTTTTGCATATTTTAGGTTTAGAAAACACGTTACATTTTGCATTCTAGTTTAATGGCTACTCATTTCTTAGGTGTCATCCCTATAATTTAGTGCATAATTAAGATCCGAGAGCACTATTTTCAGGATACTTAAGAATAGAGGAAGATGGAATGGCTTTAAGGAATCATTTTATCGAATTGTGTTTGTTAATTTAGATTTCCTTAATATAATACATTGCATCTATTGTCTGTTGTTGATTAATTTATTTCACATATTTTCTCACACACATAAATTGGCGCCCACCATGGGGCCTAGCCCCTATTATTTTGATATTTTCTGGAAAGTATGCTTTACAAGTTCGGACGCAAGTTTCTTTGGCACAATTGCTAATTCCTCCGGTGCACCCAAAATATTCTCTGGTGCATTCACCGACTATTTCGGCACAACAAGGCATTTCTTCGGCACATCCACGCCATTTTGTGGTGCATCAGGGGGTTTCTATAGCGCATTTACCACTTTCTATAGCATTTAATGTTTTTTATGGTGCATTGACTTATTTTTGCAGCGCATTTACCTTTCGGTGCATCAACTTATTATAATGGCGCATTTGATTTTTTCTACAAATTTATTTCGGGTCTGAAAACTAATGGATATTTTTCTATTGTACAGGCTTCATAAACGCTGCCAGAGACTTTGCTGAAACTCAAGAATGCTGCCAAAGAAACATTTATTGCAAACTAGTGATAAATTTGGTGCAGGGGCTGGAGTGATTTGTGTTTTATTTCCTTTTTGCTTAATTTAGGAATCTAGACTAATTAGGAAGGAAAAGAACACCATGTCTATTGTGTGTATTGAATGGTAGGAATATGCTCTCTCCTTAACTGGGTGACCAAAAAGCCAAACCCATTCTTGTTTATCTACGAGTGTGAGTGGAGTATACAACGTGTGTTCTCTCTTTATTCATGCAGAATAAAGATTGATCAAACTACGGGTATACTTGCTTGCTTTTGTTTATCTTAGAGGGTCTGCCTTGTGGGAAAAAGTAATCACCCAAGGGAACAACCCAACCGGTAACACGCTAAAGCCAAGCGACTTCCAGTCGGTATATAAGTGTGGGTACTTGTTGAAAGGCAAGTATCACAAGGATGGTTCCGACGAGAAGGGCAGTAATGGTCTCTTGTCGCATGGATCATCCCCCATGAACGAAATGTACGTACTAGAACCCTTGTTATAGATTACCCAAAAAAAAAAATCTATTCTTTGGTGCAGCAATGGTCATTGCAAAGGCATCCACATTCTCACAGTTTTTAGTAGAGATGATTAGCTTGCCATGGGAGTTTTATGGGGGTTGGAAGCTTGGTTGACTTGAGAAGTGAGTGCACTGTAAGGGGGAGCCCATGTGGCCAAGCTTCTGAATTCATCCACTAAGAATAAGTGCGGTTGGAGTAAAATCCACGTGGAATCCAAAAGAATACAGTCTTAAACAACCTTAGGATTGTACATGCTTGATTGTATTTTCCAAAGTGTTTTTAAAACAAACTTCAAACAAAACCTTACACACTACAAGTGCAAAACTGCGATTTAGAACACATCATTTGAAACAAACCATTATTTGACTGAAAACTAGAAAAATCAAGTAAACTAGCATTAAATTGTTACATTCCCTAGTTCGATGCATATACTATTTATTTTGGCACATTTATTGCTTTTTCCAGTGCATATATCCTCTGTTACAATGCATTTACTGCTTTTTCCAACACATTTGCCTGCTGTTATAGTGCATTCACCACTTTTACCAGTGCATCCCTTTAATTATGTGGCACATTTACCAAATTTTGTAGTGCATACACCTAAAACTTTGGCACATTTGAGCTATTCCCTAATGCATATACCTAATTTTGTAGCGTATTTGACCTTTTTTGTAGCACATACAAGCCATGCTATAGCGCATCTACCTTTTAGTGCATACACTAACTGACTATTACAACATATCCACCAAAATTCATAACCAGAGAGCTGAATTTGACTCTTATCTAACATTTTGAAACCAAATTTAGGATTTTTTTTCCATAGAGAATTTCTTTCCTCATCTCAACATTGTTGTAAACTTGGAAAAACTAGCATTTACAAGTGAAATCATTTACCTAAACTTTGACCAAACATCTAAAAGTTCCCAATCATCATCAAAATCCAAATTTGATCATCAAGTTGAGTTTCTCCATCAAGATTTATCATCCTTCATCCAAAAACAACACACTTTACATCAAATTTTATTACCTTAGTCCCATCAATAGGATTTATTATTCTATTTGACTTAGGCATTCCTTCGCACCTTTAAACAATGATAAAACTTTAGCAAACCTTCATCACTTGCATGCTCGTTTTAACAAGACCCCAAAAAGCATAAACTCAAAGAACAAGAAATTGAAACTCAAACCATCATGGCTGAGGTTGAAGGAAATTCTTTTCACAAATTCGACCAACCTGAAATAGATGAGGATCAATTGAATGCTTTAGCTCATCAAATGAAAAACCTTCAACAACAAGTTTGTGATATGCAAAGGGAAACAACCATAGAGAGACTTTTGCTACCAAACATTTGTTCTTATTCCTCTGACAGAAATCTGGACATGACACCTTCTCCACCAACAACTACATCATCCAAGTTCAATTTCTTTGAATTCTTGAAAAAGTTAAATGAGAAGCCCAAATCAAAGTCTTCAAACACAAATGATATTGAACAATCTTACCATGTCATGCATCCATCTTCATCTCCCACAAGTCAAAATAAATCTCAGGATTCTTTCACCCAAGTTAATGATGCCATCCAACCACCTTCTTCTATCATATCTTCTATATCTAATGATTCATGTCAATCTCTCAGTCCAAACCATGTTGTCATAGACCCGTCTACACCTCAAGATCAAAACATTCTTTCCACTTCATCCAATGATACCAAAATTCCACAAGTTCTTCCAATATTTGACCAAGACCCCATCTCTCAAGAATTCTATGATGATCCCCTCCTTTCACTTTTCATCCACAATGATTCCTCTCCATCTCAAGAGAAAATTATTCTTCCAAGTCCTCCTTCCACCACATCTAATGAATCCATACCATCTCATGATTCCATTACATCCCAGGAGCATGATAGTTCTTCCATCCTATCTAACGATGTCCTACCATCTGATGATCAAGATATGCTTTCCACAAAATCTCATGATTCCTTTCCTCATCAAGATCAAGATATGCCTTCCATACCACTACATGATGATTCCACACCCAATAAAGAGAAAACTACCCCATCTTCTACACCTTGTGATCCTTTTCAAAGTCAATATCAAAACACTCCATTACCCCCATGTCAAGATCCTATCACACCTATACTAGCCATCCATGAACCCCACACCTACAAATTGGGATCCTCCACCTTCATCCACTCTGGTTTACTTCCAACACCTATCCTTTCATCCATATCATAACCTCCCCAAAATGGACTTGCATCTTGTTTCACAAACAATACATATCCCATTGGTATACAAATGTGTCAAAGTGTGAACTACAAAGGAAAAGGATTAGGCCTTCATGAACAAGGTATCCTAGAACCTCTTTTTGCTCAAGAAAACCCATATTTCCATGGCCTTGGTTATACACCTAAGTGTCCTAGTCCATCAAACCTACCATCTATATTAGGCCCTCATCCTAATCCACCAAACCTTCCATCTATCCTAGGTCCTCATCCTAGTTCATCAAACCTTCCATATATCCTAGGTCCATATCATATTCCTCAAGAACAAGGCACACATCCTTGATGCCCTTTCAAAATTCTACCTCCAACAACTCATCCATGATACCTCCATACCATTCATTTCCATCCATCTCTCCTATTGCTCTTGGAAGCAATTTGGGTGCCAAACGTCAAAAGCTTCCATATCAAAATTCACATGTATCAAAGGATCAACATGTCTCCTCAAAGAGGCATGCAAAAATAAAAGAAACTTTGATACATAATCAAAATAAAAATCAAAAAGGCCACAAAGGCCCATCAAAGCAAAAGGAAAAATTTCCAAGGCCACAAAGGCCCATAAATGAAAAAGAAAAATCTCAAATGCCACAAAGCAAAAATCAAAATCAAAAGTCATGTGGATTCCAAAAAGTCTCATAGAAGCAATAAAATCTAAATTGGCATCCAAATTTTCTAATCCAAAAGCTTCCTCCATTTTGCCATCTAAAAACCTCTGATCTTCCAAATCCATTTTTCCTCCATCATTCCACCACCCTTCAAGGTGTGTGTCAATGTTGATCTTGCCATCCTTTCCATCTATCCATCAACAAACCTTTCAACCTCCTATCCATTATCCCATCATACCCTAAATCTGCCAACATTTATGAATTTAATTCCCATTGCTATGGTTTATTAAAGGAATATTTGGTCATGAAACTTGATGCTTAAGTCCTTCCTCCATCTCCCTATCATCCATATCCTATTTTCCATATTCCTCTTGCACTCTACACTAGGGGGCAAGTTTTGTCCATCTTATCATTCCTTACATTTCCACCTTTGATCTTGACAAGGTTAAGGATCTCCTTGAACATCATATATCTTATCCTATATGCTTTATCCATATCTTTCGTACCATATCTTTCATCTTATCCATATTCCATCATTCTATCTAGATACATCCTTTCTTCCCTTCATTGGTCTTGATGAGGAATAGAGGCAAAGTACTTGGGCCTTGTGTTTGTATCCTATCTAATTGATCTTGATCATCCCATTCATTATCCTTATCCTCGCTTTCTTCTATTCCATATCTCCTAGCTTATCAAAATCCATGTCATCATGTCCCTTTGCAACCTTGAATCTTATCATGTAAATCATATTTGAGCCGAGCTATAAAACATTATCGAATCCTCATATCTTTTGTCGATCAATCATCAGCAATCATCAATATTATCATACTTAGAGGAAATTAGTGATCCTAAGTACTTATCATCATCATGCCTTATGGAATCAATTATTCTTGGTATCTTAATCAATCAATCATTATCATCTTTCGACAAGAGATATGTTGCTTGTGTGACAAGTTTTGTAATGAATCTTTCATTTTGATCTATCATTTATCCATGGTTGCATTACCTCTTTTGTGGGGCATTGTGTTCCTTCAATCAGTCATATCATATCATTCCATCTTAAATATCTTGAGAAAATCTGAAAAAACCAAAAAAAATCAAAAAGAGAAAATACAAAAAAATCATAAAATCTGGAAAAGGTGCAATAAAAGCAAGTGGTGAAAACCTGGCAACAGGTGCTATTTGTGATAGGCTGACTTCTTCCTCTATTGGAACATGTGTTGACCACATTGGTTTTTTTGCTATCACTATCCACATCCTTCATTTGAGCCTCGTGTACATATTATGTTGTGTCAGTCGTGTCTCACTTTGGCTTGTCGATCATTGTACATATCCATAATAAAATTGGTTTGTTTCCACTAGGGGAAAAATCTTGAACTCACTAGGGGCAATCCATATTTGAGCTTAAAAACAACAAAGAAACAACAGTACAACAACATGGTGAAAAAAAAAAAATCAAATGGGTTACAACTTTGAACATCAATCAGACTTACCAAAAACAATAATCTGAACTAACAACAAACAAGATCAATCAAAAACAAATTTCATTTGGTGACGGTACTCTGAATCACAGTTTTATCACTTTAACACAAATGTTCAAAATTATTTTCATTATGATTGTTGTTATCATTTCTCAAGAGCAACTCAAGGATGTCAAGAACTAGAGAAGCTATGATCGAGAATGATATTTTTCTTTGCCTGTTTTTTGTGAGTTGATCATTAATACTAGGTGAATCCTTGTGGGACATGCTCTATAAAGTATCACTGATGACATTCTGGATTCACATAGGAAAATGGCTAACTCTTGTCTGTTTACGCAAGGAATGCTCATGTCATCTCGATTCAATTATACCTAGATGCTTGTGTTAACTTGCACTATCAAACATCATGAAAGTAGAACTCAGGTCATCATGGTCTAATTATACCATCAATGTTTGTACTCACTTTCAACATTTTAAAAGCTCAATGATGATACCAAGCACAATAAATTAATTACTGGGATGACAACATTGCATTGTTAGAATTGCATGTTTAGGTTGCATTCATGCTAGGTGTTGCAGTGGTATTTATAGATTTCTCCAAGGCTAGTACAATATTATGAGTGATGTTATTTCTATCATTAATAGATTGAGTACACTTGACATTACCAAAAAGATCATTCACATTTTAGTTACCTAGGAATTTAGGACATCATTCATAGCATTATCATATCATTTTGTCATTCATCTAGTCATTAGGTCATATATTTTCATTATGAAAATCCAAAAAAAATACATTGCCATGTCATTTTCTAAAGCATTCATTTTCATTAGATCATATATTTGCATCATGAAAATCCAAAAACAAATGCATTGATCATATCATTTCCATCCATCTACAGTTAGTCATACATTTGCATCACAAAACATCCACATATGTAAATTTCCATTCATCCATTTCATACATGCATTCATATATTTGCATCAGAAAATACAAAAACACAAAGCACCATACATATCATACATCATAATAGCATACATCCATAAGAACATGTAGAATTATCCATCATTAATTATATCATCCATACATCCATTTCATATTTTGCATCATATTTGCATCAGAAAAGTACAAAAAACATAGCATTTATCACATTCCATTCACATAGTAAAATTCATCATATAGGGCATATAGGCATCATTCATAAAGCATCATAGAATCATAATGCATGTTGCATCCATAACATATCATATCACTATCATATAAAACATCACATCACATATATAATAAGAAATCAAATGTATCCATCATGATCAACACACATAAGCACATAGGTCAACCATCATCATCACTGCATATATATCTCAAAATAATGTCAAATGTACAAGGATATCTGAATATGAAGAGGTACATCATCAAGTATTAGTACATCATCAATTCTCAGTACATTAATCAATCATATACTAGGGAATATCAATCAATCAGAGAAGTCAAACCACATCGCCCAATCAAATCTGAATCCTCTTACACCAAATGTGGAAATCCTCCTATGATCGTAACATATCACAAATCAACAATCTTATCAATCATCAATCTATCATTGATCCTCACCTATCATGAGGTCAATCATCATTATCCTATCATTGATCCTCACCTATCATGAGGTCAATCATCAACTATCACATCAACATCATCAAATCATCGGCTGAATGCGATCATCAAACATCAAACACAAGGAGGCAACACATGGGCATCAGTTAATTGGGGCAACTCAATTCTTCCATATTGGGAGATAAATCTCTGGAATATCATCAAATCCGAATTTCATCATTGACATCATCACAAATCAACGAAAATTTTTCAAAAATCATCAAAAATCTTTTTTTCATCAAAAATTCTTTGATTTATCTCCCAAGGGGGCATATATTTGTGATCTTCTGAAAATTGCCATCTAAGGCATCGTCAAAATTTTAGTAGCACTGGTAAATTTTTCTTTGAAGTAATGTGTAAACACATCACTTCAAAGAGGGGCAAAATGTATTCATCCAAAATTGGTCTGGAGAATATTAATTGAATACTAGTTATTTGATAAATAAAAATCTTTATTTCCTCTACTGTATAAATTTAACTAAACCACTTTCTTCATGATTTAATTAAATAAATAAATTTAACTAATTTGTTTTACTTGATTAAGTCCCTCTCATTAAATTTGAATTTTTAATTAAAATTTTGTCACATTTCTCCATATTCTTCTAACCTCCTTCCACATCATCTTCCAACTCACCATGTGTCACATGAAAATAATTATTCCTAATTTCTAAAAAGGGTATTTACCCTCAACAATCTCAACCAACTCAAGGACATATGGCTTCTTTTTTCCATTTATTCTTGTCTACACTTAGCAAGTTTGTGCCATTAAAGGGGACAACCTCCTTATTTCTCTCCAACTTCCTCATTCTATCTAAGATTCTGAGGGCTTTCGAGTTTGGCAGTGCCTAGATTAAATGGGTTATGAGTTGTGTTACTTCTTCCTCCTTCTCTATGCTTGTCAATGGAGAGCCTTTTGATCTTTTTGGTGCACCTAGGGGCCTTCAATAATGGGATCCCTTATCCCCATACCTATTCATCTTAATGGTTGAGGGACTTGGAATATTTATTAAATCTCATGTGGAGCTTGGTCTCATTCAGGGTTGGTGTTGGGGCAATAATTTACCCCCCAATCCCATCTCCACTTTGTGGATGACACGAATGTGATAGGCATGGTTGGAGTGGATGAAGCGGTCAACTTGAGGAAGGTTCTAGATAGTTATTTGGTTGCTTTGGGACAAAGTATTAATGAGAGTAAGTCCTTTATTTATTTCTTTAATACTCCTAAGCTTATTCTGAAGAGAATTGCTACAGTTCTCATATTTCAGATTGGCTCACTTCCCTTTTTCTATCTTGGTATTCCTCTTATTATTTGCACGCTTCCAAGGTTGTTTTGGTAGGATGTTATTGAGATGTTTCACAAAAAGGTTAGTCACTAGAGTTGCAAGTGGCTCTCTACTGCTAAAAGAGTGACTCTTTTGAAGTCTGTGGTTCAGGTTCTTCCTTGGTACAGGTGCTTTGCGTTGTCTGCCCCTACCAGCTCTATCAAAGAATTTGAGAGCTTCTCTCACCAGTTTCTATGGTCCGGTAACCTTTTCTTGATAAAGTGGATCTTGGTTAAGTGGGATTTTGTGTGTCGATTAAAGCAGGAAGGTGGGCTTGGGTTGCATCAAGCTAATTTGAATGGGCAAGATTTGGTGGCTAAAATTTATTAGAGATGTTACTCTCAACAACATAAAATTTGGGCTAAGATCTTCACCTCAAAATATCTTGGGTGTGTGGAGAGTGTTGATGTGCCTAGATTCAGCCTCATGGGTAAAGGTTCTACAATTTGGGGTACCCTCAAAAGGGGATCCAAGCTAGTTAAACACAGGTTGTTTTGGATTTGCAACAAAGGCTCAGATGCTCTCTTTGGTTTGATTCTTGGGATGGTCACCTACCTATCATGTCAAATCACCCTCATTTGCAGGATTTATGTAGGAATTTTCTTGAGCTCAAATGGTGTGGAGTGGTTGATTTCAAAACCCCTTATGTTCTTGCTCAAGCTATTGTGTATAGGTGGAAGGACCCACATGAGTGGCCTCCTGGGGGATCAACGGAGGAATGTCAGGAGTTGGCCTCCATTCTGGCTAGAAGGTTTTGTAACTCTCTTTTGGAGAGGGATGTTTTGGCCTGGGGTCATACTCGAAAGGAAAATTCTCTATTACCTCTAGATATCAAGTGTTGGATAAGCAGGTTTTTGGGTGTATGAGGGTCCCCTAGTGGAAACAAATTTGGAATAAATTCTCTTGGCCCAAGTGTAATTTTTTCTCTTGGTTGGTGGTTTATAATAGATGTCTAACCTAGGAGAATCATTGGAAGCATGGTTTTCAGGGCCCCTCTATGTGTGTCATGTATTTCAATAATGATGAGATCACTTCTTATCTCTTTTTTAGTGTTATTTTGCTAGGATGATTTGGAATTTATAGTGGGAAGTTTGGAACCAACCATGTAGACACACCTCTTCTTTGGTTGGAGTGCAATCACAAGATATTTCTAGATAAGAAGCTTCAGGTTCGTCTAGTTTGGATGAAAATATTGGGGATTCTTCATGAGACTTTAGTTTCTAAGTGTGATCTTCCAGTCTCTGTGGATCCTAGAGATATTGGAATGGTTAAGACTTTGGGTCTTTTGGCTAGTGAAAGGGGTGGGCCTAGGCTTGGGTTGATTCAGAGTGCTAGAACGAAGGTTCTAAGAGATGGTCATTAGAAACCCCCTCCTTTTGGGGTATTGAAGATTAACACTAATGGATCCTCTAGAGGCAATCTTGGTCATGTTGGGGTTGGTGGCATCAATTGGTAGGGATAGTTTAGGAGTGGTTGAGTTCTTCTTCTCGATGTATAGAGGTCAACACTAATTTTATGGAGGTTTTGGCTATTCTATTGGCTTTGAAACTGACTTGTGTCCTTGGTTGGAGGAAGATAATTTGTGTCTAACTCTCATAGTGTGATTGACTTGTTGAATAAGCACCCATTAGATGATGTGAATTGGAAGTTGCTTGTGGTGGTAAAGCAAATCATTTCTCTAGGTGGTGTCCTAGATTCCATCACCTTTTTCCATATCCCATGGGAATGGAATAAGGTGGCTAATGGCTTGGCTAAATGGGCATCAGAGTGGATGGGGACTTGGAGTGTGGAAGACTAGGGATGTCTTCCTAAGGATCTTTCTTAGGAGCTAGAGGACTTGGTTATGGAGGATATGAGATGTTTCTTGGGAGTTTCTTGATGGCTCTATAGCTGGTTTTGACCCTTGGTGGGTCGATTGTACTCTTTTGCTTTGTACTGCTTTCTTGGATCAATACATTTTTTACCTTGCTTTAAAAAATTATATGATGATAAATAATAGAAAATAATTAATAAATGGTATGATGAAAATTATTAGTCGATAATTGGAAGTGTAATTTTTTAGTCTAGGTTTTTGCCTTCTTTGAGACAATGTTTAAAGTCACATTATTTTAAAGAAAATAGAACTAGTTAAAAAAGAAAAAAAATATAAGATATGAAGAAAGTGATGATAGGCCCCAAGTTGGGTAGGACAAGAAATGACAATTTTAAAATTGGAATAATAGATTATGCCCCCTTGAGAGGTTATTTATGTAAAAATTGTATGGGTGAGCTCTTGAAAGAAGAGATGTGAAGAAAAAAATGAAGGATGCAAAATGATTGAAGAAAAATATTGAGAGAAAAAAATATGGATGTAAAAAACATGATTATGGATGATGATGAACTTATTATGATGATGTGTTATGTTGACTTTGGGTTTAGCAATGTTTATTTGATATAGAAATGAATGTTATGCGCCAAGGTATATAAGTGTAATGTCTAAAATTGCACCCTATGTAATTTCTCATTATATAACCTCCCCTTTAGCCTAATTAAATTCAATAATGCAATGTCCCCTTTACCTAACCTTAATCTTGTCTTTACCCTTTCCATTTTCATTCGTTTAAGTGAAATTTTGTCATGGATGACCACACATCACATAGGTGTCTATTCATCATGTGAATGTCCTAAAAAGATTCATGCATGTATAGCCATTGGGACATTACACTTCTTATTTTCCCATGAAGTTTAACGCTCTTGCAACTTGCAAAAACATTGAAAACATCCCTATGCATGTCTTTTCTCCTTTCAAACCTTCTATTCCCTTATTATTGCATTCTATTTGATCTCACATTCACTCTAGCTCATTATTTCACTCTCATTCTCACATTCTACACCATTTGCTATCACTCTCTTGCACTCTTTGGATCTCTACATGAGCACTTTGGTTCTCTTGGCACATCTAGGAAGTTGCATGCTCTTCCTTTCGACATTCATGTTCACCAAAGGAGGGTAACTATGATCTCCCTATTCCATTATCATTTTTATTTTGATACTTATTGTTACTTTCACTTGTATATTATCATATCTATCTACTTTCTTTTCTATTATATTTTATGTCTATCTATTTGACCATTTGTGAAGGTGGGAACACCTACACAGGGGTTTGATTGAGGCAAGCCCCTAAAAAAACCCCAACAATTTTCTCATTTCTATGTGTGCAAGTTTCAAGGTTGGAGCATTATGGGAGGCTCCATTTTGTGGACCTCTTATGAGTCTCCTCTCTTTTCTTTCATTTTTATCATTTCCTTTCCATTTAGTTTAGTTTATATTTATTGTCATTATATTTTTATCATTGTGCTATTATGTTAGCTTAGTGCATCTTTGAGATTTGTCACCAAATAGATAGTCGGTTCTTTGTAGTTTTCTATTATAAACTTCGTTTTCAATCCGTACGAGACTAAAATGTGTCACAGGGACATCGACACATCACATTGTCATCCTTGATCGAGATCTTACTAGTTTTTCTAGAGAACCTCTACAACCTACTCTTTTGGTTTCTGAAACTCTTATATTTTTATTCTCATAAAACATAAAATACAAATAATCTCCCTTGTCCTTCCATCCTTGTTACCCAAGCTTTGATCCTTGAGGTAGTCAAGGAACATTTTCCCCTGACAAGGAGTGTCAATTTTCCTCCTCTACATTTTGGTGAACTTGACATGAACTGTCCTTACCTTAATCTTTTGTTGAAAAAATTTCTTCTCTTGTTTGGATATTTTCTTGACCAAGTGTTGTGACACTTTTATGAGTTTCACAACCCAGTCTACAACTTTTGAGCGCATATTTAGAAGAATTTATCGACACTTAGATAAGGGTTCAAGAAGACAGTTTAGTCCACCCCATTCAAGTCTTGAGTTTGATCGGTTCACTATGGGTCTAACACTTGGTTATTCTCCTCCTTTTGATTCCACTCATCTCAATAGAAGTTCAAAAAAACTCTCAACCAAACACCCCTTATGGATTTGCTTCTCCCAAAGATTATGACTCTACTTTTAGGGTCCCCTTTGAGTAGGTCTAGTCTTTAGACAAGAGGTTAAAAGAGTTCAAAGATTTTATAAGCAAAGATGATATGTACACTCAAGCTACTCATATTGTTTGTTGTTTGATGGACCTGCTTATCTTAGACCATAGAGGTCTTGAGCTACTTCAAGGGATAACTAACTTGTTAGAGACCAATATCCCCTTGTACACTTCTATCTTGGGCAACCCTTAGGATTTTCAATCAAAAATCACTAGGACACAATTGTATGTTCTAATACCAGGAGTGTTCATGCATATTGTAGACACTGGTCCTTTTTTACCTTCTTTCACCACTGCTGATAATACCAACACTATGCCTTCAAATGGTTCTGGAGTCAAATTGAATCACATCCCTTTAGGGTACGAGATCCCTATATTTGGAACTCAAGTCTCTGCCACCTCAACTAGTCAAGCTCCATTAATCAATCTTGTCCTAAATGTTTTACTATGAAACATGGGATGGATGCAATTGCAACTGGACAACTTGACTAGCTCTACCTCTCAATCTACATTACAACCATACTATCACCATAGTCCTTTAGCCCTCACCATTCTAAATATTCCTATCCCTTAAGGGATGAAAATCCTAAAGTTTGATAGGTACAATGTTAGAGGTGACTTGTAGACTCATGTCTCATCATTTATCACCATGTGTATTGATTTCTTCCATTAGGATGCCTTGTTAAAAAATATATTCCCATGATCCCTCAAGGATGTTGTGTTGGAGTGGTTCTGCTCACTTTCTGTCAACTACATCTTCTCCTTTGATCAATTGGTTAATCAATTCTTACAATAGTTTCAGGCAAACATTGGGCCAAATATCACTTTTACTGATCTCGTCCATTGTAAGTAGGGGGCTCATGAGAAATTAATTGATTTCATTGCTTGATACCACTCCTTGTTTTCTCAAATCTCTTACACCCTACCAAATTCTAAAGCCAATGTGTGTTCATCAAAAATATGTTGTCGGTGCTGAGAGAAAAAGTTTTGATGAAGTACCCCTCCTTTGCCATTTGTGTGTTGCATTGAAAGAATACCATAAAATAGTGACACAATACAAGGATCCCTCATCCTTCTGTCTTGATAATTGGCTAGCTGTGTCTATTTTTGGGGAACCTAAACGAAATAAAGTAGTAGTGAACATAGTTTTTGTTCCTACCAAAAATAACTTCACAAGATATAATAGAATCTTCATGAAACTATCTAAGTCATAGGCTAATCTTCTTCAAAAATGATTAAAATATGGTTTAATCTCTCTCCCCAAAATATGACCGTTGTCTAAACCTTATCCTATCTGGTACAATGCAAAAAAAAATGTCAATACCATCGAGTCTCTAGTCATGATATCAAACATTGTGTGTCTTAGATGTGTCATCCAAGATCACATAAATAGCAATACCATTTGAATCGATGGTAAAAAAAAAATTCAAATAAGTTTGTAGCCAAGCCTAGCAACCAATTATAGATATACACAAATCCTTTCCCTTCTCATTTTGCTAATCTAATAATAATTACTTATGCATCTGTTGATCCTAGCCCTTATGAGTATGTGAGCATTGTCTCATTCACTTTTACTCCTCTAGGTCATGTGGAAAAGATTCCTAACATAACCTTCACACCGCATGACTTGCCTCTTAATAGGGAAATTTCTCCACTTTACATCTTGGTTCAGATCAACATAAACATTGTGACCAATGTTATGGTTGACCCTACTAGCCAAGTCAACATTATTATAGAGGAGACCCTATTTATCAAAAACTTACATAAGGATAAGAATGAGGAGTCAAAGACCACTATCCATACTCATGATGGCTTTTTCATCTCACCCATTAGTGCTATCTCTTTGTCAGTCCTTGTTGGGCCTAAGTCTATTGATGTCTCATTTGCTATGATCCTTGAATCAAACCTATTCAAGGTAAGACTAGGTATTCTATGGCCAGTCTCCATGAATGTGGTCACTTTAGTTGTCCAAAAATGCTTAAAATTTCCTCACGACGACACAATGCATACTATTTAGGATACTGGATATAAACCAAGGGTGTTGTGTGTAAAGAAGCTAAGGTAGCAGAATAACTTCCTACACTAATATTGAGAGGAGAATAATGTAAAAATTTATAGATCTTTTCAATAATTACAAAAAATTAAAAAATAAATAAAAATAAATATTATGCACACCACAACATATTGATTTATGTGGAGAAAACCCTTTCGAGAGAAAAACCCCACACTCCAAAAACCACCCAATATATTATTCAAAAATCACAAATATGATAATAAACTTGTAGAGCAAGCTTCTCATAGGAGTATCACCAACCAAAGATCCAAAGGCAACATGACCGCTATTAGACTCTCAAAATACATCAAAATACATAATCGTAATATAACACCCTCATAAAAATAGGGTTGCATTCTAGGGAAAGACAAGCCAACAAAATATCTACCATTAGATCTAATACCTAATGATGAACTGTCCAAATTTACAATATATCATTAATTTAATGTATGCCAACAATTTAATATATTTTAAATTATTTTTGTTAACACTCATATTCCTCTCCACCCTGTGCTACCACTATAGGTTACACCTCTTGGTATAACTAGCATAGATATCTCAAATACATCCTATCAACAATCAAACTTATATAATTGCAAGGTTGAGAAATATTTTCCTTATAAATCCCCCACTTGTCAAACACCTTGCAAGAGAAATGAGAGGGAGTATAAACATTGTCTCTTAATTGCTAGGGGTCGAAAGGCCCATAGACTTTGAACACCGTCTACACTTCTCTATACTCGTAGGCTTAGTTAAAGAATCAACAACATTGATCAAAGTCTCTAGCTTAACAAGCTTCACCTTGCCATCTTTGACCATATATCTAACAAAATGATATTGCACATCAATGTGCTTGGTCCTGGCATGAAATATCGGGGTCTTAGCTAGACATATTGCACTTTGACTATCATAATAAATTGTCACAACACCTTATTTTATTCTAATATTTGAACATAGTCTCTTAAGCCTAATGGCTTCTTTACAAGCATGGGTAGTTGCCATATACTCAGCTTCAGTAGTGAACAAATCAACCACAACTTGTCTCTTACTCATCCAACTAATTGCACCACCAAATAAATTAAACACATAATCATTGGTGGAGTGTCTACTATCAACATCACCTGCCTAGTCTCAATCCACATAACCATGAATATCAAGGGAAATCTTGTCTTTAGTCAAATTACTATGATAACACAAGGAATACTCTGAGGTATCGTGCAAATATTTGAAGACTCTTTTAACTGCATTCCAATGAACTCTACCAAGATTAGACATATATCTAGAAAGAACTCACACTATTTGGGTAATGTCTAGTCTAGTACAAACCATAACATACATCAAACTTCCAACCGCACTCTGGTAAGGCACTCTACTAATCTCTTCCATATTTGATGGGGATGTTGGACAATACGAAATAGATAACTTTGTTCCAACCAAAGAAGGAACACACAATGGTCTATAATCTTGCATGTTAAACCTATGTAGAATTAAATTGACATACTTACTTTGGCCAAGCCATAGCTTTCTATTCACCCTATCTCTTCTAATTTCCATCCCAAGAATGTTTCTAGCTGCACCAAGATCTTTCATTTCAATTTTAGCTACAAGTGGAGACTTCAATTTTGAAATCATACTTTTTCTTTTGCTAATAAATAACATATCATTGATATATAATGCAATAAACAAGAAATGATCACCATCAGTTTTATAATAAACACAATGATCTGATTTAGAATGCTCAAATTTCAAACTCAACAAATATGTATCAAATTTTTGGCACCAAATCCTAGGACTTTGTTTTAGGCCATACAAATATTTCTTTAATTTGCAACCAATTTACTTTTACCTTTCACCATATAGTGCTCTGACTATGCCATATAAATATCCTCCTCCAAGTCACCATGAAGGAAAGTAGTTTTCACATCCATTTGCTCAACCTCTAAATCATAATCAACAACAATAGAAAGCAAAAATCTAATGGATATCATTTTTGCTATAGGAAAAATATTTCACCATAATCAATACCTTTAACTTGAGAGTAACCTTTCACATCCAACCTTGCTTTTTACTTCTCAATACCTCCATTTGAACCAATTTTTTTTCTTGAACACCCATTTGCAACCAATAGGTTTTCATCCTTCAGGAAATGGTACAAGATACCATTTTTTCATCCATGTTCAATCTTCTAGGATTTTGCATCATTCATACCTAACTCCTCTTCTACTTATCTGGGTTCATCCATGTTAGTATTCAAAGAAAAAATACATCTCCATTCATCAGGTGAATACCTTTCAGGTGGTTGTCTATGCCTTGTAGACCTACGAACAAGTTGATTTAGAGGTTCTTCCTCTTGTTCGGAAGATTTAGAGCTAGATGAGCTCTCCTCAACTTCTTGTCTATCTAGGGGTCTTGATTCAACTTTCTTGGGTGTAGAAGGAAGTTGAATTACATCTTCATGTTTACTTTGTTGTGGTTGCAATATAATAGAAGGCTTAGTTTCTCTAAAAATAACACTTCTACTATATATTAACTTTTGTGCAACAAGGTCCCAAAGCTTGTATACTTTCACACCATAACTATATCTGATGAAGATACATTTCACAACCTTGTTCTCCAAATTTTTTTGCTTCCCCTTTGACACATGTGCATATTCCTCATAGCCAAAAATTCTAAGATGCCTTAATGAAGGCTTGTGACCTGACCATGCCTCTATAGGTGTCTTATCAACAAGAGATGGTGTAGGATATCTATTAATCCAGTAACAAGTAGTAGCAATAGCTTCAACCCAAAACCTTTTTTCTAGACTAGCGCCGCTCAACATGTTCAAAGCCTTCTCCATCAATGTCATGTTCATTATTTTTGTGACTCCATTTTTTTATGGAGAATATAGAGTTGTCTTTTGTCTATTAATACCACAATCTTTACAGAATCTATCAAAATCATTAGAGTGAAATTCACTGCCATTATCAGTCCTCAAAAATTTTATTTTCTTTCTAATTTGCAACTCAACCATTGCTTTAAATTCTTTAAATTGACTGAACACTTTAGATTTACTCTTTAGAAAATATACACATGTCCTACTATAATCATCAATAAATGAAACATAATGTGGATTTTCCAATTGAAGGAACATCTATAATACTAAACACATCAGAATGAATAAGATCCAATACACCACAAGATTTATAAGAACTCAAGTAAAACTAAACGTGGTTTTGTTTTCTATAAATGCAATGCTCACATAAATCAAATTCAAGATTACAATTAGACTACCCTTCAATAAGGTTTTTATTTTTCAAGGTCCTTAGACCCTTTTCTCCATTGTGACCAAGTCTCTAGTGCCATAACATATTTTTCTCTATAGATAATTTTGATTTAGAAGAAATAGCACCCTTGGGTACCTAAAAGCCATAACCATCTACTAAAGATGAAACCCTCACCTCTTCCAATGAAGTAGCCACAAACTTGATTTTCACAAAAGTACTATTGTACTCAACATTGTATGCATCAAGCTTATGTAATGTGCCATATATGACATCTCTAGCAATTACCATAGCACCTCTAACCATGTGGCATCCTGCATCAAAAAATACTACATGCACACCTGCATCACATCTATTAGTTTGCTTGCATATAGCAAATTTTGTGGTAATCTAGAGATATGGAACACACTATTAATAATTTTTATTCTACCATCAGGAAACTTGATTCCAAATTTACCACAACCAATAATATTTAAACAAGAATCATCACCCAAGTACACCTTACCTCCATCAAATTATTCATATTCAGAAAACCAATGTCTATTAGAGGTCATATGGAAAGATGCACTTGAGTCAATTAACCATGCATCATTACCTATATGAGTTGCCAAAGCTACAATGAATGCATCACCATATTCCTTCTCAGACTTAGAATCAGAATCAAATCTCTTCTTTTTCTTCTTAGTAGTCCTTACAAATATATCCAAGATTATTGTAGTTCCAACAAATAACTGTGGACTTTCCAAGAGATTTTGATCTTCCCTTGGACTTGGATTTATCACTCTTCTCATTCTTCTTACCTTTTTCATTAGGTCTTCCATGAACATTTAGGGACTCCTTGGTACTAATGGATACCTCCCTCCTCATATCTTTAGAAAGAAAATAACCCTCCACATATTCAAGCTTCAAGATAACATAAGTACTCCCAATAGCCATAACAAAAGAATCCCATGAATTTGGAAAAGAACGAAGAAAGATCTGACATTTCTCCTCTTCATCCATTTTGACACAACTAATACCAATTGAGCCACCAAAATATTGAATGCTTCTAGTTGGTTTGTGATTCATCCACCCTCTTCCATTCTCAAGGAATATAATTTCTTCCCCAAGAAAATATTGTTCACTAAAGATTTGGCTTGATACATCTCACTAGGTTTCTTCCATAGTTTCTACGTAGAGATTTCTTCATGGACATTAATTAAAACAAAGTATGCCAAGCATAATTTGATTCAACCCTTGTCTTTATGATTTTGAACATCATATTGAGTAGCCAAAGTAGGATCTACAGGCCTTGAAACATTCTCATCAACAACATCCCAAAAATCTTGATCTATCCACAGATCCTCCATCTTTAGCTTCCACATCTCAAAATTATTTCTAGAAAATTTATCCACCTCTATTCTCCCTAATGAACTTGTCATTTGAAAAATCTTGCAAGATCACAAAGTGTCTTTTGCACAAGCTCCCACTCAAATCTGGATTAGTTCAAAAAATCCAACAACCCATAACTGAAACCAAAGGTGATTAGGCTCTGATACCACTTGTGAGGAAGCTAAGGTAGTGGAACAACTTTGTACACTAATCTTGAGAGGAGAATAGTGCACATATTTATAAATATTTTCAATAGTACAAAAAATTAAACAAAAACAAACATAAATATCATGCATAACACAACATAGTGATTTACGCAGGGAAAACCCTTTCGGGAGAAAAACCCCACACTCCAAAAGGTGTCCAATATATTATTTAGAAATCACAAAGATTAAAATATTCTTATAGAGCAAGCTTCTCACAAGAGTATCACTAAATAGAGATTTAGAGGCAACATGATCACTATTAGACTCTCAGAATACATCAAAATACACAATCGTAATACAACACCCTCATAAAAAAAGGGTTTCCTTATAGGGCAAGACAAGCCAACAAAATATCTACCATCAGATCTGAGACCTAAAGATGAATGATCTAGATTTACAATATATTTCGCTCCACGTCATGATGAACGATCTAGATTTAATGTATGTCGATAATTTAATATATTTTAAATTGTTTTTGTTAACATACATTTCGCTCCACGTCATGATGTCGTTGTAGGTTACACCTTTAGGTGTAACTAGCATAAATATCTTAAATACATCCTATCAATATTAAACCTTGTATAATTGCAAGGTTGAGACATATTTTCCCAACATCACATGGGGGCTTCTCTTTAGATCATTTTTGGGCTGCCCCTATCAGAACTTCACCACCCTATGGATACTTGTTCTATAAGGCCTATTACATGTACAAGATGGGAGCTACAACCCCTAATGTTGTTTTTCTACCTTCTTCTCATGCAATTTATATGAAGCCCTTTATGTGAATGCAGTAGCATGCCTTAACCTTTGCACCTTCCTCTTTAAAGGCTAAGGAAAAAAACACTCCCACACATAGACCTTCTTCCTCTTCTACAATTTCACAAACCTAGGTGGTGTCCTCAATTTGTTCTACTATGCCCAACATAGGAAAAGGAAAGGCACCCATGTTCTTCCAACTCCCGATTTTACCCACTATCCCCCAACCCATCCTATATGGTAAGGGGAAGCATACATCCAAAGTTGGTTTTTCTTCTATTGTTCCAACATCTCTACCTTTAAGGCCTCCTCTCATTCATCCACCTAATCCAAAAGAAGATAAAGGAAAAGGGCCTATAATCGATACCCTTGTCTCTATCTCTGTTCCTCCTCAGGAGCCTTCTCTTCTGTCGGCAATGACCATGAAGAATACTCCTTAGATGGAATAGGATCCCCCAAAGTCTTCTCAACCTACTATTCCTAGTGTCAATAGCCATCACAATCAACCTACATGTGAGTGTAAACATTAGTGGAAAGCATTAGCCTGGGAACGCGAGGCCTCACAAAAGACTAAGGGGGAACCTTCTAATCCTACTTCTTCTTCTACTGATTTTGTTTCTATTCTTGCTCATGTATTTGTATCTACTTCTATTCCTATCACCTC
This sequence comes from Sequoia sempervirens, assembly GCA_007258455.2. Classification (NCBI taxonomy): domain Eukaryota; kingdom Viridiplantae; phylum Streptophyta; class Pinopsida; order Cupressales; family Cupressaceae; genus Sequoia; species Sequoia sempervirens. Next base: position 443,003,499 of record VDFB02000015.1, read on the forward strand.
TATTTTTCTTTTGGCTTCTTTTATGGATCCGAATGAACCTCACTCCAAATGGGTGCAAGTTTTCATAACTCCTTCGGAGCCTCCCTTGATCACCTCTTTACCTAATCTTCCTCCTTTTCCAGAGCCCATCGACATACCGCATGCAAAGGTTGTTTCTACTGTGGTTCCTTTTCCTTCTCTTGCTTCTTTTACTTCTTATGTGAGGATTCTACATCCTCCACTTTGTTGGAAAATGTGCCTCAAACTTACTGACATGAAACTCTTGAAAGAGCAAAATCGGTGAGACCCTCAAAATGTCTTGCTGACTAGTAGTTGTGTTCTAAACTCCTGAAGAGGTTAGTTCGGTGTAACATTGGGTTTGTCTTGCCGACATAAGTCATCAGCAAGACATGGGCTATTGGAGTGAGATTCCTAATGTGTTCCAATTGTAGATCTCTTGTCGATGGGTTGGTTCCCGGTGATCGTCAAGAAGACTCTTGGTGACATAAGATTTTTGATGTGTTTTTTATGAACCTCTCAACACAGGCAGTGCATAGGTGCACTACCTCTCTTGAAAGACAATATTCCACAATCAGATTACAGAACACTATCCCAAGGTCTCTAATGTTAGGTCTTGACAGTGCTTGGAATATCTCAATTGTTTGATGTGATTTGCTAGAATCACAAGGCAAACTTACAGATGGATTACAAAGCATGGGAAGTTGGATCTTTAAATGGAGTTCCTAAAATGGTAGAGTTGTTATGCATTTGTTGCAGGTTCAAAAAATAGTCTTGAAATCCATTTTTATCATTGGATTTAGCTTTACAATGTGCAATGGACCTTAGCATAGGTCACTCATTAAATAAAATGAAAAAAGGCATGGAAGAGAGGAGGTTCCTAGTTCTGCAACTAATTGTGAACAATGATGATGGAGTTCCTACAATGGACAACTTCTTAGAAACAATATTCCACTTAACCAGAGATCTCACAGTCTCATGGAATTTGTGCTATCTTCTAAGGTCTGCAAATGTTTCATCTTTCATTCACCATGTGCATGCATGAATCAAAGATAAAAGTTTTGGAGCAACTTTGAATTCAAGCCCATACTAACTTTACACAGCTATCTACCATCAGCAAACAACAAAAAGTATGGACTAAGAAGTCATCTATACAGCAAGAATTTTCAAGATCATAGGACAACATTCTTAAAATCTACCAAAGCAAGAAAATAGTTAACTAGAACAATAATAAAACCTAAGTTAAACATCTAATGATGGAGATTGAATCAAGCAACATGTGAGAAACTTAGAAAATGCACCAAGTCAATGTCTTTTCCTTATAAATTTCTATAGCATGTCTTTACAACAACTCAACTCTCTTTGCAAATGAGAGGAGAGCCCTATTTATAGTGCCCAAAAAGTCAAATGAATGGCCAAGATTAATTCTCATTGTGTGGCCAAGATTCATTACAAAATAGGGTTTCACTTACCCCCAATATATCACAATTTAAAATTACATTTTGTCCCTTCCCTATTTTGTCCTCTAGTGACGGCACTATAGCATTTTGTCTTTTAGCTGATTGTTGTTTTACTGTAGCTACTCTTTAGGGAGATCTTCATTATTGACAGGGTTGTCCTCCTACTCTTTAGAAGTTGTGTATTCCATGAACTTTAGGATGACCGCCTGGAGCTTGTCCACTTCAATAATCTCATACCTTAGCACTTGGTAGCTCCACTCCTTCGCGTTATCCTCTAGCCTTTTCTAGTCCTCATCATACTTTGCGCCTTGGTCCTGGAATAGCTCTGACTGATCGAAGGCATGGGCAACAAAACTCACAAATTCCACTGTGATTTCACTAGACATCCTGTCCTCCATCTTCTTTTGGAAGTAAGGCTTCACCTTTTCTAGATCCATTTGCATTGCGGGCATATCATATTCTATCATCATCTTGAGATAACAAGCGCATTATGCCCTGATTTCCTTTATCCATTCTATATCTGGATCCACCTTGCTCATTATTTTGCTCCAACCTTTCCTTCCTATTGCCAAAGTCCCGCTGCCATAAATCCATTAGCCAATGATCCTCTTTCTTAAATGCAAGCTCCTTTTCCCATGTGGCTTCTGGAAATTGAAGGATAGCCTCAATCTTTGGAAAGGTGGAGTCGTATGCTGTAGGGAAGTCAGTGCATAGCCTCTTGGTGCCCTCCAAGGATTGCTGCAGGTCCAAGAACTTGTTGGCTGTCTGAACAGCCTGACCAATTCCCATGTTTCCAATGCACAAGACCTGTCAGAACCAACTCTCCATCATCTTCTTGAAGTTCTTTCATCTCTCCATCTTATCGATTTTCTCTTTGGACAACAGTTGGGGCATAGTTGTGGACATGGTAGGCAGGTTGTCCATTGATGACCACTGCTGGATGTAATCTGTTAAAGTAGCCACCTGTGCTTTAAGCTCATCTTTTGAAATCTTGTCCTGCCTTATCAAATGTACCACCATGGCCACTGACTCCTCAAGATGTTCTACCTTCTACTCTCTGGTGGTGGTCCCCAAGTCAATGGTAGAGACGTTGTAAGTTATCCCTTCCTGACCTACCATAGGCATGGCTACTTGCACAGTTCGAGACCCAGAAACATCCATTGTTACCTTGGATCGGATCTTAAGCTTCTTTTCCTTCTTTGTTGTGATCTGACCTCAGGCTAAGATGGCTTCTAGTTTTGCCCTTGGGTCCTTTAGTACAGGAGTTCTTCTCTCAAATTGTTTCTCTAACCACTCAGGCACGATAGACTTTCCCTTAGGTGATCCATGATCACCCTTGCCTCTCTCGGTCAAAGCCTCCGTTTCTTTATCTTTCGAGGTCCTCCCTCCCCTTTTGGTTGCATCCCCCTCTTCTTCATCAGAGTCTTGGATGAACATGAGGCACTTGATAGGGAGCCTAGTAGATAGTTGCTGCACCAGACTCTCTTTTCCTACTATCTCTTCTTCTTTCTTTTCCTCAGCACGCTCAACTTCATGCACCGGTTCCTTGGATTTCTCAACTTCGAGGCTCTTGACAACTTGGGTTCCACTCTCAGGTAAATGTTCTCTTGGACTATCTTCTAGTGGCTATCCTTCTTCATCACGGGGTGACCTTTTTGCTCCTGCCTCAGTGTCCTTTAGCTACCGGGCCAGCTCTTCCTCAAGATCATCGTCAAAGGTTTGTACGATTACCTTACCATTGGTGCTATCTTCCTCATCCCCACTCTCAAAAGAGCCCATTCCCTCCTCCTCATAAGCCACCTTGTCAATGGTTTGGTGTTTGTACTCCGGGTGCTCGTGGTATTCATCAGCTTCCTCCTCGAAGGGCTTCAAGGCTTCTTGCTCTCGGTCCTCCCACTCCTTAGAGATTAGCATGGTGGCTTCCATAGTCGGTGGCCTTGTCAACAGTTGTGAAGGTTGAGCAGTAGTGATGACTTGTGCAAGGGTTGCTTAAAGAGTGGGATCCATTAGGATCTGGGAGAGCTCAGGGGGAAGATTCTGCATATGTCTTGAGAGAGCCTCAGGCATGGTGGAAGTGGGAATAGGTGTTGTTACTGTTTCCAAAGGGAGCGATGTGGTTGGTGACATGGCAGCAGAGGAAGGGGGAGTAGTTATGGCAGAAGAAGAGTCGACAATTATTAGACTCGGCCGGAGGCGAAGGGGCAAGATGGACAGAAATGTCCACTGCTGGTGGGGATGTGGCGATCATAGCTAGGGAGGTAGGTGGTGCAATGGTAGGGGCAGGGAGAGCCAAGAGAGGCTCCAGTTGATATGTACTCTTTGTTTCCTCCTCTTGGGTTGAGGGCTGTTACATGACGCTCCTCATTTTTTTGAGCCTTTTGGAGGGTGAGCCCCTTGAATCCTTCCTTGTATAGACCTTGGGGTCAGGGGACTTTTTTGTTTCTATCTCCTTTCTCTTCTTGGATTTGGTGACCGGAGGAGACTTGGAGGTCCCGCTGGTCGAAGTGGTGGCAGCGGGATCCTTTGTGGCACTTGGCTCACTTTTGAGCCCTTCATAAGTCAAAATTACTTCCCGCTATTTCAATTGGGCTATCCGTCCATCAACCCAGTCCTTAGTATGAGCCAAGATTGGCTTGGTTATGATATCGAGGTCATTGACCTCCTGCTCGTCCCATTCTATTGTTGGTAGTGGCAAGTTGGCAATTGCGGGGTACCTTGGGTCCATTATGGTGCTATCGTCCTCCTCGACCTGGTCTGGAATAGGGAATGGTTGCACCTTTCTTATGAAATATGTTGTCATCCGCATATAGTGCCTTGCACGTACCTCTTTATCATCTTGACAATCCCCCCAAAAGTCTTCAATGTGGTTGAGATGAGTGAACCCCGGCCCTAACACCTTTCTTATGTGGCCATATGGGTCTATCCGTGGGCGAATATTGTGTAGGTGAAAATGGTAATCTTTTAGTTCCTTGTCAGAGTTACCAGCACACTGGGAAGTTTGTAGTTGGTACATGCCTTGGCTGAGAGTCATGGGATAAGAGATCCCTACTATGTGTTTGCTATTGAAGATCGCTTGTATGTGTTGGAGCTGCCGAGAAAGCTCCATTAAGATGATTCGGTCATTGGGGTATTGAGGCAACCTACTTGGCCTTTCGGTGAAGCCCTGGGCATAGATGTATGTGAACTTCGGGTATTGGATGAAGAGAAAGGCATACTGCTTCAAAAATGCCCTAGCACTGTGGGAGACCCTCCTCTCGAAGTGTCCGACAATCATTTTGATAATATGGTCAATGAAGGCGTCGTTCACTCTATAGTATTCCCTCTTGAAGTTTCAGTATTAGAGCTACGGGTAGTTGTCATAGGCCTTGAATTTCCAACCTTGCTCCTGATCGGGTGCTACAAACAACCCATTGTACTATCTCCAATCTGCTAAGGAATAAATGAGATAGGAAGTCATATAGAACTTGGAGCTCTTCTTTACATTGATGAATTGCTCATGGAAGCAGTTGCTTATTATTCCTCCTTAGTAAAATGAAGTCTTTGTGGTAACTTCCTCATTCCCCTGAAGGTTATGCTCGACGAAGTACACCATCCATTCCTAGAAGAAGGCAGTCGTAGGGAGTCCCATGACCCTACTTAGCATCATGACCAAGTCATGGTAATCTTCATGAAAATTGTTGTTGAAGAGTTCGTGAGGAACCTTTACAGCGCTGCCCCGCTTTTCTTTGAGCCAATGCTGATTTATTAACCTTTTACATCCTGTCAGATTATCATCCCACGCTACTCGACATTCTTCTATGGTGGGGACTTCCATCTCTTGGAAAGTGGGGAAGTGGAAAGTCTTCGTAATCCCTTCAGCCGACATGTCGGCGAGAATGTTGCCCTCTTTGTCAATAATTGTCCTTGTGTTGGGCTGATACGCCTCCTGACAAGCCATGACTAATTCAGGGCCATGAGGGATGGAGGGAATCCTGTAGCTTTTGCGATCGCACTTTGCCTTATCAGTCTTCATTCTTAGTCATTGGATTGACCCTGACCCTTTGTGTGAATTCGTCAATATTGACGTGGCCGATGTTAGTATTTGTGATCTCCTTCCAATCTGTGGTGACCTTTGAGTGGAGAGGCTCACCGTGAAACCGATATTTCATTTGGTCCTTGTCCTCTTTCCCTCGAGGAGTCTTTCCTAACTTTTTCCCTTTGTCCTTTTCGATGGTCGCCCCCGAAGGTCCCGCACCCGATTCCATATATTCTACCAGCAAAAAGCATAGTAAGTGCAATTCACCATGAAAACATCCATGTTAGCCGAAATCCATTTCAAATAATCTCTCAAGCATAACATGATACTTTATCTCTTGATGTCATCGGTATTTTGGTTAAGGGCATTTGGACGGTTCGGGCCCAGAAGGCTGGGCTTCCCTGGCAGGAATGCCGTTTGGAAAGGAAAATAGGGCGAAGGGCCCCCATTGATTCTCCTTGATCAAATTTTGATAATTAAAAGGGTTCGTAATAAAGAGGACCAATATTAAGCATGTGGGTTGAGATCAGATTTTGAATTGGGCTCATTTGGATTAGTTTAGGAGCACTCAGAGGTGCAAGGTCGGAAAGCCATCAAGAGATAGCTGTTTAGGATGGTAGATCAAAAACGGAATTCCGGAGATGGAACTCGGGGGTCCGGGGTCCGACAGGCTGCAGGGTGGTTGGGAGATTACAATTTTCTGCTTGAGTGCTTGGGTCTGAAGCATCGAAAATCCTTTCCTCCCTCATTGTGGGGAGCAGCCATTGCTGGGCAGAAGTCTGGAGGAGGCGGCCCAATAGACAGGGCTCGGCGGGAGGGTCGACAAGAGGTCAATCATCAATGCAATGTCATAGCAAACGCCTCGGGTCTCACCGACCAGCGCAAAGGGGAAGGAAAGTCAGCATGAGATCTTGGCGAGAGGGTGAGGTCCTGGCGAGATCCTTAAGTCTCACCGATAGCCAAGAGTAGGACTAGACTCGACAGGAGCATTCGCTGTTTGTTTCATTTTCATTCTTGCAGCAGTCGGAAGGGAGGAGCTCGGAGCTTGGAGGGGTGGGCGATATTTGACCTTTCAAAACAGTGGATGAGGGAAGGACTCCCAGATGGTGGAGCCCGACACGGATGAGATTTCATCGTTCAAGTTGGATCTTAGGGGCAAATGGGGGTCTGGAGCCCGAAGGTCAGAAGGACGTTAGGTATTCACCAAGAGGAAAGTGATATTGTCGTGAGGTCTTGGAAAACACTGAGAGTCTTTCCAACAAAGGAGTCTTTGATGTAAATTTTCGGGTCGGGGAAAGGTCTTGGTGAACCAGCAATGTTTCCCCGACTAGGTTCATGTTTTCCCAAAGATGAGGGGTCAGCGTGAGGTCTTGGTGAATGCACTATGTTTCACCAATGAAGAGCCCCGTTGGCGTAACCTCTTGCTAACCTTCACGAAGTCACCCCGACCAGGGATCTGGGCTCGCCAAGACAAAGGGTTTCGCTAGGAAGTCTTGGCAACAGCTAGGGGGTCTCGCCGAAAGCGAAGGCATTGCCAAGAGGAAGGGAGCTCGTGGTGAGGTCTTGGCGATAGATGAATGTCTCCCTGATAAGCCACTCAACAATAGTAGGATATGCTCAGTGAAAGGTCTTGCCAAATCGGGGAGGCCTCAGCGACAACAAACGAAGGGCAAAATCTTGGGTACCCAGGCCCGAGAGGGCCAAAAGCTGTTTTGACATCTTGTTTTTGCTAAGTCTTTTCTGGTAAAGGGAGTGTCTGGGCCCGAGGGTCACAAATTCCCCTGCGAAGAATGGTCGTGCGGGGATAAAACTCCGAATTGGTCATGGGGATGCTATATTGGTTTACTTAGTTTTCGAGGACATGGGTTTTGTTCGTGGTGCCGCATTTTATCGTTCACATGTCGCTTTGATGGTTGTTATTCATTTTAATCCCTAGAAATCATGAAAATAATGTTTGGGAGGGTGAACGGAGGACCTACCTTGAACACTCAATGTGGGGAGGTGTGGGATCCACTCACGATCAATGAGGTGATGGTAATGGGCGATGAGTGTGAAGGTCTCGAAGATGGTGGGCTCCCCCAACAAGTTCTCTGATCACTCTTTGCAACACTGTCAAGTGAAAATGATAGGAATGAACCTTCTATTTATACCCCAATCGCCATTAATGGCCTCATTGAATGCAAGTACGATGAAACAAAGGTTGGTGGATTTAAATTCAACAATGGCGGTGGGAGACCCAGGTCCGCCGGCTGTTTGATAAGTTCCTCTTGGAGATTCACCGACGGCAAAGGGGAGGTCGAGGCCTGAAAGGCAGAACTCTGCCAGAGGTTTGCCGTGAGGAATGATGAAACACTCACGGAACCCCAGGAGTGGAACTCCAGAGTCCTGGGTCCAGAGGGTCAGACAACTGTTAAGATTTCCACGGATTTTAGTAGACGGAGAATGGGGGTCTAGATCCTGAGGTCCGGGAGGGCGCGAGCCGAGCACCATTAGGAACGGCGGGTGCAATGAGGAAACCTGGCAAGGGAAACTCGAACGGTCGGGCCCGGTAGGGCCTGGGGCCATTGGCAGGGGAAAACTGCCAAAGAGACTCCGTGAGGCACTAGAACATGACAAAATTAAAAGGGGAAGGAACGGTCAACTTATGGTGAGATTTTGAAGCAACATTGACCATCCGAGACACCAAAAAAAGGGGCACACAAAATGAAGCAGCGACAAAAATGACTCGACAAGGCGAAAGAAAAGAGGGTCCCCATTCGAAACGAGGCGTGTGTGCTGAGGGTACAACAAATGGCGACTCTGCAGGAGAACGCTCTCGAGCGTTCCAAGGGTAAATATTCATTCAGGACTCAGAATCTCTGGTTTCGCTAACCATGAGCAATTTCCAAAGGTGAATCTGGGAGAATGGGATCCTTATTTGGGTCAGTCTACGAAACATCTCAAAAGTGTGTGCAGTGAGGTCATTCCTTTCTGCGAGTTACTAACCAAGGGTTGTTGATTCAATCGAGCAAGCTACATAAATTGTCTAACACCAAAAGTAACCTGGACATTTCTCTACTACCAGTCAGACATCCATAGCCCCAATGGAGTTGTCACTGCAATCCCACAGATATTGCTCTACTGCCGGCTAGGCATCTATAGCCCTGGTAGAGTTACCCGCACACCCATACAGTCATTTATTTTTCTAGAATTCATTTTTCCTTTATTTTGATATTTCTTTCAATATACCTTTTCTCCTTTATCATTTTGCTTGACCGGGTAAGCACTGATGCCTACAATGGGTTTGGGACCATAGTGGTCACTGGAGCAGACTGAAGATTTTTCACTTACTTAGGTGTCATAGCATCCATAGTACAGTCCTTTAGAAATAATTATTATATGTTTTGTGCGAGATTTGAGATATGCGTAAAGAGATCTAGCAAAGGGTCGAGTTCTAAGCAGAGTTCAGACAAGAAAATCATTCATGGGCGTTCTTTAGAGAAGGAGGGTTGAGAGTGAATGTTTAGCTGAAGAACACCAAGGACGAACAACAAAGTAAAATGTTCGTCAAGCAAGCACGACCACTGCTAAGGGGCAGGGAACATCCTTTCAAAACAAAACTGCTGGGAGAAAGAAAACACAAGAGCGACGCAAAACGATAGGATGCAAATAAACCAGAAAAGGCAATCTATCCTAACCTATATACAAATATTGACAAAGAAGAGCTCGAACGAGCTCAAGCCTAGAATTAATGCTTTAGGTGCTGCCTGTTGACTGGTAACTGGACACACTCACTGGTTAGGGTCTTTAGGCAAAAGACATTGTCTCCTAAAATATCAGCTATTTGAAAGGGGCCAAGCTAGAGCTTGTCAAATTTGTTGTGTCCCCCTTTCTTTTCATGGGCCTTGTCCCAATACAGGACTAGATCGACAATCCTAAAGGCCTTAATCTTGGCTCGACGGTCGAACAATCTCTTAACCACACCTTGATGTTTGACAAAATTTTCTATTGCACGGTCTTGGACTTCCTCTAAATGCAAAAGCTTAGCTAATCGAGCTTCTCTACAATCTCCTCCCTCATAAAAATCATTGATAAACTGAAGAGTAGGAATCTTCAGATGGATAGGAAATATAGGTTCTAGGCCATAAATGAGGTGGAATGGGGAATTGCCAAGGGCAGCCTTATGGCGAGTGCGATCAGCCCAAAGGGCGAGATGGAGCTGGGTATGCCAGTCCTTAGGATTCCTATTTAGCAGTTTCTTGATCACAGTAATCAAGTTCTTATTTGTAGATTCGGCAAGGCCATTGCCTTGAGGATAGTAATTGGATGAAAACTTAAGGGCAATCCTGTAGTCAAATGCCCAACTAGCAAATTTTAATGACACAAAAGCAGGTCCATTGTCACATACCAAAGCATAAGGACAACCGAAGCAATTTAAAATGAAACTTTCTAAAAATTTAGTAACTACTTCAGTTGTGCATTGCTTACATACGATTGTTTTTGTCCATCGAATATAGTAATCAGTAGCAGTAAGAATGTACCTATGTCCCACAGACAACAGAGGGCTTACCAGACCGATGAAATCGAGATCCCATTGCACGAACGACCTTACCTCCAACACAAGCTGCAGTGGGACAACAACATTCTTTTCCCTAGTGGCAGCGGTTTGGCATGTGTGACATTAACAAACATGGCAATGGGCATCCTTGAAGATAGTTGTTCAATAATACCCTGCTCTCAATATCTGGTGTGCCGTGGAAGAACTAGAACCATGGCCCGTACCAAATTTGTCATGGAACTCTTTTAAGACTCAGTCTGCTTCCTCCTTACCAAGGCATCTTAAGTAAATGCCTTCATGGTTCTTCTTGTAGAGAATGGAGCCTTGTAGCATGTAGCCGTTACTTTTCAATCTAAGGGTACGCTTTTGGACTCCCTGCAGGTGTGGCAGACACTTATGGTTCAACAAATAATAGACAACATTCTCGTACCATTCTCCCAGGGAGACATCCTCAAGCTGGTATTACTACACAGTGAGTTTGGGTCCACCCACTGCCGCTGCTTTAGCAATCATGTGAGTGAGTGCCTATCCTCTCACCAGCTTCATCGGTTGGATCTCCATGTCATATTCTTGGAGCAGGGTGACCCATTTAGCTCTTCGTTCACCCAATTCATTTTGCATGAGTAACATTTTTATTGCTAAGTCGGGGACAATGGAAAACACCTTATTGCACAGGATGTAGTGTCTAAATTTCTTCACCCCTCTAACAAGGGCATATGCCTACTTTTCAACGTTGTGATATCGCAATTCAACATCCTTCAGGGGAGCACTCATAAAGGTGATCGGGTGCTCATTTCCTTCATCATCTTTTTGGGTCAACATGCTAGTACAGGAATGCTCTGAAGTGAATGAGTAGATATAGAAAAGGCTTTAAATAATCTGGGCTAACTAACATAGGCGCCCCGGCAATGACCTGTTTGATTTCTTCAAAGGCTTGTTTGGCGTCGGGAGACCACTCAACTTTAGCATCCTATTTCAACATAGCATTGAGAGGTTTAACAATCTCCGCAAAACCCGTGATGAATTTCCTAACGAAGTTGATCTTTCCAAAGAAGGATTTTAATTCCTTCTTGTTACCTGGTGGTGGGATTTTCAGCAATGACCAAATGCGTTCAGGGTCTATGGAGATGCCCTATTCTGAAATGATGTGTCTGAGCAATCTACCTTCAGTCACTCTGAAAATGCACTTCTTGGGGTTAAGGGAAACCCCAAACTCCCTACACCTTTAAAACTCTTTGCATAAATCAGAGACGCGATCACCCCGCTTTTTAGAAAACACAGTCAAATCATCCATGTAGATGATTATGCACTTGCCGATCAGGTTCTTGAAGGCGATATCTATGGCGTGTTGGAAGGTGGCGCCGATGTTGATGAGCCCAAAAGGAATTCTCCTGTACGTGAATGTCCCCCACTTAGTGGTGAACGTTGTTTTATGATGATCTTCATACTGTACCATCACCTAGTTATACCCAGAGTATCCATCGAGGAAAGACATCATCTAGGAGCCATTGACAATCTACAACACCTCATCTAATGAAGGCACTGGATAATTATTTTTCTCCAAAGCTTAGTTCAAATTGTGGAAGTCCACACACAATCTAATCTCCCCATTCTTTTTTCTGACCGGGACCAAGTTGGCCACCCACGTAGAGTGTCTGACTGGGAAAATAATCCTTGCTGAGAGCAACTTTTGTACTTTGTAAATGATGGGTTCCAACAAGGCATTGATAGGACACTGCCACTGGCGGAATGGCCTCACTTATGTCTTGAGAGGGATGGTGTGCGTAATGACATAAGTGTCATATGTCTTTAGATCTTTGTAACTCCATGCCACCACGTCATGGTACTTCCACAACACATCCATAATTCCCTTCTTTTCGTGTGGCATGCACACCTTGCTAATGAAAACATTCTTGATTTCCTCAGCTGTCCTGAGGTTGTAGGCATCGCATTGGTTGCTTATCACCTCCTTCTTTGTTTGCCGATTCTGATATCTGATTTGATCCAAATCAAATATACGTTCTAGGTGAACCATGCCTTTGGGGATCATATTGGTTTTGAGATTAATAACTCCCTCTATGTCTAGTTCAGCTTCTTGCAGATCAACTTCATCAATTATTTGGGCTGCAAAGACATCAAAACTTGTGATGAATTCAAGAATATGTTTGTCATCATTGAAGACCTGCAAGTGGGTAACATTATCTGGGACCGATGGTGTAGATGTAAGCTCAACTGTGAATTTCTTGAGCCTAGATAAAGAGAGGGGTTTCAAAGTGTTGGCCGCTTGAGCAAAGACATCAGCTGTACGATTCTAAGCATGGGGAATCAATTGTATATTGAATGCATTTAAGCCTTCTAAGAGATCCCAAACCCTATGCCTATAGTTGGCAAGCCTTCTATCGTGGCAGGAATACAATTTCCTAACTTGTTTAACTACGAGTTCCGAATCCCCAAAAATTTGCAGCATTTTGACATTTTTCTTCAAGATCGTGAGAAGGCCATGGACCAAAGCCTCATATTCCACTACATTATTGGCGCAATAAAACTGCAATCTACGAGTAGCAAGAAATGTCTTACCCGTTGGACTAATGAGTTCGAACCCAGCTCTGACTCCTTGTTTGGACTTGGATCCATCAAATCAGAGTGTCCAACATGTAGACAGTTCTTTATCTTCAAGTTTCATTAAGTTTCTGCTCCCTTTCAACCGGGTGACTGGCTCTGTGAGCCTAGAGGAATTTCCTAGCTCAGGGTGCTGCATTGCTGGCAGTTTTGCTGACACTTCTTTCCGTGTTTCCATCTGAGGAGTAGCTAATTTTTTGACATGTTTGATTGTTGTTTGACATAAGCAACAATCAAACTCAGAGTGGGCAACATTATGAATCTTGCACCAATTTGGCAAGAGATCCTGAAAATTCATTCAGGCCCCTAAGCTGAGCTGATCCCTTGCACACTTTTCTATAAACTCTTGGAATCCACTGAGTAGTCCTCAATTGTCACTTCCATCATTTTTTTCATCTGCTTCTACCAACATTTCCACACTCGGAGGCATTTGAATACAATCGATCGAAGGACCGCATAACACTAAGAGAACTTTAGCGGTGCATTCTTCCTGAGGCTCAACCTCATTTTGGTAGGAAAAGGGACAGTAATTGCCCAGCTCTGTCTCAACAAAAAGCACATCACTGAGATTGTTGTATTCTGTGATCATATATTTTATACGGGGCTCGCGGTCGATACGGATTTGGTTTGGTAGCCCCTTCCACGACAACCACATATGGGAAAGGTCTGTGGCAGTATATCCATTCAATGCCTTGGTGAATTCCCTTCCCAAGATGATTCCATATGCATTGGGAATGTCTGCCACTTGAATATCAATGACTTGTTGTATCCTTGGGTCTATGGCAATTTGCATCGGGATTCAATTTATTTCTCCCACGATGTTAATCTCTGTTTTGTCTAGCTGAGTCACTTTTCTTCTTGAAGGTGTGGGAGTGATGCTAAGAGCCTTGCATACTACCAAGGGCATGAAATTGGTAGACGCTCCTAAGTCGAGCAAGTAGTTATGTAGGTTCTTCCCAAAGATCCTAATGGTGGTCAAGAAAGGGGGAGTTTCCAATCTCCCTTGGAAGATGCCCGTAGGCATATCCATGTGAGTGACTTGACCTTTGTTCTTATCACTACCTTTATCCCTGGTCTGCCTAAATGGTTGGTCCTTGGAAAAATGCCTATTACTTTGCTCTGGTTCCTTTTCCATTTGCTTACCCACAAATTGATTTATAGGAACATCCTTCATTTTTTCGGTATTATCTTGTATCTCCGGTTCTTGCCTAGGCTCTTCAAAGGTAACCCTCTTAGCTGGTGTTTCTTGCATTGTACTAGAGGATGGGGTCCCATTAAGGACCCTAAAGAAGGCATGCCTTACAATAGGTACTTTGAATAATTCAAAGGCAAACAAACTAATTTTCACCCTTTTGAACTCTTCCGCCACGTATTCACCCATTTGTTCAATTTCTGAACTAAATGCTTGACCTATTGCAGAGCTAGGAGGTTGGACTTTCATTTGACTAGGCTAATTTTGGGATTGTCCTTGAGTCTGATTTTGTGATTGGTTTTGAGACCCATTCTTGTTGAGGTATTGGGTAGGTATATAGGGAAGTCCAGGGTTGTTACTGGCATCAGGATCAGGCGGGGTGGTGAAATTGTTTGGTGGGGTAGAAGTCGTAAAGGGTCCACCTGCCTGTCTATTCCTAAGGAAGTAAGGAGTTGACCTTTGATGGAACATATGGACCTCATCTACAAATGACTCATCTTTGTCTATTGGACCATTATCTACTGAATCAAAGAGCTGAGCCAAAGTCTGTTCGTTACTTACCTCTTGCACTTCTTCACCCTCAACAGGAGCAGGCTCAACCTCGGGCTCATTACGATTGCCTCACGGAAATGGTGCTTGGTTAACCATGAGACAAGAGGAATTGTATGGCTCGAATGGGATGATGTCCCTATAGCCAGCATTATTGACTGCATTTTGCACTTCTACCTAGAATATTTTAGTAGTTGTCTGGAACTCGGGGCAATCTAATTTGGAGTGTCTGCTGGTTTTGTGAATTTGACACCATCCAGACAAAGCTACCTCGGCAAGGTATACTCCACTAGTTGTCTTTTCATTGCTGGCGGATTGGTCAAAAGGGGTAGGAACACCTTTGTTATTGGGCCTAGTATTCCACGTGTGATTCTGCCTCTGAGAAGGTCTCCTTTTTGAATTTTGATTAGTGTTTTGTCCCCTATCATAATTCTACCTAGAGGAAGTACTTGCTTCTTGGTTATCCCTGCTATCCCTATTGTCTCGGTTATCCCAGTTAAGATTGGCCTGGAAATTACGCTGGGAGGCCTACAACTGATTATTCTGATTTTTCAAGTGTGTCATTTCTGTGGACATTTTCTTTATCATCTCTGTCAGTTCCTCTAACTTGTCTTTCTAAGTCGTGTTACTCAGCTGTGACACCAGATTTTGAAGAAAGACGGGCGGAGTCACCGGCTAATTCTGATGCCCTAGAGGGGATTCTGGCCCTGGTAGATACAATGGCTCCTGGGGCTGTTGTGAATACACCTGTTGTTGTTGGGTAGCTTGAGCATGGTTATGTTGTGGCTGAGGCTACAAATATGAAGGCATGGGAGGCGCATAATTCAGTGGATGCCCCAAATGTGGGACAATGGGTAGCTGGAGTATCTAGTTCATAAGAGGGGTTTGATGAGTGAATGCCTAATTCAGTCCTTGAATTTGCATTGGGTGAGCTACGGGCCCCAAGGAAGGCAGTGGGCTGGAGATATTCTACCCCAAATCTGCACTGGCGATAACAACTTTTGTATAGGCAGTCACCAGGGTGGCGAGTGGTGGGCACATCCTTTTCACCAACGTTGATGTAAGGTTGTCCAACACTGTATAGTAGACCGGGAGAGCCACAACATCATTATGGAGGTATGGGTCCTGGAGCCTTGTAAATGCACGATGAAAGCGGTCATTGAAGGATCCAATAGGTTCATTTATTTCTCTCTAGATGGACATAAACTACTGATAGAGTTCTGAAGGACTAATGGGGATCTTGTATTTCTACAGGAAGGCATCCTTCATTAGGTTCCATGAGGTAATGGATCCCATCAATAGGTTGATGTACCAACAAAAGGATTCTTCTCCCAGTGAATGTGGAAAAAGGCAACATGCAATATCCTCATGGTCGACTTGCATTTCAGTGATGGCTATCTCAAATATCTTGATATGTTCTTCAACTATTCTTTGTGGGTCACGACGATAGAACTTTGAACAAAATACTTCTAGATTCTTGGGCATATCATGGTAAGCAACAAAATGTATCAGCGAAGGGTTATGTGCTAACCAAGCCATGGCAGGAGGCAGAGGTGGTATCTGTTGTTGAAAAATGATAAGTCGAGGTTGCACCCATAATAAAACAGTAGTCTAGGGTTGCACTTGAACTGTGGCTATTTGGACAGTACTTTGGGCTGAAAGGGCTAGGAGAGAAGCAATCCCTTGGCAGCCGGAGATGGGAGGTGCAAATGTAGTTTCAAATGGTCGAATGGATGATGAAGGCCCTCCAAATGAGGGTGAATGTGGAATGGAAGGAGAGGAAGAAACAACACTACTTCCTTTGACGAGTTTTTCCCTGGTAGGAGGTTGCAACTCTTGGAGTTCTCCCTTATCTGATGTTGACCATAAAAGTCGTTGGAATCTTTTGGGGGAGAATGATCTGATTCGATCCAGCTTCACCTTTAACCTTCAACTTTGTATTCCCAACGTGTCAGCCCTCCTTCTAGCGCCAATTTTGTTGATGTGTTTTTTATGCACCTCTCAACATAGGCAATGCGTAGGAGCACTACCTCTCTTGAAAGACAATATTCCACAATTAGATTGCAGAACACTATCCCAAGGTCTCTAATATCTCAATTGTTTGATGTGATTTGTTGGAATCACAAGGCGGACTTACAGATGGATTACAAAGCATGGGAAGTTGGATCTTGAAATGAAGTTCTTAAAATGGTAGAGTTGTTATGCATTTGCTGCAGGTTCAGACAACAGTCTTCAACTCCATTTTTATCATTGGATTTAGCTTTACAATGTGCAATGAACCTTAGCATAGGTCACTCATTAAATAAAATGAAAAAGGGCAGGGAAGAGAGGAGGTTCCTGGATCTGCAACTAATTGTGAACAGTGATGATGGAGTTCCTGCAATGGACAACTTCATGGAAACAATATTCCACTTAACCAGAGATCTCACAGTCTCATGGAATTTGTGCTATCTTCTAAGGTCTACAAATGTTTTGTGTTTCATTCACCATGTGCATGCATGAATCAAAGATAAAAGTTTTGGAGCAGCTTTGAATTCAAGCCCAGACTGACTTTACATAGCTATCTGCCATCAACAAACAACAAAAAGTATGGACTAAGAAGTCATCTACACAACAGAAATTTTCAGGATCACAGGACAGCATACCTAAAATCTACCAAAGCAATAAAATAGTTAACTAGAATAGAAATAAAACCTAAGTTAAACATCTAACGATGGAGATTGAATCAAGAAATATGTGAGAAACTCAGAAAATGCACCAAGTAAATGTCTTTTCCTTATAAATTTATGTAGCATGTCTTTACAACAATTCAACTCTCTTTGCAAATGAGAGGAGAGCCCTATTTATAATGCCCAAAAAGTCAAATGAATGACCAAGATTAAATCTCATTGTGTGGCCAAGATTCATTACAAAATAGGGTTTCACCTACCCCCAATATATCACAATTTAAAATTATATTTTGTCCCTTCCTTGTTTTGTCCTCTAGTGACGACACTGTAGCATTTTATCTTTTAGCTGATTGTTGTTTTACTGTAGCTACTCTTTAGGGAGCTCTTCATTATTGACAGGGTTGTCCTCCTACTCTTTAGAAGCTGTGTATTCCATGAACTTTAGGATGACTGCCTGGAGCTTGTCCACTTCAATAATCTCGTACCTTAGCACTTGGTAGCTCCACTCCTTCATGTTATCCTCTAACCTTTTCCAGTCCCCATCATACTTTGCGCCCTGGTCCCAGAATAGCTCTGACTGATCGAAGGCATGGGTAGCAAAACTCATGAATTCCACCGTGATTTCACTAGACATCCCATCCTCCATCTTCTTTTGGAAGTAAGGATTCACCTTTTTTAGATCCATTTGCATTGCGGGCATATCATATTCTGTCATCATCTTGAGATAACGAGCACATTCTACCCTAATTTCCTTTATCATGGATTCTATATTCGGATCCACCTTGCTCATTATTTGCTCTAACCTTTCCTTCCTATTGCCAAAGTCCCGCTGCCATACATCCATCAGCCAATGATCGTCTTTCTTAAACGCAAGCTCCTCTTCCCACGTGGCTTCTGGAAATTGAAGGATAGCCTTGATATTTGGAAAGGTGGAGTCGTATGCTGCAGGGAAGTCAGTGTATAGCCTCTCAGTGCCCTCCAAGGATTGTTGTAGGTCCAAGAATTTGTTGGCTATTTGAACAACCCGACCTATTCCCATGTTTCCAATGCACAAGACCTATCGGAACCAACTCTCTGTCGTCTTCTCGAAGTTCTTTCTTCTCTCCATCTTATCGATTTTCTCTTTGGACAACAATTGGGGCGTAGTTGTGGATGTGGTAGGCAGGTCATCCATCGATGACCACTGTTGGATGTAATCTGTTAAAGCAGCCACCTATGCTTTAAGCTTATCTTTTGAAATCTTGTCCTGCCTTATCAAATGTACCGCCGTGGCCACTGACTCCTCAAGATGTTCTACCTTCTGCTCTCTGGTGGCGGTCCCCAAGTCAATGGTAGAGACGTTGTAAGTTATCCCTTCCTGACCTACCATAGGCATGGCTACTTGCACAGTTCGAGATCCAGAAGCATCTATCATTACCTTAGATTGGATCTTAAGCTTCTTTTCCTTCTTTGTTGTGATCTGAGCTCGGGCTAATATGGCTTCTAATTTTTCCCTTGGGTCCTTTAGTATGAGAGTTCTTCTCTGAAGCTATTTCTCTAACCACTTAGGCACGACAAACTTTCCCTTAGGTGATCCATGATCACCCTCGCCTTTCTCGGTCAAAGCCTCCATTTCTTTATCTTCTGAGGTCCTCCCTCCCCTTTTGGTTGCATCCCCCTCTTCTTCGTCAGAGTCTTGGATGAACATGAGGTACTTGATAGGGAGCCTGGTAGACAGTTGCTGCACGGGACTCTCTTTTCCTACTATCTCTTCTTCTTTCTTTTCCTCAGCACGCTCAACTTCGTGCACTAGTTCCTTGGATTGCTCGACTTCGAGGCTCTTGACAATTTGGGTTCCACTCTCAAGTAAATCTTCTCTTGGACTATCTTCTAGTGGCTGTCCTTCTTTATCATGGGGTGACCTTTCTGGTCCTACCTCGGTGTCCTTTAGTTGTTGGGCTAGCTCTTCCTCAAGATCATTGTCAAAGGTTTGCATGATTACCTTACCACTGGTGCTATCTTCCTCATCCCCACTCTTGGAAGAGCCCATTCCCTCCTCCTCATAAGCCACCTTGTCAATGGTTTAGTGTTCGTACTCTAGGTGCTCATGGTATTCATTGACTTCCTGCTCGAAGGTCTTCGAGGCTTCCCGCTCTCGTTCCTCCCACTCTTTAGAGATTAGCATGGTGGCTTGCATAGCCGATGGCCCTGTTAGGGGTTGTGAAGGCTGAGTAGTAGCGAAGACTTGTGCAAGGGCTGCTTGAAGAGTGGGATCCATTAGGATCTAGGAGAGCTTAGGGGGAAGATTCTGCATATGTCTCGAGAGAGCCTCAGGCATGGTGGAAGTTGGAATAGGTGCTGTTACTGTTGCCAAAGGGAGCGATGTGGTTGGTGACATGGCAACAGAGGAAGGGGGAGTAGTTATGGCAGAAGAAGAGTCAACAATTATTATAGACTCAGCTGGAGGTGAAGGGGCAAGATGGAAAAAAATGTCCACTACCAGCGAGGATGTGGCGATCATAGCTAGGGAGGTAGGTGGTGTAACGACAGGGGAAGGGAGAGCCAAGAGAGGCTTCAATTGATCTGTACTCTTTGCTTCCTCCTCTTGGGTTGAGGGATGTTCTGCGACGCTCCCCGTTTGTTTGAGCCTTTTGGAGGGTGAGCCCCCTAAATCCTTCCTTGTATAAACCTTGGGGTTAAGGGATTGTTCTGTTTCTCTCCTTTCTCTTCTTGGATCTGGTGACTGAAGGAGACTTGGAGGTCCCGCCGGTCGAAGTGGTGGCAGTGGCATCCTCTGTGGCACTTGGCTCACTTTTGAGCCCTTCATAAGTTAGAATTACTTCTTGCTGTTTCAATTGGGCTATTCGTCCATCAACCCACTCCTTAGTACGAGCCAATATTGGCTTGGTTATGATATCGAGGTCATCGACCTCCTGCTCGTCCTAGTCTATTGTTGGTAGTGGCAAGTTGGCAACTGCGGGGTACCTTGGGTCCATTATGGTGCTATCGTCCTCATCGACCTGGTTCAGAATAGGGAATGGCTGCACCTTTCTTATGAAATACACTGTCATCCGCATATAGTGCCTTGCACGTACCTCTTTATCATTTTGACAATCCCCCCAAAAGTTTTCAATGTGGTGGAGATGAGTGAACCCCAACCCTAGTGCCTTTCTTATGTGGCCATATGGGTCTATCCGTGGGCGAGCAGTGTGTAGGTGAAAATGGTAATCTTTTAGTTCCTTGTCAGAGTTACCAGCACACTGGGAAGTTTGTAGTCGGTACATGCCTTGGCCGAGAGTCATGGGATAAGAGATCCTTGCTATGTGTTTGCTACTGAAGATCGCTTGTATGTGTTGGAGTTGCTGAGAAAGCTCCATTAAGATGATTCGGTCATTGGGGTATCGAGGCAACCTACTTGGCCTTTCGGTGAAGCCCTGGGCACAGATGTATGTGAACTTCAGGTATTGGATGAAGAGAAAGGCATACTACTTCAAAAATGCCCTGGCACTGTGGGAGACCCTCCTCTCGAAGTGTCTGACAATCATTTTGATAATATGGTCGATGAAGGCGTCGTTCACTCTGTAGTATTCCCTCTTGAAGTTTTGGTACTAGAGCTACAGGTACTTATCATAGGCCTTGAATTTCCAACCTTGCTCCTGATCGGGTGCTATAAACAACCCATTGTACTATCTTTGATCTGCTAAGGAATAAATGAGATAGGAAGTCATATAGAACTTGGAGCTCTTCTTTACATTGACGAACTGCTCATGGAAGCAGTTGCTTATTATTCCTCCTCAGTAAAATGAAGTCTTTGTGGTAACTTCCTCATTCCCTCGAAGGTTCTGCTCGACGAAGTACACCATCCATTCCTAGAAGAAGGCGGTCGTAGGGAGGCCCATCACCCTACTTAGCATTGTGACCAAGTCATGGTAATCTTGTGAAAATTGCTACGGAAGAGTTCGTGAGGAACCTTCGCAGCGCTGCCCCGCTTTTCTTTGAGCCAATACTGATAGCTGTCAGGAGATAACTGTTTGGGATGACAGTTCAAAAACAAAATTCTAGAGATGAAACTCTGGGGTCTGGGGTCCGATGGGTTGCAGGGCAGTCGGGAGATTACAATTTTCTGCTTGAGTGCTTGGGTTTGAGGCACCTGGAAGTCGTTCCTCTCTTGCCGTGGGGAGTGGCAATTGCTAGGTGGAAGTCCAGAGGAGGTGGCCCAATGGACAGGGCCTGACGGGAGGGTCGGCAAGAGGTCAATCATCGATGTAATGTCATAGTGAATGCCTCGGGTCTCACCAACCAGCGAAAAGGGGAAGGTAAGTCGACGTGAGATCTTGGCGGTGGGGTGAGGTCTTGGTAAGATCCTTAAGTCTCACCGACAGCCAAGAGTAGGACCAGACCCGGCATGAGCGTTCGCCGTTTATTTCATTTTTAGTCTTGCGGTGGTCGGAAGGGCAGAGCTCGAAGCTCAGAGGGGCGAGCGAGATTTGACCTTTCAGAATGGCGGATGAGGGAAGGACTCCCAGATGGCGGAGCCCGACACAGATGAGGTTTCATCGTTCAAGTTGGATCTCAGGGATAAATGGGAGTTCGAAGCTTGGAGGTCAGAAGGACACTGGGTATTTTCCAAGAGGAAAGTGATATTGCCATGAGGTCTTGGCGAATATTGAGTCTTGTCAACAAAGGAGTCTTCGACGTAAGTTTTCGGGTCGGGGAAAGGTCTTGGCGAACCAGCGATGTTTCCTCGACTAGGTTTCGTGTTTTCCCAAAGATGAGGCTTCGGCGTGAGGTCTTAGTGAACGCGCTATGTTTCATCTATGAAGAGCCTCGTCGGTGTAACCTCTTGCCGAACTTCACGAAGAAACCTCAACTGGGCATCTGGGCTTACCAAGACAAAGGGTTTCGCTAGGAAGTCTTGGCGATAGCTAGGGGGTGTCACCGAAAGTGAAGGCATCACCAAGAGGAAGGGAGCTTGTGGTGAGGTCTTGGCAAAAAATGAATGTCTCCCCACTAGGCCACTCGACAAGAGCATGATATGCTCAGTGAAAGGTCTTGTCGAATCGGGGAGGCCTTAGCGACAACAAACAAGGGGCAGAATCCCGGGTACCCGGGCTCGAGAGAGCCAAAAGTTGTTTTGACATCTCGTTTTTGCTAAGTCTTCACCACCAAAGGGAGCGTCCGGGTCGGAGGGTCATGAATGCCCTTGTGAAGAATGGTCGTGTGGGGATAAAGCTCCGAATTGGTCATGGGGATGCTATGTTGGTTTACTCAGTTTTTGAGGACATGGGTTTTTTTCGTGGTGCCATATTTTATCGTTCACATGTCGCTTTGATGGTTGTTATTCATTTTAATCCCTAGAAATCATGAAAACAATGTTTGGGAGGGCGAACAGAGGACCTACCTCTAACACTCGATGTGGGGAGGTGTGGGATCCACTCACGATCGATGAGGTGATGGTAATGGGCGATGAGCGTGAAGGTCTTGAAGACAGTGGGATCCCCAACAAGTTCTCTGATCACTCTCTACAACACTGTCAAGTGAAAATGACAGGAATGAACCTTCTATTTATACCCCAATCGCCATTAATGGCCTCATTAAATGCAGGTATGGTGGAAAAAAGGTTGGTGGATTCAAATTCAGCAACGGCGGCCAAGAGGGCGCAGGATGATGACTGTTTGATAAGTTCCTCTTGGAGATTCACCAGCGACAAAGGGGAGGTCGGGGCTCGAAAGGTGGAACTTTGCCAGAGGTTCACTGTGAAGAATGGTGAAACACTCATGGAACCCTGGGAGCGGAACTCCGGAGTCCTAGGCCTGGAGGGTCGGACAACATTCAAGATTTCCATGAATTTTAGCAGACGGAGAATGGAGGTCCAGACCCTGGGGTCTGGGAGGACGCGAGCCAAGTGTCATTAGGAATGGCGGGTGCAATGGGGAAACCTGGCAAGGGAAACCCGAACAACCGGGCCCAGGGCCATTGGCAGGGGCAAACTGCCAAAGAGACTCTGTAAGGCACCAAAATATGACAAAATTAAAAGGGGAAGGAATGGTCAACTTATGGTGAGACTTTGAAGCAACATTGACCATCTAGGACACCAAAAAAAAGGGGCACACAAAACAAGGCGATGACAAAAATTACCCGACAAGGCGAAAGAAAAGAGGGTCCCTGTTCAAAACGGGGCGTGTGTGTCGAGGGCACAACAAAGACATCAGGGAGATATGAACCTTCAGAGTGATTTTAAGACTCATTCTGATAGTGCTAGTCTCACCGATGGATTTGTTCATGCTGAATGTCAGGGAGACTCTTGCCAATGTACATATCAGAGTGACATGAAGGATCTATAAGAGTCTTAGCGACAGTGGAAGTCTCGTCGATGGATTTACACATGATGTACATCGAGGTAACTTTGGCCAATGATACTTGGTTGGGGTGACATGAAGGATCTATAAGAATCTTAGTGATAGAGCATGCTTGGCCGATGGGTTTGTGTTCGGTGTGACTCTGACCGATGACACTTGGTCAGGGTGACATGAAGGTTCTATAAGAGACTTAGCGACAAAGCATGTCTGGCCGATGGATTTATTTTGGTGTGACTCTTGCTAATAAGGATAGTTGGTTTTCTTGTGACATCGGGGAGACTCAAACTATTGGTTTGACTTCTCAAGATGTTGCCGATAACATTGGTCTTGTCGATGGATCTATGATCAAGCACTTTGGCATCGATGAAACATGGTCTAGTGTCTCACCGACATGCGATATAGTTGAATCTTGTTTGACCGAATGATTGTCCTACGTGGTCTATTTTGGACAAATGAGAGAAGCAGAAGGAGAACCATTGGAAGTTGAACTGTTGTGACCGTTCTTGTGTGGAAGATCAATAGACCATGAACAAAAGGATTATTCTCTACAATGGTCGACGATGATGAACAGTTTGGTGGCGAAAGAGTTGTTCGATTGAACACAAATTGATTAGTGTGTGAATTCATTGTATGCTTCTGAAAGCATTGTAATAGTGATGTTCTATACAAAGTTGATCAGGGAAATGTTGCTACTGTAAAATTGACATCTAAAAGTGAAGTTTGATCTTTGTATGTAATTTTTTTTTACTGTATTACAAAGAGGCTTTACTTGGTGTGGTGGGTTTTTCTCCCGTAAGGGTTTTCCCATGTAAATATGGTGTCCAATTGTGTATGTGTTTATTTATCTATTCTGACATTCTTTTCATGTGTATCTTATTGAACTATAATTGAAAAATTTAAAGTCATATCTACATTCTTCCCTGAGTTTTGGCATTAGGAGAGTTTGTTCTGCATCTTATCTTTCCTTACAAGTGGTATTAGAGCCTGGCCAGTTGTGCTATCCTTGTGGGTAGGTTGGGTTTTTTGTGTCAATTTTGTTTAGTGGGAGTCTTGTAGATGTCTGGTAATTTGAATTATAGATTAAGATGGCAAGCACATCAGGAAATATTGAAATTAAGAAATTCAATGGTAGCAATTTTGAGTTGTGGAAACTCAAAATGGAAGATTTGTTGGTTGATCATGATCTTTGGCTTGTTGTGTCTAGAATGAAACCTACATGCATGAAGCAAGAGGATTGGGACCTCACAAATCAAAAATCAAAGGGGATGATAAGGCTCTATCTGGCAGACTCTGTTCTTCTAAACGTTCATGAAGAAAAGACTGCATCTTCTTTGTGGAAAAGACTGGGAGCTATTTATCAGGGCAAGTCCTTGGTGAATAAGTTGTTCTTGAGGAAGAAGTTCTACTCTTTGAAAATGCAGGAAGGAGCATCTGTTGCTGATAATTTGAATGCTTTCAACATGTTGATTGCTCAGTTGGCATCTGTGGGTGTGAAGATTGATGAAGAAGATTGTTGTATGCTATTGCTATGTTCTTTGCTAGATTCTTGGGATCACTTAGTGATGGCTATTGGGAGTACGACATCCACTTTTAAGATGGAAGATGTTGTTGCTTCTTTGTTATCAAAGGAGATGAGAAGAAAATCTTTTGAGATGGCAAAGGAGGCCCTTATTGTTCGAGGTAGATCGAAGGAAAAGGGAAAGAAGAAGGACAAGAAGTCCAAATCAAAATAAGAAGGGAGATCAAAGTCTCATAGTAAGAAGTCCAAGGTGAAGTGTTGGAATTGTGGGCAACTTGGTCATGTCTGAAAGGATTGCAAAGAGGAGAAAAAGAAGAAGAAGAAGAATTCTGATAACGATTCTTCTCAGAGTGATGTAGATGCTTTCATTGCAACCTTGGCAACTCAGGCATCAAATGATTTCTGGCTGATTAATTTTGGAGCATATTTCCATATGACATATCATAGAGACTGGTTCACTAAGTATGAAAAATACAATGGTGGAAGGGTGTATTTGGAAAGTGATTCATGTATGGAAATAGTTGGTTGTGGAAGAGTCAAAATTTAGTTCCCTGATGGAAGACTGAAGGGAATCAGTGATGTAATGCATATACTAGGTCTAGCTTGAAATTTACTTTCTATTAATAAGCTGAATGATGTTGGAGTGCAAGTCACATTCTCTAGAAATGGCTACAAAATGACTAGATGCTCATTGGTGCTAGCTAGGGGTGCTCGTATTGGTACCTTGTATAAGTTGGACACACTTGTTGTTCAATGCAATAGTGTCTCTGCAAAGTCATAAAAGGCTACTTGTGGAGAAAAGGAGGAAAAAGTTCCTGATAGTGAAAACTCTATGGAAGTTAAACTTCTAGCAGAAAAGACTATGCTCTGGCATCATAGGGTTGGCCACATTGGAGAAAAAGGTTTAAAATTTTGAAAAATAAAAACCTGGTTGAGGGGCTTGATGACTATAACCTCGAATTCAAATTTTGTGAACATTGTATATATGGTAAATAACACCGTGTTTCATTTTACTCCAGTCCTCATAAATCTTCTGGTTTACTTGATTACATACATTCTGATGTTTTTGGTCCAGTAAATGTTCCTTCTTTGTCTAAATCAAGATATCATGTATCATTCATTGATGATAATTCAAGAATGGAATTTGTTTATTTTTTGAAAAGTAAATTAGAAGTATTCAGTTGTTTTAAGGAATTTAAAAACCTTGTGGAAAAGCAGACTGGAAGAAAAATAAAATGTTTAAGGACTGACAATGGCGGCAAGTTTTTTTTTGATGAGTTCGAAAGGTACTGTAAAGATCATGGAATTAAAAGACATAAGACTACACCCTACACTTTGCAACAAAATGGAGTTGCTGATAGGTTCAACATGACAGTGATGGAAAGAGCACGAAGTATGCTGAGTAGTGCTGGATTGGAAGAGAAGTTATGGGCTGAGGCAGTTGCAACAACATGTTATCTAATAAATCATTCTCCTAATTCCACTCTTGTTGAGAAAACACCTTTGAAAGCATGGTCTGGAAAGGAGCCCTCTCTAAGACACATTTGTGTCTTTAGCTGTGAGGCATATGCATATGTGCTGAATGAAAAAAGATCTAAATTAGAAAACAAGGCTGTTAAATATATTTTTATTGGTTATAGTGTTGGCCTAAAAGGATACAAGCTTTGGAATCCTGATACGGAGAAGGTTTTGTACAAAAGAAGTGTTATCTTTTGTGAGATGAAGCCTTCTACTTTGGATTTGTAGTCAGAGACAAAATCAGAAAATAAAAAGGATGTAGTTGAAATTCCTCTGACACCAGATAAAGAGGAATTGAAAATTCAAAATGTACCTAAAACTGAGGAGAGTTCAAGTAGTTCTGAAAGTTCTAAAGAAGAAGAACAACCTCAGCTTCAGCCCGTGAGGAGGTCAACACATGAAAGAAAGCAACCTGATAGGTATGAGTTTTCCATGTTAGATTCTACTTGTGCCTATGCTTTAATTTCTAGCACTGATGAGCCTAGGACTGTTAAAGAGGCAATTAGAACGCCTGATTCAAACTCTTGGTTGGAAGCCATGAATGAAGAAATGGCATAGTTAGAAAAGAATGACACTTGGAGTTTGGTGCCCTTGCCTGAAGGCAAAAAAGTTGTTGGCTGCAAATAGGTATTTAAAAAGAAAATAAGATTGAATGGAAATGTTGAAAAGTATAAGGCGAGATTCTTTGCGAAGGGTTATTCCTAGGTAGAGGGAATTGATTATGGAGAAATTTTTTCACCTGTAGCTAAGCTGACATCTATCATATTTCTTTTGTCACTTGCAGTAGTGTATGATGTAAAGATTGAATAGATGGATGTGAAGACAACATTTCTTTAGGGTGATCTTAAAGAAGAAATTTATATGTCCCACCCTGAGCACTTTGTGGAAAAAGGTAAAGAAAATATGGTTTGCAAGTTGAAAAAATCTCTGTATGGATTAAAACAATCTCCTAGAATGTGGTACCAGAAGTTCGACACATTTTTTTGTCATTGGGATTTGTAAGATTGAAATGTGATCATTGTGTGTACTTCAAAGCTGAAAATGATCGTGTTCTTATTATTGCTTTCTATGTTGATGATATGTTGTTCATAGGCAACAATAAGTTAATGATTTCTGATCTAAAATCTCAGTTGTTTGCAAAGTTTGAAATGAAAAATCTTGGTGCAACTAGGCATATTTTGGGAATGGAAATAACTAGGGACATAAAGAGTAGAAAACTTTGGCTCAACCAAAGTAAGTATGTTAATATTGTTCTAGAGAGATTTTGTATGACTGATTGCAAGCAACTAGTTGTTCCAGTTTTGTAGGGAACGAAGCTATCTATTGAAGATTGTCCAAAATCTCCTACTGAGATGGAGGACATGACTAGAGTGCCTTATGCTAGTGCAGTTGGTAGTTTAATGTATGTGATGGTTTATACAAGGCCAGACATTGCCCAAGTAGTGGGAGTACTTAGTCATTTTATGGCGAATCTTGGAAGGACACATTGGGATGCTGTGAAAAGAGTTCAGATATCTGAAGGGCACTTTAGAATATGTTTTGTGTTACCATGGAAATTTGGTTGAATCATAGAGGACTCTCAGCATTTGAGGGTATGTGGATCCTGATTGGGTAGGGGACATTAACAGCAGAAGATCCACCAATGGATATATTTTCATGATGAATGGTGGTGCAATTAGTTGGATGAGTAAGTGGCAGGTTGTAGTCGCTTTGTCCACTATAGAGGAAGAATACATGGCAGCTACACACGCCTATAAAGAAACAATCTGGTTAAAACATTTGTGTTCTAACATTGGGTTTGATGTAGGGAAAATTACAATTTACTATGACAATTAGAGTGACATTTGTTTGGCAAAAAATCCTACTTTCCATGCCAGGACAAAACATATTGATGTGCAGTATCATTTTGTATGAGATATGGTGGAGGATGGAAAGGTCTCTTTAGAAAAAGTGGATACTCTGGAAAATGTTGTAGATGCATTGACAAAACCAGTGAGCACAAACAAGTACAGGTGGTGTGCCAGTTCGATGGGCCTTGGTGCCCATGAATTTTAGTAGTTTTGTTGTGCTCTAGAGGTGTTAGTAAGATCTTCATCAAGTGGAAGATTGTTGGAAAATGTGCCTAAAACTTACTGACATGAAACTCTTGAAAGAGAAAAATCAGTGAGACCCTCAGAATGTCTTGCCGACTAGTAGCTGTGTTCTAAACTCCTGAAGAGGTTAGATCGGTGTAACATTGGGTCTGTCTTGCCGACAAAAGTCATTGGCAAGACATGGGCTATCAAAGTGAGATTCCTAACATGTTCTAGTGGTAGATCTCTTGATGATGGGTTGGTTCCCAGTGATCGTCGGGGAGACTCTTGGTGATAGAAGACATCAGGGAGATATGAACCTTCATAGTGACTTTAAGACTCATTCCGACAGTGCTAGTCTCGCCGATGGATTTGTTCATGCTAAATGTCTGAGAG
The DNA here is from genome assembly GCA_007258455.2 of Sequoia sempervirens. Taxonomy (NCBI): domain Eukaryota; kingdom Viridiplantae; phylum Streptophyta; class Pinopsida; order Cupressales; family Cupressaceae; genus Sequoia; species Sequoia sempervirens. The sequence goes on from VDFB02000015.1 coordinate 443,032,380, forward strand.
ACTCTTGCCAATGGACATATCAGAGTGACATGAAGGATCTATAAGAGTATTAGCGATAGTGGATGTCTTGCCGATGGATTTACACATGATGTATATCGAGGTAACTCTGGCCGATGATACTTGGTCAGGGTGACATGAAGGATCTATAAGAGTCTTAGCGATAGAGCGTGGTTAGCCAACGGGTTTGTGTTCGATGTGACTCTAGTCAATGACACTTGGTTGGGGTGACATGAAGGCTCTTAAAGAGATTTAGTGATAGAGCATGTTTGGTTGATGGATTTGTTTCGGTGTGACTCTTGCCGATAAGGATAGTTGATTTTCTTGTGACATTAGGAAGGCTCGAACTATTGGTCTGACTTCTTAGGATGTTGCCGATAACATTGGTCTTGTTGATGGCTCTGTGATCAGGCACTTTGGCATCGATGAGACATGGTCTGGTGTCTCACCAACATGTGATACAGTTGAATCTTGTTTGACCGAATGACTGTCCTACATGGTCTATTTTGGACAAATGAGAGAAGTAGAAGAACCATTGGCAGTTGAACTGTTGTGACCATTCTTGTGTGGAAGATCAATAGACTGTGAACGAAAGGATTATTATTTGCAATGGTAAAAAATGATGAACAGTTCGGTGGTGAAAGAGCTGTTCAATTGAACACGAATTGATTAGTGTGTGAATTCATTGTATGCTTCTAAAAGCATTGTAACAGTGATGTTTTGTACAAGGTTGATCAGGGAAATGTTGTTGCTGTAAAATTGACATCTAAAAGTGAAGTTGATCTCTGTATGTAATTATGTTTACTATAATACAAAGAGGCTTTACTTGGTGTGGTGGGTTTTTCTCCAATAAGGGTTTTCCCACGTAAATCTGGTGTCCAATTGTGTATGTGCTTATTTTTCTATTCTATTATTCTTTTCATGTGTATCTTATTGAGCTGTAATTGCAAAATTTAAAGTCATATCTGTATTCTTCCCCAATTTTTGGAATTTGGAGAGTTTATTCTGCATCTTATCTTTCCTTACACACTTAAGTGAAAGTTAGAGCATGAACCCATCTCAAAAGATGGTCACAAAAAGTATTCTTTTTATTCTTCATTTGGTTCTACTTTGGCTTGTACTATTCTTGTGATGGATAAGTTTTCTCCTTAGATTTTTTTACTACCCCTCTCTCAGAGGTTGAAAATGAATCTTTGGTTTCTCATCCTCCTCATGTTCAATCACAACATTATTGAACACACTTGAAGATTGAGAGGGGGGTGAATCAATCTACTAAAAAAATTAAGCCTTTCTGAAACTTGAACTTTTCAGCACTTAACCAAATCAAAACCCTTAAACAAAATAGTAGCAGAGAAGTATATAGTAGTATAAAGCTTCAACAACTTGAACTATCAAAGATATAGCAGTTCTAACTCTAATTAGATCAACAACATTGATAAAAGATACAATAACAAAAATCCACAAGATGACACTAGATTTATGTGGAAAACCCAATGAGGGAAAAAACACGGTGAGATTTAACTCACAATATAAAGGCTCACTACCAAAAAAGGACTTGAAAACTAAGGTGCACAACCTTAGAGAAAGATACAAAGGGCTTCTTGAACTGAATCTAACACAACTTCAAAGGTAAGATACAAGGATCCGATGAGATTCACTCTCTCAGAGAAGGATTCAAAGAGTTTATAAAGAATTACAATATTTTTCAACAATTCACTTTGTTGACTAAGACGTTCAAGCACATCTGATCTTTCTTTCAAACACTTTCACACTTTTTCTGCTAGATATTCAATGTCTTCCACATTCACATTTCCTCACACTTCTTCATACTTTCATACTTCTTGCATCCAAAATGATCTTGTATTTATATCCACCACAACACTTCAATACTTCAATTAGGTCAGCCAAGAGAGAATACAAATAATAAATTCAACATGTTGGCCATAATAGCATAATGCAGTCTTATCCCAAAGATAGAGAAGACTAAAACCAATCTTATTAATCTTCCATTGTGAACCAAAACAATTCATACACTGGCACACATCCACCCAATCCAGAAATAAGGAAACGTGTAGATGAAACATATAACACATAATCAGTTAACCCAAAAACATAATTTTGATTGAATCAACTCAATGTAGTATCAAACAAGATAGGCCGGGACCCAAATCTACCTTAACATATCTTCATATCCTAGCACAAACCTTCAAACACATGGCACAAGCAAAGGAACAAGTCATGTCGATTAGATATCCACAATTAACCCAAAAATCCAACTCAAGACACAATGCAACACTAAAGAGGCCAAACAAGAACATGTGGATTGCATGGGGATATTTAATGAACATCCAAAAAGCCTTCCAAACACTTCTTTCATATTTTCATGCCACTAAAAACCACTACAGACCAAACAAGAACAAAATACTTTATCTAGGAAGCACACATAATTCATTTAAGAGATATAAAATTAACATATCAACTTGTGGAACACTTTTTAGAGTCTTAACTAATGTATTGTAAACTTGGTAGAACCTACACAATTCAGAGGTTTATTTGATTGAACAGTTCACTTGACATTGCAAAACTACATTAAAATATCAACCCAAGGTTTGTAAACATATGATGGTGCAACATTATGTATGCCTTCAAAGACTAAAACTACTTAAACTATCCTATCCAAGTGATTCTACTTGCTAAAAATTCATAGAATTGCAAAACAGTAAAAGAAATAACCAAAACTAGTGGCTATATGTACCTATAGCTTAGACTATAATTGAATTGTTGCTAATATAACATTATCGTGTCAACTCAAAACTGATAAAAACTAACGACTCAACTAAATTAACCTTTGGAGTACTAATGGTTAACCATTGCATGCATATTCATAAGAATTCATTAACAATAAGCAAGATATGAGATTCTAGTTAACTTGCACATAGTTCATGAAGTAATGATAAATGCCAAAATAGCTACTTAACATAAATAAACAATTGAAAATGAAGTGAGGAACAGTACCTTGAGTGGCCCACTCAAGTGGTTGTTCTCACTTTAACTAAACCAAAATCTAACTAATGTATTAAATGCATCTAATTTAAGATTAACTCCATTCATTGCATATCATGAAGATTACACAAGATCTTTCCATAGATTGTATTCAATCATTCTGAATATTCATCATGTATTAAAACTGAAAATAACTGATAACATAAAACTAAAAATCAACTAACTTATCTACAGATTCAACCAAAAGCTATATACAAGCTTGATGAAATATTATTCAAAGCAAATAATTGCAATCATTAACTTCCACTCCTAAGTAATAGAGCGTACAGTTAAGATTGAATTTTTCAACTAACTAAAAATAAAGAAGAATCCTAATAGGACTAAAACTCTGCAAAACATAATTGCATGTAAACACACAAACATTTGTCAAAATTCTATCAATAAAGGAGTTCTCTTCTTCAACGCTTATTAACTAGTTATAATAATGCACATTCAACCTTCATCAAGTGTCTTTAATCAACAACCATCACGTTTAGCTTAATCTGAAACTCCCCTATTTTGTTGTCCTAGTCTCCCTTTGTTGCGGGTTCATCCTACAACTGTTGTGTGTCATGGTTCCTCTTTGATTGCAAAAAGGTTAATTCTGTAAAGTACATGTACACAAGATGAACTATCACAATCAAAACATAACATTCCATCAACATTTCATACATATCTTCATATAAACCATACAATACTAGTATATTATAACCATATTTCCATCATTATTTTTTAGGTTCAAGTTTGCATAATAGATATGAAAGGATAGTTTAATATAGGAGCATCGTTTGGAAAGTGTATCTAAAAGTGTCTCAAAATATGTGTGAAACAAACAAAAAAATGAACTAATATGTGGACCCATCACACTTCACCACATGAAATTGGATATGAGAAACTACACAGACATTGAGACCACATTCATCAAGCCATAGGAGCAGAGATATCAATGCGAAGAAATGTGGAGCATTTTTCGAACCAATCCAGATACCCAACAACACTTCCAACCTTCAGCAATTCATAGAAATCTCCTCGAAAACACTAGTGACTTGAAAGAATAGGAGTGCAACATCCACAAAATATAACTTTGAATCCCAAAATACAAGACCATATCTTCAAAAATTGAGGAATGTGGAGCATTCTCCCAAACATAATTTAATGCAACTTCCATAAATAAAACCACTTAAGCAACTTGCAGATGTCGAAAATTTCTTTCAGAAACACATGCTTCATTAAAAACATCAAGAGAGCATAAGACATATTGTAGACCTTTATAAAAATTTCTCCACAGTCAACAATTCTTCTAATGCTTCTAATCCTCATCTTAATATATTATTATGAAACCAAATTTGGTGACAAAAATCATACTCAATATTTCTCAGATAAGATATGACATCCAATCATGAACTTCAACAATGCATGACATTTGATCATGAACTTTAGCAAGCATCTCCATACATTAATGTTAACCCAACCTAAATTCCATCAACAATGAGAACCAATGCTAAGCAACAAACACTACAACAATCTATCAAGTACTTGACATCAAGGACATCAAATACCAACAATCTCCCTTACTTCTCAAGTGCTAAAAACAATATCAACCACAAACAATTCACCAAGTGTTGTCATCATCTACTGACAACAATCTCATCAAAAACTTCCAAACATATAACAATCTTCATCAAGTGTTGACATCAAGGACAACCAACAATTAGTGTTGTCATCAACTATCAATAATATTACACAAAGGTTCTCAAGTGTTGGCATCAATGACAACAATTTCCAACAAGTGCTTTACTCTAGAGAAGTATATGTTTGAATCGTTGGAGGATATATCAACTTTGTCATATATCTTTACTAGATTGATGACATTGACCTCATAGTATCTTACTAATGAGGGCATTGAAGGTGCCTCTTCCTTGGCTCTTGTTGTAGGTGAGTTGACAGGCACTACTCTTGCTATCCTCCCTCTATAGAATCATCTTCCTTCCCCTTATGATGATATATATTAGGAGCAAGATGGCATGTTGGAGGTGTCATACTAGGGCGGTACTTCTTCTTTATCTTTAGAATATATTTGTGTGTTTGTTTGTGCTCCTTCATGCTTGTTTGTTAATGTTTGTGCTCTTTCCTAGATGACCCTTGCTACCCTTATAGGTACTTGGATACATGAGAGAAAATCTATCGTACAACTTCTATTTGTCTCATCATTCTTCTATGTGTCATAAAATTTGGCTTTCACATCGGGGATGATGCAACATGTTGGGGAATTTAGACCTCTTTCATGTTGACCTAGCTTTTTATTTATTTTCATGTGCTCTTCACATTCTAATTTATTTGGGGGCTGATGACATTTCATATATATTATACTATCATTATCTATACATATTTATGATTAGTTCTAACCTTGAATAATTGGATCTGCTTGCGCTCTTTATTTCTTCATCTATACTTTTTCTTGATGCTGTGGATTCTATGTGTTGTTTCTCGCATGACAATATTCCATGAATATATCTCGCTATGTATGTCATGCCACAATGTCTCTCTTTCCTTCTTAGAATGATTTGTGCTCCTCTACATAGCACACATCATTCTAAGGGGGACTATCATATCTTATTATTTTCCTACCACTTTTTTTATTTTCAAAAATTATATGTCCTAAAAATTTGGATGTCCCTTGATCTTGTTATCTATCTTGGAGGAAACCTGACTAGACTTGCCTTATAATCTTGTCTTGTGTGATAAGGGTTCTCCTCCTTTGTGGGGTTTGTCTCTATCACACATCTTTATATCTACTTGTCATATGGTCTCAAACATAGCTATACATACCTATTAGCGTCGTCTTTTGTCTGATTAGATTATTATCATTTTTTTTTTGCTTTTTTTTCCTAACATGTTTGTCTACAACGAACATGTTTGTGGTGAGATTGCAGTCATATTTACAAGATGGGAGACTCGTGTCTTGGATCAACTTTTCAATTGCATATAGAAAATCAAAGACCCATGTCCTCTTCATCCTGGGTATATTCTCTTCAACCTATTTCTTTGTACTTTAGCTCACATATGTTAAAATACATATGCTCGCTAAAGTGGGGGCAAAATACAATGCTAAAAATTGCACCCTATACAATTTTTCATTACATAACCTCCCATTTATCTTAATTAAAGTCAATAATGCAATGTCCCCTTTACCTAATCTTAAACTTGTCTTACCCTTTCTATTTTTGGTCGTTTAAGTGAACTTTTATTGTGAACGATCATGTGTTGCGTAGACGTCTACACGCCACACGAATGTCCCAAAAAGATTTTTGCTTGCATAGTCATTGGGTCATTACCCTTCTCGCAAGTTCCCACAAAGTGTAACACCCCTAAAACTCGTAGGCACACCAAAAACATCCCTATGCATGTCTTTTCTCCTTTCAAACCTTATATTCTCTCATTCTTACATTCTATTTGATCTCTCATTCACTCTAGTTCATTCTTTCACTCTCATTTTCACATTCTACACCATTTTCTATCACTCTCGTGCACTTTTTAGCTCTCTACACTAGCACTTTGGTTCTCTTTGAATGCCTAGGAAGTTGCATGCTCTTCCTTTTGAAATTCACATTTTCCAAAGGAGGGAAATTGTGATCTCCCTATTGCATTATCATTTTTATTTTGATAGCTATTGTTATTCTAACTTGTTTATTATCTTATCTATCTACTTTCTTGTCTATTATATTTTATGTCTATCTATCTAGTTGTTTGTGAAGGTGGGAACACCTACGCTAGGGTTTGATTAAGGAAATCCCCTAAAATAGCCCCAACAATTTTCCCATTTCTGTGTGTGTAGGTTTTAAAGATGGAGCATTATAGGAGATTTCATTTCCTAGACCTCTTGTGAGTCTCCTCTCTTTCCTTTCATTTTTTCCATTTCCTTTTTGTTTAGTTTAGTTTAGTTTACATTTATTGTTGTTATTTTGTTATCATTCTTCTATTTTGTTAGCTTAGTGCATCTTTGATATTTTAGTCACTAAATAGATAGTAGGTTCTTTGCACTTTCCTATGATGAATTCTATTTTCAATTCATATGAAACTACAACACATCGTAGGGACATCCATGCACTGGGCTATCATCCTTGGTTGAGAGCTTGTTGGTTTGTCTAGAGAACCTCTACAACCTACTCTTTCAGTTTGAAACTCTTATTATTTATTCCACATAAAACATAAAAATATAAATAATCTCCCTTGTCCTTCCATCCTTGTCACTTGAGCTTTGATCCTTGAGGTAGCTGGGGAACATTTTCCCTTGATCAGGGGGTATCAATTTTCCTCCTCTATAATAATTCCAAGGTGACGATGTATCCAATGCATGGACTGAATCTCAAGAAAACAACAGATAAAAGGATGCCCCCACATGGTGGATCCATGATGAGACAACCAATAGACATATAAATAATTCCCTACACATCACAAAGTACTTGACCTTAGTGGGTTAAGTGAGAGAACAACCATCAAACACAACACATATAAATAATAGACCTTGCCCCAATGTATACAATTCAAAGAACACTATGTTATGAAATGATCATGGTGACCTTTGAGTAGGCATAGTAGGGTCAACAGAAAAAAGAAAAAGAAAAAGAAAAGATAAAAAATATAAATAAAATAAACATACAAGAAACTATTAACTAACACACAATAGTGTTACCTCTTTCCAAGATGTGAAAAAGACTAAGAGATGCATTTGGAGCACATCTAATTTTGAGAAAGATACACCATGTTTAGGACAATTGTTGGGTGAAAGGGAAATTTCAAAATAGAAAATGATATGATGACTATATGTTATTGAGGTTTTGAATTGAATGTGCATGTTTCAAGTGTGTTATTTGAAGGTTTTAAAAAGCATGTTGATGTTTAATTTTTGTGCTTGTGTTTGAAGGTTTGAAAGTGTATTATGATGTTTAATGTTTATGTTTGTGTTTAACAATTTGAAAGTGTATGTTGTGTTTAGAAAATGTATGAAAGTTATTTACTGTGGATGGAATTCTAGTCATGAAGTGAGCCAAAATATGTAAACCAAGATTTATTCCAATATAGGATGTAGTCACTTGCCCCTAATGTGTAATAAGGCACAAATTTCACTAGAGGGAAGCCACGTAAAAGGGAAAATGATAAATTTTAATACACTAACTTTCATTAGCCCTTGGAGAAAGTACTAAAGAAACTCTTACAAGAAAACATTATCCTTGTGGGAGGGGGTGGAATCCTTCAGGATCAAAGAGGTAGAATGATACTTGCCTATGTGATGAACCTAGGTAGATAGACTTCAAGTTTTTTTGAGGTAGAAGTGACCTTTCACGAGATTCAACTGGCCAATGATAGAGGTTTCACCAATTTGGCTATCAAAGGGGATTCCAGGAATACCATTATGATGCTAATGGGTGATGCCTCACCATGATGGTCACTTCAAGATCTCATTAATTTGGTAAGCCTTAACATGATGAGAATATGATAGTGCCAAATAAGCGAAATTTATTGAGAAGGAAATATGGTTGTAAACAATATGGTAAATCAAGGAACCTTTGTTAACAACATTAAAGTTTGGGATGATATCCTTATGATATTGGAGCATGCGAGAAATGTAGTATTTAATGAAATGATTACACATCAATTGAGGTTCTGACCTGTATCTCCCTCAAGATCATAATGTTAACACGTATCATCTCGACCACTTAAATGATAATAATTTCTACCTATTTCAATCTCCTCATATCAAGCTTGCCTCGTCTATGGTTTCTACTTTCTTTTGGAGTCATATGAGATTGGGTTTAAATCATCATTCTATTGCTATTTCATCTACCAATATGGGATGGGACCTAGTTTAGGAGGAGCCCAATTCATGCGATACATTGAGAAACAACCCTGAATTATGGCCTATTTTGCAGAAAGGAAAATTGTCTTCCTACATTGAGGCCATGATGGGCCATAACCCTAACCTTTTTTGTGGAATTTGTTAACTCCAGGAAGGACGGTCTCATTGAGATTAAAGGCCTCTCATTTTTGGTCTCTATGGAGCTCATATCGATAGCTACTGGTCTTCCCATGGATGGTGCTAATATCCCCAAAAAACCTAAAGGACACTACCAAAGAGACATGGATAAATTCTTGAAGAAAGGTGATAAGGTGAATAGATTACATAATGAATACAATAGAGAAGACTTGTCAGATGTTTGGAAGAGGATCACTGAGGTTTTAATGAGGTATGTAATATTGGATGGTTGCTTTAAATGATTTCATGACCATATTTTCTAATGTTAAATCATTTTTCCATAATATCAAAATGAACTTCACTTTCTAGATTCACTTGTTGGAGCAATTTGTTAAACTAGCCCGAGATAACGAGAAGCCTTTTCCTCTCCATCAAGCCCTGATTTACAGGCTTTATTGGCATAATGTGGTGATTTCCCCAATCATATATTCTCTTCCACGAGTGACAAACCCTACCCTTGTTCATAAAAGTGCTATTGAGAGCACAAATGGGAATCCCATCAGCCCTACCTCTGTTACCTTAACTACCCCTCGCCATTATCCTAGAATCACCAATTCTAATCCTCCCCATGCCTCCAAAGGTAAAACCCCTATGTCTGAGGACCCTATCCCCTCTAGTAAGAGAAAAGTGTCTTTTTGTGAACCCTCCCCCAAATTTCCATTTTTAATGATAATTCTAGATCCTCATGGTCCTCGATGCTAGATGGTTCCCTTAAAGATTCTCCCCAGCTCTCCTCTACATACCTTTTTCTACTAGTCCCTCTCCTCCCCTAAGCAGGATATTGACCAGACTTTGGGGTCGAAGGACACTCCTATAGAAACATCAAAAATTTGTGAGAAATGTGCCCTAGGGAGAAGTTGGATGAAATCTGCAAAGCCACAAACATCTAGAATGGTATTCTCAAGTGATTGTTTTCTCAGATGATAACAAAAAAGAATAATATCCAAAACTTGGAATATTTTATTCTCAACAAATCCATGTGCTGATTGGGTGAAAAGGAAGATACTAACCAGTGGGATTTTTTGAGAGGTATGGACAACACCTTTGATAATTGGGTCAACCTTGAAAAAGAGGTTGTGAAGATTAAAAATGTGATCAGGTCCATTGAGGAGAGTATGAGATTAAGGAATGAGGTTGCTAATATTCACAAAAACCAAGATAAAATCCTCCTCATTTTATAGGAAATCATTGAGTATAACAAGAAAATGGTTAAAAATATTGTGGTTACCATTCAAGTGTTTCAATAGGAGCTAAAGAGTTGCCAATCCAAGCATTTCAAGGATGAACAATCAAAGGCCACTCAAACAAATTCCAAGAAAAATGGAAAGAATGTGGAGAGCATGCCTCCTACACCCAAGGATAACATGGGAAAAAGAACAAGAAGGCTCTATCCTTTGAAGAAAAACTCTAGTTTCTCTCCAAGGCATGGAAGGTTATCAAAGGTCTCCATCTACTTGGAGATGAAGAATTGGTTATGTGCATCTACTGGTCAATGATAGGTCTTGTGTCTTTTTATGTGTTTTTTGTTGGTCTTCTCTATTGTTTAGTTTTTAGTTTTTAAGTTATCTCATTGCTTGTGAGACCCTTCTACTAAACCTCTATTATTATTTTTTATTGGGTTTGGGCCCTCCCTGATTTGTCATAATCAAAACTTCCCACTTCCTAATTTTCTTATGATGGTTGAAGATGATAAAAATGTAAAAGACACAAATTGTAAGATAAATACTATACATAATTTTAGCTTGCATTTTACCTTCTCACCTCATGGATTGAGATGAAGTAGAGGCACCCTTATCCACTCGATGTGCTCCTTTAGATGACTGATAGGTCTTAATGTGGTTGCTTATCACATCAACATGATTTTATGATGGTGGGTTTGATAGAAGATATGACATATAGTTAAGATGATAGAAGATGATAATAATTAGGGTAAAGGCTTTCATTTTATGGATTTTCCATGATGAATACCTATTAGGATAGGTGACATTATAATTTCTATCCTAAATTGATAATTATGTGTCTCCACGTTCTTTGGAAAGTGTTATGTAGGACATGAGGGATAAAATATTTATTATTTATTTTCCTATGACAAATTGTAATTGCATTCAAAGAGTTGGACCCATTAGGGTGATGGTTACAGAGCATCCTAGGAGAATATTCCCTTTGGGTGTCCAACTTTTGGGTGGGGACCACTTTACAATGCATGTTGGTGCATGTTATTTACATGTTTTGCATGGTGAGGTTCCCAAGTTTGCATGTTGGTGTATGTTCTTGAATGAAGCCATTAGAGCCTTCAAAAAGTTATGGAGCACCTAGTATTGAACAATTTTGATTGGCTATGGGTTAGGCACCCATGTGAAGGCCATGCGAGAACTTAATAATTTTCACCATGTTTTTGGGTTGCTCGCTAAGGGGGTGTGGGTTTTCCTAGGTGGTTTTACTTATTGTTTCAGGATACCATTTGTGGTATTCTCTCCCAAAATCTTCTATATATTGGAGAAGTGAGATGGTGGTTTGTAGAGTTTTTTTGTAGGTTGTCAGAGTAACGAAGTGGTATTGAAATTTAGAGAGGAGTGTTGTATTGTTGTATCTCATTTGAAGATTAATACAAACATTGGATCTCTTTGGGTGTGGAGTTTTTCCTACAAGGGTTTCTCCAAATATATCTTATGTCACTCGTGGATCTTAAATTATGGTATTGTTGATTTTATTTCATGTTTGGAATTGTTAATCGCATAATACATTATTGGTAATCCCGTAAACAAAATTTAGATATACAAACAAATTTATTAAGTTCTATTACTACAACTTTTAGCTTGATTTTCCAACACTTAGTATCAGTGCTAATGGTTCTGTTGAGAGAGGGACTCCTTTCTCTTAAGTGTTGAAGGTTTTTTGGTTGTGGTGGGAGCTTCTACATTGTGGGTTTTGTAGATTTGTGAAGAATATTGAAAACTATAGCTTCTACCTCTTGTCTAGATACTGAGAAATTTAATGGCACTAGTTACGAGATATGGAAGTTGAAGATGGAGGATCTCCTTGAAGAGAGAGATCAATGGTTGGTAGTTTCAAGCCAAAAGAAACTAGAATCAATGTCTGATGAAGATTGGAAGAAAATGGACAAGAAGGCATGAAGAACCATTTGGTTGTGTCTTGTAGATTTTTTCCTGAATATTTCAGAAGAATCTACCACATTCAAGTTGTGGAGGAGGATAGGTGAAATTTACCAAACTAAAAGTCTAACAAATAAATTGTATCTCAAAAGACATTATTATTCTTTGAAAATGAAGGATGGTGATTCTATTGTAGAACATTTAAATAATTTTAATATGATTATAAGTCAGCTTGCATATGTAGATGTTAAGATAGAATAAGAAGATAAATGTATTTTGTTGCTTTATTCTTTACCCGAATCTTGGGAAAATCTAATTGTTGCCATAAGTGGTGGTGGTATAAAATTGAAGATGGATAGTCTTATTTCTATACTTCCTTCGGAGGAGATGAGGGGAAATTCCATGAATGTACAAGCTCCCAATATGCCTTGCATGTGTGAGGAAATTCCAAAGAAAAAGGAGGGCCTAAAGGGGAAAAAAAGAGAGACAATTCTAAAGACATTCTTAAACCCCCAGAAAGAGTAAAGTAAAGAGTTGGAATTATGATAAGAGAGGACATGTGAAGGTGTGCAAAAACAAGAAAAAGAGTTCAAATACCTCCACCAAAAGGTCCTTGAAAAATGGTGATTTTGATGCTTTGTCTATTTCTACTAACATTGTTAGTAATGATGCTTGGCTTATTGATTCAAGTTGCTCCTACCATATGGCTCCTCACAAGGACTGGTTTTCTTCATATTTAACTAATGATGGAGGAGAAGTTTTACTTAGTGATAAAAACATGAAGAAGATTTTTGGTAAGGGAAAGGTAAAGTTGTGCTTCAATGGTGGAAGGGTTAAAACCCTTAATGATATTTTACATATTTTAGGACTTGTAAGAAATTTACTTTTAATATCTAAGTTGAATGATTCTGGAATGCATGTGACATTTGACAAGTTTGGTCATAGGTTGGTAAGAGAGAGTTTGGTGACTGCTAAAGGATTTTGGATAGGGACTTTGTTTAGGTTGAATGCCTCCACCTTTTGTAACTTTGTCAATGCAACTGGCACTGAAAATGCATGCATGTTGTGGCACCATAGATTGGATCACATAAGTGAAGGGTCTTAAGACCATTTTGAATAAAAAAATTGGTTGAAAATATTTTTGATTATTCTATTGGAAAAAGTGATTTTTGTGAGCATTGTGTGCTTGGTAAATTGAATAGATCACTATTTCCTAATGAAATTAATAAAGCTAAGAGATTATTAGAGATTATTCATTCAGATGTGTTTGAACTAGTGGATGTTGACTCTTTTGGAAAATATCGTTATTATGTTACTTCCATTGATGTTGTATCAAGATACACCTGGATTTATTTTATGCATACAAAATATGAGGTTTTCACTAAGTTTAAGGAATTTAAAGCCTTAGTTGAGAAGCAAAGCGATTATAAGATAAGGGTGTTGAGATATGATAATTGGGGTGAATATTGTTCTAGGAAATTTTATGAATTATATAAGCATGCAAGTATTGTTTGGAAAAATACTACTCCATATACACCCCAACAAAATGTGGTAGCAAAAAGAATGAACCGAATATTGATGGAAAGAGCGAGGAGTATGTTGAGTGTTGCTAAGCTTGATAGATGCTTTTGGGTCATGTTATTTGGTTGATAGATCTTGTTTAGCTCTTGTTGATAAAATTCCTTATGAAGTGTGGATAGTTAGAAAGCATCTTGTTTCACATTTAAGGACCTTTGGTTTGTAAGGAAAGCCAAGGTGCGGAAACAACTCTCCTAATGTCAAAACCTCAGGGAAGAATGCAAAGACTCTTTAAAATTTACAATTACAGTCCAATTAAGATGCACTTGAAAGAGTTAATAGAAATAGACAATTAAACAAACACATATGAACACCAAATATACGTGGGAAAACCCTTACGAGAGAAAAACCCACCACACCAAGAGAAGTCACTTTGTATTACAGTAATAAATATTACAAACAAAGTTCTAACTTATCTTTCTAATGTAAGTTGACAACAACATTCACCATGAACAACCTTGGTACAAAACATTCACGTTACAGTCTTCTCAAAATAGAATTCATCCACTGATCATACAACCACACAACAATCTATCAATTCAAACCAGACATCTTCTGCAACTACAGAGTAAATCCATGACGTCCTTGTCTGTCGAACTTCCTCTTAGTAATGGCCACAACAGTCCAACTGCTAGTGGTTCCCATTCGGCTTCTCTGATTGGTTGAACACAAGCCACATTGGATAGTCTTCACTCGGTCAAAAACATTCTACCTGTGTTGGCATGTCGATGAGACACTAACCGTGTCTCCTTGATGCCACAAGACTTAACCATCGCTATCACCAAGAGTCATCCTTATCACCAAGATGTTACATTGAGTCTAGAAAGCTATCGCTCAGACTTCACCATGTCGCCAAGACCTCATACCGATGATTATACCTCATATCGCTATCGGTGAAACATCATACCAAAGCTTCAAAGTCACACAGACGTGAATATTCCATTCAGTGAGATAATCATCTTTTTCCAAGACATCACACCAATGTTCACAAAGTATTCAAAGTGTTCAATAGTCGGCAAGACTATCGTCCTTCGCTGAGAGATCATACCGAGTCATTAAGGGTTATACCAAAACGTTCAACATTCAACAAGACATACCACTATCGTTGAGACGTTACTCTGAATGCTCACAAGTCATACCAAGCACCAAACAACAGTCGGAAAGGATTTTGTTGTAGATGGTCAATTCGAGTGGTACAAGGCCAGATTGGTGGCCAACAACTACTCCTAAAGAGGGAGTTGATTTTGGTGAATTTTTCTCTCATGTTGCTAAGTTAACTTCTATTATATTCCTATTATCTATTGTTGTTGCTTATGATTTTGAAATAAAGAAAATGGATGTTAAAACTGCTTTCTTGCATGGGGATCTTGAGGAATAAATTTACATGTGAGAGCCTGATGGTTTTGTTGTGAAAGGAAAAGAACACTCGGTTGATAGGTTAAAGAGATATTTATATGGTTTGAAACAGTCACCCAGGATGTGGTACCAAAAGTTTGCTGCATTTGCATTGAATTTGGGTTTTGTTAGAAGTGAAGAGGATCATTGTGTTTATATTAAGGTTATTGATTATCAAATATTAATCATTGTCTTGTATGTTGATGACATGTTTATGGGTAACAACAAGGTGATGATTAGGGAGCTTAAGACTCAAATTTCTAGCACATTTGATATGAAGGATTTGGGGGCTGCAACATATATCCTTGGGATGGAGATCAGTAGGGATTAGGTTCACAAAAAGTTTTGGTTAAGTCAAATTAAGTATGTTGATACTATTTTGCAGAGGTTTAGTGTGCATGACTGTAAACCAATAAATATTCCATTCTCAGTTGGTACTAAGTTGAGTTTAGACATGTGTCCTAATTATGATGATGATTTTGAAGAGATGTCTAACATTCCTTATGCTAGTTTCGTTGGTAGTTTGATGTATTCAATAGTTTGTACTAGACTAAATATAACCCAAGTAGTGGGAGTTTTGAGCAAGTTTACATGTCTAACCTTGTAAAATAGCATTGGACTTTTGTTAAGAGGACGTTTAGATATTTGTGTGGTACTTTAGATTGTTGTTTAGTTTATCACACTATTGATGATTTGGTTAATTCATTGGACATACGAGGTTTTGTTGATGCAGATTGAGCAAGTGACTTGGATAGTCGAGGGTCCACTAGTGGCTATGTCTTTACTTTATTTGGAGCTGCAGTGAGTTGGATGAGTAATAGGTAGCCTAAAATTGTATTGTCCACTACCAAAGAAAACTATATAGTTACTACACATGCCTTTGAGGAGGTGGTTTGGTTACAAATATTTGGTAATGGTATTGGTTTTAATTGCAGGATAGTGAATATTGGATGTGATAGTCAAAGTGCCATATGTTTAGCCAAAAATCCTATGTATCATGCTTGTACTAAGAATGTTAATGTTCACTACCATTTTTTGTGAGAAATGGTTGAGAATGGTAAGGTATTGATTGAGAAGATTGACACTTTGGATAATGTTGTATATTCTCATATGAAGCCAGTGACCATGGATAAATTCTCTTGGTATAGGAAGGCCATGGGCCTTGATCACTATACTTGATTATATATTTTATTTATATCTCATGGATGTAATTTCAATGTGTATTGTCAAGTGGTAGAATGTTAGGATAGGTGACATTATAATTGCTATCCTAAGTTGATAATTGTGTGTCTCCATGTTCTTTGGAAAGTGTTCTAGAGGACATGAGGGACAAAATATTCATTATTCATTTTCCTATGATAAATTGTAATTGTATTCAAAGAGGTGGACCCTCTACAGTGACAGTTATATAGCATCTCAGGAGCATATTCCATTTAGGTGTCCAACTTCTGGATGGGGACCACTTTGCAATGCATGTCCTTACATGTTATTTGCATGTTTTGCATGGTGGGGCACTAAAGTTTTTAGGTTGGTGCATGTTCTTGCATGAAGCCGTTAGAGAGTTATGGAGCACTCGGTATTGACCAATTTTGATTGAATATGGGTTGGGTATCCATGTGAAATCCATGTGAGAATTTAGTAATTTTCACCATGTTTCTAGGCTATCCACTAAGGGGGGCGTTAGTTTTTCCAAGTGGGTTTACTTGTTCTTTTAGGATACCATTTGTGGTATTCTCTCCCATAAAATTCTATATATTAGAGCATTGAGATGATGGTTTGTAGAGTTTGTTTGTAGGTTGTTAGAGTAACAAAGTGCTGCCAAAATTTGGAGAGGAGTGTTGTATCTAATTTGAAGACTAATATAAACATTGGATCTCTTTGGATGTGGAGTTTTTTCCTCAAAGAGTTTCTCCACGTATATCTTGTGTCACTCGTGGATCTCAACTTGTGGTATTGCTAATTTTATTTCATATTTGAAATTGTTAATCGCATAATACATTATTGGTAATCTTGTAAATAAAATTTTAGATTTGCAAAGCACTTTATTAAGTTTTATTGTTGCAAGTTTTACCTTGATTTTCCAAAAAGACCAATGGCCAAGATGAATTTTTTAATGGATGGATAGGATTGAATAAAATTGAGGACATGAATTAAGGGCTTAGCCTTGTGACAAGTGTCACAAGATGGAAGCATGAGAAAGACATTTGTCATAGGTGTAAGAGCTAGGCATGCTCAAAAATGTGTGAGCACACACACAAGGAGGCTCTTGAAAAAGATAAGTGAGAGAGGTAAGGTGAATACCTTATGACATGTGTAAGAGGTAGGGTGGCTTCACATGTGTGATAAAGGGTTAGGGTAGGTAGGTTAGGACACTTGTCAAGTGATGAAAAGATTAGATCTTTGATCCATGTATATGGAATTGATAGCTAGGATTAAATGGACAAGGATCGAGGGTGAGGTGGAATTAAATATTGGGGAAAATGATAATGAAGGTTGATTAACCTAAATGAATTAATTAAGTAGGCATTAACCATTGTTGCAATGGATGTTGGATGTGGGGTAAACATTGGTGAGGCGAGCTTGAGTGATTTGAATTTGAATTTAATTTTTGGTGTTCATGGTGGAGGATTGTTTGTCCATACCACGAATCCTGTTGCTCATGTTGTTGTTGTTGGGAAGGATGATTTATGCTTTACAGAGGTGGTCAAAGATTTGGGTCTTGCAGGTCAGTGTGTGAATGTTGATACCAAGGATGGTGTTACATTGGATTTAGTAGTGGAGGTTCCTTTTTCTTATCCCAAAGGCCTAGTGGGTTAGGCGATGCTTATGGAGTCAGTGAAAGTTGTAGTGCGGGCTCCCTTAGGTGAGTTTTCTGGGGCTTCTCCTCAACAAAAAATTTACGAGGACCATGTGTTGATGGAAAATGCTCCCCTAGTAGGTTTGTCCTCTTTTTTTTGGGAAAAGGTGGGATGATTTAATTTCCTCCAAGCTCAAAGGTAAGGGTGTTTATTTTGAATAATTTCTTCAAATGAGGCTGGTGCTATTTTTATTTCCATTCTAGACTCTATTGTGGAAAAAAAAATCTCCAGAATGGGCTTCTCTTTAGTGGGCAAGTTTTTGGGGCCTCTGCCCAATATTGAGGAGGTTTGCTCCTGGGTTTGCAAGAAATGGGCTCTCAAGGGTCAAGTGGTAGTTGCTACCATGGCTAAAGGATTTTTCTCTTTCACCTTTTCTTGTGATGAGGATTTGAGGATGGTTTTCTCCAAGGGCTTGTGGCTTTTCAATCGTTTGACGTTGGCTCTATGCCCTTTAGAGCTAGGTATGGATCTTTCTAAGTTCCTTTTTCACTCTGCTCTGATCTAGTGAAACATCTGAATCTATCATTGGAGTACTAGGATGAGGTATTTAAAGCTATTACTAATTCTTTTAGGCACCTAGTCTCCATTGATGATGCAACTTTATCTAGAAGGCACTTGGTAGTAGCTAGGAATTATGTTATGATTGATCATGATACCCATCTGCTAGAATCCATTCTTTTGAGCTTGAAAGTGAGAAGTTGGAAGCAGTAAATAGTTTTTGAATCCTTCCCTTTTGCATGTTTTAAATGTAAAAAGATGGGTCATTGGGTTAAGGATTTCCCTTCTAATGTTTTTTTCAAACCAAAGTCTGGAAGGTAAAGGAGGTGAAGGAATCTTCTAATCTGTAAGATCAGGGTACTTCTAAGAAGGGTTTTTTCCAAGCGCCTTCGATTAATTTTGATGCTTTAGTTGTTCCTCATTCACTTGTGGTTGAGGACTTTGGGTCTAATGATAGTGTGGCTAATTTTCCCTCTAGTGGGGTAGAAGTGGATCATGTTTTTGACTTGTTGTACTCTCCTAAGTGGGTGGTTAGGGATTTGAATGTTTCTTCGGTTTTGTTGGATGGTGAGGTTACTCTGGCTACCTTAGAATCCCTTCACAAGGAGGAGGATGGTTTTGTTGTTGTCAAGGGTAGAAAAAATTAGAATGTCTCTCCCCCCTTAAGGTCACAAGGGGGTTACCACAAGAAGATAGAAAACATAATGTGGCTCTTAAAGTAGGGGCCAAGGTAGATCGTCTTCTCAGAAGAGTACAAAAAGGAAGTGTAAGAAGGATATTGCAGATGGGGTCTAGAAAATCCTTTTTGACTTGTGCTCGAAGAGCACACCCTCTTCTTACAAATGAAGATAATTTCCTAGAACATCAGGGGGTTAAATAATATGCATAAGCATGACCTCTTGAAAAATTTAATATGGGATCATAAGTCAGATATTTTGTTGATTCAAGAATCTAAAATGCAAATTGAGAAGTAAGAATCTTTGAAAAACTATTTTTTTAGGGATTGTGGCTTCCATGGAATTAACTCCTAGGGTGCTTCTGGTGGTATTGTTACGTTCTAGAATGCTAGAGTTGTGAAGGGCATCCCAATTGTGGAGGAGTTTAGTCATGTGGATACCCGATTCATCCATATTGATGACAACTCCTCCTTGGTTATTTATAATATCTATGCCCCTAATGTGAAGTGGGCTAGGAAGAGGTTATGGGATAAGCTCAATTCTTTGTGAGTTCCTTTTTTGATTCACCTTGGTTGGTTATTGGTGAGTTTAATACTCCCCTATTTGATGACAAGAAGCTGGGAGGATCTCAAATCCCCCCCAACAATCAAATGGATTTAAGGATGTTCATTGATGATAATGCTCTAATTGATGTGGATTTACAGGGGTCCAAGTTCACCTGCTCTAATAGGAGAGTTGGTGCAGATAATATTCAAGTTAGATTGGATTGAGCCCTTGTTTTGGCTTCCTAGTTTGTTGTTTTTATCTTGCTTTCTTTCTTCTATTACAAGATTTAGGTCTAACCATTTTCCCATTTCGTTTGTGGTGGATAAAATTGCTAGAAGAAAACATTTTTCTTTTTGTTTTGAAGCTATGTAGCTGAGATATTCTAGGTTTATGGACTGTGTTAGGGGTTGGTGGCAAGTGGATCTATAGAAGGAAGTACTTGTATAGAATTTCCAAAAAGCTTTCTTTTGTGAAATTGAATCTGAGGAGATGGAATAAGGATTCTTTTGGCCATATTTTTGATAATAAAAAACTCTAGCTCAACACTTGGATATGATTCAAATGGAAATTTAGTCTAAAGGTTTGTTGGAGGATCTTCAGTTGTTAGAGGATTCCATTTTGGCCCAGTTTCATGATACTATTTCCAAAGAAGAGGACTTTTGAGGAAGCACTCTCGCGTTATCTAGCTTAAATCTGGTGATTGGAATTCTAAGTTTTTTCATCTTATTACTCTAAGGAAAAAATATTCTAATAATATTTCCTCCATCTTGTTTGATGGTATGCTACTAATTGATGATGGTGCCATCTGAAATGTTGTTGCTGCCTTTTTTAAAAACCTTCTCAAGGATGATGTTGTTTGGGACATGTTACCTGATTTTTGCTTGTAGCTAAATTAGGTAGGACTGTTATGTTTTACAGAGTGATGTGAAAGGGGTACATTATTTTCTACAAAGTTTCATTCATATGCATAAAATAAATTATCAAAAGACTACATTATTTGATTATGCAATTGCATACAATAGAGAAGAGAGTCAACATTTATTGCAAAGGTAGTCTTTATTGAGAATCATAAGTGTATAGTGTCTCTCACAAGTCGAGGGACTAACTATTTTAATGAAAATAAGAAAATGAACTATATATTTACAAATAAAAGGAAATGCATATGTAAAGAAGGAGGACCCATCATTGCCTGAATGAAGAAACCCAATTGAGTTGCCTCATATCAGCTTTAATCCTCCTACCCATCTGGCCTCCAGTTGCTGCTTGCCCCCTACTGCTCCAAGGTTTCTTGTATTTGTGAGAAGAATTTTGGTTAGAGCAATGAAGCGTCACCAATCAATATGTAGGAAAATATCCATAAACATATAATCCGATCCTTATAAACATTAAAACAACTAGCATATCATAGATGTCCAAGAAAACAAGAGAGTTATCAAACACATCTATCATATGCTCTATTTTATCTAACATGTTTTCTCCTTGTGCAGACGTAGGTCAGATCTTTGTTTCTATTTTGTTTCATCTCATTACAACATGTGGAAAAAATGTAGCTCCCACGAGGGTTGAGCCCAACATGCTGCCCTCTTGTGTTTTAAGAGGGGTGAGAATGTAAGGAAATTGGGCAACTTGATCAGATTGATGACAAACCTATTCTTGATGCATTAAATTAATATGGAATCATACCACTTGATCAAATTTCATTATCAAATTCAAAAGATGCAACAAAACTATGTGAATTATCAAGAAAGATTACTCTTCATCTTTTCACAATAAATCGAATAGTAGGCTACCATCAAGTTGATCAAAGGGGCAACCATTTCTTCTTGGAAATATTAATCTACTGGAAATGTCTTTCAATCTTCTTAATGAACCCATTTCAGTCAAGAAAAACATGATGGGCTAACAGTCTGTGAGACAAAAGTATTTATGCACAACAAGTGTGTTGACAACTAGAAGCTAAGGGAGTCATGACAATGTGAAATGCAAGGGACAATGTATATCTATGCATGGGTAATCATTATGGAAAAGGAGCTATCACATCCTATCAAGAGTTTTCATGAGCCACATGGAGCATTTATAGGTGATGATGGAAATGCATGGCCAATACATCTAACTCAAGACATAAGTAGCAATTTGGAGGAAAAAAGGCCAACTGTGCAAGTGAAACAAAATTGTGTTGAAGTTGATATACTGGAGAAATTTTCAAGGTTTGGAGAGTTCAAATTGGATGAAAAATTTGGGATAGATGCATCAAGTTCAATTATAGTGAAATGAAAAAATGGAGCTACAGTGCATGCATGAGAAAAGAAAAACACAGTGATGCAAGTGAGTAACTAAAATTACATTACCAATCATCATTGCTTTTGACAAAGGGATCATCAAGTGTGTTATGATCATAATGTTGGAAGAATGAAGAACATCTCATTTTGTTGTTTTCTGTTGTCATTGATGTCACCATGTTATATGAGTTGCAATTGCAAGATTAAGTCTTAGTTTGATCTGGTATTCCAAACTCCTATATGAACTAGTATGCAGTTATCATCCTCTGATATTTTGGTCTGCAATGCTTTAATGTTCATTATTGTTGCTTGCATTTTTGGGAAATGGTTTATGGATGTTGGAAGCACGTACATTCAAAATCTCATGTATTTATATGCTCATATGGTGTATCGACATTATTCTGTTGTTGCATTTTTGCTATTAGGTCTATCTTTGGCCGACCTAATGGTTAGATGATGTAATAGTAAAATAATTTTATCTTGTAGATATATGTGTGACCTATCCTAGGTTCATGCCGACATGATGTAGCATGTTGAGCATTTGAATTATCTTTGGAAAGAATTTGTGAAAGCTTGAAGCTGATAGTTGGTATTTTTTAATCTATAAGAGTTGCATCTTATTAGGCTGACCTAATTGATGCTTGTGGATGTATCAACTATATATATTGTATAGTTTTGAAGAAGTTGATGAAGATGTGAATGTGAAGAAGTGTGAATATGATGAAGTGTGTCAAGTCAGTTTACTGAGCTTCATGGAATTGAATCAACACTTATTAGGTGTACATTATTAGTTCATTTTCTGGTTGTAAGCCATTTTGTTATTGTAATTATATAGGTAGTGAGCCTCTCATTTTGGAGAGTGAGCCACCCAATTTTGTAATATTTTATAACTGGTTATACTATATTGTGAGCTAACACTCATTGTGGTTTTTCCCATTTTGGGTTTTCCACGTAAAAATTCTAGCGTTCATGTGTTGTGTGACTTCATATTATCTTAATGCTCTTATTTATCTTTACTATTATATGCATTGGAGTAATTGGACGGTATTTGTTCAATAAGTTTAAGAAGATACTGATTCACCCCCCCTCTCAGTATCTTGGATATTCAACAATTGGTATCAGAGCTTGCTTCCTTTGAATATGCCTAACAACTTGAGGAAGATCTTGGAGATGGAACAAATGAATGATAAAGAAGAGCTTCGGGCTGCACTTGAAGATCTTGAAAAAGTTGAAAGTGAAAACAAAGATTTGAAAGAAAATCTTGATGAAGCAAATGAATGTGTCTGAAAGCTAAAAGAGAAATTGAGGAAGTTCAAAGAAAGACAAAGGGAAGTAAGTGAGCAGTTGAAGCAGGACAATGAAGAGATTACAGATTTGAAGGTGCAAGTAGAGGGGAAAAAAAAGAATTAGAGTGTCTGAATAAAATGGTGCAAAGCAAGTCTAATTAATGCACTAAGCTTGAACAAGAAGTGGTGAATCTGAAAGTAAACCTGGAGAAAGTGAAACTCTGTGAAAATAATTTCAAATCTAGCTCAAACAAGCTTGATGAGTTGATTTTAGGGCATAAACCAAGTAAAGACAAAGGTGGCTTGGGAATGGAAGGAGGTGAAAAATCTAAGGATAATCAGAAGACTCAGAATAAAGGAAAGCAGAAAGGAAACTCAAGGAAATTTTCTAGGAGACCGCCTATGAGACAACCTAATGCACAAAGCTATCCATCTTTCAATGGTGTTTGATTTTCATGTAACAAATTTGGTCATAGGTCAATAGAGTGTAGGAGTAGGATGAATCAGTTTCCTGGTTCCTTCTTTGGTCAATGCTTTGCATGCAAGAGAATTGGACACAAAGCTAGTGAATGCATAACTCAAATGGTGAATTGGTCTAATGGATGAAGAATGAATCAATCCTTTAATGGTTACTGTTATACATGCAACAAATTTGGACACAAACATAATTAGTGCAAGTCATGGGTCAATGGAGGAAAATCTAATCAGAAAAATGTTGCTTGCTACAAATGCAACAAACTAGGACATATCTCAAGAGTTTGCAAAAGTAAAAAGGGTAAGCAAACTGATCTAGTAGAAAAGAATGAACCAGTGAAGAAAGTTGACAAGAATGAGGTTAAGCAAGAAATGAATAAGATTTTGAGGAAGAAAGAAGAGCCTAAAATGATAGATGCGTCTGTTCCCTCATTCGGTACAAACAATTCCTCTAGGAATTAGACCTAGCAAGGTCTTAGGGGGAGCTTTAACAAAAAATTGCTTGAACCCCCTTGATGTTTGGCATGTTAGTATTTGGAACAAGGATATGTTGTAAGAAATGATTAGTTAGAGGTTATGCAAGTGGAACCAGAAGAAAATGTGAAGGCATGATCATTTGTGGAGCAAATTATGGTTTTTCTGTGTAGAGAAGAAGAGTTTTTAGCAACTTTTTGAAATCTTCCGCATTTAATGCGAATTAGGGCAGATCGTTGTTTTATAAAGTGAATGTGTAAGGAATTTTAATCACTTGTGTGTTTGAAGAAATTGAAGATATGTTTGGAGAATTCTTGAGGTGATTTGGAGTTTGAGCTATACAAACCCTAGTTCTAGTTCTTTGTGAAGAAAAAGGTATTCTAATTTTTTGTGCAGTTGTGGGTTTGTGTGAATCATCTTCTTGAATTTTTTGAGTTTGAAATTGTGAAGAATGGCAACCCTTGTAGTTGTTAAAGTGTCAGAATGACCTAGACCATCATATAGGAAATATTCTATGAAGGTTTTTGAAGACGACCCTATGGGTGCCTTCTCATCAATCCCTCACGGGGTTATGTCGACAGAGGATACAAGAATGTACATCCAAGTAAAAATAGATGAATTTAATCATAGTAAATTGATATATATTTGGAAAAATGAGCTCACTAGAGATAATTTCTTGGTGAAGCCTGAATACTCAAACCTTGTTGCGAAGAGATTGGACATATGGAACTACTTTCCTAATTTCAATTCCATAGTTGATGATAAATATGTGAAACCTGTTCTCAACATAATACATGATAAATTCTTATGGACTGACCAACCCCATCTGATAAATAAGGAAGTAATTAGGGCTGTTACCAGAATCTATGACACTGGATCATTACCTGTGCTAAAAGCCATGAAGAATGAAGTGGCGATGGATTTCAATGGTGCTGAATATGACAAGAGAGCTCTTACAACAAAGTCTATCACTAATCCTGCTGTGAAGTATACTGCTATAATGATTGGTCATAAAATTTACTTCACCAACAGAGAGAACTATGTTTCTACCACAACTATTTATATTGGTTTTGATATGGCAGTCAAAGGTACAAACTATGACGTGTGAAATTCTCTGACAACAGTTGCTTGAGAGTTTAAGGATGACCAAAGAAAAGAAGTATGCATTTAAATTTGGTTCTTTGATTATGTTTCTGTTATTCTATTTTCTAAAGAGACTTCCTAGAAGGGATGATATGGTATTTTGGGATACATCCAAACCAGTGGCACATGAGATTTTTGATCACTTACATAATCTAGCTAATTTGAAGAACATAGATAATGTTCTAACAACATTCTTTGTTGTTTTCAAGAGAAACATGAATGAGAGACAAAGGATTCTGAGGAAAGGTGTTGAGAAATATAGAAATGATATCATATTTCATGTTTCTTCTGATGAATGCATGATTGAAGTAGTTGAACCCCAGACCATATGGATTCAACCATTGGGTTATGAAATTACAGAAGATGAAACTGAAGGTTATGTACAGATGTTGCTAAAAAGTCTGAGAGATGCCAATGAACCTAGAATTGGCACTTATGCTGAAAAATATATGAAGTTCACTTGGAGCACAAGAAGCCTATAATAAGAAAGAATGTGGAAAAGAAGCTTACAAAAGCTAGTTTCACCGATGAGGAGATTGTGCTAGGAAAGGCTAAGAGAGAGAAAATGGAGGAAGAATCTTTAGGTCTAAGGAGATCCGACAGGATTACTCCTTCTAAACCCTCTGTAGCCCCTGTAGTGAAAGTTGAACCTAGTACTGTTGATAAGGTAAAGGCCCGACTTCTTCTAGACCTACTACAAGATCTAGGAAAAGGAAAGAAACTCCTTTGGTGGTGCCTAAGAAAAGAGGAAAGAAAGAAAAAGCTACAAGGGAGAAAAACCTTAGTGTCACTGATGATCAAGGTGAAGAGGAGGATCTTGAAGCAAAATTGGTAAGGAAAAGAAGAGGAAGTTTATCCTCTGGTGAAGGTGCTTCTAAGGAAGTAGGTATTGGTTCTAAAAGATTGCATATTGTGTCATCTTCTGATGAAGATGAAGAACAAGAAATTAGTGTTCATATACACACCAAACTAGAGTCAAAGAAAACTAAGGTGTTTGAAGAAGCCTCCCTAGACCAAGAAGAACACAAGGAAATTTTGGTAAGACCTGGCCCCTGTTTCAAATTAGAGGCAGTACTCAATTCTTTGTTACATTTTGAAAACATGTTGAAGCCTACAACAAAATATTATGATCAAGTTGAAAAAGAGGATAGGAAAACATTAATTTTAGCTACCATTATATATGTTATCACATTGGATGTTAGGTGGGATGATGTGAAGAAAAATGTGCCTGAGAAAATGTGGGTAGCCCTGATGAAAAGGAGATAGAGGCTGTTGAATTTGAAGAGAAAATAAGGAATGATGCATTTGATAAAATTGGGTCTTCTTTGACCCCAGATAATTTAGAAACCCTAAAAAAGATATGTGTAGATATGTTCTGGATGAAGAAAAGAGTTAATATTTTGATGACAAGGGATAAAAAGCAGATAAAGAAGATAAGGGAGGAAACTATAGAAGTGATCGGGGATACAACTGAGAAATATGGCATGCTTAGTTATGCACTTAAATTGAGTGAAGAATTTTCTATTGAAGATGTTGAGGAAGATATTCCTCTTGGTATAGGTGATACAAGCATTTATGTGGAAATAAATGATGCAGATATCCCTCTGGACATAGGTGTTGAAAATGATCCTCCGAAAATGGAGAAGCAGAATGAGGGTGAAGCTGATTCTGAAAAATATGATGATGCCCCTTTGGAGCATACTAAAGGTGAAAAGGATAATGATGAAAAAGATAATGTTGAGGAAGAGAAAGATGAAGGTGAAAGTGAAGGAAATGATAAAGAAGGAAATAGGGACAAAGACAAAGATGAAGATGAAAAGGGTAAAGAAGAAAAAGAAAAGGAGAAAGAAGTAGAGAAAGTTGAAGCAGAAAAGAAGGAAGAAGAGAAAAATGAGGAATCTATTGGGAAGAATGGAGAAAATCTAAAGTAGGTTGTAGAATCTCAGAGATCTCCTAGAGAATTCTCCTTTGGTGATGATGTGTTGAAAGGCTTGCTATTAAAGCAAATCAAACTCCAACCAGTGATTCCTCCAAAGCTTTTACAACTTCCTATGATTCTAGGCTATGTGGACTTAGATAAAATTTCTCTTATTCACAAGATGGTGTTAGGAGATGCAATGCATGCATCTGGTATAAGAGATATTTTGGACACACACCAAAAAGGAACAAAAATGATTGAAGATGATCTTAAGGCATTGTAGGAAACAACACCTGGTACATCAATTGATACATCTCTCACCCTAGTGTGTTTTGGCACACACTAATGTTGAGAAAAATCTGGAATCTATGCAAATCTATGAGACTGAAGCTAATGTTGTCTTTGCTTTTTGTTTGAAGTGGCGGGATGCCACTCATAGTATTAAAAATGTGATGGACTCCATTGAGTCCCAGTTGACTGCTATCTCAGGTACCTACAATGCATCCAAGGATAGAGACATATCAAATTAGAATGCTATCTTTTCTCATAGAGATAAATTCTTTATTTTTACAAAAGAAAAAGGAAGAAATCATCAGAGAATTTGGCCAATTAGGTGATCTTATGAGAATGGAGTACACCCCAGTTGCCAATGCTTTGGAAAGTATAGAGAAACTTGGAAAGATAAATTTGACTCCTCGTACTTTAGATGAAGCAGAGGAAAGTCTAATGGATTTGGAATCCCTAAACAAGATGTTGATTGCTACAAATAAAAGTTGGGAGAATGGTAAATTTGCATGGCAAGGTATTCTTAAGGAGCTTCAAGGCTCGCCATCCTCTTGTTAAAGTTTTTTTTTCTTGTTTTCATTTTTTTTTTTGAGCCTCCCTTTGTCCTTGATGTCAAAGGGGGAGTGAAAAGTGATAGAGAAAGAAAATACTGGTGATAGGGGGAGAAGTGTTGTACATAAGAGGTCTTGTAAAATTTTGGCACATGTTGCCATCAATGAAAAAGGGGGAGATTATTTGAAGAATGAAGAAGAACATCTCTTTTTGTTGTTTTGTGTTGTCATTTATGTCACCATGTTATATGAGTTGCAACTACAAGATTAAGTCTTAGTTTGATCTGGTATTTTGGACTTGTATTTGAATCAGTATGCAATTATCATCCTTCGGTATTTTGGTCCATAATCCTTTGTTGTTGATTATTGTTACTTTCATTTTTGGGAAATGGTTTATGGATGTTGGAAGCACGCACATTCAAAATCTCATGTATTTAGATACTTGTATGGTGTATCGACATTATTCTGTTGTTGCATTTTCGCCATTAGGTCTATCTTTGGTTGACCTAATGGTTAGATGATGTAATAGTAAATTAGATTTTGTCTTGTGGATAGATGTGTGACTTATCTTAAGTCCATGCCGACATGATGTAGTGTGCTAAGTGTTTGAATTATCTTTGGAAAGATTTTGTGAAATCTTGAAGTTGACAGTTGGTATTTTTGATGTATAAGAGTTGCATCTAATTAGGTCGACCTAATTGGTGCTTGTGGATGTATTAGCTATATATATTGGATAGTTTTGAAGAAGTTGATGAAGATGAAAATATGATGAAGTGTGTCAAGTAAGTTTACTGAGCTTCATTAGAACCAAATCAACACTTGTTAGGTGTACATTATTAGTTCATTTTTTGGCTATGAGCCATTTTGTCATTGTAATTCTATAGGCGGTGAGCCTCTCATTTTAGACAGTGAGTCCTAGCAGTGACCCACCCCATTTTGTAATATTTGATAACCAGTTATACTATATTGTGAGATAACACTAACCGTGGTTTTTCCCATTTTAGATTTTTGATGTAAAAATTCTAGTGTTCATGTGTTGTGTAACTTCATGTTCTATTAATGCTCTTATTTATCTTTACTATTATATGCATTGGAGTAATTGGATAGTATTTTTTCAGTAAGTTTAAGAAGATACCGATTCATCCCCCCTCTTAGTATCTTGGATATTCAACACATAATGACATATAATGAGGGGGAAAATTAGTGTTGTTATACTATAGTATTGTCAAGGCATGGTGAGTAATGCCAATGCCATTATTGAAGTTACTTAATGGAGTCCCTGTAATCTTTGTGAACAAACTGTCATGAGGGGAAGTCAAGTAAAGAATCTCATTTGTGATTTTTGTTCAACAATTTAAACTTTACAACATTATTGTATTGGTTAATCATTCAATTGGAGGTCATAATACATGGAAAAGTCCACAAGAATACAAGTATATTAAAAAAAATAGTCAAGGATTAATAGATAGTCATTTTTTTTGAGTTGTATATCAGCATATTTTATGCATTGATAGGTCAAAGGAGTAAAGATTAGATAGTGAGTGCAATGAAGAATATATTGTGCAACATGGGACTAGAGGGAGTAGTCTTGCAAACGGTTCTTCAAGCAATGGTAGTAAAGGTGAATGGAAGAGATGGAGCAGCTGTTGAGGATGGTTGAAAATGTGCACAAGAGTTGCAATCACAAGATAATGTGTAGTGAAATAGATGTGACAGTCAAGAGAAACAAGGAAAATCACATTCTAACTTCTTAGATTTAGTGATGTTATTTATCAGATGCTACAGGTGCCATTAGTGGGTCAGTAAATGATTTACCAAAATCAATTCCATTAGTTAAGTCTATGCATCATGCTTGGAAGTGTTTTCTAGAATCATTAAGCATGAGCTATCTAATGGAGACATTTAGACCAAAGTTAAAACTTGAAGGTGTAAATAAATCAACAGATATTGTCCAAACAAAAAGAAATAAAAAAACCAACTCGAGGGTTTTCCAACTGACAGTGACACATATGCACATCATGGTGAAAGTTTTGGACATTAGCGACCTTTCAAGCTTAGCAAGGTTTCAACCATGCATGATTTATTTAAAAGGTGAAGGGGACCTATTGGATGAAGATGACAATACAAGGAAAACATAAGTGTCCATTCTTGAGAAAATTCTTGTGTAAATTATTGTGAATTAGCTATTGTATTATCAAACAATGCTGATGTAGCTGACAATGAGCAATGAGAGTTTAAAGGACAACCAGTATGACAGACCCCAACATTTCATCACCAATATGAGAAGCTATTGCATGAGAAAGCAACCTATTACCAAGTTACAACCCTATTCAAAGAAGAAATTTCAATACTAGCCATGAACATGTGATAGGGAGCAACTTTGAAGGTCAAATGGAGAAAGAAAAGGCTACATCCTATTGAGAAAATCATTGTGTTTCTAACTAGGGTTAGTGTAGGCATCTAAATTTAATCACTCCCATATGATTAAATTTACTCCCTTTTCGTCTATCATATTAAATATTAATTTATTAAATTAATATTACACCTTTTGTCTCATATCTGTAAAGTATTTAATTTAATAACTAAATGCTTTATCTTTTACC
This sequence comes from Sequoia sempervirens, assembly GCA_007258455.2. NCBI lineage: Eukaryota > Viridiplantae > Streptophyta > Pinopsida > Cupressales > Cupressaceae > Sequoia > Sequoia sempervirens. Next base: position 443,063,131 of record VDFB02000015.1, read on the forward strand.
TTCTTCCTCTCTAAATTAAATAAATACATCAATTTATTTAATTTAGTCATTTTTTACCCTTTTGATTTAAAATCAATTTAAAATTCTTCATTCTCTCTCTCCTTGTCATATCCTCCATGATCTTGCTCTAATCTGAATTAATTTAATTAATTCATGATTATGATGTGCATCCTCTTAATCAAAGATTAATGTCACATCCTCCTACATTTGCCTTTTGCCTCTAATCTTCCATTAATTATTCTAATCAAATATTTGCACAACCTTAACCAAGGTCATTAGCCATATTTAGCACCACCTTTTTAGTCAACCTTTGCATTTATCTCTTTTTAGCATTGACCCTCTTTCCCATGTGAATTTTTAATTCACATTTATTTATCCTAGATTCCCCTCTTCCCTAAAAATTCACATTCTATCTTCCAAGGCTTCTAGAACCTTGGACTTGTCACATCATCCACATGTGACCAAGTCCCACCTTTTTGGAGCTCACCTTTTATCCTTTAGACTCTCCTAAGAATGTGAATTTTTAATTCACATTTATTTCTCCAACCATCTCTCCTTTTCCCATGGAGATTTTTGAGGAATTCCAAAATTCTTCAAATGTCCCCTTCACTCTCACATGGGGACAAGAAATTCTTTTTTGAGGAAATCTTCTCACTCCCCAAGGTGCTTGGAAGGTACTTGTCCTTCGTCCACCTCATGTACCTTTTGGCCACCTCACTTACACCTCATCTCCTCTTAGCCACTTCACCATCCACATGTCAAGATGTGAGGGCTTGTGAGTTCTCAACCCACCATAGCCCTTTATCTTGACCTTGTTGGATGAATCTCAACCGTTGAATTCTCTAGAGAATTCAAATTTTTCTATAAATACCCCCTCTTCAAGGGCATTTTCAACACTTTTTCATTTTGAGCAACCTTATGTTGCCAATTTGAATTCTCAAGCATTTGCTATCATTTAGCCATCCATTTAGTCATTTTCCATTATCAATCTTGCATCTAGTAACATCAAAAGCCATCCAAAGAGCACACAAATTCATCTAAATCAAGGGCCAACCAAGGAGTCTTCAACAACAAGGAAGGTATAATCGATTTGTATTTTATTTCATCTATTTTCCTTATTTTATCACTCTTTAGGCTAATCATTGAAGTTTTCTTAGTGTTTTATCATTTTCATTTTGAGGTATTTTGCACATTAAAATAGGGTAAAATTCCAAGGTACATAGTTAGATTAAAGAATTTTCAGAATTAGAATACATGGAAACAACAGAAAAATGACATGGAGAGAAAACATTATTGCTGCGTACCTATAGTGAGCATGGCCACGACCATGAAAGTCAAGAAGTATCCATGTGTTTTTTTGTAGAGAAATAAAAAATCAACTAAAATAAAGATGAAACTATGCCTAGAAATGGGGATTTTCTTCCATTGTCTCAAAGAGAAATGCTAGAGGAAAAAATCAATAGTGAGCATGGCCGCGGCCATAGAAATAAATAAAAATTTCTATATATTTTACAGAGAATCCAAACGTCTATCAAAAAATGCAAGAAGTTTTTTTTAGAAATGAAAGAAAATACAAAAGATATCAACTTTATCATTTTCTATAAAAATGAAGCTCATTCGAGCCTTTTTCCTCTTCAAAAATGAACATAAAATGTAGAGGTTGCTTATAGAAAGCTTACCTCATAGTGATTCTAATGAAAATATATAGAAAATTCCCCTGAAACCACTTAGAAATCACCATGGAGGAGCCAAAAAGCCATGACGAAACCCTATGTTGGTGACTGAGAAGAGTTCTCCAGAAGCCTAATGGTAAAAGGAAATGACTTTTGCTGAGTTTGCATTGTTTTGTTGTTTAGGGTTTCTTACCCTAGGGAGGCTGAATTAATGAAGGCAATTTTTTTTTGCCCATCTTTTACAAATATATGCAAACTAATGTATACTGTGTCCTCCTTGTGCCTTAGGAGATTTTCCCCTTATGTTGCAAATATATAAGTCTTTGAAGACTTATGAATTTTGCATTGTCTCCCATATAGGCCAAGCCTAGTTTTTTTATCTTTGCATTGGTCTTAAATGTGAAACATTTTAATTAAGTGGTAATGTACAAATCACTTAATTATAAATGTTATTTTAGATGCAAAATAATGGTGTTATGATATGCAAATGCTTCAGAGGGGGATATAGTTGAAATTGTTATAATTGCAAAATGGCAGTTATAGTTTGAGTCTTTATGACTAACTTGCAAGCATATAGGGAGAGGATATGGTTAGAGCCCTTTTTTCCTTTTGTATTCACTTTCAAATGTAAAGCATTTAGTTAAATGGTGTAATTATAAGCCATTTAATTAAATGCTATTTTAAATGCAAAATTGAAAAAGGCATGTGTTGATATGTATAAGTCATGAGGTGTTGTTGAGCCTTATGCTTTTGCAAAAACACACAAAGCATGGGTCAAAATAGCTTGGAGACATAATGATGATTGACCAACATGGGGAAGGTGTGTAGGTTGTATTTGATTGATTTTGGAGGGAATGGACCATTTGGAGGCAATTTTTTCATGCTTTTAGTGTGACTTGGGTCATGGCTTGATTTTTCTGCATTTTGGTGATCTTTTGAAGGAGTTTTGGGAGGTTCTTTTTTGGTCTTTCTACTACATCCTACCAGAGTTTCTAGAAGGACATGTGTGGGGGCAGTTGTTTGAAGAATGCATAAGTAACTTCAAACTGATTTTTTGAAGTTAGTTTTTTTTTTCTAGCATGCATTGTATCTTATTTTGGAGCTCTTTCAGTTAGAGATAGCATTGGGGCTCATTTACAAGCATGTGCAATAGTTGTAACACCTTTTGATCAATAAGTTAATCTATTTTACCTTCTCATTTTGTTGTTTTATTGTGAAATCTTTTAAAAATGGTTGATGAAATCTATGGTGGAATTGTTTTTCCTTTGATTTTGTCCTATTTTCTTTTCCTTTATGTAGTTAATATGAACTATTGTAGGTCATAACATGTGTTGAATTAGTTTAGGAAAGAATCTAAGTTGTGAAGACATTTTTATTGCCTTCTAGATGTTGTCCTTGACATTTTTAGCCTACTTATGAATCACTGATGCAAAGACATATGAAGTTGAGTTGTGTAAGCCACTGTTTAAGTTGTCAGTCATTCTTGTGTGTAAAAGTAGCAGTATTATGCTTGGGATCATTTTGGTGCATAACCATAGGGGTTTAGTTTTCTTTTCATGTTTCTTTCTCCCCTTTCCCAACAAGAAATAGATTAGGTGACACCATTTCGGATCAAACCTTATCTGGAGGTCCACTCCAAGTTTAGGTGACCCATAGCCTAGGAGTCTTCCCATGTTGCTCCAAATTCATAAGGTTTGTAACTTAGTAGGGGTACAAATTTGAGAGTATAATAGGACCAACAAAGTGTGGACTCTTCTTTGGCGGTTATTCCTAACTTGTTACTAAATATCTCAATAAGGATCTTGTTGTGATTCCTTCTACAGATGAAATCAAGAAGGCAATGCTTTCCTTTGAAGGTAATAAGGCTCCTGGGCTTGATGGCTTCCCCTTTTTATTTTTCTAATATTTTTGGGATATTGTGGCTACATATGTTATTAATGCCACTAAGGAGTTTTTCGACTGTAGAAAATTACTCAAGGAGTTGAATGCTACATTCATTGTTCTAATTCCAAAGCCTGTTGTTTCTAATGGATTTGGGGACTTTAGGCCAATTAGTTTATGTAATTCCATTTATAATATTTTCTCTAAAGTTTTGGCTATTAGGCTTCAATAGATTCTCCCTAATCTCATATCCAAGCACCAAAGTGGTTTAATGCTTAGACACCAAATTCCAGATTCAATTATTAATATCCATGAAGTGGCACATTCTCTTAGTTCTAACAAGAAGTCAGGGTTCTTCCTTAAGTTAGATCTCCTCAAGGCCTATAATTGGGTTAGTTGGAAATTTCATCTGCTCGTTTTGGCTTCTACCAGAAATTATTGTAGCTTGTGGAGCAACTCATTTTGACTCCTTCCTTTTCTATTCTTGTTAATGGCTCCCCCTCTCCCTTCTTTCATAGTTCACGTGGTATTAGGCAGGGGGATCCAATTTCTCCACTTCTCTTCATCCTAATCGCTGAGGTGTTAGGATAAAATATTAAAAAGGTGCTTTCAATTGGTTTGTTGAGGGGTTTGGTTCCCTCATCTTGGTGTGCGCCTATCACACATCAACAATTTGTTGATGATACTATCATCATGTGGGAATCCTTAGTTCATGAAATTAAGGCAATTAAGCTAGTGATAGGTGGCTATGAGAAAGCTTTTGGTCAACATGTTAACTTTCCCAAGAGTCAACTTTTCTTCCTCAATACTCTAGAGTACCTTCAAATTAAATTGGAAAGGATGTTGTCTTGCAATTGTGGTGACTATGCTTCTATCTACTTGGGCCTTCCCTTATGTGTGTCTAAGATTTCAAACTCTTTCTGGCTTGGTTTATTAGATAAGTTTAATATTAATCTAGCCGAGTCGAAGGGAGCCCTTCTCAGCCAAGCTGGTAAGGTGCAACTAATTTCTTCTATGTTGCACAATCTTCCTCTCTATTCCTTGAGCTTATTTAGGATTTTGGTGAAATTTGAAGAGAAAATAGAACAAATCATGAGATGTTTTTGTGGTCAGGGGTGGAAGACAAATCCAAAATTCCTCTTATTGCTTGGGACCATGTTTGTAAGCCAAAGAAGTGGGGCGAGCTTGGTTTGAGAAACATCAAATCTTTTAACAAGGGCCTTCTTTCAAATAACATTTAGAGGCTTCTCAATGGTGAGGCTAGTTGGTCCTCTTTGGTCAAGAATAAATATATTTCTAGGATGGGGAGAGTTTGGGACTTTCTTCAAACTGAATCCATTCCTTTGGGCTCTTGCTTCTGGAAGAATATTGTGCCATGCAGGGATCTTGTTTTGAAGGGTGTTAAGTGGCTATTGGGTGATGGTACCAAGATTTTTTTTTGGGAGGATGTGTAGTGTGATGGTGGTCCATTGTTGAATCTGCCTCGAGCCCCTCCTCTGGCTGACTTTTGTAAGTGTATTTTTGCTAATATAGTTGTAGATTATATTCATAATGGTTCTTGGAAGGATCTATAGATTTGGGACCCTTCATTGACTATTCTTTAGAATTTCCTTGCTCGTATTCATGTTCCTCAATTCCTGAAATCCAATCGTGTAATTTGGGCCCCTCGAGCCAATGGCTGCTTTTCTGTTTCTTCAAATTTTATCAAATTTTTGGTTAATCTAGACCCTTGTCCTTTTTGGGGGAAGCTTTGGAACAAGTTGCTAATCCCTGAGGTGAATATCTTTTACTGTCTATTGATGCATAGTAAGATTCTGAATCTAGATAACTTTGTAGAAGGGGATTTGCTATTCCTAATAGATGTGTGCTTTGTGAGTGTGATGTGAAAAGTTATTTTCACCTCCTTCTTGGGTGAAATTTTTTCTCCCTTATTTGGTGCAAGTTCCTTTCTCTTTGGAAATTGGACTGGGTTTTTCCTAATTCTTTAAGTATTCTTGTGGACCAATGGTAGTTTCCTTCATCTAATCCTTCTCTTTGGATGCTCTGGTCCCTTATGGCCCCTCACATTGCTTGGGATTTATGGAAAGAAAGAAACAACATAATTTTTCAAGACACTAAACTAAATGAGGATATTATATTTCTCAAAATTTGAAGGGCTATTGCTAAGAACTTTTCTCTTTATTTTTTGGACTCTCCTTGGGCTGCTTTGTCCTCCTTTCTAGTTGGCTATAATCTATTGGTTGTTATGAATTAGAAGTTCATCACTCTTCCTTCTGGTTTAGTTAAATTCGATAAAAATGCTAGAACAAATACTAAGTGGAAGTGCCCACCCCTAAGGTGGGTCAAAGTTAATTTTGATAGGGAAACTAAGGGAAATATTAAGCATATAGGCTATGCGGAGTGTTGAGGAATGAAGTTGGAAGGTTCTTGGGTGCGGTGGCACTCTTGTTGGGAAACTAGACTAATCACTATGTTGAGGCCGAATTTTCTTACATTAGCATCAAATATGTGATGGAAAGGGGTATTTCTAAATTATGGGTCCAGGGTGACTCCCTTAACATTGTTAATTGCTTGCTTTGCAAGTATAATTTGAGTTGTACAATCAAGTAGCTTATTGTTGATTCAATCATGATGCTGAGATCCTTTGACGAGATTCGTGCCACTCATACCTATAGGGAAGGTAATTCTCTTGCTAATTTTTTTGCTAACGAGACTGTCAACCTTAATAATTTCAAGGTGTGGGAGGAGTACTCTTCCCTTCCCAAGAAGGCTAAGATTTTATTGCGAGATGCTAGATTGATTTAAGCTTGTGATTTGGGGTGATTGTGTAATTATCACCCTCTTGATTATCACACGTTTTATGGGTTATGTTTTGCCATTCTCATGCTTAGTTGTATTCTTGCAACTGTGGTTCAACTCTACTATCTGTTAATGTTGGAAATTGAAATGGGTGGAGATAGGAGTAGGATTGAGCCCCTCTCCTATGAAAAGTGGAAAAATAGGTGGAGAATTTGGAGGATTCTGAGACATGGGCATATCACACCTATTTAGAAAGGCTCCATGGACATAACCCTGAAGCCTTTGTGAATTTTGTTTACTGCTAGCACAATAGGTGTTTGAAGGTGAATGGTGTGGAGTTTTTCATCAATGAAGACTTTATTGCATTCATCACCAGTTTACCGATGGATGGGTGCAAATTTTTTAAAGAAAGGAAGAGTAATGAAGATGCTATGGACTAGTTCTTTAAGGACAATGAGAGAGATAAACTGGTGAAGCTTCCCTCTTGGGGTTATGAATGGGTCTCCCTTAAGTGAATTTGGGTAGATTTGGTGGAAGTATTAATGTGGTATGTTACTATTGACGGCTGGTTTACTATTATTCTAGGGAATCATTTTACTCTGCTAAACCATTTTAGACATGGATTGCATGTTTCTTTTCTATTTTTTCTTATTTCTTCTCTAGAGGTTTTGATTTATGCCCACCTCAAGAATCACAAGTCCCTCGTTCTTCATGAAGGGCTCATTTTTCTCATTATGGAGCATGTGAGTGCTCATACCCTGACCAAGTCAGTTAAGGGTAAGGAGAAGGCCATCAATGAAGACTCTTTTTCATCTAGTTCAAAGATGAATGCTGATGGTGATGAAGAATGGAAGGTGGAGGATAATACTATGGGGGTTTCCTTGTCCCCCATGGCTTCCCCTACTAGGAAAAGGAAAAAAGGGAATTTGAAGAAGGGACCTACCAAAAAGCTTGATATGTAGAGGTTAGATTCTCGTGGGTCCTTGTTTGGTGGGGAAGATATTGAGTTGAGTTTGGGTAGGTCTCACCCTTGCAAGAACAAAAAGAAGGTTGAACTTCATGGCAAGGGTTTTGTTGCTTTAGGTAGGGATGGGGAGGAGCATTTTGTTTAGTTGAGGGACAATGTGGATGAGGGGCTTCCTTAGAGGGCTTCCAAAAGACTTGCTAAAACACATAGGTCGAGGTCTAAAGGTGGTGGGAAGGGTAAGAATATGGTTCTAGAATAGGTAAAGGTTGCTACTGATAATGTTGTAAAAAACTAAAAATTATCTTAGGCCTGTGACCCTTAATTTCTTTATCTTTATTAAATAATGTTAATTATTTAATTATTTTCTAAAGTCATATGTCCTCTATTAATTAAATAACTTTAATTATTTAATTAATTCATTCTTACCTTTATTGTTCTTTGATTAATTAAATAAATATTATTTATTTACTTATGTCACTAATTTAATCTATCTTCTCTCTAAAATTAAATAAACTATTATTTAATTAATTTCTATGACACTTTCAACTATAATTAAATAATTGCTTTACTTATTTAATTATTCCTTAACCTTTTCTCTCTAATTATTTATTTAATGTAATCCCAAAATATTGAATGTTGAATTGAAATCATTTAATTCAAAAAGGATTTATCGTTATCATATTCCTCTATAATTAGATAATCTCTTTGTTATCTAATTAGTCATTTATCACTTATGTCTAGATCTAATTTGATCATTTAGTTATTTGGTGAGATAATATCTTATTGTCTCTAATGAATAGTGTTTCTATCTTGATCTCTTCATCAATATTATCTTCTACATGCAGCCTTTATCCTTCTGTGTCTCAATTAGTTTCCACCAATGATTAAATTATTATTTAATTTAATCTCCACCATTTATGCTTTAACACTTACACTAATTTAACCCTAATCGTATTACATGTCACATCCTTTAATATTAATAATTGATTTATCTTTTAATCTAAGCCTGTCATTCGAAAATCATATTTTCTATAAATTGGCTTTACCTCTATCATTATTACTTCTCCCAAAATCTTATGAGTTTTGGAAGAAACTTTAGTTCTCTTCAATGTTTTACTATTATCATTGTCATGAGGTCATATTTGCATACTTAATTAAAATCTAAGGGAAAGTACAATACTACAGTGAAATGGAGAAGGGCAATGGAGGTGAATCATGGAATTACATGTGTGTTTGGTAATATCTTTTATGCATGTTTTGTCTTCCATTGTTCTTTGTTATTAGCTTAGGTTTAGATTGATTTACACTTGTATTGCTAATCCTAAATTTTCCTTGTGCTACATCTGGTGAACCCAATGTAAAGGACAAATTTTCTTTAAATTTTATACAATTTTCTGTGTTTTACAAGTTTTTTGTATGATTCGACGCAATTGCCAAGATAGAGTGACACATCCACCACTACTTTTGATGCAACCACCAACAACACGAGCCACATCCATTGTACCGCACTGCAATTGCCATCCCATAAGCCACAATTGATTTTCCTGCAATGCATCTGATCCATTCCATGCACTGCATCTGTCATTTTGTGACACAACTGCCTGGTTTTGGTTTTAAATTTCTACAAGTAATTTTCAATTTTCTGCATTTTCGGTTCAGTAGGTTAGGATTTTATGGTTACTGATAATCTGTTGACAGCGTCTAGCTAGGGAAATTTAATGTTTATTTTGCAGCTTCGTTTGGCCAAGATCTAAAGCTACAACTCTCATTTGTCAAAGGATAAAATTGAAACTACTAATGAAATATGATGCAAAACGTTTGTCTAAAAATGAATTTTGAAACTGATTGTCTATATAGCTTAGATCATATTTCATTTGGTGCTTAAAATTGACAACTGTTTACTATGCTTGGTACTTTTGCACACTCTATTTATATTAAATCCCAATTTAATAATAAAATCATCCTCCCCCCTTGCACACTTGTGTCATCCTGGGTGTAAGAGAAATTGTTATTAACTCTAGAGGGTTTGTCTTGGTGGGAAAAAGTACTCACCCCAAGATGACTCAAACCGAAAACAATCTAAAGCCAACCTACTCTCGACCGGTATATAAATGTGAATGCTAATGAAAAACTTAGCATTATAAGTGCGGATGTGTTATACAAACAAGTGATTCCCTCAGTACTCGTGTGGTACATGAAACCCTATAGAGTGTAACCTATGCAAGTTAGGAAACCTCCTTATCAAAGCTAATATTGCCTCATGTATAGCCACCTGAACGGGTGTCCTTATTAAAAGCCATTTGTTATAGATTGCCAAAATCCTTCTATTTGCTAGTGCAAGAGGTTGGACCTTTGAAGTTGTCCCATATTTTTTTTGTTCTTAGTAGAGATGAAAATTTTGTCATGGGAGATTTGTTGTGTGGTCTCACAACACGCCCCATTTCGTCCCTTGGAAAAATGTGGACCCCCTTTTTTTTTCCTTTTTCCTTTGCTCTTTTGCTTTCATTGGCTTTGACATTGTTTTGTTGCTCGACTAGTTACTCATCTTTTCTTTCATTTTCACTTGACCTCTTTGTTGTTATATCATTTTGCCTCCCAAATTTGGTGTTTTGGTATGCTCACAATGTTTAATATGTTATCGGAAACCAGAGTCTTAGAGTCCTACATTTGTGTCAAGAGAATTTGTATCCTCATACAATTCTTGTTCTGCCCAGTATTTCATTGACCAGAGTTGTTAATCCCGGTAATTTCCTTTTTACTGGAGTCTGGTATTTTATTGTTTCCTTTTCTTGAAAGTCAGGGATTGGAGAGTCTGTTTTGAAATTTGTTGATTTATCTTTTAGACTCAGTTTCTAGTTTTTCCTCTTGTTCCAGCTATTTCTTTCTCTTTCCTTAGAGAGTCTTTCCTGGATCCTGGTGTTTGTTCTTTTTCAAAGGAAATACCGAAAAGATTTAATCTCGGTGATCATCAATTGATCACATATCTTTAATGACATATACATTACAAAAAATCAGCGTGACATTTGATTTCCACGTATAATCACCACGCCGTCTTTCTTCTCAAATAGTGAGCCAACACAAAAATATAGGTGTTCATAATTTGGACCATAATTTGTAATGATTGCACCTTTATTCTAGGAATTAATGTGAAATAACAAGTAATTAATGAAGGTGGAAAACTACCTATGTACTTGGCACCACCTCAAGCATACAATTGCTTTTGCAACACTCCACTTCACATCATATTGCAAATTTGCTAAGGACATTGAATTAATGAAATGACATTGGCGCACAAGGAGAGGTAAATTTCAAGAAAGCAAGAAACAACTACCAAGGGTTTTGAAGTTGCATTCTAAAAGATCACCATTATTAACTAGAACCAGGTATGTTCTGAATAAATGATACTTTGTTAAGTGTTTCTCAAGTTGAAGATCTTGATAATGGTATTTTCCATTCAAAAATTGAAATGTTGATTATTCTTTGATTTGTTAAATTTAATCGAAAATGAATTGAAAATTTTATAAAATGTAAGTTTTGGTTGAATTTAACCCTAACTCACACACAAGACACATATTCTAAAAACTGTAGAACATATTATACAAAATGAGCACTTCTGACTCAAGGGAAAAAGATGAATTCAAGTATTGAAATTCACAAGCCGTACCCATCAATTTAGTGGTTACAGACACTCATATGGGATGGTCTTCTGACATTGAAATCTATTCACGACTATTACAAGAGAATGCTTCTCAATGCACAAAGAATGTTGTGGCAAATGGGTTACTTCCTGCAGGAGAGTTCTCACCAACAATGGAGGCTCTTGAGTTAGTTATGCAATGTATAAATCATTACAACCCAACCAAGAGGATTGTTGAGAAAGAAGGGAGAACTTACGTAGACTTATCACAAAAAGGAATCATATGCACATTTGGTCTCCCCATTTACACACAGATGTTCAATGTTCATATGAAGGCTAAATCCAGGACATATCAGAGCGTTGAAGAGTGTAATAGAGAAATTATGAGCACTCAATGGTGCCAACAACCAATTACACAATCGAACAAGGTAATTCAGAGGTCTATGTTTAAACAAGAAATGCAAGACATTATAGCTTTGTTGAGTAGAGTAGCTAGTTTAAGAGATGCAAGCAAATTCAAACCCTATATGTTTGTGATAATATCCCACATGATAGAGGGTCCTGTGGAATTGCCTTGGGGAAAATTGATAAGTGACAGACTACATGAATAGATTACTATGTTTCCCAAAACTAGATGCTTCTACATGTAATCGTATGTTATTATTCATGTGCTATGAGAGCCAGTAAACAAGGGTTAAAATAGATTGGTACTCTGGGCACAAAGGTTGGCAACAGTTTGATATATGCACATCTACCCCAAATCACCGTCCATGGGTATAAAGATGATTATAGGAAAGTTAATGATTTTTTCTCCATGAAATTGGTAAGAACAATGAAAGGTGATAAAGCTAAAAGATTATCCATAGAAGCACAAAGTGCCATTCGACCAATGGGAGGCTGGTACATACAGTTCCCAACTTACTCCTACATTAGAGTGGAGGGATTTGATGGATACCCATTCATGCTACCCAAGTATCCTATAGATAAAATTGTTTTATTGGAATTAGTGAGACAGTTGAAACCATCTGAGGCTCTTTATAGCCATGCTCTAAAAAATGCCTCTTTTAAATTTCACAATACAATAGGAAATTATAAGTGTAGTGCAATTAAAGTAACTAATTTGTGTGAAGAAGATTTGAGGACATACCATTTTGAAGAGTTCCCACTCTAGAGAGTGTATTATGATATATAAGGAAATATTGCTAAAAATATAGTTGGTTTTCATGCTCACATGCCACATTTAGAGGATTATTGGCTTAACTGTGAAGACAAGCACGTGGTAAGAAGAAGAAAATATGAAAGAATGACTCTAAGATTTCATCGGAAGCTCAAGCTTTATGATATCTTAGATCAGCTGGAAGAAGATGATGGCTAGGTGTTGAACCAATTCTACTATGATGGCAGGGTATATGATGAACCTATCCCAGACCTAGGTGTGATGATGAAGATATGACATCAATTGATGAGTTCACCAAACCAGTCTTAGGGTATACTCAACATTGGATTGATGATTTTTGTAAAGGTTTGAGAGAAAGGGGAATTGAACCTATCTTCTCAGAAGATAAAAGGAGGAATCAAAGAGATGAGACAACATTTGAAAGTGGAGAGCCTACCAAGAAGAAAAGAAAGAATAGTAAGGTGGCTCCAAGTATTAGAATTGAAGAAAAAACCCCTAAAATTACAAGACAAGAAGTTCCCATAAAACCATATGATAAATAGAAAGATGCAGAAATAGGTAAAGATAAATCAAAAGTGAGACCTAAAGGTGCATCTTCCTCTAGAGCTAAACCAAGAACAAGAGTAATTATTGATGAAGGAACATGAGCAACAAAAAATGTTGGTGCATAAACTAGGTCTGCATCTCAAAGGGCTGCAACATTGTTTACCTCTCCCCCTTCTGTTAATATGGCTAGTATGAAACAAGCACTGGGAGGGACTCCCATCACTTTAGAGGAAATTTTTGAAGAAGATGAAGCTATAATTAAAGAATAGGTGGAAAAATGGGGTGCTATGTGGGAGAAGGTGAAAGAAAAGAAGTCTAAAGAAAAACCCATGGTACATCCAGTGATGGAAGAAATTTAGGATGAAGGTTCTAACCCCATAAATGTTGAATAAGAAGAGTTTATTCAAGGAACACTTACCTCAGAGGCAAGAAACCCTAGCATACTTGAGATGGAAAAAGGGGAGAATATAGAGCAGGATCCTATTGATGAAAGAATTGTTGAAGATAATTTTGATTCCCAACCTTCGCTTGGGAATGTGCCAAATATTGATGAACATTCACAGGTCTTTGAAGAACCAGAGAAAGGCCATGCTAAAACTAAAATTGAAATTGAAATTGTAGAAGAGGAAGCTACACAGTTTTCAAGAGATGGAATTGAAAATGAAGAGAATCTTGGTGTAGCAGTGAATAAAGAAGATAATGTTTAGAGAGATGAAGTAGAAAATCTGGACAAACAAGAAAATATAAGTCTCCAAATAGAGGAGGTAGTGTCAAACCCTACCAATCCCGAATCTATGCCAAATATCATTGAAGAAATTCCCATTTCAGAAAATGTGACAAGTCAAAGAGAAGTTCCTGAAACAAGTGGAAAATGAGAGAAAATAAATGTTACAGAGGTACAACAAGATGGTGATACGCTTGATTGGTTAATCAGGGAATTAGATTCTCCAATGAAAGGGAAGTGGAAGTACTATCTATGAATCTTAATAATTTCATACAAGAAGTAGGTACTCCTAAACCTAGGTGTAGAGCAAAGACAAAGTATGTCATATAGAGAAATGCAGATGGCAATAGAACTATTTAGATAGCCACTCCAATAGTTGATAAGTATAGACATGAAATAATGCCTAAGGAGTATAAGATAACAAGCATTAACCTTGGAAACTCATCTTGGCAGCAAGAGTTAGAGGAAATAAAAGTGAATTTAAATGCTATTGTTGCTAGAGTACACAAATATTAACATAAGAAAAGAAAATTGAAAGAATGGGTTGCTACCTTGGAACATTTTATTAAGTCATTAACTTTATTTGGTTGAGAACAAGTTGAATTTCCTCAACATCTGGTGATGATGTCACAAGAACAAGTAGATGCAATTGCAACAGTTCATCATAAAATGAACATGTTTGAAGAATGGATTGAGTACTGGGTAAAGAAAGGAGAATCAAAAATATTTGAAGACGAATGCAAATTTTTCCATGAGCAAGTCATTGAAGAAAGGCAGAACATTGAAATTCTCATGCAGTCAAATATCCAAGAGTTAATATAGGGCAATGTAATAATATGACATGAACTTCCATTGCTAGAAATATGGAAGAAATAGTTGAAATGGGAAGGTGACATGTTAATACAATGTATTGAAGGATTTGAAAAGGTCACCGTTGAGTGTAGAAAATTGATTAATGAAAATCAAGAATTTATTGAATTACTAGCACGACAAGGTTTTGATCCCCAAACATTAGGATAGGAAGGAAAATAAGCTAAATCCTTCAAGGAATGGATAGAAAGAATAAATAGAGATCTTGTTCAATTGTTGACATGGGAAGTCATTGATGAGATAATATAGTGCATAAATATTATAGTCAAGTATGAAGCAGACAAAGCACAAAAGAGTGATATCATACTCAAAGTAATTGAAGAATATATTAGGCTCAAGATCACTTGGAGAGAAATTCAAAGGATTTCAAAAGAATGCATACAAAAAGTATTAAGTTCTTTCAGAGAGTATCAGTCAAAGAAAGGTGAAGGAAGAATCCCGAAGCTCGAATCATGAGAGAAGCAAGAGAACTGGATACTAGATACCAAAAGCATGATGAATTTTATTTTGTTTCAATTTTGAGTTTGCAGGTTGATCCCGGTCCCGATAGATGTTACTTATCCCAGTGTTTTGGAAAGAAGCTGATAGCCTTGAAAAATGTAAAGTGATTGTGCTGGAGTATGAAGAAAAATGTTGTTTTGGATGAAGTCAAAGCCTTGATTTATTCTAGAATGTTCTTGATGACAGTTGGCAGATGCCACGCGCCACATTTTAATTTTCTATTTCTAATTCTCTAGATAGACTTTTAAGTTGAACTTTTGGGGCCTTATTTCTATAAAAGGCCATCTCCTCCCTCATTTTTATTTTAAGTTCATAATTTGTGGATGTCAGAGGAGCATAAACTTTCAAGTTTTTTTCTTTTTCCTTATTTTCTGAACCATTTCGCCGTAAAAATTTGTATACATGTAGACATTAATTAATATCAGAGCTTATTAGATACCTACCTATCTCAGTATCTTTTGTAGTTGGTTTTGTTAGTTCGTCCGAACAAGACTGTATGCTACACCATTTAAGGGTGCATACAAAACCTACTCGGTGTCCATAAATGAAACCCCTCTCTTTAAAAGCTTGCACCATTTTATATGTAGCTGTGAAGTAATCTAGTGAAGTATAAAGTAGTTTTCTCTATTTTAATCAATTCTTTGGGGCATCCATGGAGAATAACCAGGAGAAACTTTTAATTTTTAGTTTTTTTTATACTTTTTTTTAGAATAGATGTTTAAATATTTGAAAATGTTCCAAAAAATTTAAATGAATGGAAGGAATTTTGTTGAAAATCCTTTGTTTTCCATACGATTGTTGAATGCTTAATGCTAAATCTACTTAAAGTGATAGCAAATAATTTGTGATATTCATGAAATGTTATTGTAAAATATTTTGATTTCACTATATTATTCTATGAATGAAATGAAATTTTTATGTGAAGTGCTTATAATTCTTAGCAAAGTTAGAAATAATCATAGTCCCTTTGAGATTAACAACAATATCACATCAGCACTTGAGAGGGACCCTAGTGCAACCATGAATTGGTTATCAAAGAATTGGGATTGAACGAAAGCCAATCTTTGTCCTATAAATGCATAATTCCCCTTTAGGTTGCTTTTGTTCCATATCTTTCAAGAAGGATAGGCTCTTTGTGGTCTTGTTTGTGAAGAATTTATTTTCCTTGTTTTCTATGAGTGAAATCGTCATCAAGAAGATTCATGAGAACTCAAAGCTTGGTTGACTTGGAGAAGTGAGTGTCGTGGAGGGGAGCTAGTGTGACCGAGCTTCTAATCATCCACTCTGAATATGCGCGACTGGAGAAATCCAAGTGGGAACTCAACAAATATTGTTCTGGCCAACCATATGATCATACTTGTCTATTTGAAACTAAAAGTTTTCATATCAAAACCAAATCAAAACAAAGTATTTTCTGAATGTCTTATATGTTTCCAAAATTTGATCAAAATTAGACTAAAACAAACCTGCAAACTTTGCCAAAAATTACAGAAAATTCAGATCCTATTTACAGTAAACCACATCTTCTATAGAGAACCACATCCATTGTTATAAACCACATCTACTATAAAGAACCGCATCTACTTTTATGAACCACATCTGCTGTTATAAACCACATCTTCTATAGAGAACAACATGTACTATTATAAATTGCATCTGTTACTGAGAATTACACCTGATACTGTAAACTGCATCTAATACCGTAAACCGCAATCGACTGTCAAGTGACACATCTGTTAAATTTGAACCACAATTTCTTGAAAAATCAAAAAAAAAAATTCCACTTTCATAGTCTAAGGTCAAACTGTCAAAACCTATCTCTCATTATCCTTTCACAGTGATCTCTAGATAGAAACCAAAAATATTTGCTAACACTTTTCATCATTGCACCCTTTAGTATCATTTAACCATAGCAATAGAAATTTGAGTTGCAAACCTAGTTACATTTTAGGAGTCCTCATTATCTTCAAATCAATTAGACTTTTTAAGACAATCACCTTTGCATATTTTAAAATAGGCCAACTTTTCATGCTTTGGATAAACCTTTCCTTCAGTTCACAATTGTAATAGAACCAATTCATTTGTCACACCTGTTATCTTTTGTCATTTTGGTGAGTCTTTTACAACTTGTCAATCTAGTTTGGTAACTCACTTTGTCTCTTACAAAAGGTCCTTTGACAAACTAAATTGAAGCGTTGCCTAAACTTTGCATGGTGGGTAACCTCTTCTCAAATCTCCCAAAGTTGATTACCTTTAAAAGCTTGCGTACATTTTAGCATACTTAGACATAGTCATTTTAGGACATCATCATTTTAGACATTAATCAACATTTAACATCCCTTATTTTCCAAAAAAAAAAACAAAAACATAGTTGCATTAGCATTCATTCGTTATATCCAAAAAAAAAAACATAGACTAAAATCATATCATTCATAGACATAGTTCTGCATCATCTGCATTTTGAGAATATTTTACATGGTCGAAACAAGGTCAAAAAGGAAACAAAGAGAAATGGTTGAACCACAAGAATTTATCAATCCATTTTCAAACCCTCCACCAGGGACATCAAGACCACACAAAACCTTATTGGAAAAATTTGTCACTAGAGACCAACAAGGATGCGTTATAGTTGAAGACTTAGACATTGCTGCCCAAGATCCAAAATTTGCCTCTTTTGTAGATGAATACTTGGGACAAGATCCCCAACGATATCTAGAATTTTTTTTATTAGTAGGTGCCACATTACCTCCTGGATTTGACATTCACACATTACAAACTTCATCTACCCAAGGGAAAAACACGATGACATCTAGTGCCTCTATCCCTCAAGTAACTGCAACTATACCATTTGGAGCACCTACCAAAAGTACCACAATAATACATACATCATCATTTGGTACATCGAGCATAACACAAGGCCTTAATTTTACCATAGGAGCATCGTCGTCAAATACCTTTGGCACCAATATTGGAAGCAAAAGGCCTAAGGTTAGCATAAACACAACAAATTCTATACCAGACATCAACACCACTAGTGCCATTCCACAAATAGGGGTTTCAAAAATGGAACACATACATCTCATACAATTTGGGAACCATCTCGATCCTTTGCAAAATATTCACGTTCCCAATCAACCAACATCAAATCATAACCCACCCTTCATTCATACATTGAACCAAAATCTGTCACATAACGTTGGGTTTCAAAACACTTACATAGACCCCAACAATACAACCAACACATCATTGAAACAAGTGGATGTTCTACAAACACAATTGCAAGCCCTTCAACAACAAATGGACAATATGTCTTTAATGTCAAGCAAAAAGACCTTTTCAGCACAAGACTTATGTCCATTTCCCTTTGAAAAAGCTCTATACATGACACCCTTCCCACATGGATATGTTATACCAAAATTGCCTAAGTATAATGGGAAGCATAATCCTATTTAACATATAACGAAATTTTCCACGATGTGCATAGATATTGCATATGACCCCACATATCTCAAGAGATTTTTTCTGTGAAGCCTTATTGGAATATCACTTGAATGGTTTTCTAAACTTCCATATGGCATAAGGTCATGGGGTGAACTTGTTGAAAAATTTATTGAACATTTCTCCTTTAACATTGACAATGAAATCACAATAGAAACCTTATGTCACACCACACAAGATGAAGGAGAGAACTTTATCACCTTCTTCTAGAGATGGAGGAGTCTAGCTAGTCAATGCCCTATTGAAATACCTGAAAAGAAAAAGGTCACCATATTCCTAGAAAATCTTAATTCAAAATTGAGAAGTGACCTAAGAGTACACTGTTGCACTTATTTTGTTGAACTATTAGAAAAGGATATCATACTTGAAAAGGATCTCATTGACAAAGGTGAAATTAATATGTCAAATAGAAATTGAAATGTTCAAAGCACTCCTAATGACAAGAACAAATTTTAGTCTCAAAATAAGAATGTAACCAACGATGGCATTGTCTATGCTAAACCCTACATGCAAGACCAATATTTACATTTAGTGGACACAACTACTCTAACAACACACCCAAGAATGCTGAACAAACTGCCAATGTTGTCCAAAACACTCAACAACCATGAACGCAAAAGAAGTTTCCAAAACACAAATTCACTCCCCTAGGGGAAACAATTGAATTGGTCTTTAAAGAACTGATAAAACAAAAACTCATACAACTTCCTGAGCCAAATCAATATGATATTGAACAATTTAAACCCTCTTGCTGGGATGACAACGCTTTTTTTGATTTCCACTGAACTAAGGGACATAGTCTACCATAATGTCAACAATTGAAGAACATTATACAAGATCTCATGGAAAAATGAACTATTGAAGTTAATGGAAAAAAATAGACATCCTCAAACAACGATCACAAGGTATTTACTAATCTATTACATGACCATGGAAAAGGAAAAGCCAACAGTTTAGGAAATAAGTCCAATCATAATTTGGCCAACTATACTAATGTAAAATATGTTTATAACCATGACCCAATCATAAATCACATTTGAGTCGTCGATGGACATATCAACACTATTACCATAAATAAAACTCATGAATGTGTTGTCAACACTCACTGAACCAAGATAACCATCCAAGGCGCTTCATCACAACAACAACCATAGTCTTCCAAGCCTTAGTACAATTTACTTGACTAGTTGGGGAAGACCCCAATGCAAATTTCTATCTTGGAATTGTTATGTATATCACCTAATCATCAAGTCGTTTTAGACAAAGCTTTGCAAAGCATGACCATCCCCACTAACCTTGATTTCAATCATTTCCAAGAGATGGTAGGATACCTAACTAAATCTCATCATGCTACCTTCTCTAAACAAGACTATTCAACCAACAAGATAGACCACAATGACCCATTGCACCTCGAATTTCTTGTCCATAAAATAAAAGTAAGATGAGTCTTAGTAGATAGAGGAGCAGGGTTGAATATTTGCACCTTCAAACTAGCTAAGGAATTAGGCTTCTCAGAGGCATGTGTGGACACTACTAAGAGCATTGTCATTAAGACATATGATGACAAAGAACAATCATCTAAAGGAGTTGTAACACTTCCCATCAAAATTGGTCCTGCGGTTATAGATACCCAATTCCAAGTCTTGGATCTCATCCTTCCATATAATCTTTTATTAGGAAAACCATGGATACATGCTATGAAGTCCATACCTTCCACTTACCATCAATGCCTTAAATTCCAATACAATGGCACTAAGATCATGATAGATGGCGATCCTGATCCTTTCTAGTATTGTACTGACCTATGCGAAATACCCCAACGACAGGTGCTTGTTAATCAAGAGGCTTCATCATCCAAATCATCCCAGTGTATTGATCCATCCACTCTTTCCAAAACATCTACTTCCCAACCACCATCTTCCACTCCTAAGGTTGAGATCCAAGATAAGGGTTGTGGAGAGTATCATATGAAAGCATCTTATTGTATTAGCCAGTTGGTTCCTCCCAAATCATATGGTCTACCGACGATAGATAGGAGAAAATCCATCATCACAATACATATCCCTCCAACAATGACTTTCACAAAATGGGGGGAACTAAGTAAAGAAGCCATAAATGAAGAAGATGTGACCTCTTGGCTATACAAAGAAGAAAATGAAGAACCTCCTTCACCCGCTCAAATACCTATAGATCAATATGGAAAAGGTTTCAAGATAATGAAAAATAAAGGATATGAGAGACATAGCGGGTTGGGACTACATCAGAATGGGAGAACTAAACCCATCATTGTCTCTAAGTGACCAAAAGGCCTAGGGATGAGATTTCAACTACTTAAGATTGGCGTTTCTAGTACTGCATCGCCTTTACAAGAGGAAGTCAATTCTCCTAAAGCTATCGAGACATCCAATGAGCCATCTAACCAACCTTATTATTCCATTGACTCAAACGAATATGAATTTGGTTCTAACAAATCATCTGATGATTATGAACTTTATGAAACTTTTAGAGAATCAGGTGAACCTACATTTGATGAAATATTTGAGCAATGCTTCAAAATTGGTCCATCATGGGACACATCAAAACTTGACGTACCCACTCTTAGGAGTAGGGAAAACACCATAAAAGCCTTTTGGAACTATGTCAATAATTGAACCTTCACCTTGAATCCTTTGAATTTTGATACTTCTGATGATGACATTCCCCTAGTATATCCCCAGCTTATCGATTGGGATCAACAAGACCTCCCCATCTTAGATACCTTTGAGAATGATGAAGCAATAGCTGAGCTCCTGGGACTATGAGAAGGACTACCTAGTGGTGACCATAAGGCTATATTTACCATAGACTTGGATTACATGGCTTATTTTGGGGAGTCTATTCACCCCTCTAGTCGCAAAAGCAAGAACAATAAGAAAAACAATGAAAAAATAAAAATGATGAGTCCCTAGGTGAAAATGAAAAGGTGCCTTTGGATGATGAAAAAGAAAAAAATAAGGACACATCCAAGGGAGAAAACCTACTCGAGGAACCCAAGGATGGAGGGCTGAACATTCTCCCCATTTCTCAAGAGAAGTCACCAATGTTGGTTAATGAATCTGTGGAGATCAACATAGGCACTACAGATAATCCTCAGTTAATCTATTTTGCAGCATCTTTGATAGAAACAAAGCAACCTGAATTTTGTAACTTCTTCACAGAAAGGCAAGTCAACTTTGCATGGTCATATGCTAACATGCCTGGACTAGATCCTGACCTGGTATTACATCATTTTCCATTACAACCAGGTGTTAAACTTGTGAAGCAGAAATTAAGAAAAATGCACCCGCAAATTGCTTTATTAGTCAAAGCTGAACTAAAGAAACTGTTGGATTTCGACTTTATCAGATCAATTGACTATGAAGAATGGATTTCCAATATTGTACCCATGAAAAAACCAATAGGTGGTATCAACATTTATACAAACTTCTGAGATATAAACAAAGCATGTCCTAAAGATGACTTTCCTCTGCCAAATATTAACATGATTGTGGACCTAACAACATGATATGAAATGTTATCCCTCCTGGATGGTTTCTCGACATATAATCAAATCAGAATCACACCTGAAGACCAACATAAGACAACTTTTAATTGTCCATGGGGAAATTATTGTTGGAACACCATGCCCTTTGGACTTAAAAATGCCAGAGCAACATATCAATGCACCATGACAACCATTTTCCATGATCTCATACACACTCTCATGGAAGACTATGTGGATGATATGATAGCTAAATCATTGACAAGGTCTGATCACTTATCGGTCCTCGATAAGATTTTTAAAAGACTAGAAGAATACAAAGTGAGGCTAAATCCAAAAAAAATGTGTATTTGGAGTGCAATCAGGAAAAATTCTAGGATACATTATTGCTAGACGAGGCATTGAAGTGGACCTAGCAAAAGTGAAAGCTATAATGGATATGCCTCCACCGACCAATATAAGTAAACTATGGACACTACAAGGGAGACTGCAGTCTATCAGATGATTCATAATGTAGTTAGTAGATAAAACACATTCCTTCCAACATCTACTCAAAAAAGGGGTACCGTTTGTATGGACAGGTAAATGCCAAGGAGCTTTTCAATAGATCAAGGATTACCTACTTACACCACCAGTGTTAATGCTACCTACTGATAGACGAACTTTGATACTCTAAATTTCAACAACCACATGAGCGCTAGGAATCTTACTTGCACATAATGATAATGAGGGTGATGAAAGGGTAGTCTATTATATCAGCCACACTTTGGTAAGTTATGGGATAAATTATAGTACCATAGAACGTCCTTGTCTTGCAGTAGTATTCACTACTCAAAAAATTAGGTATTACATGTTAAACCATTGAATAATGTTGGTCGCAAAGATAGATCCTTTGAAGTATCTCCTTAGTAAAGCAACATTGATAGGATGACTAGTTAAATGGATAATGGTACTCAGTGAATACTATATCCAGTATGTAGAAAGAAAAGCTATAAAAGGACAAGTTATTGTTGACCAACTGTTAGACACACAAATTAAGGAAAATAATCCTCTAGTTTCAAATTTTCTTGATGAATTCATCTTCACTCTTAACACAAGAATGATATGGAAGTTATACTTTAATTGGTCCCACACAAATCATGGTTCAGGGGTTGGCATATTGTTTGTCACACCACAGGGTGATACTATTCCTAAGTCATTTGGAATTGCTTTTCCATGCATGATTAATATATCAAAATATGAGGCTCTTGTAATAGGATTATGAATGGAAATCAAATGGAAGACTAAGCATCTACAAGTTTATGGAGATTCTTAGCTAGTAGTCCAACAAGTTAATGATGACTATGAAACCAAAGATGAAAAGCTCACCCCATATAAGCAGATGGAAAATATTTAAAAAATATTTTGACAACATCATCTTTCATCAAATACCCCACATTAATAATAGGGTAGCAAATTCTATGGCAACCATTGGTTCACTCTTGGACATACCTAACAACATGCCTAAATTCGAGTTTTTGGTAGAACAACTTTTGGTCCCTGCCTTGACGTCCCAGATTTAGAGATGGTGTGTGAACTTGTTGGTCCCAATTCCACATGGTAAAAGGACATATATGACTACCTCCATTCCCAAATCATACCCATTGACTTCTCAAACAACCAATGTAGGACATTTATCCGTAAGTCTTCCAAGTATACCATCATCGGAGATACCCTTTATAAACATGCCCTAGACAATACCCTATTGAGATGTCTTAATACTAAAGAAGCACAAGTGACCTTGCATGGGGTACATGAGGGTATATGTGGATCCCACTCTAGCAGTCTCTCCTTAGCCAAAAAGATTATGAGACTGGGCTATTATTGGCCTACAATGGAAAAGGACTCATATGTCTTTGTCAAGAAATGTCGATAGTGCCAGATTCATGGAGACTTGATACATGCACCAACATAGGAGCTCTATCTAATAACGACACCATGTATCTTTTCCCAATGGGGACTCAACCTCATCAGTAAGATACATCCTACATCCTCCAATGGTCCATAAATTCATCATTACTGCAATTGAATACTTTACCAAGTGGATTGAAGCCATTCCTATGGCCTACATTACCGGGATACAAATTTCTAAGTTCATACTTAACGACATCATTTTTTGGTATGGTGTTCCTCAATCCATAATCATGGATAATGGCCACCCATTTAAAAACCAAGAAGTCTATCACCTTTGTGAGGAATTCTATATCCAACATCACTTTTCCACTTCATATTACCCATAGGGTAATGGCCAAGCTAAGGCATATAACAAAAAAATCCTCAGAATCCTTAAAAAGACTCTCAATGATGTTGGTCATGATTGGCATTTACAAATTAACCCTACCCTATGGGCTTATCACACAAGTATCCACACTCCCACCGGTGCCACTCCATATTCCTTGGTATTTGATTTTAAGGCCATCTTGCCTATTGAGGTCGAGATTCCTTCCCTAAGGGTATCTCTAAAGGGAATATTGACGATGAAGAGTACCATGTGTCAAGACTACACGAGCTATATTTCATGGACAAATGAAGACAAAAGGAACTAGATCATCTTCAAGCATATCAAAATCATCTTCATCTTCGTCATGACTACAAAAGGAAAGTCTTGAATCAAAACTTTGACATTGGTGACCTGGTTTTAATGGAAAATCCAAAGAATCAAGTAGAAAGAGAAAAAAAAAAGAAATTTTGAGCAAAAATAGCTAGGACCTTATCTTGTCATAGAAGCCTTTGGATCAGGAGTATAGCAGCTCTTTACCCCTGAAGGAGAACCACTATCAATGCCAATCAACAACCTTCATCTAAAGAGGTTCTACACATAGCTTTTGAAAGCCTTGTCTTAATCATCAAAAATACAAAAAAAAGAAATGGAAAAATAAAAAAAATCATTACCTAGGGGAAAACTTGACAAACATGCATCTTGGTAACAACAAAATGTAAATGACGATTTTGGTTTGACCCCTCACAATGCTTTGCTCCTCTTAGGATTTTTCACCTAAAAAGAGAAAGGGGATTGGATGGGGGACCAAAATGCAAGGGTTTACACTCAAATTCTATGTTAATGAAGTGTATTATGCCTAGTTAAAATGTACTAATGCTCTTATTTGAAATTGAAGAGATTTAATGATGCAAAGCTATGAAAATGTAAAGTGTTAGAAAACACAATGTGATATGAAAAAATGCCTAAGAATGTAACTAAATGATGAAATAACATAACAGAACAGAAGAGGTGCACCTCGAATCAGAAGTTTGATGTTAGAAGATTCTGCAATCTTGAAAAATTGACTGGAATGTTGACCGGGACACTTAGGCCAGCTTGGGTGACTTAGTCCCTATTTTAGGAAACTTTGCCAGAACATGAATCTGCCAAATGGGTATCCAGAAATGTCAAAATAAGTTTTCAGGCCCGAAAGTGGGAATAATTCACCCTTGGTGGTGACTTAGTCCTCCTGCAATTTTTGGGAAATTCAAGACAAAATCTTGTAGTCTCAGGTTTGCACTTCCTTTTCTGACAGGTATCTGTACTTGATTCTGCAGAAAATGGGGCTAAAAGTCTCTCCAAGCTTGAAATAAGGTGATGTTGACTTGATTGAATTTGTACATATTTTGATCACTTTTCAACACCTATTGTTTGAAAAATATGCATACAAAAGTCACATGAAAAAGGGGGAAAAATGGTTGAGGGTTAGAGAATAGGGGTTTGCCTTGGTCAAACCCCACTTTGGTAATCAAACCCTAAACAATGAAATGAGATGAAAAGAGAGTGATAAATATATAACATGCAAATGCTAATGTCATAAAATTACCACACCATTGATGCTCAAATCTAAAGATGTGCAATGAAGAACTCCAATAGCTTGAATTGATAATGCTTGATTTGCTTGAATGCTTAATGAGTGCAAGAGATTGTATGTGATTTGGAGATAGATGATTGTAGGAGATGTAAAATGAGGTGAAAAACCCTTATTTATACTTTATTTTACTAAAATTTCCTAAAAGTAACACATCATAGGCCAACCTCAAGGGTTAGAGGACAAAATCTCGATAGAAATTTAAAATTATTTTGAGTTTTGTGTCAAAAAGGACTAAGTTGCCCCTATTGGCAACTTAGTCCCATTTAAGCAAATTAAGTGGGTGTCAAGAATTTTGGGACATTAAAAGTTGTCAATGGGAATATCCTTAACAACACACTTGAAACCAAAAAGTGTATTAAGGGGTCATTTAGACATGAGAAAGGGTTGAATTAATGAAATTAAGCCTAGAAAAGCGTGAAATCTTGTTACAAGACTTTACAACTCTTCAAAATAGTACTTAATAAGTGATGAAAAGGTGATTTTTAGGTGAATTGTAATGAATAGAGTCTAGAAAAGTGTAGAAATGTTTTACAACACTTCACACCACCTTCACAAGACACTATAATTTGAATGTTTAAGCCTTAATGTGAATGTTTTGACTACATTACAATATTATACCTAGGCAAAAGCATGTCAACTATACATTTTTTGGCGACACACAAAAAAATTGAAAAATCAATAAAATAGTAAAGAGAAATAATTCATCCAATAGTGAAAACCACTTCGGTGGCATTTTGGATGAGTACCATGGTGAAAACTTGGCAAACAAGCACCATGAGTAGTCGACTGTGCTCCTTTGTCTATGATCATTCCAATCTGACTTCCCTATCATACCACCTATAATAAATGGTTGTCCTTTCCATAATTTGAAATGATTGACATCGAGCACACTTCGCATCCCCATTCTATCCTATTCATATTAAATTGGTCTTATACCTGACTGGGGGAAATCACTTGACTTATGTCATTTGGTTCTTACAGTGGCTATTTTGAGGATGTAAAACCATTGAAAAAATCCAAAAACAACACAAAATATCTTGAAAAAATCCAAAAAACATCATAAAAATTCAAAATTCAAAAAAATCAAAACATGTTAAAAAACCCAAAAACATACAAAAACATTCAAACATTCATTCTATGTCTTATATAGGATGTGTCCTTCTTGAAAACAAACATTATCATGTAGTCAAGCATCATCATTTCCTTATATAGGTGGTCACATGATCGAAACCAAACTTGACATATTATATGATATGTATCTTTCTGAAATCAGGCTTTATCATTGCCTTATATAGTTGGTCACATGATCAAAACTAGACTCAATGTCTTATACGATATGTGTCATTCCCGAAAATAGGATTTATCAGTCATCTTATCAATCTCCTAGACAATTAAACAACAAACAAATCAAAATTTGGAAAATATTCTTATTGGCTGTTGACATTATGGCTTGTTTTGTCTTATCTTTTCATTTGGATTTTTCTTTGTGTCTGGTTACTAGCTTTCTCGAGGATGTCACATGAAGGATTTAGAGAAGCAAGGATGTCTCAAGACTCTTTTTCTTTGATTGTTGTTTGTCGACTGTCTTTTGGATTTGTCTTTGAGTCAAGTTACTAGCTTCCTCAAGGATTTCCCACAAAGGATTTAGAGGAGTGATGATGTCTCATGACTCATCTTTTATTTGATTGTTGTCTATGGTTTGTCTTAACAAAAATACTGGAACACTTTTTCCCTTAGTATGAGTTAGGACATTCTTTGTCTACGACTGTCTATTTTTAGCAGGTGGATGACCTTGCACACCTTGGTCTATCTCATATCATGGTGTTTGTCATCCATTCGTATCATTTAATGCCTAATGATGATTAATGCAAGGCCTATCATGTTTTGGCGAAAGATTGAAGATTTCTAGTACTAACATCTAGATTTTTCGTGCTAAAATTTCTTCTTTCTTGCATTATGATGGAGTCCTATGACACAAACAAAAAAAAAGTATCTTGCATATGCATCCATGTTACAAACATCATTTAGAAATTTCCATACATATGTACATATTAAATCATACATATATATTGCATTTGAAAACAAAAAAATATACCCATCTATCAAATCTAGGAATCCATGGCATAACATGTATTCACCACCATAAACTGCATAACATATTATCATAACAAATACATTCACATGGCATGGTAAATATATAAAATCACATTGTATCTCATAATCATAAACTTAGCATCCATACATGACATCCAAAACACCATAAAAGTAAATGCATACATCATCATATAGAATTAACATATCATCATAGGCTACATGAATATCATAAAGTAAACATCATTATCCATAACAAATGCATAAATAGAATACTAAATATCATATAAAGAACTGTGTATCATATAATCACTGCAAAAAGTGATATATATATATATATATATATGTATTTATCAAAAAAGTGTTACAGTACAATGTCATAATGTATCTCAAAATAAGAGCTTGCAGGCTTGATGTACATAAAACATTAGTGTCAAAATATCTAAGTCAAATAAGCCTATCCTATACTCCCATGTTGCCTAGAGCTTGTGCTGCTGCTCTCACCCCAACTGGATTTTCTATGAGACTGAGATCGATCACTGCTCAGTGCCACTGATGCACTGGGTGCACTACACTCAGGTGGGATTGCCTACTCATACAAATCTCTATGATATTGCTCTCGCCTCCCTACTTTGAGGAGTGCCTATGCTGTGTCAGTGGCTATGCCTGTACATCCAGCCACAAAGTCAATGACCCTCTAATATGCCTCCTAAGCTTGGATCACTGCACTATACCTCTCTAACTGTAGGGTGTCTCTCTCCACCTATATCCCATCTCTCTCTGCCCGTAGAGATTGTACCTCAGCCTCTAGTGCTTGCACTCTAGCTTGTAATTTGTATAAGTCCTCATCCCTATCCTTGGAACCACCCCTGATGGGAACATCCTCAAAACCCTCATCTCCATCTATAATCCTCTCATAGAGGATCCACTCCTCCTCACTCATCTCCTCATCCTTTGGTTGGTCCTCATGACCTCCCACATCCACATCCATGGTAGCTACAACTGCTAACACCTCAAGCTCCTCTCTATTAGCCTCCTTTACCTTAATATCCACATAAGGCATGTCCTCCTTCTGTTAACCCTCTTCCTATCGACCCTCCTCTCCCTCCTCCTCCTCTCCCTCCTCTCAGATAGGAGGAAGTGGTCTCCTCCTCCTCAACTATCATCAAACTCTCCTCCCATCCCCTCCTCCTCTCCCATTGCCACCATCATCACCTGCTCCACCATCACCTCCACTGTCACTTCCATCATCACCTCGACCTCCACCACCTCATCAGTCTCCATCTCCTCTTCCCCTTCCTCCACTTCTCCTACCTTGAGGACCTCATCCTCATTTGACAATTGGTGCAAGCTAATCCAGATTTGTCAAAGGAATGGGCCTATGTGTCCACCACCATGCATCATACTCAGGAGTGGTCCTGACATCCACTGGTCTCCCTCTCCACCCCCACTACTATTCCTATAAACCATGAATGGCCTATGCTATTTTGGTAGCTAAGATCATAGGACCCCATGGCATAACCTCCCTGGATGACCGAGCATACACTGCTAATCCTTGAGGCACATCCTGCTACTCCCCAAACTGTCGCAAGACCTGACTTGGAAAATACATCTCAGTAATATGCACTTAATGGATAGTACGTCCAATCAAATATCTCTCCTGATGACACCAAGGTAGATACTCACCCTCATCTAGCCATTGATGACAATCCATATAAGGCCTCCAGATGAAACTCACCAATGTGTCTAGCCCATGTCTCCAATAACCAATATCGCCCATATGAGTTTGTGTCACTGCCCTTGCATACATATATACGTATGGTGTCATGGTCTCCAAGTGACGATCAATTGGTGGATGGAACACTTCAATGTGCTCCCAAGCCTAGACCATCAATAGGGTTACACCGCAGCTCCTCGACGATCCTCATATGTAGACTATGTCATGTAACTGAAAGTAAACCATCACCAATAAACATGGCCCCCATGCATACAGTGTCTTATCCTGGCTCTTGAAATGCATAGAACACAATCAAATTGCCTATACCAAGAAACCAGTGTCTCCCATCTGATCTTGTATCGATTGACACCCAAATATGTTATATCATCATATATATAATAGGTAGTCAACACCTGATATCCTCGGTGTTGTGCCTATGACACATATTCCCCTTTTAGAATAGGGACCCTCTCTTTTTGCTTCACTAGGTCACTTTTTCCTTCACCTCATTTTGTATGCCCCATATTTTTTGAGTCCTAAGTAGTCAACAAGCCCTATAACTATCATCGTAAGCTAACCAAGTCTCATCACCTTCAAAATATCCAAGTCTTTAGGCATGGTGGGATTTCATTAGCAGTTTTCCTTCAAACTTCAAGTTTTTCGTCCTCCAAGTGCTGCGGATCCACTAAAGCGGGCTGCCTTATGTGGAATTTTTCTCATTCTTTATCATTCCAAATGGCTGAATCAAGAAATTCTCCCACCTTGTGGGATCCATAGCTTCATTCGCCATCTCCGTTGATGACTCGTCGGATGACTGACTCCCCAGTGTCGCCTGCTTTGTGGACCCCGCCCTTCTCGCCATGATCTTTTTGAGATGCCCATTCACCAAACTCAGATGCCTCCATACCTACATTAATGATGGGAATTTAATGCATATAATTCTATAAATATCCAATCTACAACATGTCATTTTCACCTACATAGTTTCAAAAGACTTGTCAGAGCTTGTTGTTGTCACCGCTTTCGCACCTGCGAAGTCTTACCACCACTCGAGTATAGCTAGCATCATAATCTTCATCAAATTTATATGAGTCTGTTAGGTAGAAGCTCCGTTGCCCCCCATATTATGTTTTTCCTTCATTCTTGTAAATTTTCTAAATTTTAAAGAGGGAAAACATAAAAACTAGCTAAAAGACATTAGGCTGAATAAAACCCATGTTTTAAAAATCAGAAAATTCCTCAAAATTGACAATAAACTTCATGTGGAACCTTCACTTCCTACAACCATTCTTCAACTAGGTCCATCATACCCTGTGGGTCTACATTGTGCCCATCGTCGATGCTCTGTTCCTCAAATGATAAACCTTGAAGTGGTCAGCCTTTGCCTCCTTCAGGCCCACGTATACAGGAAGATGCTCACCCTCAACCACATTTCAAAACTCAAAATATGAGTCAAATATGTGGTCTTCCATCCCCTTAGGTCCACAAAAGTGAGCTTCCACCTCCTGATCACCCTTCATGTCATGTCATTCCAAACAACGCACCCATCCTGACTCTCCACCCTGTGGATCCTGCGCAAGCCATGTCTGCCGATTCAATTGAGTGCATAAACGCTAGTAGACCATCCAATATAGACTTCCACTATCCTTTCGCCGCTGCTTAAATGACCATTGAAAAATGGTGAAACCTTGAGGTCCTTCCAACAGGTGGGTCCCAACCCTGTCGTGTCCCTCCATTCCCCTGCACTGAAAATGACTAAGTTGACTCTTTAGCAGGTTCCCCATTGCGAACCTCTATCCGTGGGCTTCCTCCTCAAGTTTTATGTACTGAACAACATTGGTCGACCATCCCTCTACCTTGTGGAGACTGCACTCACCATCTTTGTCTTGGGTTCAAAACCAAACAATTAATTGTCAAGCATCTTATAAGCTGACCCACGCAGGTGGCTACTTGCAGAACTCTATCCTGCTCTCGCCATTTCAAAATACTAGTAACCTTCATTGGCCTACTACGTGGGGTTCGAACCTGTTGCCTCCCTTTAGCCATTTGCTAATGAATGAATATTGCTTGAGCCTCTTGTAGATTCGATGATGTGGGTTACCCATTGGCTAAACTTCATCTTGCCTCCACCATTCCAAATGGTGAGCGCTCAACGTCCCTTCACAGATCATCACCTGTGCCCAGTTAAATGATGAACACCTCAAAGAAAAAACACCGCCATCCTCCAAGACCTCGGGTATTGCATTGCGGGGCGCCACCTTGCCAATGCCATTTCAAATGGAAGAGCTCCAAACAGCCAAGAGGTTCCTTGCATCCACATGCCTTAAGCCCGCATACCTGAATGATCAACTTAATACCTCCAAAGCTTCAAAATTGACTTGAACCATGTGCTAAAATGATCTAACCTACCGATGGGCCCCACCCTATGATGAAAATCCTCATGCGGGTGGAACTATGTAGGCCACCGTGCCTTGATTTCCATCCTTTTTGCAGCTGCCTCCAAAACAGCTACCGGCCCAGGGAATTCTGCACCCCTGGGCCCACATTGCTATAACTCCCTCAAACGGAAGGCTAATGATAATCTAAAAGAAATGTTAGGATCCTTGAATGATGAATTACTTGATTTGACATCCATTTTGTAGGATTTTGCTAACATTTCTCATGTTTTACACTTGAATGTGCTTACTGCTCCCTTGCTTATAGGATATATAGAATCAATTGCGGGACCTTCAGAAGTGTCTGCAGAAAAGAAAAAAGGCAAGAAGATATCCAAAGCACCCAAGGGAAAAGAAGATAAGCATCAAATGAAGTACAAGATCCAAGGGGAGGAACTCAAGTCAAAATTCACCACAGACTGGGACAAGATCTCAGACACTAACTTGGAGCACATCGATATCGATGAATTCAAGCAGAGGGTCATCGCCAACCCTACTACAAAGAATGCTAGGAAGATAAGGAGAAGTGGATTAACCAAGTCTGTTGGTTTCCTTCCTGCACTCATAGCTCCTAAGTTAGTCATGGCCTGTAGAGAAGCATACCAGGAGAGCACTAAAAGAATAGTGGATAGGGATGGCAACATACTAGCCAACTTGTCCTCCAAGTCCATTGGAAGGACTTTCCATATACCTACCTTTTATGACATGGAAGAAACAAACAAGGAATATGCTAAAAGCATATGCACACTAACTCATTTGACTGCAAAATCCAACGAAACTGTCTGACAAAATATGTATAATTTGATGTATCATCGGGTGCTTGTAAAATTTGATGTGTAATTTTCAATTTTTTAAAATTTTATCCACGTGCGTTGAAATTTCGATGAACCTAGGGTTCATCGAAATGTTGGCTATCATTTTCATCAAATTTTTGACAAACATGAAAAATAGAAAAAAATCAAATTGTGGCTGACATAAAGAAAAGTGAGTCCGTGCTTGATTTATTGCGATAGTGTTTTTCTCTACTTGAGACTGTTTGTGGAGAACTAAGGACAATTTTCTTGGGAAAAATAAAAAAAAATTCAAGAAGATATCACCAGGTTGAGGGTAGTCATTGTCTTTTTGCAGAATTCAGTTGTGAAGTTAGATTTGTAGTTCCAAGTTTGAAAATCATATTTTAAAGCAACATCTCATCAGATTTCATTTTTAAAGGTTTAGGGTTTTGAGAATTTCATGTCCAAATTTTGTTGTGTGGAATCACCATAAGATCACAACCAAGGAACAAATTCGTGACTGTAATTATGTGATCCATAACTCTATTGGTCATGTGGCACAATTGTGCTATAACAAATTAGGATGCATTCATGTGTGACCCAATTTTAATGTGGCTATGTTGTGATAGAAATGGAGGCACTCATATACTATAGTTAATTTAGGTTGTATAATGTAGGTTTCAATCATCATTGGGTGCATTCAGGTTGTCTCAAGTTTAATAGGCTAGGATGTAATTATAGCATGATCGGAGAGTGATTACCTCTTGTTGCAATAAAGATCCTATGAATTTGGTTGATATGCAAAGTGGCTGTGTTATATCAATTATGTAGTGCATTGAAGCACAACCCATGTTTAATGGGATATTCTAAAGAGTGATCAAGATTTTATAAACCTTACGAATGTTACTTGACATATATTTGCATAATCTCAAATTCCTTTAGAGGCTTTTGAAGTATCAATGTATCTTATATAGGGTTTAGAATGATTTATTTTAACTAAAAAAATAAATAAATGATGTATTTCCCTATAATTAGATAATGTGGTGATCTCCTAAATCTACCCTAGCACACTATCCTCTTTGACACTGTATTCATTACTCTAGCTACTAGGGTTTTGCATGTGACATCTTTAATATCTTCATGACCATGGATTTTAAATAGATCTTAGTCTTTGCTTTAATCTTTTTTATGGTAACCCTTGAGTTCCATAATCCACCTTCAATCTCTTATAAGAATGGTGTCTTAAGCTAGACTGCATCGTATGCATATAAAGCAAGTCCTTCATACCTTCCATTGTTCCAAACCACCACTCACTGCCTTGCTTAAAATTTTGGCCTCCATAAGCACAATAGCATGTTTTAAAATCATGGTTGCCAGTGATTGACCATTAAGGTCACCACTTTCATCATGAAGATACAATGATATTTTTGTCTTCAAACTCAAGGCATTATGCAAGATAACATTGTGAATTGTTTGTTGTGTATGATTTGATTTTCTTGCACATTTAGTACTTTCCTAACTTCCTTTAAGACTGGGTATTGCACCCTCAGTTGCAATCTCAAACAACTCACTCACTATCACTTGAAGGTTCCTTTCATGAGCATCCTTCTATAAAATCAAACTATGCCCTATAGATTGCCTACTTACTATAGGGGACTCAGTGTTTCATGGTATTGTAGTTCTTAAGATCCTTCAACCTTATTGACACTACTTCACAGTCCACAAGGTATTATTCACTATTCTCCCATCTTTGATGAGTCTCAAAACACTGCTCAAACATGTAATCCACTACCTCCATTATGTTGGAAATATGTGCCTCAAACATCACAGGTTGAAACCTCCATTAGAGCCAAGTCGGTGTAACAACTTCAATGTCTGGCCGACAAGCAGTTTGTATCATCATGTTTTGCACAGGTCGTTGTGACCTAGCTTTTGTCTTGCTGAACATTGTTTCCTTTTTAGCATGTCATTGTGACAAGAAGTGTTCGGTATGACCTCTTAGTGCTCGGGAGACCTCTGGTTGATAGGCCATTCAATCGGGTGTCAGGGAGACTCTTGGTGACCATGGGCTTCAGGATAACCTATGACAGCTCGGTGAGAATTCTAAGCGAAAGCTAATGTCTCACCGACAGGATGTTTCATTTTATGATCTTCGGCATAACTTATGGTCTATCGGTAAGAAGTCTTACCGATGTACAAATGTCTCATCGACAGCGTATGTATTGGAGTCTTCAGGATAACTAAGGGTTCTTGCTAAGAAGTCTCAGCGAAGTGTTAACATCTTGCCGACATGAATACTGCTGATGTCTTCACCATAGCATATAGATCCCGGTGTGACGTCTCAGTGAACATTATAGGTCTCACTGACAAAAACACCTTTTGGGATCTTCAGTATAACTCTTGGCAATAGATGAACACTTCAGGGTAAGTCTGAGAGATTAGTGTAATGTATTAGCGAGAGTTACATGTGTTGCTGACAATGCTTTATGATGTAGCCTTCGAGGTAACATATGGAGTTTGGTATGATCTCTCGGCAAAAGACATGTCTTGGCGACAGTAGATGGTTTTGGTGTAACTTAGTGTTGCTCGATGAAACCTCTTGGCAATAATGTTATGTCTTGCTGACTATCCTTTGGAGCTTAGTATGATAGATGACTTTAGTATAACCTTTGGTGACTTGCTATGATCTCCTGGCGAAAGCGATAGGTCTGGGCAGCTACTTGGTGCTTCGATGTAACACATGAATCTTGATAGAGAATCTTGGCGACTATGGTAACTCTTGGCGATGTCGATATGAAGTCTATGTGGCATCAGTGAGACATTGTTAGTGTCTCACCGAGATGCCAACACAGTGCGAATTCCATTGACCGTTTGACTGTCCTATGTGGAGTCTCGTGGACCAATAGCAGAAGCCAAATTTGAACAGTTGGAAGACAATCAGTTGTGATAATTTTGTGAGGAAGTTCAATAGTTAGGGAACACCATGGATATACTCTGTGATTGTAGGATGTGATCAGTTAGTTAATTGGTTGGTTCAATAGATGATTGTGTGATTGTATCAGTGTATGACTTCTATTCTGTGGATTGTAACGAAAAGGTTCCTATGCAATATTGTTAATGGTGAATGCTACTGTAAATAGACACCAGAAAGTTAAGTCTGTCATTTGTATGTAATCTCAATTACTATAATACAAAGTGATTTCTCTTGGTGTGGTGGGTTTTACTCCGTAAGGGTTTTCCCACGTATATCTGGTGTTCTTGTGTGATTGTCAAAACTTTGTTTCTGTTATTTGTTTCATAGTGCATCTTAATTGGACTGTAATTGTAAAATTTAAAAGTACATTTGCATTCTTTCTTGAGGTATTGATGTTAGGAGAATTGTTTCCGCATCTGATTTTCCTTACAAGTGGTATCATAGCTTGGCTAGTTGTGTTATCCTTGTTGGTATGTTGGATTTTTTGTGTCAATTCTGTTTAGTGGGAGTCTTGTAGAGTTTGTTATTTCTAATTATAGATTAAGATGGCTAGTACATCTGGTAACATTGAAATAGAGAAATTCAATGGTAGTAACTTTGAGTTGTGGAAACTCAAGATGAAGGATCTTTTAGTGGATCGTGATCTTTGGATTGTTGTGGCTGGAACTTAACCTATAGGCATGAAGCAAGAGGATTGAGACCTTGCAGATAGGAAGTCTAAGGGGGTGATAAGGCTTTGTTTGGCAGACTCATTTCTTCTCAATGTGCATGAAGAGAAGACTGCTTCTTCCTTGTGGAAGAGACTAGCGTCTATTTATTAGGGGAAGTCCTTGGTGAATAAACTATTCCTGAGGAAGAAACTATACTCTTTGAGAATGCAGGAAGGAGGGTCTATGGCTGATCATTTGAACGCATTTAACATGCTAATTGCTCAATTGACATATGTTGGTGTAAAAAATTGAAGAAGAGGATCGTTGTATGCTACTATTGTGTTCTTTGCCAGACTCATGGCATCATCTAGTGATGGCTATTGGGAGTACATCAACCAATTTCAAGATGGAAGATATTGTTGGTTGTTTGATATCAGAAGAAATGAGAAGGAAATATTCTGAGATGGTGAAGGAGGCTCTTGCTATCAGAGGAAGATCAAAGGAGAAAGGCAAGAAGAAGGACAAGAAGTCCAAATCAAAATCAGAAGGGAGATCAAAGTCTCCTGGCAAGAAGTCCAAGGTGAAGTGTTGGAACTGTGGGCAACCTGGTCATGTCCGAAAGGATTGTAAAGAGGAAAAGAAGAAGAAGAAGGGATCTTCCTACAATGAGTCTTCTCATAGTGATGGTGACACCTTCATTGCAGCCTTGGCTACATAGGCATCAAATGATGTTTGGCTGATTGATTTTGAAGCATCTTTCCACATGACATCTCATAGAGAGTGGTTCACAAAGTATGAAGAATACGATGGTGGAAAGGTGTACTTGGTGAGTGATTCAACTTTGGAGATTATTGGCTGTGGAAGAGTCAAAATACAATTCCCTGATGGAAGAGTGAAGGGGATCAATGATGTTATGCACATACTAGGTCTAGCTCAAAATCTATTGTTTGTCAATAAGATGAATGATATTGGAGTACAAGTCTCATTCTCTGGAAATGGCTGCAAGATGATTAGAAGCTCTATGGTGTTGGCTAGAGGTTCTTGAATTGGTACCCTGTACAAGCTGGATGCACATGCTGCTCAATGTAATAGTGTCTCTGTAAAGTCACTGAAAGCTGCTCATGGAGGTAAAGAGGGAAATGTTCCTAATTATGTAAACTCTATGGAAGTAAAACTTCCTATAGAGAAGACTATGCTTTGACATCATAGGTTAGGCCACATAGGAGAAAAAGGTTTTAAAACCTTAAAGAATAAAAACCTGGTTGAGGGGCTTGAATATTATAATCTTGAATTTGAATTCTGTGAACACTATATATATGGAAAACAACACCGTGTTTCATTTTATTCTAGTCCTCATAAATCTTCTGGTTTGCTAGATTATATTCATTCGGATGTGTTTGGTCTAGTAGATGTTCCTTCTTTATCTAAATCAAGATATTGTGTCGTTCATTGATGATTATTCAAGAAGAGCATTTGTTTATTTTTTGAAAAGTAAATAAGAAGTGTTCAATCGATTTAAGGAATTTAAGAACCTTGTTGAAAATCAGACTAGTAGAAAAATAAAATGCTTAAGGACTAATAATGGCGGTGAATTATGTTCTGATGAATTTGAGAGGTATTGCAAAGACCATGGAATCAAAAGACATAAAACTACACCTTATACTCTATTGATGGTGTTTTCTGCATAGCAACAACTCAGATAGAAAATAATATTCTATCTCTCTTGAAAGATGAATTCTCAACAACATATGCTAAAATCACCCCAAGGTCTCTCGGGTGTCAGGTCATAACAATGCATAAAACAACTCAAATAATATGTGAAAATGATGGTAATCACAAGGGGCCTTACAAATGAACAATGGTGGAAGGGAATTTTCATCAAATGCAACAATACAGTGATGCTTTCAATCCTAAAACTAACCCAGATTCAAAATAAACAGCAAAAGAGATAAGGGTTTAGAGAGATTCTATTCTATTATAACTCCTAAGATTAACAATGCAAATGATAAAACACTTGAGGTGGACCAATCCCCACGAAACCAATCTCTACTTGATCAAGATAAATCTACAATCTTACAAAAATAGTGCAATCTTCTAAGGTTTTAAAGATTTTTAGATCATGAACATTCACCAAAGACAACCCAATTGTAGTTGAAATGAATAGATCTCCACAATTGAACCAAGCACAATGAACATAAAGGTCCAGGCTAACTTTGCAAAGCAACTAACAATCTAACTCTAACAACCTTGAGCAATTTGAAAGAAAGATAGAATCATAAGAACCATGCAAGATAAGTCAACACAAAAGAGATCACCAGAAAATCACAATACCTTCAATTGTATTGAATCACCAAACTCTAGCAACAATTCCAATGTTCTGTTATAGCATTTGCTTGAAAGAAGCTAACTCCTAACTCTAACTACTGCTGAATTCGCTTGTATCTATTTGTGTATTCCTCTATTCTCTATTCTATCTATCTACCACCATTACAAATGAGGCAAAAATGCCATTTATAGAAAACCCCAAACATGTCGGCTCAATTAGATTTTACAATAATAACTGGCCCCAAAACAAGTCGGCCAGGAGAATTTCAAAATAGGACAAGATTTGCATTAAATGCATGAATATTATCCATGTCGGCCTACGATCTCTAGCAAGATCAGATTCACGTGTCTTCAAGAAAGTCCTCTAGCTGTAGATAGTTTTGGCACGGATTCTTAGGCAGGTCCCACTTTTAATATCTATTTAATCCTGAAAAATAGATATCATCATCAATAGCTCACATGTTAAAAATCCAATCCAAATTAAGTTTGAATAAAATTTTGATCTTTTCTAAAAAACTTACATTTTTATAAGGAAACTTTCCATTTTTAGAATTTTTTCCATTTTGGAAATTTTATTTTCAAAATCTTTTTCAAGAAATTTTCATTTTCGAACATTTTTAAAAATTCATTTTGGAAAAATAAATAAAAAAAAATAATTATTTTCAAAAAAATTTCCATTTTGAGATTTTGGCCTTCTTGGGAAACTGAAGAAATCTGGGAAAATCCAGGCCAGGCGGATTTTACTAAATAAGGAAAAAATTTCAAAAATAGATCATCAAAATGAACCAAGAATGCATGTGACATCGTGTAATATATCAAATTAAGCATGGGGTGTTAAGCATTTATCATCAAATTCATCAATTTAATCCAGTATTTCAATTTGCACAAAGCTTGGTAGAAAATACGAAAAAATCTGGGTGGACTGGATTTCTGCGGGGACCTCAAAACTCTGGGTTTTGCACATAGCCAGAATTTGAGCAGAGATCGAGAAAATCCGGACGGATCGAAAAATCCTAGATTTAGGCA
Source organism: Sequoia sempervirens (assembly GCA_007258455.2). Classification (NCBI taxonomy): domain Eukaryota; kingdom Viridiplantae; phylum Streptophyta; class Pinopsida; order Cupressales; family Cupressaceae; genus Sequoia; species Sequoia sempervirens. Next base: position 443,102,808 of record VDFB02000015.1, read on the forward strand.
AAAACCCAGATTTTGCTCAAACTTAAGTTTTTTCAAAGCACAACTTGGGGGGAAGACTTGGGTAAGCTAAATGAACATCAAGGACCTCCAAAGGCAATGAAATCAATAAAATTAAGGAGCCAAAAGACCTCAAAAGCCAGAGCAAAAAGAGGGTCTCCACTTTTAGTGGGGCATGTGTGCAAAACTACACAACAAATGGTGACTCCGCTGGGAAAATGCTCCAGAGCATTTTGATGATGGAACAAGAATCATGAAGCTAGAATCTCTGGTTTCGATCTCCCTATCAGGAAAACAAATCAAAATGTAAGATTAAAGAAAATCAAGACCAAAGGCCGACTGAGACTTCCATAGACTGAAAATCCAAGTGCGTGCAAGTAAGTTTATTTCCTTCCTTGAGCTACTGCAGAAACCAAGCTCAGTTAGGTCAGGCTACGTAAAGATTCTAGCTCCAAAAGCAACCTAGATAGAGCCTCATTTCCAGTCAGGCATCCATAGCCCTTACGAGGTTATCGCCATGACTCTCCTGAACATAGCTCTACTGCCAGCCAGGCGTCCATAGCCCTGGTAGAGATATTCAGATACTCCTGATAAGTTGAATTCTTTCCTCTCCCTCTCAATATTTTCTCTCTTTTTTTCTTTCTTTCTTTCTTTCTTTTTGATGTTTCTTTTCTTTTTCACTCCTTTCATTTCAACCTGTGAACAATGAAGTCCACACTTAGGGCTGAGAACCACAGTGGCACTGAAGTAGAAATATGATTTTTCACCCAACAAGACCTCACAAGGACCCTATTGCAACCTTCAGATTCTTAAGATGTATGAAGGATATAAGATTTCATAATACTTTAGGTTCAAGTCAGATCAATGACCCATTCTCTTTAAATTAGACATTCAGACTGCTTGACACCAACAAAATATCTTTGACCATTAATTCAAGACACATGATTAAAGTCCATCAATGAAACACTTAGAACAATCCCAGATAATAAAGAATTATTGCATAGGAAAGACACTTCCCCAACCAGAAAATAGAAAACCCAAGCTAGAGATGCACAATCCATAGCAAACTAAACTAGCCAAAATAGAAGCAAGGAAAAGCAATCTAAACTAAAGCAATCTATCCTAAAGAAAACAAAATAGACAAAAGCAAAAGAAAAGCAGACCAAGCTACATTTATTCAAATCAACACTATGTACAGAGAGACTCAAAGTGACTCATGATCAGATAGGATGAACTGAGACTCATCCCCATATGATTAATCAATGCATGGACAAGCAATAAGGTGAAGGTAACAATCCTCAGAAATGCAAACCCGTCTTTATATTCAGAAAAATAAATTTTCAAATTGCAACATGCAAACTCTATGTTAAAATTAGGAATAATCAGCAACTGAGGTAACTCATCAGGACCATGCTTGACCCATATGCAAGTTGTCTTTCCTAAACTCCCATAATCAAATTGACAAGAATCAGAATTTCCAGCAAAGAAAGAAACAACTTAATTTTGCATTTCTGCAGATTGAATGTTGTGTTCATCATCCTACACTTGTGAAGAGTTGATCATAGTGCCATCAGGGGGTCTCCATTGATGGTGCAATATTCCAATTGCATTTGAAACATGCAAGATAGAATTAGAGGAATCATTACATGATGCAGAGTGAAATTCATATCGACGACTTTCAGAACTATGAACATGGAACTTTTCACTTGTTTTAGTATTTCCATGAGAGATCAACAATGAAAATGCAGAGGCATTATCTTGTACAACAATTTCCTCAATAGGATGCTCATCCGAAGGTATCACAGATTGATCTTCCAACACATTCTCACCTAGAGAAGCTGAAGCATGTTCACCAATACTAATTGCAACATTTTTGTTTTCAACATCATTCATATTTTCCTGCACATTAGCATGAACCACATTAGCTACCCCATCAATAATGCATAGAATCTGTGAGTTTTCATTGTGCCATTCATCAATAAGCTGAGGAAAAATAGAATTTGATAAATGAGAAGACTCCTTGAATTCATCTTCTGTTGGCACTAGCTAGAATTCTTGATCACAATCATCAGGAACATTGACCACTTCACTGACTGCTTCCTCATGTTCTTCGAGACATTCATCAGCAACTGGTTGACATTCCTTAGTCAGATACTTGTTTGATGTACCTATCTATGTATCATTTGCATGTAAAAGTAGTTGTACTTGTTCCTTCACCTCCTTTATGACTGTCTGGCACTGGAAACAGGTGAATTCTGAATGCTCTTCCTCATGTATCCTGCACCAAGCTGGTAACAACAAGTCCTCCAGGAGGATTCCACAACCTAGGCTTAACCAATCTTTTATAATTTTGGCAACAAACTCTTTGTGTCTGGTCTGTATCAGATCTTCGTCTTGGACAAGAACCTCTTTCTCAACCTCCACTATATTTTTAGGAACTTGACTAGCCTCAATAAAAATATCCTCCTTGATCTCTGTAGGTGATTCTTCACTTGAATGTTCCTCTGTTAACTTTAAAATCTCATATTTGTCCTCCTGATATTCAGTTCTTTCCAAGGTCACCTCAATATCAGTTGCAACATCATCCCTGGATTCAGAACTGGTTGGTCTCTCTGTAGTGCATTCCTTGTTTAAATTTTTTTTCCACTCTAGGTATCCTCCAACTCTAATGATGGCATTAACACAAGAGTGGCAAATGAACTCTGAATGGGCTGCATTATGAACTCTACACCATTTCAATGAAAGGAAATCCTGCAAACACTTACCACCAACAAGTTGATCTTCAACTATCTGTGTAAATGCCTCAACTGCAACATCAATAAACCCTAGATCTGAGGAGGCTAATGGTTCAAACAGGTTTTGCATGAAAATGTTCCTTTGCAAAACCCTCTCAACTTCACCCAGAAAGGCCAGACATTTGAACTCACTGTGTGTACAAGTGTTGTGGATTCTACACTGATATGATAATGTATAATGATGTAAACCCTTACCATCCCATAGAACTAACCTCTTGTTCAGAGACTCACAAAGTAGAAAATAATCAATCTGAAGACTATTTCCATCATGACAAACGTGATACTGCTTTTCCATCTTGACTCAGAACTTCAATTTTTAGACTTTGAGATCTACCATATCTTAGATTTTCAACATAAAGGCTCATTCAATCTTTCAGCTATGTCACCTTGTTCATCCCTCTTTCTAGTGCCAATCTGTTGATGGTGTTTTCTGTATAGCAACAACTTAGAAAATAATATTCTATCTCTCTTGAAAGATGAATTCTCAACAACATATGCTAAAATCACCCCAAGGTCTCTCGGGTGTTAGGTCATGACAATGCATAAAACAACTCAGATAATATGTAAAAATGTTGGTAATCACAAGGGGCCTTACAAATGAACAATGCTGGAAGGGAATTTTCATCAAATGCAACAATACAGTGATGCTTTCAATCCTAAAACTAACCCAGATTCAAAATAAACAGCAAAAGAGATAAGGGTTTAGAGAGATTCTATTCTATTCTAACCCCTAAGATTAACAATGTAAATGATAAAACACTTGAGGTGGACCAATCCCCACGAAACCAATCTCTGCTTGATCAAGATAAATCTACAATCTTACAAAAATAGTGTAATCTTCTAAGGTTTTAAATATTTTCAGATCATGAACATTCACCCAAGACAACCCAATTGTAGTTGAAATGAATAGATCTCCACAATTGAACCAAGCACAATAAACATAAAGGTCCAGGCTAACTTTGCAAAGCAACTAACAATCTAACTCTAACAACCTTGAGCAATTTGAAAGAAAGATAGAATCATAAGAACCATGCAAGATAAGTCAACACAAAAGAGATCACCAAAAAATCACAATGCCTTCAATTGTATTGAATCACCAAACTCTAGCAACAATTCCAATGTTCTGTTATAACATTTGCTTGAAAGAAGCTAAGTCCTAACTCTAACTACTGCTGAACTCGCTTGTATCTATTTGTGTATTCCTCTGCTCTCTATTCTATCTATCTACCCCACTTACAAATGAGGCAAAAATTCCATTTATAGAAAACCCCAAACATGTCGGCCCAATTAGATTTTACAATAATAACTAGCCCCAAAACAGGTCGGCCAGGAGAATTTCAAAATAGGACAAGATTTGCATTAAATGCATGAATATTATTCATGTCGGCCTACGATCTCCAGTAAGATCAGATTCACGTGTCTTCCAGAAAGTCCTCTAGCTGTAGACAGTTTTGGTACAAATTCTTAGGCAGGTCCCACTTTTAATATCTATTTAATCCTGAAAAATAGATATCATCAATAGCTCACATGTTAAAAATCTAATCCAAATTAAATTTGAATAAAATTTTGATCTTTTCTAAAAAACTTACATTTTTATAAGGAAACTTTCCATTTTCAGAATTTTTTCCATTTTGGAAATTTTATTTTCAAAATCTTTTTCAAGAAAATTTCTTTTTAGGAACATTTTTAAAAATTCCATTTTTGGGAAAAATAAATAATTATTTTTGAAAAAATTTCCATTTCGAGATTTTGGCCTTCTCGGGAAACTGAAGAAATCTGGGAAAATCCAGGCCAGGTGGATTTTACTAAATAAGGAAAAAATTTCAAAAATAGATCATCAAAACGAACCAAGAATGTGTGTAACATCATGTAATATATCAAATTAAGCATGGGGTGTTGAGCATTTATCGTCAAATTCATCAATTTAATCCAGTATCTCAATTTGCACAAAGCTTGGCATAAAATATGGAAAAATATGAGTGGACTAGATTTCTGCGGAGACCTCAAAACTTCGGGTTTTGCACAGAGCTAGAATTTGAGCAGAGATCGGGAAAATCCAGACGGACCGAAAAATCTCGGATTTAGGCAAAAAGCCAGATTTTGCTCAAACTTAAGTTTTTTCAAAGCACAACTTGGGGGGAAGACTTGGGTAAGCTAAATGAACATTAAGGACCTCCAAAGGCAATGAAATCAATAAAATTAAGGAGCCAAAAGACATCAAAAGCCAGAGTAAAAAGAGGGTCCCCACTTTCAGTGGGGCATGTGTGCAAAACTGCACAACATACTCCACAACAGAATGGAGTTGCAGAAAGGATCAATAGGACAGTGATGGAGAGAGAATGAAGTATGCTTAGTAATACTGGATTGGAGGAGAAGTTTTGGGATGAGGCTATATCTATTTCATGTTACCTAATAAATCATTCTCCAAATTCTGCTCTTGTGGAGAAAACACCTTTGGAAGTGTGGTCTGGTAAGAAGCCCTCTCTAAGACATTCGATTCTTTGGCTGTGAGGCATATGTAGATGTGTTGGATGTAAAAAGATCTAAATTGGAGAACAAGGCTGTCAAGTGTATTTTTATTGGCTATAGTGCTATCATAAAGGGATACAAGTTTTGGAATCTTGATACGGAGAAGGTTCTGTACAACAAAAGCATAATCTTTTATGAGCTGAAACCTTCTACCTTGGATGTGCAGTCAGAGACAAAGTCTGAAAAGAATAAGGATGTAGCATTAATTCCTCCTACACTTGAGAAAGAGGAATTGGAAATTCAAAATGTACCTAAAAGTAAGGAGAGCTTGAGCAGTTCTGAAAGTTCGAAAGAAGAACAACCTCAACCTCAGCCACTGAGGAGATCAACCCAAGAAAGAAAACAACCAAATAGGTATGGGTTCTCATTGACTGATTCTACTTGTGCCTATGCTTTGATTTCTAGTACTGATGAGCCTAGGACTATAAAAGAGGAAATTAAAATGTCTGATTTAGAATCTTGGTTGGAAGCCATGAATGAAGAGATGGCATCATTAGAGAAAAATGAAACTTGGAGTTTGGTGCCCTTGCCTAAAGGCAGAAAATCTATGGGCTACAAATGGGTATTTAAGAGAAATATTGGTCTGGATGGTAGTGTAGAAAAGTAGAAGGTGAGACTGGTTGCAAAGGGTTATTCCTAGGTAGAGGGAATCGATTACGGGGAGATTTTTTATCTTGTAGCAAAGCTGACATCTATCAGATTTCTTTTGTCACTTGTAGCAGCAAATGACTTAGAGGTAGAACAGATGGATGTGAAGACAAAATTTCTTCATGGTGATCTTGAAGAAGAAATCTATATGTCCTAGCCTGAGAACTTTGTTGAAAAAGGTAAAGAAAAACTGGTATGCAAATTAAATAAGTCTTTGTATGGGTTAAAGCAGTCACCTAGAATGTGGTACCAGAAATTTGATACTTTTATAGTCTTTGGGATTTATGAGATCAAAATATGATCATTGTGTATATTATAAAGCTAAAAGTGATCGAGTTTTTGTTATTACTCTCCATGTTGATGATATGTTGTTTATACGCAATAGTAAGCTAATGATTTTTGATCTTAAGTCTCAGTTGTCTGCTAAGTTCGAAATGAAGGATCTTGGTGCAACAAGGTATATTCTGGGGATGGAGATAACTAAGGATGGAAAAAATAGAAAACTATGGCTCAGTCAGAGTAAGTATATCAAGACTGTTCTTGAGAGATTTTGTATGAATGATTGCAAACAACTAGTGGTTCCAATCTTGCAAGGAATGAAACTATCTGTTGAGGACTATCCAAAATCTCCTACTGAGATGGAGGACATGACCAGTGTACCCTATGCTAGTGCGGTTGGCAGTCTCATGTATGCAATGGTCTGTACAAGGCCAGACATTCCCCAAGTAGTGGGAGTTCTTAGTCGATTTATGGCTAATCCAAGAAGAATGCATTGGGATGGTGTGAAAAGAGTTTTCAAATATTTGAAGTGCACTTCAGATTTTGCTTTGTGTTACCATGGGAATTTGGTTGAATCATAGAGAACTCTCAGTATTTGAGGATATGTAAATTATGATTGGGTAGGGGACATTGACAGTAGGAGATCCACCAATGGATACATATTCATGATGAATGGTGGTGCAGTGAGTTGGATGAGCAAGCAGCAGAATATAGTCGCTTTGTCCACTACGGAGGCTGATTACATGGCAGCTACTCATGCTTGTAAAGAAGTAGTTTAGTTGAAATGTTTGTGTTATAACATTAGTTTTGATGCAGGGAAAATAACTATTTTCTGTGATAGTCAGAGTGCAATTTTTTTGGCAAAGAACTCTACTTTCCATGCCAAGATGAAACATATAGACGTACAATACCACTTTGTATGAGATATGGTTGAGGATGGAAAGGTCAGTTTGGGAAAGTTTGATACTCTGGAGAATGTTGCAAATGCATTGATGAAGCCAGTGAGCACATACAAGTTCAGGTGGTGTGCCAGTTCAATGGGCCTTAGTGCCCATGATTTTTAGTAAGTTTTAATTGTGCTCTAGAGGTGCATGTATGATCTTCATCAAGTGGGAGATTGTTGGAAATATGTGCCTCAAACATCACAGACTGAAACCTCCATTAGAGCCAAGTCGGTGTGACAACTTCAATGTCTAGTCGACAAGTAGTTTGTATCATCATGTTTTGCATAGGTCACTATGACCTAGCTTTTGTATTACCAAATGTTGTTTCCTTTTGAGCATGTCGTTGTGACAAGGAGTGTTCGGTATGACCTCTTAGCGCTCGGGAGACCTCTGGCTAATAGGCCATTCAATCGAGTGTTGGGGAGACTCTTGGTGACCACGGGCTTCAAGATAACCTATGACAGCTCTGTGAGAAGTCTTAGCAAAAGCTAATGTCTCACCGACAGGATGTTTCATTTTATGATCTTCGACATAGCTTATGGTCTATCGGTAAGAAGTCTTACCGATGTACAAATGTCTCACCGACAACATATGTATTGGAGTCTTTGGGATAACTAAGGGTTCTTGCTAAGAAGTCTCAGTGAAGTGTTAACGTCTTGCGGACAGGTATACTGTTGATGTCTTCGCCGTAGCATATAGATCCTGGTGTGACATCTCAGTGAACATTGTAGGTCTCACCAACAAAAACACCTTTTGGGATCTTCGGTATAACTCTTGGTGACAGATGAACACTTTGGGGTAAGTCTGAGAGCTCGGTGTAATGTCTTAGCGAGATTTCATGTCTCGCTGACATCGCTTTATGATGGAGCCTTTGGGGTAACATATGGAGTTCGGTATGATCTCTCGGTGAAAGACATATGTCTTGGCGATAGTAGATGGTTTCAGTGTAACTTAGTGTTGCTCGATGAAACCTCTTGGTGATAATGCTATCCTTTGGAGCTCAATATGACAAATGACTTCAGTATAACCTTTGGTGACTTGCTATGATCTCCTAGCGAAAGTGATAGGTCTAGGTGACTGCTTGGTGCTTCAATGTAACACATGAAGCTAAATAGAACATCTTGGCGACTATGGTAACTATTGGCGATGTCGATATGAAGTCTATGTGGCATTGGCGAGACACTGTTAGTGTCTCAATGAGATGCCAACACAGTGCGAATTCTATTGACCTTTTGACTGTCCTATGTGGAGTCTCGTGGACCAATAGGAGAAGCCGAATTTGAACAGTTGGAAGATAATTGATTGCGACAGTTCTGTGAGGAAGTTTGATAGTCAGGGAATGCCATGGATATACTATGTGATTGCAGATTGTGATCAGTTAGTTAATTGGTTGGTTCAACAGATGATTGTGTGATTGTATTAGTGTATGATTTCTATTATGTGGACTATAACGAAAAGGTTCCTGTGCAATATTGTTAATGGTGAATGCTATTGTAAACAGACACTAGAAAGATAAGTCTATCATTTGTATGTAATCTCAATTACTGTAATACAAAGTGATTTCTCTTGGTGTGGTGGGTTTTTCTCCTATAAGGGTTTTCCCACGTATATCTGGTGTTCTTGTGTGATTGTCAAAACTCTATTTCTATTATCTGTTTCATAGTGCATCTTAATTGGACTACAATTGTAACGTTTAAAAGTACATCTGCATTCTTTCCTGAGGTATTGACATTAGGAGAATTGTTTCCACATTTGATTTTCCTTACACATTATACATTAATGGCTAAGAAGAAACATTGAACCTATGATTACCACTGTTAATTCATTTGGACAGTCATTCCCTAATTGCATTTTCCTTGTCTAACACTACCAAAAGCATTTGAAAAAACCTTAAGGTTAGCAAGGGGGTAAGGAAACTCACTGTTAAAGTCTCCACTTTACTATGCAAGGTTTGAACTTTATTATCTTGTCACTGCTCAACCTCTTTTTGACTATCACATCTCAAGTGACTGTCATTCTTCTTACCGTAGATTGCATTTACAAATGTTACAAAGCTACATAGTGTGCTTGTTATTAGCTACAATCTTTAGATTGCAAGATTTTGTTATTACCTACAATGTCTCAATCTTTCTGGTATTGCAACCTCACTAATCCGCTATAGTTATTATTTATATTTCTACAAAGGCCTAAGGTTTGTACCCTAATCATGCTCTTACCAATGCTTCTATTGTTTTTAGTAGGGCTCTCTCAATGTTGAGGGCCCTAAGGATAAGCTCATAATAAGAAGTGACACATTGCATATTTAACTAAAAGGATAAATCCGTATTGACATTAGCAATGATGATTCTGACTTGTTGCTCCTTAGGAATGCGTCACTTGCTCTTACTAGCTCGCTACCTCCATCATTGAAGGAAGTTTACGATCAAGTTCATTATTATGATTTTAGGAGTCTTAACAGTTGGAAATCATAGTTAAATCAGAATTTAATAAGTTTTGGAATTAGCATTTTAAAGTGTTTTTTGGGGTCATTAACTTCAGACTATCTTCTCTTTTGCAGGGGTGGTTGCATGCCAAATTTTTTTGGTCTAAAATATCAGAATTATTAGATTATGTTGCCTGTCTATGAATAAAAATTATTAGAGTGTGAGTTTGATATTTTTTGAAGATCTAAATAGTCAAGCTTGGTAAAGAAAAATCATGTCAGATAATATTAGTCCAGAACAAAATGAAGAGACACTTGATAGATTGTGGGCTAGATTGAAAAGAAAGGGTGATGGAAATATTATTGTCCTTGCAATAATTGCAAGGGCTTAAAGACGAGACAACTTTTAATCACAACAGTTGAGAAACATTGTAGCAGCATGGTCACGTTGAAGGGGCATGATTATCATCCATTGGTAAGTTGTTCATTATATGTGTTTATATTGATTGAATTTGTAAATGTTTTATATCATTTTAACATTATATACATATATAGTCACTTGATCATGATCATGGTTTATTTGTGTCTATCATAGTTATAAAGGTGGGGTGCCCTAGGGCAGACGATATGGATTATCACGGCCCAAAGAATGTGGTTTTGCAAGTGGACGTACATGAAGCTATGAATATCAGAGATGAAGTTAATGATCCAATGGAAGAAGATAATCATGCGACATAATACACAATTGAAGATGATGGTACAAATACATTGATCCATGACACATTTAGTGGCAGAGCTGATCATGATGATCAAGATGACTTTGATGATGTTCATGATTTACCTATACTTGAGAAGGCATATGAGACCCTTTATGAAGGCTCCCAAACAACTCTTCTCTTTGCTATATTGTTGCTGTTGAACTTGAAGATTATGAATGGTTTATCAAACATAGCAATCTCACAGATGTTAAGGTATGTCATATATGTCATATTTTTTCATCTATTTTAATTGTTGTTAGTTCATCACTAGTAAATAAAGGATGAAATATGTACCATTAATATTCTTTATATGAACAAATTATTTTTTATTGTAGATTGATTGGTGAATTTTTGTTACCACTATCAAATATTTTACCTCACTCATACCAAGATTTATGTGCCATTATGAAAGATATTAGAATGGAGTATCAAGCAATAGAAGCATGTCCCAATGATCATATTATATATCATAAACAACAAGAATTTACAATAGAATTCCCAAAATGTCATATCAGTAGATATCAAATAGATCAACTAACAAAAAAGGTGTCTCGCAAGGTTCTTCGTTATATTCCCATTATTCCACGTATGAAATAATTATTTAGGTGTGAAAGTTTAGCGCAATTTATGGACTACCATGCACGAAATAGAAGTGGGGATGACATTCTTCGAATGCCTAGAGACATGAAGGAAAAATGGCCACACTTTAAAGAAGAACCTCATAATCTCAGGCTTTCATTAGGAGCAAATGGTGTCAATCCATTTGGAGAGTTGAGATCTATTTACTCAGTGTGACCTATTTTTGTTATTGCAGTAAAATGGTTATAATAATTATGTAATGTTTATGTTCATTCAACTAGGTAAGTACCAGGTGAAAGATATGAATGTATATATCGAGCCTCTTATCAACAAGTTACTAAAGTTATGGAATGGCATCACTATGTATGGCGTCTCTAGACCAATAGGACAAAGACAATTTCAATTCCATGCAATGCTTGTATGGACAATTCATGATGCCCCAGGGCTAACACATTTTGTGGTATGTTATAATGTTCGACTACACTTTAACAATATTTAATTTGATGAAGTAGATATCATGAATGTTTTTAAAATAATCTATTCATTATATATAATTATAAAAATTGACATATTTAATCCAATTATATATGATCTTGCGGAGTCTTCAAACAAAGGGAAAATTTGCATGTCAATTTATGGTCCAAAGATGAAATGATCATTCAACAAGTTTAGGAAAGTAGGTGTTGTAGGTATAGGAACTTCCTCCATAAATCCATAGAAATTATCAATTACTTTGGAAAACATCTTTTCAATGGGAAAGAAGAGACTACATGAAAACCACGAAGAATGACACCTAGCCTATGGAAGTTGGAATATAATAGAATTAATCATCAAGGTTATACATCAGATCAAATTGTTTATCTATCATATATGACATGTTTTGAATTTATATTTTTATATTGTGTTGTGTTTATTCATGTTGTAATTGACAATGATTGTCGTTGTTAATTTGTTTAACATATATGCTTTATGAGAGGTCATCAAGGCGTGTGGCCAACTTCCGCGAGGGGATTCGAAAGTTATCCCGGACAATTTAGTAGGTTGCCCTACTATGAGTAGCTAAAAATTGTGCATTTGTTTGATACAATGCATATTGGAAAGAATATAATAGAAACGTTATGGAAAATATTGGATGGAAGACATGACAAAGAAAAAATTGTCAAAATTTGTACTGACATTCAGGAAGCTAATCATGCAATGAAAAATATCATTCAATTAAATAGAAATGGAGACCAAATTAATATAAGTGCCCTTACTTGGTTATTAATAGAGAAACAAAGCAATGCTATAAAAAGAAGTCATATGAAAAATTCAATTTCCAATAGGATTTTTTGTGAACATAAACAATATAATAACAAAGAAAGGCGAATTTGGGTCAGGGATGAAAATGCATGATTGATATACCTTCATTAAGGTGAGTATTATGGTATATTATATACACTTGTATAATGCATGCACTTTTTAGTGTATTGTGTTTACTACTTTTGGAAAAATAATGAAAAGATCATTTATAATTGTTGCAGTACATTCTACCTCTATCTCTCCCAGACAACTTTGAAAACAATGTCAAGAAAATTATATATGATATTGGAAATTACATGAGGTAAGTAGCAATATTTGTTCAATTCATTGTATAGATCTTATAATTGCCATTTGTTTTGCACTTGTTATGTAATATACTATATATTTTGTTAAATCTTGTTAATATATTTGTGCCTTGAATCACTTGTAGATGGTTGTCATTTAAAGAATCCATAAAGATATAAATTATTGGAAGAAAAATTCCTCGTCCTAACGTGTGAAATGCAAAAGTGTCTATCTTCAACATTTTCAATGCACAAGAACACTACCTTATACACCAAGTTGAGGAGATTGAATTGTGTGGACCTATACACACAAGGTCATTGTGGATGGTTGAGAGGCACTTGAAATTTTTGAAGGCTTTGGTTAGACAAAGATCACATCCTGAGGGTTCTATGGTGGAGGGATATATGGTATACCAGACCATGGTGTACATTAGTGAATATCTTCTAAGTTTGCAGCAAAGATCCATTTAGATCGCATTTGGGATCCCAACTCCATTAAAAAATTCGAAGGGGAGTACCTGTTGGGGAAAGGTAGATTGAGGAAAGTGAGAGTTAATTATAAGATGATCATGGAGATTAATTGGAATGTATTTTACATATGGTTTTTATGTATATTGTACTTATTTAATTTTTAATCTTCAATATACATCAATTATAAATTAGGTCATTATCTTGTAATTATTTAACTAATTATATTTATTTGTGAATTTCAAATTTTTTATTACAATTGGTCAAGAGTGAGATACTACAATTTGTACATTTCAACAATCTTGATTGGATGATGGTATGGATTGAACAATGTCAACAATCTAGTCGCACATTAACATGGGAAGGTGTGGCTTCATTGGTTAAAGAAGCTCATCGTAATGGAGATTTCAATGTTACACAAAGGGAAATTGATTTAGCATATGGTTTAAGAGATAAACAGGTACGTATAAATATATTAATCACCATATTATTTAATTATTTTTAATTATATTGATGTATATATATGTTGAGATTGTTTTTTTTGCATACATTCAACCAAGAATAAATATGTTTATCAAAGCGTGTGCAATAATTTTTACATGTTTGACATATTGTAGGTGAAACACCACAAGGATATGTGGTGCAATGGTCATAAATTTTGAATCAAAATTTTGGATGACATGAATAAAACTTGTGATTCTGGTATAACTATAGTCTTTTAGGTGACTAATATTTCATCTAGAAGTGACATATATCTAGAAGTCTTAGAAAATCAATACTATGGGATTTTGGATGATATACTGAAGTGTGACTTTAGTCCTTAGGATTAATTATATTTCCTTCGTCCTGTAATTTTTGTGATATGATTGAATATAAATTATCACGAGAACTATTATTGAACATGATAATGAATTTACATGATTTAATACAAAGGTTGATTGGCCCAATTTGGAAATGAGCCCTATGTTCTTCAAGCCAATGTGGCAATTATTTTTACTCAGAGGTTCTAGGTAAACCCGGGTTGGTCATTTGTTTGCTAGACATGATCCAGCAGAAAAGGTGATAAAAGTATAATGTGATGGAAAGAAGATACCAAAGAACTAGAAGATGATGTAGATGATAATTAGGATCAGCGATGATTGGTTGATGATGTCCCAGAACAAAGATGTCAAAGAGGAGGAACTAGATCATGATGATGTAGGAGTTAATGTTCATGAAGATGATATCCATGTGGATGATGACATTATTAAAACTAATATCGATGATGATGATGATGATAAGACCAATACTTACAATGTCGAATCTGGATCAGATGATACAGAGTTGGATGAAGAAGACTTGATCAATGACATTGAAATGTATAAGTTATGTGATTATATTATCTATTTGATATTAATTTCTTGATAGAATTATATTTGACATGTGGTTACATAATTAATTCATGATGTTTTAATTTTTATGCCATTACATAATTAATTTAATGATGCACTTTTAATGTTTGAAGGTCAAAAATTAAAACATTTCAATAGTGATGTTAGCAAGAAATTAGTGTGTTTTATGTTTCATGGCCTCATAAAATATTAAAAGTCAGTTTAGGAATTGGTTGTTCAATGGTTGAATTGTGTATGTTGGTTCTTTTTACAATGTAACCCGGGTTTGTCTTCCTAATCTACCTATTGAATTTCCAATTCAATCCGAAGGCAACTTCGAAGAACTTGGACCAAGCCCCGGCCCAGGGACTTACAAAGCCCCTCATACACTTTAGGCTCTATAGGATAGAGAGGGTGATCCCTTAATGTGTTTAACTTCTACACCATTATTATAGAGCAACATTAATAATAGCGGTCAGTCTCACTCAATAGCTCAACCGCGATAAGATAATATCAACTAGAATTGGTTGTTCATAGACAATATCAACTATTTGGAGCATGAGATAACTAAAGCACAATCCATTGTATAAGATAGTCCAATGATTTGATTTGTAGCAAGCTCTAGGCAAAGACAAACAAATATTTAACTACACTAATAATTACAACTTAGATCAGTGCCATATATCCATTGCAGGAGTTAAATTCATAAGTATCTAGAGGTTTATAATAGATTTAATATATCACATATAAGATCCCTGACAATATTGCATTACAATTTCATCAGTATGCATTCTAACCCAGGACTACTTATCAAATCCTTATACAACACATATCTGCCTATAATCCCATTCAAGCATTTTAATTAATTCTTTGAATTAAAGCTAAAATAGAATCATACACACCACAACAGTGAGATGGATAAAAAAACTCTTAGTTATTTCATTCAAAGTTTAGATATGTAGTACAATGGAGAGACATGAGCTCAAATTTTTATTTCAACTCAAATGCTAGTACTGTTATACAACATTAAATCTCTATGAACTCAAAACCTATTACAGAATGACTCAAAACCTAAATTGCATTTCTCTAAAACCATCAAACTTTACAATTCGCTTTGCAACTTCACCTAGACTCGACAAAAATTATCTAACTTGTTAACCCATACTTCTAGCCTTGAAATCATTCTTATAGAAAATGAAGGAGCAAACAACCATTGGACCAGAAAGTACACCCGCCACCAGTCAATTGGAGCACCTGGTGATATTTCAAAATTTGTTACAACAGCCACCACCTTGAAAAATATTCTTGTTCATCATATCAACTAAGGAACGTTGATGCAAAAAACCACAAGAAAACTGCACCGAGAAAGTCGTCAACACAAAACTGGAACCATTGCAACTATAGCATCTGATTTGCCACCTATTAGTAGTTCATTCCTTTTACTCCTCATTCAAATATCTAGTTACCCAATTTTGGTACTCATCATCAGTCGGTCAGTCAAAATTAATTACCTCATCCACCTTGGTATTATAGGGTGTGTATTTTACAGCTACTTGATTCACATCCCTTTCAAAAGATTCCAAAAATGAGCTGGTACTAATAATTTTGTCCATACAATTCACCAAAAAATCATAGTCTGAGTCATCACAAATTGAATTGATTTGATCATTAATGACCTCACTTGCTTGATCCTGCCATTGTTGAAATGACCTAATTTTCCCCTGCTCATCAATTATATTAGGTAACAATGTGTTACCCCAATCATTGAAATTCTTCACCAGCTCTCTAATCTTCCTACTCAAGTCATCTAGTAAGGTCTGAAAACCTTGCAATGATTTTACTAACACATGAGTAGGCTTTAATGATTGGGGCCTATTATTTATATCAAACCTTGAGGCCTTATACATGATATCTAGATCACTGGCCCTAGGGATCCAATTTTTAATTATTGGTAGCACTACTTCCTGATCCCTATCAATATTCTTTATTGCTGCTAACAACAAAGAATATAAAGAATGTATCGATAGCAATTTTCTATCAACCTTTTCATTTAAATGCCTCAAAATAGTAGTAAAAATTTCCTTTTGCTTTAAGAGAGACCCCTCCTCACTTTTCTTTAATGATGCCTGCAATTCATCAATTTTTTGCAAGAGTTGCTTCTTTGTAGAATCGAAAGAGCACTCTGTTTCTTCTTCAACTTCCTCTAAAGAAAGGGTGAAGACAAGATTCTGACTGGGAGATCTTGGTGTGGAAACAATTGGAGAAGCAAGAGGCACTGACCCTACTGTGGAAAGTAATGTACTGGTTCCCAGAGTAGTTGATGTCTCCCAAATATGCTTATACCTAAACTTCTCCACTTCAGTTTGCAGCTCAACATTTTTTTGCTACATCTTGATGTATTCCTCAATCAAAAGGTTATATTTTTCCATTAAGATCTTCCTTTCAGCTTCCTCCCTTTCAACAGTATTTTGGGACAATTTGGCCACATTCACAGTCAAATTAGTGACCTTAGTGGTTGAGGTCTCTGAATCTCTCTTTATTATCAATCCTCCCTTGAAATTTGGATTAATATCAAACACATGATTTTCTCTATTGTGGGGCCAATGCCCAAATTGCCAGAGTTTCATATTCCTCATTGAAAGCAGAGTTTTGCAATGCTACCTTGACCTCTTCTTTAGAGTCTTGAAAGGGATTCTTAGAATTCATAATAACATTAAAGGCTACTGCATTTGCAATGTCCCATTCAGGCATAATTAATACACCAGCCTAACTCACCAATTTTCTTCCTTCTTTAGGAGTGATGTTCTTAAATTCTTCCATTAATTCAGCTTTTACCTTCTCATTATTCTCCTGGTCTGACCTGTCAGGCTTTAGTTCTCTTCTCTACCTACATTTATCTTGATACTCTTCAAAATTCATCCTCCATACCAATTGCAAGAATACTGGAGTTTTTACAAATGTATTGCCATCTAGAAACTCCTTGCATGCCTCCATTCTTGCATCTTGTACACTTTTACCTTTCATATCTAAATCAGATAAAACTAATTTAGCTAGCCTAGGAGGGGAAGGCATACCAACTTGCATGTCTTGATCAGTAACAATAATCTCATCCATCAGATCCTCATGTGGTTGATCAATTCTTTACCTCTTAGGGCTTGGCTCAAATGGTGGTGATGAGGGAATGTCTTTCGGTGATGATTCTAAATCAATAATTTTGATTGCCCCAGACACTTTGAATTTTGGACTCGGTTGTGGAGGCACTTTCATAATCTGTTTTCCTTTTCTGTCCACTTCTTCTTCATCACTGCTACTATCATTTTTCCTCCTATAAATGAGACACCTTTCCATAGGCTGGTATGCTGGCCTTGTTTCAATTGGTCTGAAACCTTGTTCTTGTACACCCAGACTCAATTTTAAATTTACCTTTTTTGTCCTCAATGTGCCCATAATTTCTTTGAAGTTTCCCATCAGAAAATCGATTTTCTTATGGGTGGGGACTGAACTCCAACTGTGAATCATATTTTAGATCCATTTTGTGCACAACATCTAGTAGCTTACCATAAGCTATCCATTTCTCCTTCTTCAACTCCTATCTATTCAAATCAAATTCATTTCTAATCAAGTCTTCAGGGAAATTGAACTCATGCACAAATTTTCTAGCTTTTATTCTTTGTCTGAAAAGAGCAAAGAAACCTTCAGGATCATGCTGCCACTTTGGTCCACACCTCAAATGGTAATCATCAAAGAAATTATCAAAATGCATCCAACCTCCCTTTGGAAATACAAAATCAGACACCACTATATAATATGGGAAAAATGTTCCCTTACCCCTTCTAGTGAGGTTGTCCTCATGAATACAACCTATCTGCCAAATAACTTCTACAAATCCCACTTTTGGTGGCACATTGTATGGCAGTATATGAGGGTCTCCCTGAAAACCATATACTCTCAAGACAATGTTGATTGGGTATGGGATAATGTCACCCCAGTTATGGTAAACCTTCAATTTTGGCTTCCTCTCCTTTGGCTTGAGGAAATCATGTAATTCCTTAGGGATCCTAGGTATATTCACCATTAATCTAGCCCTTAATCTGAAAGCAAAACAATTATCAAATTGCACATAACTAGTGCTTTTCTTATTATAAGATAAATTTGCAACCCATATCTGTACTGAAAATCTTTCTCCATCAACTGATTGCCTTAATTTCATCCTCTTAGAGAAAAATTCAGCATTCTTAAACAAAAACATATGCATTAGCATATAATACCAAAAGAATTGAGTGTCAGTATCATTGTTTTGCAACTTTAACAACCCTTCATGCATCCTCTCAGCCAAGAAAGAAGCGAAGTCATAGGTCACAGAGAAGTTAGGGTGTTGTATTTGCACCCCCATGAACATATAAGCAATGGGCATTACCGTACCAGGACTGAAACCCAAAATCTAACATAAAGAATAGAAAGTGTCCAAGAAATGGTTTGTAAAACAATTTAATTTGAAAGGTTCCTAGTCACTGGGGCTGATATAAAATTTTGAACCTCCTGCCCTAGCCAGATGAGGTGGAAGCAACCTTGCTCTAAAAAGACATTTCAACTTTGCATACTCCTGCTTCATTTCCTCAAGGTTGATAGGAACCATCTTCGCTTGGTTCATTCAAGTCAAAAATATGTTGGACCTCTTCTCTATTAATGCTCAATAGAACCTTTCCATCATTGTCCTTGATTATCCATATAACAAGGTCATATCTTGCAACCATTGCCCTAAGCAGGTCTACATCAAGGAATACATTTGGTACCACCAGCTTCCCCATATCATACATCCATCCATTTGAAAAAGGGTGAGAAAAATTCCTCTATCCGTACCACAATCTGAACAATTCCAAGCCAATGAGGGGAACCCTAGCATCAACAATGTTGGAGCAATTATACACTAACCCTTCCCCCATGATTTTCCCTCGCATTAGGACCAATCCCTTCCTCCTATCATTCGTTGACAAGGGAAATTGATCCAGGAAATCATCATACAAGTTTCGTTTCAAATATTCAGTCTGGCTAGAATGTTGCTTGGGTGGTGCCATCTTGGACAAACTAGGGCTTCTTTACAACATTATAATTTGGATAGCTAGGACTAACCAAAGATAGAAAATTACAGGACAAAACACTACAATTTCTCACAACTATAATTAAACTATAGCCCTAACACATTCATCAACAAGCTCACAGCACATCTAGCTAATCCTTTCCCAAATTCAAATGCAAAATGACCGGGAGGCACAAAAAATAAACTCATGACTTTATTCATAGAACTCCCAAATTCTGGCTATAGAAACTCACAATTCTACCTTTGGCTCTGAAACTGCTCCACAAAATAGTTGAATGCTTTGTGATACAGACCAAGTAGGAAAATTGATTTTATTGTCGATCAAATCACACCAACAAGTGTCTCATCCGCCATTAAAGCTCAATTTTGTGTTGCACGAATGACTCCAACCATATTTGATGTAGATTTAAATTCGAGTCATCGATTCTTCAGCTTGATCAAATCATTGATGACCACCTTCAAAAAATGTTGACACAATTTCCAACATGGCGATAAGGGGCCCACCTTGCCATACACTATGAAGGAAGTCCACGTGGTAGTTGCCCGCAATATCGCAATCCTAAAACTTCTGATCGTGTGATGGCGGGCAACTGTTGATCCTGAGCATCAATGATCTCATTCCTTTAACACAGTCGCTAGCCATGTCGTTAACCTTTGAGCAGTTTTTCTAGTGATATTATAACATATCCGTCGATTTAGAACATGTATGTCTCGAGAACACTTTAGTAATCCGCCCCTTAATACATTTAAAGCCAGCTAGTGTTTCCTTTACTCTTTAGGCTTCATCGGATGAGACACATGGCACCCACCCATGATTTCACAATCAACCCAAGCACCATCATGGGATGGCAGGGAATGACTCAGATCAAATGGCAGTTGGTCAACGATAGTGCAAATTTGATCCCCCAGATAGGACACGTGGCGCCTGCCCATGATTTTGTGATCCTTCAATTCTTGATCACGGGATGGCAGGTACTGTTGATATCTGCAAGAAATAGATCAACGACAACACTAAATCAACCCTTGCACAATAAAACATTCATTAAAAGGAGAAGTGGGCATTACTAGGCGGACGACAAACAACAACATAAGTTGTTTTAAAAATTATGAAGCACGGGGTTATCCAAGACTTAGGGAAAAATAAAACCCAATAGAGGAGATAAAATTAAAATAAAGGGGCCTGGCCTAGATGAGTTGATAAGACAAGTCATTTTAAAACCATTCAAAAAGGTAACAACGAAAAAGATCCCAACCTAGGCATAAAGTAAACATAAGGGTTTTACATATAGGAAAAGTTAAAACCCCAACCTTAGGAATTTTCCAACACCATGAAAGACCAGAGACATAAGGCAGGGAATGAATGACAAAAAAGGAGAAATTTTTTGAAGCTCCATCAGTGTAAAGGCCTTTAAAATCCATAAAGTGATAATTGTAATGGTTGTTGATGGTTGAGGATTTAAAATACAAGCTCTTGACATTCAAAAATTTGTGTTTTCTTTAAAATTTATGTATTTTTTCTGCTATGCAGCACTATACGTTCACATGCAAGTGAAATCAATTCCAGGTCATGAAGATATGTGTTAGCTTTGATTTGAATATGATTTTAGGGCTTAAGGCATTGATTTGAGTTAGAAAGCTTCATTTCTTTGCATACAACCCGATTACCCTAATTTTGAGGGTTTTGTAGTCCAAACATGATATAAAGGTGCTCTTACACTTTTTGTGATTAATGTAGCTTGTGTAAGAGGCCCCATGGATATTGTTGTAATTGTAGGATGCATGAATAGAGTGTAGGATGAGAAATAAAGAAGGTATAGATGCTTTCCTCAAGAGTTTTGTGAAGAAAAGCATGTGAAATGAGAGGTTCAAGCCTAAGTTTCAACAAAACATATATGGGAGATCTATTTTATGAATTTTAATCCATGTGCAGACCTAATGGGTTGTTTCTAAACACTGAATATAAATGATATACATACACACACACATATGTATGTATGTATGTATGTATGTATGTATATGTATTTTTAAATGTAAATGTAAATGCAATTACTAGATGCTTTCCTATAACAATAAATGCAACATATCATTAAAGAAATCTATATCTATGTATATAAATATGTATTTCTAGATGCAAGTGTAAATGCAAAGAGCATATGGTTTTGTAGTGTTATAGTTACAACATATCCATAAGTTAATGTAATTGAAATTCCAAAGTCTTCAACACATATAATATGAAATTGATCAAACTATTAAACTACACGAGAAATAAATGAAAATAGTAAATGCATATGTATGTGTATTTGTAAATGCAAGTGTAAACAAATAAGAATAATGACAATTATAAAAGATTACAAGGAAAGGTTTAGAGTTTAGAGTGGGAGAGAGATAGAGGGTAGAGGGTTTAAGGGTCTAGAGTTTAAGGGTTAATGGTTTAGGATTTAGGGTTAAAGGTAGAGGGTGTTGGTTTATTTTTTACACTATAACCAAGTTGGTATTCTAATCTACCTATGGGATTACCAATTCCAATCAACGACAACTCGAAGGACCTGGACCAACTGACAAGGACTTTAAAAATCCTCCTACACTTTTGGCTTTGCAAGACCCGGGAGGGTGATCCCTTAATGTGTTTACAACCTCTGCACCAATATCATAAACAACATTAACACATAACAGATAATACCATTGAATAGATCAACACAATAGGATAATATCAAATAAATTGGCTGTTCACCAATAATATCAACTATGTGGAGCATGAGATAACTACAACACAATCCATAGTAAAATATAGTCATTAATTTGTAATTTGTAGCAAGCTCTAGGCAAAGACAAACAATTATTGAACTACACAAATAAGTACAACTTAGATCAGTGCCATATATCCATTGTAGGAGTCAAATTCATAAGCATCTAAAGGTTTATGACAAATTTAATACATAACATATAAGATCCCTAACAATATTGCATTACAATTTCATCAGTATGCATTCTCACCCAATACTACTTATCAAATCCTTATACATAACATATCTACCTATAATCCCATTTTCCCATTCAAGCATTTTAATTAATTCCTTGAATTAAAGCTAAAATAAGGATTATACACACCACAACGGTGAGATGAATGAAACAACCCTTAGTCATCTTATTCAAAATTCAAATATGCATTTACAGTGGAGAGACATGAGTTTGAATTTAGCATTTCACCTCAAATGCCAGTACTATTATACAACATTAAATCCCCATGAATTAAAAATGGTTACATAATAACTCAGAACCTAAATTGTATTTCTCTCTAAAACCATTGGACTTTACAATTTGCTCTGCAACTTCACCTAGACTCTACCAAAAATTATCTAACTTGCTAACCCATATTTCTGGCCTTGAAATCCTTCTTATAGAAAATGAAGGAGCAAACAAGCATCGAACTAGAAAGTACATATGTCACTAGCCAAATGAAGCATCTGGTGATATTCCAAAAATCGTTACAACCATCACCCTAGAGAATATTCCTGTTCATCATGTCAGCTGAGGAAAATTGAGACAACAACAAAAAACCACAAGAAACCCACATCGAGACCGCCATCAAAGCAAAACCGGAGGCCATTGTACCGCAACATCTGATTTACCACCCATTAGTATATGATATGATACAGGAAGAGATCCTGCTTTTCTACTCTTTTTTTTCTTCATTTTCCTCTGCGAGCATGTTTTTCCAAGAGGAAACCAAGGAAGCCTTGATGGTGTTAGGATTATCATAAGTTTATCCATAACCATTTTCAATCTTCATATTATGTTTCTTTGCCTTCTAATTTTGCATGTTAAATGAAAAAACTTGGTTTTACACCTTATTTAAGTCATTTAATCCTTGATTTTTGTCTCTAATAGATTTATTTAAAACTATCGACACCATCCAATTGAATTATGCGATTCCTCTCTTCTTCTATTAGGATGTAAGAAAAATCATTTGAGAGGTCTTTTTGGATCTTAGCCATTCTACTTTCAAGGAGATCCTTTCTTCGAAAAGGTTTCTAAAGACTTGGATATTCCACTCTTTTAGTCTGAGTTTTATGAATTTTAACTTTCAATTGAATATGCACATCTTAGTGCAATGATCAACTATTTGGGTGAGCCAAGAGTCAGTGACAACCATTCTAAAGTTTGAGTTTTCCATCTACACTTCTTTTCAAACTTGAGCACACCTTCTAGGGAATTTTCCTGTCTATGAGCTTGTACATGAACCATCTTCAAACAGGTTACAATTAGGGTTAAAATAGTCATGGCCAGTTGCTTCAATTTGGGTTAAGGCTCTAATTGATTAAAAATAAGCATCTTCGTAATAGAAGGATATCTCAGCCGTGACTTACATATATTTTTAAATATAGGTATAGTGATAATAATTCATTTTACCACATATTTATACTATATATTGTATACAAATTCAAATGTAAATAAAGAAAAAACCACATGTTGATAAAAATGGACCCATACTTGAATGTACATGAGAACCTCTAAATGTTATATGAAAAAAACATCAATACATTCATGAAGAAGTGAAATAATTTTTTTTTTTCCAAATAAAATATCACAACTCTCCACTATAAGTATATCATTTAAAAAATAAAATGCTTATTTAATAAAATAAGACACTCATTTAAACAACTATTGTTATCATAGTGAAAAAAATATTATTCTTATGTGTACAACAATTGGGGTAGCAATGTACAAGCATTGGATAATTTTATATCAATAGTTTGTCCTATCACAAATATAAAAGGTGAGCACAATAAATAACATGTATTTTCCCATTAAATGTGAAGGATTTTCAAAAAGTTTTAGTGTTCAACTATTGGTCCATTTTTGTTCAAGATAAGTTGTATTTTAAATAATTATGTGTTATTTTTCTAACAACAAATAGATTTTTTGTGTTCAACTATTAGTCCATATGTGTTGAATATAAAGGTAGAGATATCAAAGATTTATGGTTATCAATAAGTATTTGGTCTCTCTCTCTCTCTCTCTCTCTCTCCTCAGATTCTCTTCCTCTAATCAGAACCCTAAAACCCTTAAACCTCTACCCTCTACCTTTACCCTCCCCTTTCCTTTTATCTCTCTCTCTCTCTCAAGTCTCCCCTCCTAGCACCAATTCTCTTTGAGGTATCTCTACTCACTCACTCACTCACTCTATCTCAAGTCTCTCCTTCCTACCCATTCTCCTCTCTTAGGTCTTTCTCACTCACCTACCTCCCTCTATCTCTTAACTCCTAAAACCCTAAACCCTATAAATCTTCTAAACCCTAAACCCTCTACCTCTATCCTTAACCTCCTTCTTTATCTCTCCCACTCCCTCTCCCTCCCTCCCTCTCTCCCTCTCTCTTCAAGTCTCCCTCACACCCTCATCCCTAAACCCTCAACCATAAACCCTTAAACCCTAAACCCTTAAACCTTCTATACTCTACCCTCAACACTCTTCCCCTCTCCCTAACCCCTCCTAATTAATCTCTCTCTCTCTCTCTACCTCTCTCTACTACTCCCTCTCTGAGGTCTCTCTCTCACTCACTCACTCAATCTATCTCAAGTATCTCCCTCCTACCCCTTCTACCTCTCTTAGGTCTTTCTCTCAATCACTCACTCCCTCTATTTCTCTCCCCTCTACCCTTAACCATCCCTCCCTCTCTCTCTCTCTCAAATATATTCAATATCCTACCCCCTCTCCCTCTCTTAGGTCTCTCTCTCTCACTCACTCACTCCCTCTATCTCTCTCCCCTTAACCCTCCCTTCCTTTATCTCTCTCCCACTCCCTCCCTCCCTCTCTTCAAGTCTCCCTCCTCACTCTCAACCATAAACCCTTAAAACCTTTCTATCATGCCTACTCCTCAACATTCTCTCCTCCTTCCCTTCCTCCTAATTCTCTCTCTCTCTCTTCTACCTCCCCTTTCTTCCCTCTTCTTCCCTCTCCCTTCCCCTCCTAATTCTTTCTATATATATCTCTCCTTTCCTTCCTCTTCTTTTCTCTTCCTTTCCCCTCTCTTCCCTCTCTCTCTCTTTTCCCACCTCCACCTCCACTACTCTTAGTATATGTGTGCAAAATTGATAACCTGATTAGGATCGGGGAGATCTGGATTTATAGCAACTAAAATACTACATTTTAAAATGTTTTTCAAATTAGCATTAGACACCTAATTGAGTTGAACCAAAACAACCTGGATATCCGATTTGTAGTACTTTGGTTTGGGCATTGCTATGGAGCAATGTACTGATACCCAACCCAAAAAAAAAGTCAACTCGGGATTTTCTCATTTTTTGGCGAGTTCAAAATGCTACTTTTTTCATGTTGCCACTTTTTGGCCCATCATGATCCTGCACATACCCAAGTCTAAATCAGGTAGTTTTTATTGTTAAGGTGGATCACTCCTTTCTTCTAAGGCCATACACTTATGATTGGGTCAAGTGTTCTTTTCTTTAGAAAATTCCTATTGCCTTTTTGATAGGTTAATTATATTTGATTAGATGGGTTATGAAGCACTTATTTCAAACAAATATCTTTATGAAAGAAGTATATTGGCATGAAATTAAATATGATTTGTATTCCAATGTAAAAACTACAAAGAATGGAAACAATTCTTTCAACACATAAACTATTATGTAGTAGTCAATTAAAATGAAAAAACTTACTCTATATTAGTTAGGATACACAACTAAGAAAATGATCTAAAGTGACTTATTTATCCTAGAGGAACTAAGTATATAGTATACAAAGAAAACCAACAAACCCACAACTACCCCTATTTTGAAGGAGTTTAGTTTTCTCCCCTTCCCGATCACTAATATTGTCTAATTATTTTAAAGAGATGAAGGGTCATAACACAACTTTATTCAACCCAGTAAATAGCTTGGTTAATGAAACTTGACAAAAGCAACAAAAAAATTTCTACATTTGGAATTTCATGTTGAATGAAGAGTGGTGACAATAATCTACTTATAGTTTAATAAAATACTATTTTTATAAGAAGGCTTGACATTAGAAAGATAAGTGTTACTTATAGTTTAATAAAACACTATGATAGTTTTACCAACATATAATATTGTATGCTTGCATGGCTTCTTAGTTAATATATGGGGAGATAGAGATAGATGGGGAGAGAAAGAGAGAGAGATAGAGATATATGGGAAGAGAACGAGAGATGGAGATAAATGGGAAGAGAAAGGAAGAGAAGTGGAGATAAAGAGTTCATGGATAGGGGGGATAGGGAGGGAGATATGGTGAGAGATAGAGAGGTGGAGATAGAGAGGGGGAGGGAGAGAAAGGGATATAGATAGAAAGAGATAGAGAGAGGAGTAAGAGGGAGATAAAAAGAGAATAGAGATAGAGATATAGAGTAGGAAAGATGGAGAGAGAGGTGGAGTGAATGAGAGAGAAAGGGGGGAGAGGGAGATATATCTCAATAGATAGAGGGGGGAAGAGGCGGGAGTGACATAGATAGTGTGAGATATAGAGATATAGAGAGTGACGGGGATAGATATATCAATCACCCTCCCTATATCTCTATCTATTCATCCTTATCTCTTTATCTCTCTACCCCTCTCTATCTCTTTGTCTCCCTTTCTATTTGTATGTTTGTCATTATCTCCCTCTCTCTCTATATTTTCTTCCCTATATTTATCTTTGTCTCCTTAAGTGTGCAATGGGTACATTGAAGAGGTCTTAAAGGATAATTAGCATATCTTTAATCAAATGGCATGCTACCTTGAGCATAACTCCCCAAGGACACATGCCATCCTTGGATTGTTGACATGAAACAACCAATCAAAATTTAGTTTCTCTCTCCCATATTAATTTATATTACTATTATATTAAATATATATTATATTAATTATATTTTGTATTATATTAAAATATACTTATTATTAATTATTAATTATAATAATTTTATACACATTTAATCATTTTGTTAAAGAATATAATATACAATTATAATAAGTTGAATAATTATATTATTTATTATGTAAAATATAGCTAATACATACTTAACTATATTGTAAAATATTAAAACTTAGCTAAATGGTGCCAAAATTTTGAACTTAATTAACATACTGTCAAACCTAATGAAACTAGGTTGTAGCTCATCAAATTGGAGAAGTGAAAGGTCAATGCTAGTGCCAAGGAAGAGTTTGGAGCAGTGAAAACAAGGTCAATGCCAGCGTCGAAGAAGAGTTTGGACTAGTGAAAACAAGGTCAATGCCAACACTGAGGAAGAGTTTGCAGTTAAAACAAGGTCAATACCAGCGTTGACGAAGAGTTTGGAGGAGTGAAAACAAGGTCAATATTAGCGTTGAGGAAGAGTTTGGAGGAGTGAAAACAAGGTCAATACTAGTGCCGAGGAAGAGTTTGGAGTTAAAACAAGGTCAATACCAACACCGAGGAAGAGTTTGGAGGAGTGAAAACAAGGTCAATATCAGTGCCGAGGAAGAGTTTGGAGGAGTGAAAACAAGGTCAATACTAGCACCGACAAAGATTTTGGAGGAGTGAAAACAAGGTCAATATCAGCATCGAGGAAGAGTTTGGAGGAGTGAAAACAAGGTCAATACCAGTGCTGAGGATGAGGTTGAGGGCACTCAGGGAAAATCGACAACCAAGGGGCAATGAGTACTGTAAGTTTGGCACCCCCATTCTCTTTAACCTTCAATTTTCATGCCTAGTTTCCAAAGATCTTCTCATACATTGGCACCCCCATTCTCGTAAAATGGTATAAGATAAGATAGAAAAAATAAAATAGCTTAGTCTTTCACATTTTTATCCACTAGCCTTAGGTCTTGGCAAACTCCCATAATCTACCCACATCTTGGTTGAGGTCTAGGATTTCATCACACATAGCCTTCATTGCATGAGTCTAAAGCAATTGTAGACTTAGCCCAAGTATATGCTAGGCTAAGGTGGATCTAATGAATGGAAATAGAGGCATACAATTCTTCTTTAATACCTCCACCACAAAAATATGCAAGGTGTTGGTTGTTTTTACGGTAAGTAGGTTGATCTTCTAATCTACCTATGGAATTGCCAATTCCAATAAAGGGCGCCTAGACCCCTGGACTAACCTGGATGAGGATTCAAAGACTTCTACACTTTGGGCCTTGCAAGACCCAGGAGGGTGATCCCTTACCTACTTACAACCTTGCACCATCATTATAAACAAAATTAACAACAATAGATAAATATCATTTAATAGCTCAACATAATAGGATAATACCAAATAGAATTGATTGTTTATCAATAATATCAACTATTTGGAGCATGAGATAACTACAACAACATTTCACAGTATAAGATAGTCATTGATTTGCAATTTGTAGCAAGCTCTAGGTAAAGGCAAACAAATACTAAACCATATGAATAAGTACAACTTAGATCAGTGCCATATATCCATTGGAGGATTAAAATTTATAAGTATCTAAGGGTTTATGACAAATTTAACACAACATTTAAGATCCTTGATAACATTGATTTACAATCTCATCAATATGTATTCTAACCAAATACTACTTATCGAATCCTTATACAAAACATATGGGGGTGGTACGTACTATGTACCATTTTACCCAACCTCCAATTAATGACTCCAATATACCATTTTATTCTTATATTTTTTTTCATAAGTCTATTGGTTTCATTTCAGTAATGTTTTTTTATATTTAATTTTTGTCATAGGTGGACATTGATCGTACAGAGAAGGCTCAGGCCTAGAGCACAGATCATGATGTATCCTCAGGCGCTTCTACCCGACAGGTTTACCTCATTGTAATTGTACAAATTAGATATGAGAAAAATGTTTTATTATTATATTTTTTTCATAAGTTTTTTGGGTTAAGTCGATAATATTTTTAATATTCTTGTTGTGGTCAACTGATCGGGGAAAGGCACCAGCAGTACAAGAGAGCATCCATAGTGAGGTGCAGTCAATATTTTGTGATGATGACATTGCTTATTCAACAAACCTTCTCGATACGATAAAGAAGATAAAAAAAAATGTAATGAAGAAATGGTTAAGTTGATGTTCATAGTGCCTCAAATAGATGAGATAAGAGAGGGTTAAAATATTGACTGAGAGATTACAAAACTTGCAAGTAAGTTGTCATGAGGTCTTTAATTATAACATAAGTTCATTCATAGTTTTATATTTTTTACTCTTTTATATCATGAACTAAAAAATGTGTTGTTTTTATAGGGTTATTTTCCTCCTCATGATGCTCCTAGCCATGATTAGGGTACCACAAGTGCTACTCAAGGAGTAAGGGTTGGTACAAGTGTCCATCCTGATCTTCCTACACATACATCACATCTTCTGACCCCATAATCTGTGCCAATAGTGTCATCTGAAATGTCGGCAACACATACCATGCAGGCATCCGTTAATGCACCCTCTGGCAGCGAACACATACTAGAACATGTGTTAGGACATGTACCTGGGGATGCAGAGACCACTAGTATTGGTGATGTTTTAGCAACATTTCCTAGATCTTTTGTATTACTAGTATGGGAACATTACCGGTCACACTTGTGGTGACCAAGGATTTCGTTCCCATAAAGATAGAGAAGGTCCCAGGTACTTTAAAATGTTTTAATTATTATTATATATAATCCAATTGAAATTTACTTATTGATTGCTCTTTTTAGACTATTGATCCCATGATCATTTTGTAGGAAATGATTTTTTTTATAAACATCCAAGTGATATTACATTGGAGCTCTTCAGGCCCACCATATGTACACAGTAGAATGACCAAAATCAGGATTTAAAAGATGAGCTCATTAACCATTTAGTTGTGTTGTTTAGTGATAAAACATTCAAATGAACCAAGGTCCTTAAGAAAGTTGGTACCTATCTAAAGTATGTGAGGCACCAATATAGGTCACATTTAGAGAAGAACAAAAATTATGAGCGTCCCCCCATGATTCCGGAGAGGGAGTGGAAGGACTTGTCAGATGGAAAGGAGAGGCTGAAAAGAAAAAAAGAAAGACACCACTGAGCCAAGGAAGGTATGTGATATTATCAACAATATAATTATATATTGATTACTCTTTCTTCTTACATAATCTAATGTATTTCAAACTTTTCATAGGCTACCTAACACATCGAAGGAAACAAAGGAAAGACTAGAAAAGCATGGGCAACACAAACTTAGCTCTGGTGGTTATATGAAATTAGCCACATGAATTGTAAGTATCAATAAATGAAATATTGATCCAAATTATAATAAATTGAATACGATAGAAGAAAAATTCATGATCTTATGCAAAAATGTAGGGCTTTGAATTCAACAAAGTTCCCACAGAAGAGGACTTGAAGATTTCCTTCTAGCAAGGCTATGGAGCTGTGGCTGAACACTTAAGAGTCTTGACTGGGAAAACACAATCTTCCATTGCATCCGACATGCAGGTAAATAAACTCAATAAAGTTTATTTAAAATTGAATACTTGTGCAATATATTCAATATTAATTTCCACCATAAAGTAATTACATGCCTATTTGTTTTAAACATTCAAGCAATGATAATACTACACATGACATTGGAATGTAGCCTGGTGAGGGTAGAGCAGAATGTGCAGATGAAGGTCATGGTGTGCATCTCGGTACTTTAGAGCATGTAGAGCATGATCAACATGTTGAGCATGATCAGGGTAGAGAAGATCAGGAATATGATGTTGCCCCATCAGGTAAAGAGGACCACTCTAAAGTTCTTTTAAACATATTTAATTACAATTGGTGTATTAATTAATGTAACCTTTCATGTTTCAACTTTAGAGCATGTAGAGCGTGATCAACGTGTTGAGCATGATTAGGCTAGAGAAGATCAGGTAAAGAGGACCACCCTCATGTTCTCTTAAACATATTTAATTTTAATTGGGGTATTAATTAATGTAACCTTTCATGTTTCAACTGTAGATCATGATTTAGAGGGTGTTCAACAAGTTGAGCATGAGTCTATAAAAAAAGTTCAGGAACATGATGTGGACCCATCAGGTAAAGAGAACCACTCTAATGTTCTTTTAATTAATGAAATACTTGTAAAAATATTAATAAAACATATCAGTTTAACATTTCTTTCTTATTGCAGTAGACCCCCCTTCCAGCGGTGTCCACGCCATGAGTAGATGACTAGGCACACATTAAGATCACAAGCAGAGGGCAGAACAACTAAAGGGGGGACATATATTGATTTAGAAAATGATACTCCACTTTAGCTCTATGTAGCTTTAAAAAAGAAACAAAAAAAAGTGATTGTAATCATATCATGACAACCATATTTTTGATAATATGTAAAAATTGAAAGAATGAATATTATATGTTAATAAATGAATGTGAATATGTTAATTAATGAATGTTATATGTTAATAAATGAATTTTATATGTTATTAATGGATGAATGAATGTTATATGTTATTATTGGATGGATGAATGAATGTTATATGTTATTAATGGATGAATGAATGAATATTATATGTTATTAATGGATGAATGAATGATTAATGTTATATGATTGGGTATGGGGAATTGAGAGTGATGTGACAGGGGGGAGGGGCCAAATGAGCTTCCACCGTCACGTGGTTGGCCCTGTTAAGTAGAGAATATTAAACTATTCTCGAAACAAAGAGAAGCTCAATAAGGTAATGCACTTTTCAATATAAGAAATGCATCGTTTGAAGCATCAAACCAATATGAAAAGATGAAAGAAAGTGCTAAATTTTCAAAAAATGATTCTTTATACCCTGAATCCATGCTCAACATCATAATTTGAAGTTGTTTCCATTCCAATGTTCTGAGTTTAGTTTGTTTGTATGGCTTTGTATGAATTCCACATTGTGTTGTGTGTGGATTTGGTTTCAAAGCTCTATTTCTTCTATTTTTAGTGGTGACATAACTCTAAAATTTGACTTTTGTGCATAACAGGTTAGTGGAAAAATTGATAGCTCTGAAGGGTTTAGAGGCTCGATTGAGATAGATACATGGATATTTGGATCTTTTTGTTGATGGGAGGCTTCGAATTAACCATGAAATTTTGTACCATCTACAAGTATGCAAAATTTTCTCTACTTACATTCATTCTTGATCATAAATGTTGTAAATGATATTAATGATTCAAACTTAAGATTTGTTTCATTGTTATAATGATCAAAATGTTATACTTTGCTATACATTCAAGCATTCTCTTTCCCCCTACCCTTTGCTCTCTCCCCCCTCCTTTTAAGAATTTTCTTATTCATAAAAGATTCACATTTCTGTCTCATTTACACAAATTTATCTGAAGCACTAGGAGTGAATAAAGATATGTAAAAGATGATGGATTATCTCTAAACAACAACTTTCCATCTTATAGTTGATTAAATCATTAATATTTAAATATTTTAGAGCTTGAATAATGCTTGTATATGCATGTGTAGCAATAAGGGAGCCTATGTGCGATTGAAATTTAAAACATCACTTTCGTATTTTTCCTTAGGTAGTGAAATGATATGTTGAGTAATACAAATCTACAAACACATTGATATTTTTTGGCATTGCATTGAAGAATTTTTTTCTCTTATACCTACCCTTGGCTAGACATGGAGGTATATAATATTGGTTTTTGGGTTTATTCTATAAGTAGTTGATTTCAAAGAGGAAGACTAAAATCTTCTTAATGTCCTGTGTTAGGTGTGAAAGCATATGAATCACTTGTTGAAGGCACCATTTTCTATTCATCCAAAAATTGGTTTGTTCTTCTTTTTATGTTTCTTGCATGTGTTTTTTTTAGGCTCTAGAGATGTAGCTCGACTCTTTCCTTTGCACTTTTCATCTATTTTGATGATTACAATAGATTGTACTCATAATTTTTCATGTAGATCTATTTGTAACCTTATTTTCTACCAATCAATTTGCAAACCACTCACATATTAAGGACCATTTCACTAACTTGTAGTCATCCATTACTTCATATGTTGCAGGTTGTGTCTCTGTGCCAATAAATCCTCATGATTACGAGAACTTTAATCCTACAAGTGTACCCAATCTTTCTCAAGTAAAATCACCTTATTTTATAGTACTTTAAATGGTTAATTGAAGGTGCTTCTTTAGATCTGAGATAGTTGAACCTTGGATTAAAATATGGTATTAGATGGGTAGTATAATGATAAAAATGAGGTCCATTGAACACAAATTATGAACATAATTTACTAGACTATGAATAGTGTTACAATTATAATTATTTCTCCTTTACCTACCTCTGCATTAATGAAAAATATAGATGCCTATAAATCTAACCATGAAAGTGCTGAAATCTGCAGTATCTGTAGTACTCGACAAACTATCAAACATATTTTTTTTGAATGTTTTTATGCTAAGGAAATTTGGTACTTATTCTGCCATAAGCTGAAGGTCTGGAATAGCAATGGTAAAATTAATTGGCATGATATTTTGTTTTGTAATTTCAAGCTCAAGTTTAATTTCAAGCTATTAAGTAGTCGAAGGAAAGTCCTGACGACCCCCAAAGGCACAGCGATAAGTTATCATTGGTGAGAATCATAGTGATACACTTAAGACTGAAGGAATAATTCTTGGGGAGACTCAAAACGTCAGTATGACTGCATGAAACCATAGCGACATATGATCTATTGGATATCGGTTAGACTCAGAACATCGATGAGACTATGTGACACCAAAGCGATATGTAATATTGACTGTCGAAGAGACTCAAGGCGTCGACAAAACTACATGATGTCTCAACAGGTGTCTAATAAACATGGAAAATGACTGAATAAAATAATTTCCTGAGATTTGAATACGAAGGGACGCAACTTGATTGATCTCTCACCGATGGTACATTTCAAAATATATTTAAAAAAAAAATTGCATTGTTTCATCAAAATTTTGACAAACACAACCGAAAAATCACTGAAAAGGTCTGACATAGTTGCTATAGCTGCGATAAAGGCTTCGTCATAAATCCTTGTACATTTTGTCACAATTTTGACAAAGTCCACCGACGAACCACATAAAAGGTTCGACGAAGTTGCTTGGCTACGACGAAGGCTTCGTCATGACTCAGCCATTTCGTGGTAATTTCGATGAAGTCCATCGACAAACCACAGAAAAGGTCTGGAAAAGTTGCTTGGCTGTGATGAAGGATTCATCATACCCCTTGGCCATTTCATCACACTTTCGATGTAGTTCATCGACGAACCACAAAAAAGATCTCACAAAGTTGCTTGGCTGCGATGAAGGCTTTGTCGTAACTCCTTGGCCATTTTGTTGCAATTTCGATGAACGAAACTGACGAATCACATAAAGCCCTGAAAAAGTTGCTTAGATGTGATGAAGGATTCATCATAAATATTTTCCCATTTCATCAAAATGGTGATGAACTTTAGGTGTTCTTTTGATGCCTATTTCGTCGATATTCCAATGAAGATCTGAGTCATTTTATGATATAGATGACCAATGAATCTATGCCATTAGTTTTGACTTTTAATTCACTGTCAGATGTGCATTGAAAAAACAATGATGAAAATGTTTTTATCATTTTGTTGTTGTTCCGACAAAGATTTGTTTAACCACCAACGAATGTCTGTCGATAAATGGTGTCAAATTCAGTAGTGATGGAAAGTCGACCCCCTCAAGTGAAAGAAACTAATTCACCAGTACTAGCTAAAGGAGAAGAGGGGTAGTGCAAACAAGGTACCCTGAGAGCTCTTTAGGAGCAATTTCTATGAATATTACCATGATCTAGTGACCCTCTTGAGTAGAGTTATGGGTCTCCAAACTGCAACATTCTTCCAAGAGTGGATGCTATATTTTATAGAAGAAATCATCAGGGGAAAGGCCCAATTGCATTGGACAAGAATGATTAGCAACTACCTAGATGAGCAGTTTGTGGCAATGAAAAAAACTTCACAATTCTACATGACTCAGTATCTTGTCTATTTGCTCACTGACCAGGCTCAATACAAAGGACTATTTGTAGCCCCAAGCCAATCTCTAGGGAGAGAATTGAAGGTCTATGATAGGTACCCTCAAATTCAATTCAAAAAATTCAAGAAGGATTATTGTAGGGTCAACAATTCCTTCATAGGGCACATTATCAGATTGCTTGTAGGTGACTTCGAAAGGAGAGTCACACATAGTGCTAATGCTTGCATCCACCGGTTCAAATTTTTATTTATTTAGTTTCCTACATTTACATACATTCTTATCAAGGGTTTCTCAGAGAGATCGTGCATGCTGCCCCAATACCCAAATGACCAGTTGGTACTGCTCGAGCTGTCCAAACAATTGCAACATACTCACATATTGCTGAGTGACAAGCATAGATCAAGGATTCCTTATCCACTTAACTTCAGCCAAGGAATGTATGCAATTCCCACATCCCAGTGTGCAAAGTATTCTGAGAAGGACTTGAATGAATATAACTTAGAGCTCCACATTGCTAGGCCTTGGATGGAACGATATGGAAAACTAAAGAAAATGATCAGAAAGGAATATACCCACCTCCACAATGTTGAGGACTTCTAGGTGAATTGCAAGGATGATAAATAAGTTCACATGAGGCACTCTATGTGCATGGTGACATATTTTTTCAAAACATCCAACCTATTTCTAGTGCTAGATCAAATTGTTGAAGATGAGAACATGATGATTGATCCAAGGTACAATGTTGTTGCCAACCTGCCACTACCATTAATTGATTGGAATGAGGAAGAGGCCAATGACCTTGATCTTTTGATGAATCTAATTGAGGCAAGGAAAAAGCAATGGATTGATAGGAAGATCCCTCAATTGAAATTGCGAGGAGCTACTTTTACATACAGTTAGCTCGAGGATGAACCCGAGAGCGAGACTGATAGTGCCTATGCTATTGCTGCCCTGACCAGAGAAACTTCAATGTCTCCCCCCACTACCTAGTCAAATAAGAGAAAATAAATGACTAAACATAAACCTAAGCACAAGGTGTACTCAAGGAAGGCATCAAAAGGTGAAACTTCCAAGAAATCAAGGAAATCGAGCGGGTTCACAAAATTTCCCACCATACAAGAGGATCCACTCCGTGAGGGAGAGGAAGAAGAGGATGAGCAACCAAACTCCCCACTTGCTACCTCTGCTCTCACTACCACTTCAATTACTCCTCCACCTGCTTCTCAAGCTATGGTTGCTTCTTCTTTTCCCACAGCAGACGTTTTAGTTCACCTTGCTTCCACCTCACCTACGACACCAATATTGGTGGTAGATTCTTCGTCTGCTACCACTTCTTTGCTCTCCTCTTCCTCCATGTCTCCATCACCAGCCCTTCCATTTTCCATTGTAATGACAACAATTCCTACCCTCTCGCTCCAAGAATCCCTTGCTCGACACATACAAAACATACCCACTGAGCTGTCAGGAGTATTAATGAATCCAACAGCATAGGTTTCCCTGGCACAAGTTGTTGTTGGCCTCCTTGTTCCTCCTCTAACTGAACCACCCACAATGGAGGTGAAAATGAAGATTTTCAAGGAGTTCGAAAGACAGGAAAGGGAAGCAACCAAGGAAATGGAGGAAGAAGTGGATGATTATCATGAGCATCCTGAATATCAACACCTAGTAATTGATGAAGTGGTGTGTGAAGAAGAGGAAACCCAATCCTCTGAGGAAGACATTGAAGATCCTGGGTCAAAGTACATCATTGAAACTTCTAATCAAGAACTAGAGGAGGAACTTTCTAAACAACTGAGGTATTTTGGTGAAGAAGTTGAGAAACCACCCTTTGACAAAAAGAGAGAAACATATGATGAAATGAAGATAAGCACAAAGCCTCTAACCAAGGAACAACACAAAATCCCCAGTCATGATAAAGAAATGCATTTGTTGCAAGAAGAAGAAAAAAACTAGAAGAAAAGAAAGAAGAGGACAAGCCTCAAGAAGAAGTTGAAGCAAGAAAGAGCCAGGAAACAGAGCATCATGATGAGAATGTGCAAGAAGAAGAAGAAGAGAAAACCTTTGAAGGGGAGGATAGCCCCAAAGAACATATCACCACTGAATCTCTAGAGAAAGAAATAATATTCATTCGAGATTCAGATGAAGAGGAAGAGAAGAGAGAAAAAAAGACTCTAGGCAGCAAAGAAATTGAAATTAAGCATACCCGAGAAGAAGAAGGTGATCGAGAATCACTGAAAAGGGGATCCTAGATGCCCGAATGGCTAGAAAAGCAATTAGAGAAGAAGACCCCTACCCTTATGGATCCAAAGGTGAGGCTAGAAGACATCCTGACTTGGGTGCAAATAAGCGAAAATAAGGGAAAGAAACCAAGGGTAATATTCCATTTAACAATGGACACCTCAAGATCAAGAACTATGCAAATAACTACTTTAGTGGTGGAAGGAGGAGTTAGCTATAAAATTTCCACCATTGACTTGGGAACGACAATGAGAGAACAAAAAGTTGATCATTTTCAAGGGCCAGTTGCCACCATTGTGCACCAAATGAATAAAGACCAATCTACCAAGGAGGAATTAAAAGCATAAGTGGTAGATTTAACAACCTACATACAACAATGGTCATCTACCAAAGAGCTTCCCACCACGTCTTTAGCACCGCCACAATTACTGTCCAAGGATCATATCAACAAACGTGAGAGGAGAAAGAATTGGACAAAGGCCACTGAGGATTGTTTTCAACGAGTCATCTACAATGGGCATATGGGT
Organism: Sequoia sempervirens; assembly: GCA_007258455.2. NCBI lineage: Eukaryota > Viridiplantae > Streptophyta > Pinopsida > Cupressales > Cupressaceae > Sequoia > Sequoia sempervirens. The sequence goes on from VDFB02000015.1 coordinate 443,140,990, forward strand.
ATCAATAGCATCGCTAGAACAACCAATAAATTTTGGGAAGTGCAAAAACAACTTGAAGGCACAAGAAAATTCTGCATAGACTTCCCAAAATTATATAGAATCACATACCCCAAGCTCGAGGCTATTCTGAAGATTCTTGAGAAAATGTGGGAAAAGGAGCTTGCGCTGGAAAAGGATGATCACTAGCTCATGGAAACATGGAAGATGAGCCTTGATCACAAATGGGAGATCTTGGAACGGGTGCTCCATGAAGTGGAGCTCAATATTGAATGAGCCAATGAGACCAAAATGACCTGTAAGGAGTACCTCAAGCTGATGACAAATTTTGACATGCCCTACGTTGAGCTAGATCTAGAAAAGATAAGTCCACATTTCCTCAAAAAGATGGAGGATGGAGCTACAAATGTCCTCATGCCATACTTCATGGATTTTGTTGCTCATGTCTTCGACCAATCCATGCAAGTAACAAAGAACACTCCCAAATGTGATAAGGACTAGGATGTAATTACTGACCGATCAAAGAAATTGAACTTTTAAGTGCTCGAATCTGACATAATGGAGTGGACTAAGCTTCAAAAATTGATCAAAAAGTTTGTGGAATACGCTACTGTAAAGAAGCATGAAGGAAATCCGGTGATCAATGTTGAATTCCTTACAGTATAGCTACAACAAAGGTAGCCAACTACAAGAAAAAAATGCTATAGTAGTGCCCACAAGAAGAAAAAATAGGCTAGAGGACAAAATGTAATTTTAGATTGTAAAATATTTGAGGGTAGGTGAAACCCTAATTTGTAGTGAATCTTGGCCACACAATGAGATTGAATCTTGGACATTCATTTTTATTTTTGGACACTATAAATAGGGGGTCTCCTCTCATTTTCAAGAGAGAGTTGAGTTGTTGTAAAGACATGTTGTTGGAATTTTAATAGAAGTTCATTGATTTTGGTGGATTCTTGAGTTCCAATTTCATGTTTCATGATTCTTCTCCTCATAGTTAGTGAATTTGAATAGATTAAATTTTTTGTTCTATGTGTTAGCATGCTTTAGTAGATTAGTCAGTGTTGTTCATTGATGGTGAATGATTTTGTTGTGTAGATTCCCTTCCTTGTTCATACTTTTTGCTATTTATTGATGATAAATTGTAGTGTAAAGCTAGTTTGAACATTATTTGAATGTTGCACTCAACTTCTATCTTTTTTTCATGTTGTATGGTGAATGAATGGTTGAAAATCTACACACCTTAGAAGATTGCACTAGTTTCATGAGACTGTGAGCTGATCTCATTAAGTGGGACTTAGTTTTAGGAAGGTTGTCCACTATAGTATACTTCATTGTCACTGTTCATCAGTAGTTTCAAGTCTAGGAACTTCTCTCTTTCCCTACCCTTTTGGATTTTCTTTTAATAGTAACTTCAAAAAAAGTTCATTGCACATTGTAAATCCAAACCTAAAGATTAAATGGAGTTTTAGACAGTTGTCCTAAACTTGCAGCAATTGAGCAACACTTCAGAAATCTTATGAACTCCATTCAAAGAACCAATTCCCTTCCAACTTAACTCACATAAGGTTGTCCTGTGATTACCAACAAGATCACATTTAACCAACTGAATTATTCCAAGTATGTCATGACCTAACAACTGCGAGACCTTGGGGTAGTAATCTGGAACTTGTTTGCAAATTTCTACCTTTCAAGAGAGGTAGCATACTTGTGTGTTTCTTGTGTTGAGAAGGTGCAAAAACACCCATCAATAGAACTGGTGCTAGAAGGAGGGTCTTTTGAGATAAGTTGGATCAAATTGGATCATTCTCCCCTAAAAGGTTCCATAGAATTCTAGGATCCACTCCAAACAAAGGGGAATTCCAATAGCTACAGCCCCCCACCAAGGCTAAGAGAGCTAAGAAAGGGGAAACCACCTCATCTTCTTCATCCAACCCATTCACTTCACTTTCGTCTTCACCTCTCTCCTCTTTCCATTTTCCCCACACTCATCCTTCCTTCTCCACTTCCACCTCTTTCGCTCAGCCTTCCCAAACTTCCTTCCAACTCCTTGCTTCTTAGAGCCAAGGCATTGTCCCTACCCATTCCTTCCAAGTCCAAGGTGCAATCCCAATTGTTGCTACCCCTACGCAGCCCCAAGCTCCTGTCCAAAAACAAATACAACCTTTGCCTCACCTCATGGCTTGGCTAGGCAATAATCCCTCTTCGCTATATTTTAATGACTACCATGATATTCCAAAGAATCAGGAGACCTTTTGCACAAAGTTTCATCCACAGGATCCTCAAATGACAGTTGAAGAACACATAAAGATATTTCAAACAACATTGAAAGATATGCAGATTGATCACAAAGATGTGGCTTGCTGACTCTTTCCTTATTCATTGGGGAAAGAGGCCTTCTATTGCTACATGACCTTGTCGACAAGATCCATCACCACTTGGGATATTTTGAAGAATGTCTTCCTACAAAGATACAAGATTCCAATCATCCCTTGTGAAATCTATCAAAAGTTCATGTCCATACGCAGGGAGATTAAAGAGCCCATCAACTCCTTCAATGATTAGTTCCATCAAGCCTACATGAGATTGCAAGCTCCGTATGTACTTAATGATGTTGTTTTGCCAGTATACTACACAACCCTTGAAAATATCACAGTTGCCTTAGTGAAGAGAATGTGACCAACTCCTACCAGATTAGTGGATGCCTATGCCGAGGTAGTTGCAGCCAACACCAACTTGGGATCAAAAATTTATGGTCCCCTACCTTCCTTGGGACAAGTTTCTCATCCCATGAAAGTCCAAGGGCTCACTCAAGCTCTACAACATTAGATACCTCTTATGAATCAAGTGCAACAGCTGCCCATAGTTCTTCATCTAGGATAGTTGTTGAATCAAGCACCTCCTTTGCCTCATTACTTGTAGCCTCAACAATATCAGGTCTATCCACAACAACCTCAAATACCTGCATACCTCCAAGGGCTTGAATTTTTGCAAGCGTAGCAAAATCAACCTATCGTGCAACCAGTTTTCCTTCAGAACCAAGCATCACAACTAGGTAATACAAAGAAGGACAGGCTAGACGAGCTATTATAAATGATTAGAAAGATGTCTATAGAGATGACATACTTGAGGAATCAAAATAATCAACTGCAAGCTTCCCAATGTAGCATCTAGACTAATCTCAATAGGGAGAATAGGGATAACCATGATGTGGGTACCTCATTTAGACAAAATTATGAGAGAGGGCATAATGCAAATCAAAAATTTGAAAGGAGACCCTCACAAAGGAAAAATCAAACATGGAATACAAGGCCAAACAATGGAGGTGTTCCCACCCCTCTCGATCAGCCTGCTAGTGCGGAGAAAACAACTAGTGGAGTATATTTGGCCGAAGCTTCCCTATCTGGATGGTGCCAGATCCAAGAGACAAATAGGCATTCTAAGTTGGACTACCCTGAATTCTAGATAGCTACGAAGATCTTTCAAGTCGAAGTCCAAAATGATGTGGACAATGCGGGCCGCTGAGACATAGTCCCATTGGAACCATACGACTCTTCGGTGCTTGTGGTTAATCAGGCTCCATTTCTGTGAAGTGAGAGAAATGAACTTGAGAATGAGACTACCTCCCTAAAGAACGAAGAAAGTAAAAGAGGTAAGTAACAAGGAAGGTTTATCTCAACTCTTTATTTTGGTAGATAATGGTCTGGTGGATGAGGAAGAGTGTCGTGAAGATGACCTCCAAATGTTCCATCAGAGAGCAACCCCATATAACTTAAGGAATAGATAAGTAGGGGGCCTTTCACTACTTCCATTCTATCTAATAATTTTAGCACCCCACCCGATCCTAATGCTAATTGTAATCAGGTGAAAATATTGGTCCAAAAATGAGCAACAACAAAAGAAATGTAAGAAACAAAGTAAACACCAAACACCTCAAGATAGGGAAAAAATATTGAACTTAACAAAATAGATGAAACAGTTATACCTTGCTAAGTTGCTCCTTTGGTTGGTCCTTGATTTTTGATGTTGTGTATGCTCCTTGGATGGAAAATGAGAGTGAGGATGCAAGTTGGTTGAAAAATGGATGATGATGGATGCAAGTGCTATGGTGAAAAAAAAATGTGAAAATATGGCTAAGTGTGGCTTCAAATAAAAAAATTGCAAGAGTTTGGCTATGGAATGCAAAATTCCCTAAATGAGAGAAAAGAGGGGGTATTTATAGAGGAAGTTGAATTCTCTAGAGAATTCGGTTGAGATTGAGCCACCAAGGCCAAGATGAAGGGATATGGTGAGTTAAGGACTCACAAGCCCTCAAATCTTGACATGTGGAATGTGAAGTAGCTTAAAAATGGTGATGTGTAAATGAGGTGGAAGGACGGTACATGATGTGGAAGAAGGACAAGTACTTTGTAAGTACCTTGGGGGATGAAAATATTTCCTCAAAAAAGAGCTTCTTATCCCCAAGTGGGAATGAAAGTGACTTTTGAGGAATTTTAGAATTCCTCAAAAATCTCCATGGGGATTGAGAAAGTAGTTGGAGAAATAAATGTGAATTAAAAATTCACATACTTGCAAGAATCTCATGGACATGACAAAGTTCCAAAAAGGGAAGCACTTGTCCACATGTGACTTGATGTGACAAGTCAAAATATTCTAGAAGATGCATAGGAAAAGGAGATCCTAGGAGGAATAAATGTGAATTTAAAATTCACATGGGAAAGAGGGTCAATGCTAAGAAAGGAAAATTAAAAGGTTGACTAGAAAGGCATGCTAAATGTGGCTAATGACTTTGATTAAGGTTGTGCAAACACATGATTAGGAGGATTAATGAAAGATTAGAAGCAAGTGGAAAATGTAGGAGGATGTGACATTAATCTTGATTAAGGTGTGCACAGCCTAATCATAAATTAATTAAATTAATTATGATTAGAAGAGGGTTATGATAATGTGACAATGAGAGAGAAAAAGAGGAATTAAAAATTGGCTTAAATTCAAAGAGGCCACGTGGCTAAATTAAATAAAGTGATGTATTTATTTAATTTAGAGAGGAAAGAAGTAAAAGGTAAAAGTATTTAATTATTGAATTAAACTTTAGGAAATTTATACAAATGATGAAATATTAATAAAATGAATGATTTAATTAATATTGGCGAAGAGGATGAAATAAACGAGTAAAGGGATGAGTAAGGAGATGAGTTTGACCATATGGAAGTGGTCAAATTTGGATGTCTACACTAGCAATAACCCAGGTTACCCCTATGTTCCCACCCAATATTTTAACAAGAACAAGTAGTCAAACCGAATGCAAAACCAGTCAGCTAACTCTTATGTAGGTAGATCCTTTGAGGTGGAAATTGAGCAAATGGGAGAGTATGTTGCTAAAGAATTTAAGAAGGTCAAAATCAGCCTATCTACTTTTGAGTTACTTAAGGTTCCTGCTATTAGGCATGCATTATTTAGGGTTATCAATGGGACCCCTTCCTCCAAGGCAATGCAAGAGATACCAGCCAAGAGAGTCTCCTTCGAAGAGCCACAACATGAACCCGTGATTCAAGAGATCATAGGAAAGAAGAAAGACGTCCCTTCCAATCAACAAACTAGAAAACAACCTGCTAAAGAGAAAAACCAAGTGCAATCTAAGGAAAAGATCAATGAGAAGGACAAAAACTAAGTAGCCCAAGTAGATATGCCTATGGGTTTGTTCCAAGGGAAGCTGGAGACACCACCCTTCCTCACTACAATTAGAATAGTTGGAAAGAACTTGCACAATTGCTTGCTCAATTCATGAGTGTTGACCAATGTCATGCCTCTTGTTGTTTGCAAAGCACTGGGAATAGCTCCCACTCCTAGAAGAAAGGTGACTCAACTAGACAAAATGAAAGTAAACATAGTTGGAGAGATCAACCAGATTCCCATGTAGATTACTGTTGACCAAAGGTTGCAAGAAGTTATTAATATTCAGGTTGAAAACATCCCTGATATGTATGGCATAATATTGGGATGAGGCATTACTTGAGCACTCAATGAGTATGCTGCAACTGACTTCTCCCACCTATGGATACCATGGAAGGGATTGCCAAATCAGATTCACATTGACTAGGAACCACACATGAAGTTCATGATTATGGAATACAACAACACCAATGAGGTGCTATTTACTGAAATAGAGTTAGGAAATTACTCTCCTGTGGCATACCAGGAAGAATCATAGCTAAAAGAAGAAATGGCTGAAGAAGTCTTTTTGGTACTGTGCAGTCCTCCCACCAATTGAGCATATGCACCTTAGAGCATAGAAATTTTGGTAGAATCAGATGATGATAAATCCTGTGATGATGGTAATTTAGGACTACTAGATGGATTCCAAGATTTTGTTAAAAAATGCATACAAGACTAGCTTAGGTTAGGGGTTAGAATGGAATTCCAAGAGCTTTTGCTACATAATTGGTGCAGAGTTCACAATGCTTCCCATTTGGAATTTGAGTGCTACTTGTGTCAAAAAACAATGGAGCACATAAAAGGACAAGTCACGCTTCAAAAGGAGCTACTGATAAAACAACCTGCTACCAACCATGTCAAGCCAGTGTCTGTTCCATAAATGGAAAATACATATGTGCAACCAAGAAAGAATGAATGCATGATTGACCCCAAATTTAAGGAACCTTCCAAGTTCTCGACACTATGTTTCAAAGGATCCAAGTCCATGTAGGGAGCCGGAGCCAGATTTGAACTTAATAGCCCTACGGGTAAGACTTACTTTGCTGCTCATAGGATTCAGTTTTATTGTACCAATAATGTAGCAAAATATGAAGCACTAGTTCATGGTCTCTTGTTGGCTCTAAGGAAGAAAGTTAAAATGTTGCAAGTCTTTGGTGATTTAGAATTGGTAATAAAACAAGTCAGAAAATTGTATTCATGCCATGATAGAAAACTAGAAAACTATAGGCACAGAGTTTGGGACCTCTTAGAAAGCTTATATGCATTCAATATACAATTGATCCATCAATCCAAAAACCATACTGCTGATGCCTTGGCTCAAGCAACCAACACCCTTCAACCTTTTTTTCTTTTAGGTCTCAAAAGGTTCATCGTTGAGCTGACTTCCACCCCATCCATACTAGACAACGTTACCCATTTTCAGGTGTTTAATGATGACAAGTACATCTTGGAGTTTATCACTAGCTCTGACATGTTTGCAACCCAAATAATTGATGAGGCTGAGCTTGAAGAAGTTGAACTAGACATAGAGGGGGTTATCAACCTCAAAACAAACACAATTCCTAGGGGTATGGTCTAGCATGAGCGGATATTTGACTTGGATCAGATTAGAGACCAGGATCAACCAACAAAGAAAAACTCCATCAATAATCAGTGTGACACCCACAATCTCAGAACAACTGAGGAGGTTAAAAATGTATTCATTGGCAAGGTCTGCACACTAGAAGAAAAGAAAGGAATCAATGATGCTTTGCAGAAGTATCATGATGTAGTTGCATGGAGCTATGAAGATTTGAAGACATACAACACCTCGATCATCACACACACTATTCTTCTTAAGTTGGATGTGTGACCATTCCAACAATGACAACATCCCATCAATGCACTATTGGAGCCAATCATTTGCAAGGAAGTACAAAAGCTTCTGTCAGCTAGAATCATATTTCCGGTCAAGCACTCCACATGGGTGGCCAATTTGGTCTAGGTCAGGGAAAAGAACAGAGAAATCAGGTTATGTGTGGACTTTTGCAATTTGAACAAAGCTTCAGAAAAGGACAACTATCCAGTTCCTTCATTGGATGGGGTGTTGCAGATCGTGAATGGTTCACAGATGATGTCCTTCTTAGAGAGGTATTCTAGATATAATCGAGTCATGGTGCAATATGAAGATAGGCACAAAACAACATTCACCACTAAGTGGGGGACCTTCGCATATAGGGGAATGTTGTTTGGACTCATCAACGCTGGCACCCCTTTCCAATGTGCAATGGACATAGCTTTCAAGTATTTGATTGGGAAGTGCATCATCATCTACATGGATGATCTTATGGTGTTCTCAAAGAAACAAAGTGATCATGTTGCCAACTTGTGCAATTTTTTTCAAAGGTGCAGAGAATTTAGGATATCTCTTAATCCAAAGAATTGCATCTTGAAAGTCACAAAAGGTAAGTTGCTCGGGCATGTTATTTTGGAAAGAGGAATTTCCATAGACCTCGAGTGTTATCAGTCCCTCTTGAATATTCAGCTGCCAAGAAACAAGAAAGAGCTGAAATCTTTCTTCGGAAAGATAAACTTTGTCAGAAAATTTATTACATGCTTTGCTAAAATTGTTAAGTTGCTCAATGCTCTATTGAAACAAGGTGCCAAAGTTAAGTGGAGCCCTGAGGCAAAGCAACCCTTCAAGGAAATAAAAAAATATATTGCTGATGCACTTGTGCTAGTTAGCTCGGATTATCTGAAGCCCTTCTATATTTACTCATTCACTTCAGGCCATTCGTGTGCCAACATCTTGACTTAGAAAGATGATGGAGGGAACAAGCACCCAATTGCTTTCATGAGTGCTCCCTCGAAGGATGTTGAACTAAGGTATCATAATGTAGAAAAGAAGGCATATGCTCTCTTTAGAGGAGTAAAGAAGTTTAGACATTAGATCTTAGAGAATAAGGTGTTTTCCATCGTACCTGATCCTGCAGTGACGACGCTGTTATGTAGAATGAGTTAGGGGAAAGAAGAGAAAAGTGGGTCACCCTGCTACAAGAATATGACATGGAGATTCAGCTAATGAAATTGGTGAGAGGGCTAGCCCTCACCCAAATGATAGTTGAAGCAACATTCAAAGTAGGACCCGAGCTTACGGTTCAACAATATTAGCTTGAGGATGTCTCTTCCAAAGAATGGTATGATGACATTGTCTACTACTTGCTAAACAACAGGTGCCCATATCATCTACAAGGAGTTCAAAAGCATGCTCTCCAAATGAAGAGAAGCAACTACATGTTGCAAGGGTTAATAATATACAAGAGGAATCATGAAGGGTTCTATCTTAGATGCCTTGGGAAAGAAGAAGCAGCACATGTGCTAAAAGAATTTCATGAAAAATTTGGCATTGGTCTCTCTACTGCTCATCAAATCTTGTGAGTAGGATACTATTGGCCAACAGTGTTCAAGGATGCACATAGCCATGTTTGTACATTCCACGTCTACCAGACTACAACAACTAGAGAAAGAAACGTTGTTGTCCCATTACAGTTGGTCCTAGAGGTAAGACGGTTTGCATAATGGGGTCTCGACTTCATTAGTCTGGTAAGCCCACCATCATTTGTGGGTCACAATTACATTCTAACCACCTTCGATTATTGTATTAGATGGACATAAGCTATTGCATATAGGCAATGCACCACAAAGGTAGTTACCAATTTTCTTGAAAGTTGCATTCTAAATCGTTTCGGTTGCTCATATGCTTTGGTTTGTGATAATGGCCCCACTTTTGTTTCACTCAAATTCACTAGTTGGGCCTTTGATTATGAAATATCCCTTAAATTCTTGTCCAACTACTATCCCCAGGGCAATGGCCTAGTTGAATCCACAAACAAGATCCTCATCATTGTGATAAAAAAATTGCTTGATAGGAATCCCAAGGAATAACACACCCAACTATGTTTTTCCCTTTCGGTAGATCGTACATGACATAAAGTTTCCTTAGGTGATTCCCCGTCTCACCTCGTCTATGGCTTGGAGGCTATGTTCCCTATGCAATTAAATATTCCCACCCTCCAATTCATCAACACCTTTTACGAGGAGGGGGATCGACAAGAAGCCCGTTTAGCTGAGTTACTCCACCTAGAGGAAGTATGTGACCATGTCATTGAAATTTTTTCCAAACATCAGGGCATAGTCAAAAGATGGTTCGATAGATGAGCTAGAGTCAAGGCCTTTAGAATTGTTGATCTAGTCCTATGTTGGGACAAATCCCATCAAAAGAAAGGGGTACATGACAAATTCAAAAAGCTTTGGCTTGGCCCCTTTCAAATCTCTGAGATCTTAGGAGATAACGCTTTCCACCTAAAGACCTTAATAGGTGAAGACGTCTCATTTTCTATCAATGGGTAGTAATTTAAACATTATTTCCTTGCTTGAGCTCTTTTGAGTTGTTTCATTGTAAATACTTGTATATAGGTTAGTTTAAGTTCTCTTGTTTTGTTATTTTACTTTGTTGTTGTTCTGCTCGTTTTCTAGTCATTTTGATTTGTTGAGGGTATTCTTTGTCTCTAATGTGGTGGTTGTGCTCAATTCAACGAATGGTTCACTTTGCTACCTGCTTTTAGTGTTCTTTGAATAAATATTCACTCCCAACTATTGGTCTATAATTGCTACTATGGAATGGTCTCCTAATTAGAACTTTGACTTGACCTAGAACGTGACCCTTAGTTGAATCTTACCACATTTTGTCTCAAATCTTGCACAAGACAAACACTAATTATATTTGAAGAGTTGTGCAGTGGTTATTATGATGACCCAACAAGTGAAAATCCTAAGTCTACTTCAGTGACCACTGTGGTCCCAAACCCACTGTAAGCTTTGATGCTTACATGGTTGAGCGAAAGAAAGAGTATTAAAAGAAATATCAAAAAGAAAGAAAAGAAAAAAATATTAAGATTAATCAACTGTGTGGGTGTGCGGATAACTCTATCGGGGCTATGGACGCCTGGTTGGTAGTAGATCAATGTTCGTGGGGTCACAACGATAACTCCATTGGGGCTATGGATGCCTAACTGGCAACAAAGCGATGTCCAGGTTACTTTTGGAGTTAGATGATTCGTAGCTTTCTTGGTCGGATTAATGGTCATATTTCATTATCTCTAAAGAAAGGGAAGGAATCCCCAATATACACACACTTCTGAGATGCTTTCGTGATTTGATTCAGTTAAGGATCTCGTTCTCCTTTGAGTCCCCTAGTTCATTTTTGGAAATCAGCCCTTGGTCTGCAAAACCAGAGATTCAGAGTTATGAATGAGCATTTATCCTTAGAACGCTAAAGAGTGTTCCCCAAGAGAGTCACCATTTGTTGTGCCTATGGAACACATGCCCCATTCAGAATGGGGACCCTCTCTTTTCACTTCACCAAGATGCTTTTTCCTTTGCCTTGTTTTGCATGCCTGCTATTTTTTAAATCCTAAGTAGTCAAGGAGCCCTAGAGCTATCATCTTAACCTCCTATAGTTGTTCTTCAACCAGGGCTACCATACCTTGCAGGTCCACATCATACCCATCACCGATGCCTTTTTCCTCAAATGATAAATCTTGAAGCGATCAACCTTTTCTCCTTCAGGCCCACATATGCAGGAAGACACTCACCCCCAGCCACATTTTAAAACTTAAAATATGTGTCAAATATGTGGTCTTCCATCCCCTTCAAGTCCACAAAGGCAGGCTTCCACCTCTAGATTGCCCTTCAATCATGCCGTTCCAAATGGTGGACACATCTTGACTGTCCACCCTGTGGATCCCGCACAAGCCATGTCCACTGATTCAACTTAAGTGCATAAACCCCAGCGAACCATCCAATGTGGACTTCTGCTATCCTTTCACCGCCGCTTAAACAACCATTCAAAAATGGTGAAACCTTGAGGTCCTTTCAACAAGTAGGTCCTGACCCTACCGTCTCCCTCCGATCCCCTGTGTTGAAAATAACTAAGTTGGCTCTTTGGTGGGTTCCCCATTGTGGACCTCTGTTTGCGGGCTTCTACCTCAAGTTTTCCATCCTGAACAGCCCTGGTCGACCATCCCTCCACCTCGTGGAGCCCACACTCACCACCTTTGTTTTGGGTTTGAAACCAAACAATTAAGTGTCAAGTGCCTTATAGGTTGACCCACGCGAGTGGCCGCTTGTAGAACTTCATCCCATTCTCGCTATTTCAAATGACTAGTAACCTTCGTCAGCCTGCTACGTAGGGTCTAACCCTGTTGCCTCCCTTTAGCCATTTTCTAATGAATAATAATTCTTGAGCCTCCTGCGGATCAGATGATGCGGGTTTCCCATGGTGGAACTAAGTCTCACCTCCACTATTCCAAACGACGAGTGCTCAACGTCCCTCCACAGCTCATCGCCCATGCCCATTTAAATGATGAATGCCTCAAAGAACAAACGTTGTTGTCCTCCAAGACCACGGGTCCCACATTGCAGACTACCACCTTGCCAGTTCTGTTTCAAATGGTAGAGGTCCAAAAAACCAAGAGGTTCCTTGCATTCGCATACCTTAAGCCTGCATGCCTGAATGATCAACTTAACACCTCCAAAGCTTCAAAATTGACTCGACCCATGTACTAAAATGATCTAAGCTACTGATGGGCCCCACCCTATGACAAAAATACTCATGTGGATGGAACCATGTGGGCCATCATGCCTTGATTTCCATCCTTTCTATAGCTGCCTCCAAAATGGTTGCTAGCCCAAGGAAGTGCACACCCTTGGGCCCGCATTGGCATAACTCCCTCAAATGAAAGGCTAATGATAATCTAAAAGAAATTTTGGGATCCTCAAATGATGAATTACTTGATCTGACATATTTTTTGTAGGATTTTGCTAACATTTTTCATGTTTTACACTTGAATGTGCTTACTACTCCCTTGCTTGCAAGATATATGGAACCAGTCGTAGAACCTTCAGAAGTGTCCACAAAAAAGGAAAAAGGAAAGAAGCCAACCAAAGCACATAGGGGAAAAGAAGATAAGGATCAAATGAAGTACAAGTTCCAAGGGGAGGAACTCAAGTCAAAATTCACCACAGACTAGGACAAGATCTTAGATACTAACTTAGGGCACATCGATATCGATGCATTTAGGCAAAGGGTCATCGCCTACCCTACTACAGAGAATACCAAGAAGATACGGAGAAGTGGGTTGGACAAGGCTGTTGGTTTCCCACCTGCACTCATAGCTCTTGAGTTAGTAATGGCCTATAGAGAAGCATACCAGGAGGTCACTAGAAGAATAGTGGATAGGGATGGAAACATACTAGCTGACTTGTCCTCCAAGTCCATTGGAAGGACTTTCCATATACCTACCTTTGATGATGGAAGAAACAACCAAGGAATATGTTGAAAGCACATGGAAAGCTGACCCCCTCAAGTGCAAGAAATTGATTAACCAGTAATGGCTAAAGGAGAAGAGGGGTAGTGCAAACAATGTACCCCAGGAGCTCTTTAGGAGCGATTTCTATGAATATTACCATGATCTAGTGACCCTACTAAGCAGAGTTATGGGTCTCCCAATTGCAACATTCTTCCAAGAGTGGATGCTATATTTTATAGAAGAAATCATCAGGGGAAAGACCCAATTCCATTGGGCAAGAATGATTAACAATTGGCTACATGAGCAGTTTGTGGTAGTGAAGAAAACTTCACAATTCTACATGACTTCGTATCTAGTCTATTTGCTCGTTGACCGGGCTCAATACAAAGGACTATTTGTAGCCCCTAGCTAGACTCTAGGTAGAGAATTGAAGGTATATGAAAGGTACCCTCAGCTTCAATTCAAAAACTTCAAGAAGGATTCTGCAAGGTTAAAGATGCCTTCATAGGGCACATTATCAGATTGCTTGGAGGTGACTTTGAAAGGAGAGTCACACATAGTGCTAAAAATTTCATCCATCAATTCAATTTTTTATTTATTTAGTTTCCTAAATTTACATACATTGGAACTGAGGGTTTCTCAGAGAGATCGTACAAGTTGCCTCGGTAGCCAAATGATTGGTTGGTACTGCTTGAGAGCTCCAGACAATTGACACATCCTCACATGTTGTTGAGTGACAAGCATAAATCGAGGATTCCTTATCCACTTAAATTCAGCCAAGGCATGTATGCAATCCCCGCATCCTAATGTGTGGAGTATTCTAAGAAATAGAAGAATGAATATAACTTAGATCTCCACACTGTCAGGCCCCAGATGGACCCATATGGAAAATTAAAGAAAATGGTCAGAAAGGAATATGCCCACCTGCACAATGTTGAGGGCTTTCGGGAAAATTGCAGGGATGATAAAGAAGTCTGCATGAGGCACTATATGTGCATGACGACATATTTTGTCAAAATAGTCAACCTATTTCCAGTGCTAGATCAAATTGTTGAAGATGAGAACACAGTGATTGATCTGAGGTACAATGTTGTTGCCAACCTGCCACTACCATTAATTGATTGGAATGAGGAAGAGGTCAATGACCTTGATATTTTGATGAAGCCAATTGAGGCAAGGACAAAGCAATGGATTGATGGGCAGATCACTCATTTGAAATTGCGAGGAGCTACTTTGACATACAATGAGCTCGAGGATGAACCAAGAGTGAGACTGATAGTGCCTTTGCTGCTATTGCCCCGATCGAAGAAACTTCAGTGTCTCCCTCCACTACCCAGTCAAAGAAGAGAAAATAAATAGTTGAATTTCAACATAAGCACAAGGTGTACTCAATGAAGGCATCAGAAGGTGAACCTTCTAAGAAATCAAACCAATCAGGTGAGTTCACAGAAATTCCCTCCATACAAGAGGATCCACTTTGTGAGGGAGAGGAAGAAGAGGCCAAGCAACCAAAGTCCCCACCTACTACCTCTACTCTCACTGCCACAACTACTGTTGTTGCTACCATTGTAATTACTCCTATGCCCACTTCTTAGGCTATGGTTGCTTCTTCTCCGCCTGTGGTAGACATTTAAGTTCACCTTGCTTCCACCTCGCCTACGACACCAATATTGGTGGTAGATTCTTCGTCTACTACCACTTCTTCACTCTCCTCTTCCTCCATGTCTCCATCATCAGCCCTTCCATTGGCCACTGCAACGAAAACAATGCCTACCCTCTCGCTCTCAGAAGCCCTTGCTCGACAAATGTAGAACATACCCATTGTGTTGTCACGAGTATTAATGAATCTAGTAGTGCAGGTTGCCCTGGCACAAGTTATTGTTGGCCTCCTTGTTCCTCCTCCTCTAACTGAACCACCCACAATGGAGGAAACAATGTAGATTTGTGAGGAGTTGGAAATAAAGGAAAGGGAAGCAACCAAGGAAATGGAGGAAGAAGTAGATGATTATCATGAGCATCCTAAATATCAACACCTAGTATTTGATGAAGTGGTGCATGAAGAAGAGGAAACCCAATCCTCTGAGGAAGACATTGAAGATCCTGGGTCAAAGTACATCATAGAAACCTCTGATCAAGACCTAGAGGAGGAACTTTACAAACAACTGAGGGATGTTGGTGAAGAAGTTGAGAGACCACCCTTTGACGAAAAGAGAGAAATAGATGATGAAATGGAGATAAGCATAGAGCATCCAACCAGGGAACAACATGAAAGCCCCAGTCATGATAACGAAATGCCTTTGTTGCAAGAAGAAGTAAAAAGGAACAAGAAAAGAAAGAAGAGGACAAGCCTCAAGAAGAAGCTAAAGCAAGAAAGAGAAAAGAAACAGAGCATCATGAAGAGCATGTGCAAGAAGAAGAAGAAGAAAAAGAAGAGAAAACCTTTGAAGGGGAGGATAGCCCCAAAGAAAATATAGCCATTGAATCTCTAGAGAAAGAAATAGTATTCATCTAAGATTCAGATGAAGAAGAGGAAGAGAAGAGAGAACAAAAGACTTTGGGCAACAAAGAAATGGAAATTCAGCATACTCGAGAAGAAGAAGGTGATCGAGAATCACTGAAAAGGGGATCCTAGATGCCCAAATGGTTGGAAAAGTAATTAGAGAAGAAGACCCCTACCCTTATGGATCCAAAGGCGAGACTAGAAGACATCTTGGCTTAGGTGAAAATAAGCACAAAGAAGGAAAGAAACCAAGGGTAATATTCCATTTAATGATGGACGCCTCAAGATCAAGAACTATGCAAATAGCTACTCCATTGGTGGAAGAAGGAGTTAGCTATAACATTTCCACCATTGACTTGGGAACGACAATGAGAGAACAAAAAATTGATTATCTTCAAGGGCCATTTGACACCATTGTGCACCAAATGAATAAAGACCAATTTACCAAGGAGGATTTAAAAGCATAAGTGACAGATTTAAGAACCTAATACAACAATGGCCATCCATCAAAGAGCTTCCCACCACATCTTCAAAACCACCACAATAACTACCCAAGGATCATATTGAAAAACTCGAGAAAGAATTGGACAAAGGCCACTAAGGATTGGTTTCAACAAGTCATTTCCAATGGGCATATGGGTATCAGCTGCACCGCTAGAACAACAAACAAATTTTGGGAAGTGCAAAAATAACTTGAAGGCACAAGAAAATTTTGCACAAACTTCCCAAAATTATATAGAATCACATACCCAAAGCTTGAGGCTATTCTCAAGATGCTTACGAAAATGTGGGAAAAGGAGCTTGCGCTGGCAAATGATGATCACTGACCCATGGAAACATGGAAGATGGGCCTCGATCACAGACGAGAGATCTTGGAACGGGTGCTCCATGAAGTGGAGCTTGATATTGACTGACCTAAAGAGACTAGAATGACCTGTGAGGAGTACCTCAAGCTAATGACAGATGTTGACATGCCCTCCATCAAGCTAGATCCAAAAAAGATAAGGCCACATTTCTCCCTAAAATATGGAAGATGGAGCTATAGATGTCCTCACGCCAGACTTCATGGATTTTGATGCTCGTACCTTCGCCCAATCTAAGCAAGTAATAAAGAACACTCCTAAATGTGATAAGGACTAGGATGTAATTACTGGCCAGTCAAAGAAATTAAACTTTCAAGTGCTATAATCTAACATAATGGAGTGGAATAAGCTTCACACATTGATCGAGAAGTTCATGGAATATGCTATTGTATAGAAGCATGGAGGAAATCTAGTGATTGACAATGAATTCCTTATAGTATAGCTACAACAAAGGTAGCCAGCTACAAGAAAAAAATGTTACAGTACTACCCACAAGAAGACAAAATAGGCTAGAGGACAAAATGTAATTTTATATTGTAAAATATCTGTGGGTAGGTGAAACCCTAATTTCTATTGAATCTTGGCCACACAAAGAGATTGAATCTTGGCCATTCATTTTGCTTTTTGGACACTATAAATAGGGGGTCTCCTCTCATTTTCAAGAGAGAGTTGAGTTGTTGTAAAGACATGTTGTTGGAATTTTAATAGAAGTTCATTGATTTTGGTGGATTCTTGAGTTCCAATTTTCATGTTTCATGATTCTTCTCCTCATAGTTAGTGAGTTTGAATAGATTAACTTTGTTGTTCTATGTGTTGGCATGCTTTACTAGATTAGTTAGTCCTATTCATTGATGGTGAATGACTCTGTTGTGTTGATGCCATTCCTTGTTCATGCTTTTTGTTGTTTATTGATGATAAACTATAGTGTAAAGCTAGTTTGAACATTATTTGAATGCTCCATTCAAATTCTATCTTTTATTCACATTGTATGGTGAATGAATGGTTGAACATCTACAAACCTTAGAAGATTGCACTAGTTTCATGAGACTACGAGCTGATCTGGTTAAGTGGGACTTAATTTTAGGAAAGTTGTCCACTATAGTATCCTCCATTGTCACTGTTCATAGTAGTTTCAGGTCTAGGAACTTCTCTCTTTCCCTACCCTTTTGAATTTTCTTTTAATAGTAACTTCAAACAAAGTTCATTGCACATTGTAAAGCCAAATCTAAAGATAAAATGGAGTTTTATATTGTTGTCCTGAACTTGCATCAATAGAGAAACACTTCAAAAATCTTATGAACTCCATTCAAAGAACCAATTCCCTTCCAACTTAACCCGTGTAAGTCTACCCTGTGATTACCAAAAAGATCACATTGAACCAACTGAATTATTCCAAGTATGTCACTACTTGACACCCAAGAGACCTTGGGGTAGTAATCTAGAACTTGTTTGTAGATTTCTACCTTTCAAGAGAGGTAGCATACTTGTGTGTTGCTTGTGTTGAGAAGGTGCAAAAATTCCCATCAACACTTGGGTAGTCTCATATCTACCTCTCTCTCCCTAGATTGGTAGATGCAAAATCCAGTAGACATCCTCCAAGGTGATGGTCACCTCTCCTGTAGGCAAGTGAAAAGAACATGTTTCTGAATGGAAACACTCAACCAATGAAGTCAACATATCTCTTTTTTCCCTAATGATAGGCATGAACTCCGCATGATACAAACCAAGACACCAAAACCTACGCCTCTCGCCGCTAGTCAACTAATCTCTCAAATGATAGGTCTCTGGTGGTCATGACTCTTGAGTATAAATCAGATCTAGAGGAACCTATGACCCACATGACAATCACTGTGTCAGTCTGTTTTACATATGTTATTAAAATAATTCAAGCTTAACATAGGACAACCTAGTCAATAGTCAATTGCATTTCTTAAAATCACTTGTATCACATTTCAACAATTGTGTCACACTATTTACAAATATGTCATTTCTAGGTAGTTGCAATTTATCCCTTTGCAATTGCACACAATCACAATCAAATGCATCATGCAAACCTAGGTGCGATTAACAACCCCGTGAATACGTCACAAAAAAATCACACCTAATCTAGCCTAGCGTGTTCAAATCAAATGCGTCGATTTGTAGTCAGATGCATCAAACATGATAGGATTTGCGGCTATCATGGAGCGACACAACTGACTGTTGAAATTAAATCCTACCTAAAAGTGTGTGAAAACAAAAATTGAGAAAGTTAGTTGAAAGAGACTTACTAGATCTCCTGCACCCTCCAATTGTATGAAGGTATGAACTCTATAGGCACGGTGATTGTGATGGGGAAATCGCTCCATCTTCACTTAGAGCTCTAGTTTTCAAAGTCTAAAAGTGCAAAATGAACTTAGAAATGCCAATTTCCTATTTATAACCCCAAAATAGGGTATTGACCTAAAGCTTTATAACTCGATGCACCATTTTACATGTTTGAACACAACTTTGGCTACCTTAAATTTTAAAAATTTGAAAGTGACTTCGCCATCACTTTTCTAGCTATCAAATTGACTTTTTAGAACAATTTTTAAATTTTTTTAAAAAATTGTAAAATTCTTTCGAGGGGGCACAACCCTATCCTGTTGTCACTAGGGAATGATTTGACTAATTTTCTTTAACACAATGCGATAAACAACATTGTATCAAAGAGGGGAAAAATGTAGACACTAAAAATTGTCCTAGGCCTACAACCCTTAAATTTCTTCATCTTTATTAAATAATGTTAATTATTTAATTACGTTGCTAATTTAATCTATCTTCTTTCTAAAATTAAATAAACTATTATTTAATTAATTTCTATGAAACTTTCAACTATAATTAAATAATCACTTTAATTATTTAATTAATCCTTAACCTTTTCTCTCTAATTATTTATTTAATTTAATCCCAAAATATTGAATGTTTAATTGAAATCATTTAATTCAAAAAGGATTTATCCTTATCATATTCCTCTATAATTAGATAATCTATTTGTTATCTAATTAGTGATTTATCACTTATGTCTAGATCTAATTTGACCATTCAGTTATTTGGTGAGATAATATCTGATTGTCTCTAATGAACATTGTTTCTATCTTGATCGCTTCATCAATATTATCATCTGCATGCAATCTTTATCCTTATGTGTCTCAACTAGTTTCCACCAATGATTAAATTATTATTTAATCTAATCTCCACCATTTATGCTTTATCACTTACACTAATTTAACCCTAATCCTATTGTATGTCACATCCTTTAATCTTAATCGTTGATTTATCTTTTAATCTGAGCTTGTCATTTGAAAATCATATTTTCTATAAATTGTCTTTACCTCTATCATTATTACTCCCAAAATCTTATGAGTTTTGGAAGCAACTTTAGAAATCTTCAATGTTTTGCTATTATCATTGTCATGAGGTCATATTTGCATACTTAATTAAAATTTGAGGGAAAGTACAATACTACAACGAAATGGAGAAGGGTAATGGAGGAAAATCATGGAATTGCATGTGTGTTTGGTAATATTTTTTATGCATGTTTTGTCTTCCATTGTTCTTCATTATTAGCTTAGGTTTAGATTGATTTACACTTGTATTGCTAATCTTGAATTTTTCCTGTGCTACAATTGTTGATATTGAGGATTCCCTTGTTTGACAAACTCCTCCACATGTTGGTAGTGGTAAGGATTTGGGTAGTGAGGATGCCTTGGGTGATAGGGTTGTGCTAGAGGATGTAGGTGAGAACCCGGTGCTTGGCAAGCTAAATCCTTTAAATATTAATCCTCAGCTTGAGGATTTTTCTTATCTTGATGATGATAATACTACCATGTATGAGCTATTGGACATGGCTTATTCTGGTGCTACTTGCACCTTTAAACTTGCTAAATGGGTGTTGCAAGAATTCAATAAGGTCAACATTAAAATTAGGGGCTTGAAGCAGAACATGTCTAACCAACCAAAGGGGTCTTCCTCGGACCCACTTATTGAGAGGTTGGTGGATTTGGAATGCTCGTTTTCTAATTTCAAAGCCTAGTGTGAAATCCACCTTGGTGTAATGAAGGGAAAGATCAAGGAAATGAATGAGGACATAAAAAAACTCCTACAAATTAGCCATAGTTCAATAAAGAATAGTACAAACTCTCTTAAGGTTCTCTTTGGAAAAATTAGTTAGCTTCTTGAGGATCAAATGTACTTCATAGAGATGCTTGAGAAGGGTTAGCCTTCCAAGGGGAAGGGGAAGAAGAATGTCTAAGAGGAGGCTAAGGGCCCGAGCAATAGAACAAGGGGGAGCCTAAGGAAGACATTTGAAGAAGAAAAAAGAGAGTTGATGAACATGGTTAACTTGCACTATAATCAGGAGATTGAGGTGGCCAACACCCTAAAGAATATGAAGTGATTTCTATGTCTTTGTGTTGTTTTTTTT
This sequence comes from Sequoia sempervirens, assembly GCA_007258455.2. Classification (NCBI taxonomy): domain Eukaryota; kingdom Viridiplantae; phylum Streptophyta; class Pinopsida; order Cupressales; family Cupressaceae; genus Sequoia; species Sequoia sempervirens. Next base: position 443,161,861 of record VDFB02000015.1, read on the forward strand.
CTATTTCTGCTTTCTTGTTGTTGGGTTGTTTTTTGGCTATTTTTTGACTAATGGATGCTACTTATGTTTTAATGGGTTTTCTCTTTCATAGAAACATTTTGATGTAATGTGATGTAAAGGGTTTCAGATCCCTTCAAAACATGTTTTTCCCTTATAATCAAACTAATTGATTTAGTTGGAGGATTTGGGGAGTAAAGTTAGATTTAATTAAATAAATACAAATTTATTTATTTAAGATGGGGGATAAAGGTAAAGGATAAATTAATTAATTAAATAGTGATAATTTATTTAGTTAATGGCTAGAACAAGGTAAGGTGAAGTGTTGTCGAGTATGGACAAATTTAGGTGTCTACAATGACAAACCAAAATCCATGTGGTATAAGGACTATGAGTAATACATGCATGAAACTTAAAGATTAAATCTAAGATTTTATAGACTATTTTGACACTAAAGTTGAAGTTGCATGACCATAGTTACCTAATGTACACCTAAGCATATATCATAAACCTTTTTTGAATCATGATTATGGTCAATCCTTTACCCAAAAAAACTTTGGATGTGATAACCACATATATAATTTCCACTTACAAAAATCCTCTCATGAACATAATCCCTCATGGACAATATTGATCACTCCCAATCACACATGAGCACAATCATAATAAAAAACTATTATGTTGTGACAACACGATGAGACACAATCATTGTCTCAAGAACCCCTTTTCCTACTCCCTTATACATATATGATCTTATAAAATATCTTGAGAAAAATTTGGAAAATATTTCCATCTTGGATATTATCAAATAATTATATTTTGATAGATACATATTGGATAGAGTCCTAAAATATTTAATGGTTTTAAATGATTTTGACCCCTCCCATTTGAGGGCATGCATCTTACACCTTAATTTTGATCACAATGTCACTTTTAGTTTTAAACACATGGAATATATTGACTCCTACAATAATCATCCACTTCAAATCAAGGTTTTCCTTACCAAACATAAAATTAAATGAGTACTTACAAGTAATGTATTTAGAATAAACCTTTGCATCTTGAAGATTTTTAAAATCTTGGGATACACAAAAGAGGATTTAAAACCCCATATAATCACAATAAAAACCCCATATAATCATAATACAAGCCTAGGGAAATGTAGAGTCCAAAATTGTCACCCTTAACAATTTCACACTTTGTTTTTCTCCCCCTAAATTAATGGACCTAATTAAGTCCCTAATTTTCTAAATTATGCATTCCAAGCCCTATTTTTACCATCTTACGAAGGATTGGAGACATTGAATAAATGCAAACAATTAATGTTTTAATCCTGACACTAATAGTACTAGAAGATAGGACCAGGACCCATACGCCCATGGGCATATGGGTCCCCTATCTTGTCAGGGACTAATTTTTAATATGTTTTTGGTGACATTTTAACATTCAAATTTCAAATTTCAAGTGTCGGCTTTTGGGATCTAATATTTGGAAAATTAGAACAATTGTGTATAAATACCTAGTTATTTTATCATTTGAAATCTAACAACTAGAACAAGCATTCATGAGAAAATACTATTGTTAAGATCAAGTCAAGAGCAACATTTTTAGAGATTATTGTTACAATTCTAGATCCACCATCGTGTCAAAGTTTATGTGTGTTCATCTTCATATTTTGTGAAGGCTAACCCTTGTTGTAGGTCTCTAAAGCATTCAAGCAATTCAAGCAATTCAAGCAAGGAAGATCCAAATCCTTGAGGTCATGTGCATGTATCTAGTCCTTCAAGGAATCCATTGAAGGGTGGCGAGTTGTAGCACTTTGTGATTTCATGATTCCTTCCTTTCAATTATCATTCATACCATTGGCATTGCCATTGCAGAAGTGGAAACACTTGCACAGGGTTTGATTGAGGCAAGCCCCTAAAGTAGCCAAAATTTTCCCTCTTTGAATGTGTAGGTTATAGGTTTAAAGAGGATTGAAGGAAATATCCAATTTTTGTAATCAAAGTCGTCAAAATTTTCAAGCCACAAAAATTCACTTAAAAATTTACCTAACGACATTCCAACAACTCTACAATTAGAAAATAAAAAGCAAGATCCAGCATAAGAGGACTACAAAATGTAGTGTCAAAAATTATCACCATTAATAATTTCACACTATGTTTTTCTCCCTAAATTAATGGACCTAATTAAGTCCCTAATTTCCTAAATTATGCATTCCAAGGCCTATTTTTACCACTTTCTAAAGGATTGCAAGCATTGAATAAATGCAAACAATTAATGTTTTGATCTTGAGACTAAAAGTCCTAGAAGATAGGGATAGGACCCATACGTTCATGGGTGAATGGGTCCCCATATCTTGTCGGGGGCCAATTTTTAATGTGTTGTTGGCAACATTTTAACATTCATAATTCAAATTTCAAGTGTCAGCTTTTGGGATCTAGTTTTTGGGAAATTAGAACAATTGGATATAAATACCTAGTTATTTTATCATTTGAAATCTAACAACTAGAACAAGAATTCATGAGAAAATACTATTGTTAAGAGCAAGTTAAGAGAAACATTTTCAGAGACTATTACAACAATTCAAGATCCAACATCATGCCAAAGGTTGTGTGTTCATGTTCATGTTTGTGAAGGCTAACCCTTGTTGTAGGTCTCCAAAGCATTCAAGCAATTCAAGAAAGCAAGATCCAAATCCTTGAGGTGATGTGCATGACTCTAGTCCTTCAAGGAAGCCATTGAAGGGTGGCAAGTTGTAGCACTTTGTGATTTCATCATTCCTTCCTTTCAATTATCATTCTTATCATTAGCATTGCCATTGTGGAAGTGGAAACACTTACATGGGGTTTGACTAGGGTAAGCCCCTAAAATGGCCCAACATTTTCTCTCTCTTTGAATGTGAAAGTTATAGGTTTGAAGAGGATTGAATAAGGATTGAAGGTAAATTATCAATTGTTGTATTCAAATCCCTAAAAGTTTCCAAGCCACGAAAATTCACTTACAAAATCACCTGATGGTATTTAAGAACTCTACAATCAAAAAATAGAAGGAGAGATCTAGCATCAGAGGACTACATAATCAATTTTAGGACCCCCTATCAGGGACCCATACACCCCTAGGAATTAGTGTCCTCCTTTGAATTCTAGATCCAACTTTTTATGATAGGTGCATAAGCTCTAGTACTTCTCAGATCTACCTACAATTTACTATTTCAATCTGTGTGCTTCCAGAATATTACATTTATCATATTATGTCATATATTTCAATTATGTTAATCATTTCAAATAATTTCCAATCCACTTTTAAGGCCCTAAGAAAGGAGATCTAGGTCTGATTAGCTCACTTTCATGGTTGATAGTTAATCTATTCATCTTGTTGATCTCTCTTCTAATGCAATTTTGAAAAAGGAATACATTAACCCTAGGTTTCACATATTAAACTTAGGGTTCCCCTTTTTCATACATTACAAAAATAGAGACTAATTCCACCATTAGTATTCAAACTTGCTATCCACAACATCCTCTATCATGTTGTTGATCTTGAAATTTCATATAATATCCTCCTTGGTCATCCATGGATACATTTCATGTAGGCCATTCTATTCACATTCCAATAGTGTCACAGGCTCTTTCACAAAGCTATTGAAGTCACCATCCTAGTAGATAAAAATCCCTTCCAATAATATATTTTTTTATGTTTAATGCAAAAAATAAACTACTATCCTATCAGTGAAGTCACAAAGCTACTGTCTCCACCAAATTACTTGTATATTAATCCCCGAAATATACCATCCACTTCGTTTGCCCCTCCTCCTTCTAATAAGGTCAATATTATCAATAAATAATGTGGTGAGTGTGAAATTCAAGAGGCCTTCCACATTGAGAAACATCCATTGTCATCTAAATCCTATGGTAATCCTAATTGCAATGTTGGAAAAGTGATCTTAGGGTTTTACTAGGATTAGCCACCTTTCACTATAAAACATTAGAATTCAGATCAATAAGGATATGAGATTGACTTGCAACCTAAAAAGTGAGTCAATCAACCCTATATCTGAATTAGTTTAGGGGTTTAAAATGTATTTTTGATGAAAATGCAATGATGTATCTAAATGACTATGAGAATGCACTGTTTTGATGCAAATATAAAGAAACTAGAAATTGAAAGTCAAATTTTTAGACCAAATCTAAAAAGAGCAGAGTATTGTGCACTTGTCACATAAATCTGAGCCTGATTTTGTAGGAGTAAGTCACCTAGGGTGACTATGTCCTTGTAACTAAAACTGAAATTTGTCTTCAGATCCCTCAGGAGTCTGATTAGAGTCTTTTTCCTTTTGGGTCTCATTGTTAGATCTTTGTTGGTTACTGAGATAATTGAGTTTCTATATGTTGTCAAGTTGTAGGATTTGAATGCAACCATGAGAAAATAGTCTTCAATCTCCCTCCAATATTCCTTAGATATAAAACCTACACATTCAAAGAGAGAGGAAGGGTTGTGCCATATAGGGGCTTGCCTTAGTCAAACCTCGAGTTGGTGTTTCCACCCCCACAATGCAAAAATTGATGAAAGAAAGCTTATCCTTTTAAGGGATAGAGGCTAAATGACAAATAAATGACATGAATCAACAATGGAATACAACTCACCACTCAAATATTATTTTCTTGAAGGACTAAAGTCACACACATCACCTCAAGGCTTGATTGCTTGAAAGACCTACAAGGGTTAGTACAAACAAAATGATAGCATAAACATGAACAAACTCACATAAAACTTGACATGATGCATCAATGTTACAATAAATATATTCTTTTCTACAGTTGAATTGATAATAATTGCTTGATAGTGCTCTTGATTCCAAAATTACTGCTTCTTGCTAGTTAGATCTCCAATGATGAAATGACTAGGTATTTACATGCAATTAATCTAATTTCTCAAAATTTAAATCTTGACAGCCGATATTTGACATTTGAAATTCAAATAATAAAACTCCAACTCCAACATATTAAAAATTGGAGTCAAAATAGGGGACCAGGTCGCCCTAGGTGACTTTTTCCTAGCCATATTTTGCAAAGTGTAAAGAGTTAGGAGCAAAATATTAAATGTTTGCCTTGATTTTGTACATGGGTTTTCTTGGTAAATGTTTGAATAGGCCATGGAATGCATAATTTAGAACATTAGTTGTACAATCAGGCCCATGCACTTAGGAGGTAGCAAAATCTAGTGTGAAATTGTCAAGGGTGACAATTTATGATGCTACACTAATATGGGACAAAACTAGAAATAAGAGACTTTGTAGTATGGATATAGAACTTTCATCAAACATGGTTTCATCTCTTATGAACAATTTTATTCCTCTAATGCATCATAGTTAAACACTAAAAAAGGATATGTATCTTTTTTCAAGAATAAGGAATATCATATACTAAGTACAATCTATAAAAATGTGAAATATAAAGGTAAAGGCATGAGGTCATGAACAAGGAATCCTCGAACCTATCCAATTTTTAGAGACTAAAAATAGGTAGGGGTTAGGGTACATAACTTGGGATCAATCTGTTAATAAACTTAGTGAATATTAAAAAAATAGATGATTTTTTATAGACGTTCAAATTATCCTGATTGATATCGTGCACTTGATCTTGATTTACTAACACCAATTTTTCCTAAATCATCTCTCTACTAACCATTTAATTGAATAATATTTATTTGATTAAATTCATCATAATTCCTCTATTCATTAAATAAATCAACTTTATTTGATTAAATCGTTATCTTCGTTTAATTCAATAAATCATTTTATTTGATTAATCCTAATGTTCCTCTTTTAATTAAATAAATCCCTTTATTTGATTTAATCATAATCTTCCTTTAATTAAATAAATTAACCTTTATTTGATTAAATCTAACATCATCCCTTTTAATTAAATAAATCAAACTTTATTTAATTAAATCTAATGTTTGTAATTCCTCCCATTTGATTTAAATAAATTAAAAAATCTAATTCAAATGCCAAATCAAACTAATTTCCATCTAAGTTAATTAAATCCTAATCAACTCTAACTCTAATCCTCAAATCCTCTAGATTTTGCAACTTGCACAAGTAAATCAATTTATTTGATTTATAAATTCTTTTATTTTCATTCAAAATGGCATCTCTTGGGAATATTCCCTCATTTTGAAATCTCCCTCCCAAAAGGACTTGTCCTCCAACATGGCATTTATAACTCTTACATGTCCTTTTTCTTGAGCCAAGTGGCATTAACTCATCTTTCAATACTTCCTCCACAAGCCATCTTTTGAATTTCAAATTCCACCGAATTGCATTTATCATGCACATTGATCAAAATGTGCTCCACCTCTCTTCAATAGCACGTTGACAAGTGGCACATTGTTATTGGTTCATCTTTAGTCCCACACTCCTCATGTTTCTCATTACTCTATCCTTCTTTCCTATAAATGGAGGATTCCTCTATTGATTTTGGATCCACAACTTTATGAAAGATTACTATCTACAGATTTGGAGCAAGTTCATCCACCATTTTCATAGTTTTCATCCATTTTAGCTAGGTTATGGTTAGTTTTCATCAAGGAGCACACAATCTTCATCAAATTTCATCAAGGAATTGGGAAAGGGCTACTTTCCACATCAAAGTAGCACCAATTACCCCATGGGATGCTGGTTTGAATGCTTAGAATGAGTTTTATTAGCTTTTATTAGATTAAATTTGTTTTGTTTCTTGTTCTTTGCATTTGAATCAATTGCATGGGGAATTATTGTTTTAGATGTGTTTAATGACTAACATTGGATTTTTTGTTCATGTTTGATCAGGTCTAAGATAACCATTCACATTTTGGTGCTAGAAGGAGGTCTCACCTTTGAAAATTAACCCTTTTTTGTCAAAATTTCATTTTTTTTTTCAAATTTTTTGTGTCTTCAGGAAAGAGTGATGCTAGGAGGGTCAAACAACGATGCTATCAATCTAGCATCGCTATATAGTGACACTATCTACACTCCAAAACACGATGTTGAAGTCATTCTCCTAAGCTTAGACTAGTCAAACTCCAAAGTGCAACACTAAGGAGAAATATCAACACAATCGTAGGCTTTGTTTTTCCATAGAGCAATGTTGACCTCACCAGAGCAACACTAATTTCTCCAAACATCGATGACTCTATGGATTGCAACACTGGAGTTTGGTAAAAAGGTCAATTTTCAATTTTAATTCAACATGTGATTTTTTATATTGATCACCTTTGACTTCTAACTTGTTTGTGGCTCTATTTTCTATAGATTAACCAGCTTTTGTAGGTTGAAGTGATCAAGAAGGAAAGGAGGAAACGAAGACAAGGATTCTTATGGTATTATCACATGTTGTAACAAGTGTTTTTAAACACTTTGGGGAACAATTATAATCCCATTCTTAAGGCTTTTGTTATCTTCAAGTTTTAGGACTCAAATAAATTTCTTTTAGGCTTTAAAAAGACAATCAAAGGGTTAAAAATAACCTTAGGAACTTACTAGAGTTGTTTTTGGATTTAAGAATTGATAAAAACAACTTCAAACATTTGATTTGGTGCTATAAAAAGAATCCATTATTGCTTTTGAGGTCTAAAATGAACATATGTATTTTGTGTTTCGTAATCTTTTTTACAAGTTAATATCATTTAAAAGGCGTATGCACTTCTCTTGCACTTCACAACGATCTTGAGAATCAAGTCTTTTGGTGATATTAGATTGTCTAAAATATTTCCTCCATACTTCAATTTTGGCTTTTAAAATTGAACAAAATCTTGCGAGTGTGAGTGAGTACATTGAGTGTGTTTTCTCTTTGATCACACAAACAAAGATTGATCAAACTATGGATGTGCTTATTCACTTTTGTTTACCTTTAGAGTGCCTACCTTGGTGGGAAAAATTACCCACCCCAAGGGAATGACCCAAGCAGTAACAAGCATAAGTCAGGCTCTTCTAAACCGCCATACAAATTTGTGGTTGCAAGGAAAGTTTGCAATCAACTTAATGATGCATGGTAGCTCTCCCCCAATATCTTTATGATGTGTAAAGCCCTTGTTATAAGGGTTGGGAGAGCTCTTGAGGGAGTTTATCATCATTTCCTATGAACCAGATGCCTTTATTATGAGTCATTGTGTAGTAGCCAAAAATCCTAATATTTGTTGGTGTCAGGAGGTCAGACCTCCGAAGCCGTCCCACATACTTTTGATTCTTTGTAGAGATGAGAATTTCATCATGGGAGATTCATGAGAATTGAAGCTTGGATGACCCAAAAAAGTGAGTGTCATGGAGGGGACCTAGTGTGGTCAAGCTTCTAGTCATCCACTTTGAATAAGTGCACTTGGATTTATCCAAGTGGGAAATTCAATAAATATTCTCTTTTCCATCCTAGGATTGTGCAATCATGAGTCAGTTAAACACATTGATTGGATCCAAAAACTTGAAAACAAACATTCAACAATGGTCCTCAAATTTTAAACCCTCTAGTAGGAGCAAATACCTTTGAGAGAATACAAGTACTACTTCTTGTCCCTTGGGATTTTATCCTTCGAGGATTCTAAGTATTTGGGTTTGTTTCTCAATTTTCTCTCTAAAGTTAACATTAGGGAACTATTGTCTTGATTTACTTGATTTCCACATAATGGAGTTTGTGGGATGAAAAGAAATTGGGACATTAGACATTTAGTTTGAAAATCTAAGAAAAGAAAGTGTTTGTGGTAAAAAGAACTCATTAAGTAAGATAAGAAACAATTTAACCTCACATGTGTGTCTTCAAATGATTTCCAAAAAGATCAAAATCCCAAAAAAAAAAGTCTTTGTGCAAAAGTTTCAAGTCCAGGTGTCATACTCAAAGAGCCATCTAGAAATACATTAGGAAGTGCAACCAAAAACAACATCTCAAGATAAGAAAGAAATTCACAAGGTTTTATAGACTCATTCCTTTGAACAACCCCAATATGTATGCTCAATTTGAACCACTTCTTGGTTGAAAATTTCTTAGAAGTATAGCATGTTCTTCAATACTGAGGTCTTGCAAACAAAAGTCCCTCTAGGTTCACTTAGGATCAAAATCAACACTTTCACCCATCCTCAAACATCAATCCAAAACCATCTCACAAACAACTCTTATAATCTTTGAAAAATCCTTCATACTAGACTTTTGGAAAATCAAATCAAAATCATCTTGTTTGGCTAAGTGTGTGCGGATGCATCCTTCTTCATACACTTAGTTAGATTATCACCTTGTAAAAAAAATTATTCCAAGACAACATCTAACCTCTTGGAGTTTATGAGTTCACTATCAAATCCAAAATAAAATCCAAGTCAAAATTGAAAATCAAATCCAACATCAAAATCCAAAAGTCCTAAAGTCTAGTATCTCCTTCAAGGTTCCTAAGAGTTTAATCATTCACAATCATCCATCTTTCATTTTCTCATCACCATATTTTGATCCTTAACATCTTAGAATTTCTTTTTTGTACCTAAAGTTTAGATCAATCCAAGGAGTTAGAGGTTCAACTCCCACAAGAAGAAGAACATGGAAAAAAACAAAGAAGCATCAACTTCAAGTGACTTGAGTCAAACCACACCCGAAATCAATCCCATTGGATCTAGCAATCCCCCACCCATTATTTCTCTAATACCACAAGATCTTCAAGAGGGAGATTGTTAAGTGGAGGACATCACCAACAATGTCCTAGGGATGACTCAATATGAAATCATAGAAATGGTCCGAAATCTTGAGACTCACAAAATTGTCAATGCCATCATGAGACTTAATCCTTCACAATACATGCTAGAATTGGAAAAAGAAGGGGCTAAACTCCCTTCTGATTATGATGTAAGAACTATTGTGGAGAAACCTCTTGGGATTATGCCACCGGTCTCATTCACACCCTCATTTCAAAGCATCACTCAAACCATCCCACAACCCACATCATCTCTTGCTCCAACTCAACCTATTTTCAACAAGGGGAGTTCATTGCTTCATTCTCTTCAAACACATCCCCTTGTAAACAACCAAGACTTGGATGCAAACACCATTTTGGGTCAATCTGTCCCACTAGTTCCAAAACACCCATATGTCTCGCTTGTCTTTCATCACACCACCAATCCATCTCATTTCTATGTGACATTGGCATATCCTCTTAACACACAAGTCTCTCTCCCCATGATTTCACAAGGAGAAGGTGGACTATTTGCACAAGGGGGAATCTTTGATCCCTCATCATCATTATATCAAGGCAAAAAACCACCCATCTTCCCACCATTTCCACCTCTACCACTAATATCCACACTAATCCTTGGTCTAGGGAAAGCCCCTTTACCAATCCTCAATAAAAAAAATTAAAATAATCCTCCAATCGTAAATCAAACCATCATACCGAATCCTTTGATCACGCCATTGATATCGCAACAATAGGTGGAAACAATCCAAACTACACAAGCAATCAACACATCATCTACAATACCCCAAATACCTTAAAATGTGGTCTCCCAAGGACCTATCATATCAATTGCGCCATCCATTTCACAAATCAATCCAATAGCACCTCTCATCACAACATCTCACACAATTTTGAATCTTCCACCACCACCACCAAAACTAAACATGGAAAACCAATATACTATCACACTACAAGCTGCCCAACAAGCCTATTAAAATGCACTTAAACAATTTCAAAATCTACAAGCTACACAAGCTGTACAATAAGTTGCTCAACAAGCACAGGCACAACAAGCCACACAACAAGCACAATAGGCTACCCAAGCCCAAGATTTATTGCAATAACAACAAGCCACCCAAGCCGCCCAAGCTGCACAAGCAGCTCAGGAAGCTCAAGCTAGATAGGCTACTCAAGTCGCGCAGGTTGCCCAAGCTGCACAAGTTTCTCAACAAGCTCAAGCTCAGGTACATGCCCAATATCTATCCCAACAAGCTCAAGCACAAGCATAATACCAAGCACAACAACAAGAAACTTAGCAACAAGAATATCGACAAGTGCAAGCACAACAACAAGTGGCTTAGCAACAAGCATATCAACAAGCCTTGCAATAGTACCAAGTGCAACAAGAAGCAACCCAATTATTAGCCTGACAACAAGCATTGTTGGCACAACAACAAGAAGACCAACAACAAGCATTGTTGGCACAACAACAAAAAGACCAATAATAGTTTCAGGCATATCAACAAGGCTTGCAACCACCTCCCAAAAATGCCCAAAACACCCCACCTATCCCTCAAGCAATCAAACCACCTCAAAACATATTCACCCCACCCCTCGATCCGCAAAATGATGTGTTTTCACAAATAAAATTGCTCTCACAACAAGTGCTAGACCTCTAATCTGGGAAAACAACAAAAGCAACAAGCAATTTGTGCCCCTATCCATTCAACATAAGTATTGTGATGGTGTCATTCCAAAAAGGGTTTGAAATCCCTAAATTTGACAAATATTGTGGGTCAGGTAAGCCTGAAGATCACATTAGGGAATTCTAGGTACATTGCATGGAAGTTGCATACGACAACGCATATCTAATGTGACTCTTCCCTCGAAGTCTAGTTGGGCCAGCAATGGAATGGTTCTCTTTCCTTCCTCCTAGAATCAAAAAGTTCCAAGAAATTGTGGATGCATTCATACAGAACTATGCATTCAACATTGGCATGGATGTGAGTCTAGAGGAACTATCTACTCTCAAACAAGCTAAGGGGGAATCATTCACATCCTTCTTACAATGATGGTGATTCAAGGCAAATAGGAGCAAGTGGACCATGCCAAAGGAACAATAAATTTTCACTATCATTGCCAATCTTGATAAAACCTTGTCCTTCCATCTAAAAATGCAATGCATCACCACATATGACCAGTTGATCCCCAAGGCACTCAACATCAAAAGATCCCTTATTGCACAAGGGGGGCCACCCACATATCAAGAATATCAAGACAATCACCAATCAACTAGTTATAATGAAAACCCTTGCACATGGGCGAAGAAAAAAAATGTCTCTAATGATGGTGTGGTTGATGCCAAGGTCATAATCAGTGCTCCAAAACAAAACATGAAAACATACCAACAACCACAAGGAAACAATCACAACAACACACAAGCCAACGCAGTATCACAATAACCCAACAATCAAATAGTCAATAATCTAAATAATCAAGGGGGACCACCTCTGCAGAACAAATATCCCCCCAAATGAAAACACATGGCCGTTGAGGAATCAATCAAATATGTCATGAAGAAAATGGTGTAGGAGAATCTCATTAAAATCCTCATCTATGAGAATTATCAAGAATCCCAAGTGAAACCACCATGGTACAATGAAAACCATGTCTTTGTGATTTTCATAAAATCAAGGGACACACGATGATCGGTTGCATGAGACTGAAAAATATGATCCAAGATCTTATTCATGACAAAGTCATAAACATTAAACAACCTGTAGGAAATCAAGACCTTAAGATATACACGAATTTGGTGCTAGTTCATAATAAAGGGAATAATCATGGAAAGACAAAGTATGGCAATGTAAATCATGTTTACGATCATGTTGTTGCATCCCTAGATGAATGGGTCATTATTGTTAACATCAAGGGAGCCAAAGCCGATTGTGAAGTCACCACACATGGTGGAAAGGTTACAATTACTGGACCATCCCATCCACATAGGGCATCCACCTCAAATCAAAAATCTGTTCCCAATTTCTATAATGTCTTGGACTAGTTGAAAAGAACCCCCACTCAAATCTCCATCATGGAGTTACTAAAGATCTCACACACACATAGGAAAATCTTAGAGTAAGCTTTGTCTTCATCCACTATCCTCGCAAATCTTGATGCTGACCAGTTCCAAGCTATGGTTGAACACATCACCACCCCACATCTCCTAACATTTTTTGATCAGGACTTCCCAACTCAACCATCTCATAACCATGCACTCCATCTCGAAGTCTTGGTCCATAAAAATAAGGTTAAAAGGGTCTAAATATTTGTTCAATCAAGCTAATAAATAATTTGGGATTCTTTGAGGATGTCATTGAAAAAGGTAAGGGCATCACAATTAGAGCATATGATGATTAGGAAAGAGTGTCTTAAGGAACTATTCAAATCCCTATTCAAGTAGGTCCAACCATCATGAAAACCACATGACAGGTCCTTGACCTTGACTTACCTTATAATATTCTTTTAGGGCGTCCATGGATCCATGGGATGCAAGCTATCATTTCCACCTTCCATCAATGCATCAAGTTTCCCTATCAAAACCAAGAAGTCATAGTCCATAGTGATCCCGAGCCCTTTTATTATTGCAAAAAATTAGAAGCAAAGTACTATAAAATCCCTCAAGTCCCAAATAATGATGAAGGCCTTACAACTCCATATGTAGACCCAACTACCTTAGCCTCCACCTATGAGACAAAGACACACGCCATTCTTGACATCTCTAAAATCAAAGTCATTATCCAAGACAATGGGTGTGGGGATTATAGAATGAAGAAGAGCGGTTTCATAGTAGGAGAGTTACCTCAATCTCCTAGGTCTCGCAGGTAGCCTTAATCGATTGAAACATCATCCCAAAATTTCAAAGCAGACCCTCTCAGGTTCAAATGTTGGGGAGACCTAAGTTGAGAAGTGCTAGATGAAAAAGAAATATCAAGCCTATTGTACCAAGATGAAAGGCCTGTGCCTCATCTTCCCATGGATGATAGTAGCAAAGGACTACAAATGATGCTTGGGACGGGATACAATAGAAACAAGAAAATTAGATAGAATGACAATGGTCTTCTAGTACCTCTCATTCCTAAGAAGTGTATGAGAAATATTGGCCTTGGATGTACTCTGAAATAACCATACTTGGAAAAGGTGCCTCGGTTAGAAAATTCAAAGCTCCCCCTCAGTTGCTAGTATCCACGGGCTTACCCTTAGACAACTATACCTTTGACATTACCAATGTGTGTGATGAGGTCCCTATAACTGACTTACCCATGCTATTTGAGGATTCCTCCCTTCTCATGATTAGTACCTTATCTTTTGAGTCAAACAACCAAATCCATGAGCTAAACTTAGTTTATCCCCAACTCATCGATTACGACTAATGGGGACCACCAATTCTAGACACATTTGAAAATGATGAGGCTCTCTCAGAGTTCATGGGATTGTGGAATACTATACCATGTGGAGACCACAAATCTAGGTTTGACATCATGTTGGACACACATGCCTATTATGGGGAAACGATTGAATCCCTTAGTCACAAAAGTGAAAATTTAAGAATAATATCTAGGTCTTTGAGTAAAAACCACACTGTGGCACTCTTAGACCCGAAAATAGTAAAAATAAAGGACACATCCAATGGTGAAAACCTCTCTAAGGCACTAAAGGATGAAGGATTCAATCTTCCCCTTAGTGCTATTCATCAGGAGAAGTCAACTGTTTTAGCAGAGAAGTGCAATCTAGTCAACCCAAGAACAGAAGAAACGCCACATATCACCTTCTATGTAGAATCACTCTTGACAAAAGAACAAGAACTCCTAGCTACATTTCTAAGAGAAAGAAAGGTAAAATTTGCATGGACCTATGTCGACATGCCTAGTCTTGATCCAGAAGTTGTGGATCACCATCTATCTGTCTATCCAGAAGCAAAACTAGTAAGACAAAAGTTGAGAAAGATGCACCCACAAATAGCATTATTGGTCAAGATGGAATTACAGAAGCTCCTTGATGCCAGTTTCATACAACTGATTGATTATCCAAAGTGGGTTTTAAATCTTATACCTATTTCAAATCCCATTAGGGGCATCCGCATCTACATCGACTTTAGATATTTAAACAAAGCATGTCCTAAGGATGATTTCCCTCTCCCAAACACATATATGATTGTGGATATGATGGTAGGGCATGAAATGCTATCACTAATAGAAAAATTCTTAGGGTATAATCAGATCATGATACCTAAGGAGGACCAACAAAAAATGGGTTTCACTTGTCCATGGGGGACGTATTGCTAGAATATGATGCCATTTGGGTTGAAAAATTTGGGATTTACCTATCAAAGGGCCATGACACTAATCTTCCATGATATGATTCACAAAACTACAGAAGACTATGTGGATGACATATTGGCCAAATCAAAGAAATGTTGGGATCACATAGCAGCATTAGGCTTCATCTTTGACAAGAAAGAAGAGTACAAGGTTAGACTCAATCCAAAAAAGTGTGTCTTTAGGGTACAATCAGGAAAGTTACTAGAGTACATTGTATCCATGAGAGGAATTGAGATAGACCCCACCAAAGTCAAAGCAATTCTAGAGATGGAGGCACCAAGGACATTAAAACAATTAAGGGGTTTGTAGTGAAGACTCCAATCCATTCGTCGATTTATAACACAGTTAGTAGATAAGGCTATCCCATATTATCATCTACTCCACAAGGGGGTAGCATACAAATGGGGTGAGAAATGTGACCAGAATTTCAATAAGATCAAGGAGTACTTGCTCACACCACCAATTCTCATGCCACCAATTCCAGGCAAGCCCTTGATTTTGTATATATCTGCAACAACAGTGGCCCTTGGTGCTCTCTTAGCACAACATGATGAAAATGGGAAAGAGAGAGCTATTTATTACATCAGCAGAACCATGGTAGGACACAAGTTCAATTACACATCCATTGAAAAAGCTTGCTTAGCAGTGGTGTTCGCCGCATAGAAATTCAAACATTATATGCTAGCGAATCAGATAAAACTCATTGCTAAGATAGACCTCCTCAAGTATTTTCTTTCTAAAGAAACGCTCACAAGGGGAACAATTAAATGGGTTATGATCTTGACAAAACACAACATTGAGGATGTAGAACAGAAGGCCATTAAAGGACAAGCAATTGTAGATTAGTTGGTAGAAGCACCGATATATTCAAATAACCCACTTGTATCTGAGTTCCCTAACGAGTCCATCTTTAACCTAAGTGTGCCAGATCACTGGAAAATGTATTTTGATGGATCCCACACACAACACAGGTCAAGAGTGGGAGTCTTCTTTATTACACCACAAGTAGATTGTATACCTAAATCATATAAGTTTTATTTTCCTTGCACAAACAATATTGTAGAATATAAGGCTCTCGTCATAGTGCTAATAATTTTTTTACAGTGGCAGATCATGGCACTCAAGGTCTATGGAGACTCATAGCTCATCATCAACCAAGTGAACGATGAGTATCAAATGAAGGATGAAAAGTTGACCCCATACAAGAAATTAGTAGAAAGCTTAAAAGAGGTCTTCATTGATATCACATTTGAGTAGATACCAGGGGAAAATAATAGAGCAATAGATGCTATGGAAATAATTGGATCACTACTAGATGTCCCATGCAATGTCCCAAAGCAATAATTCCTTGTAGAGTAGCTTCTCGTTCTAGCATTCGAGGTACCAGAGTCTAAATTTGTGTGTGAAATCGTTGGTACCGGTGATCCCTAGTATCATGATATATACACCTACTTGAGAATAGGAGTCCTCCCCGCTGATATCACCTTGAACCTTAAAAGAAAATTCGTCAAGAATTCATCTCATCTTGTCATCTTAGGAGACACCCTATACCGTAGGAGCATTGAAGGAACCCTTTTATGATGCTTAAACATTGAGGAAGCTTTGATTGCTTTAACTGAGGTACACAATGGCATTGGTGGGTCACATTTGAGTGGTCTAAACTTGGCTAAGAAACTGTTGAGGACTGGGTACTATTGGCCTACAATGGAAAGGGAAGCTCATGTCTATGTACGAAGATGTTTTCATTATCAACATGGGGATCTCATCCATGCACCGGCTCATGACCTCCACCCAATCATTACACCATGACCCTTTTCACAATGGGGGATTGATCTCATCAAAAAAATCACCCCACCTCATCCAAAGGACATAAGTTCATCATCACAACCATGAAGTACTTCACGAAGTCCCATGACCTACATCACAGGAAAGCAGATATCCAAGTTCATCCTGAAATACCTAATTTTCCACTATGGTGTCCCTCAAGCCATTATCTCAGATAACAAGACACTTTCAAAAATCAAGATGTTCAAGACCTATGCCAAAAGTTCAATATCCAATATCACTTTTCCACTCCTTACTATCCCCAAGGTAATGACCAAGTTGAGGCTACAAATAAAACCATCTTAAAAATACTCAAGAAAATAGTCTATGATATTGGTCGCAACTAACACCTACAGTTGAATCCCTCCTTATGGGCCTATTGAACAAGTATCTACACACCAATAGGTGCCACCCCTTTCTCCCTAGTCTACGGATCAAAAGTCATCCTCCCTATTGAAATAAAGATCCCATCCCTGAGAATATCATTGTAAAATCTCATCACGGATGAAGAATATTAGGTATCACGGTTGAACGAGTTGGAACTACTGGATGAGTGGTGCATGGATGCCTTAAACCATTTGCAAGTCTATGAAAACCATCTCAAGTGAAGCTACAAAAAGAAGATCAGGAGTTAGACCTTCCAAGTCAAAGAGATCATAGTGAAGGAGAACCATAAAAATGTACCAAATCTAGACAACAAGGGCAAGTTTGAACCCAATTGGTTGGGATCCTTCATCATCACAACGAGCTACAAATCAGGAGCATATCAGTTATCAACACCTGAAGGGGAGCCTCTACAAGAGCCCATGAATATCTCCCATCTCAAATAGTTTTATGCCTAAACTTGCAAGGTATGAATCCAAAAATACAAAAAAAAAAAAAAATCAGAAAAAAAAGGATTGAAAACAGTAAAGAGAAAAATTGTCCTCTAGTGAAAACCACTTCGGTGGCACTTTGGGAAAGTACCTTGGTGAAAACCTGGTAAACAGAAGCCTTGTGTAAATAACACTTTCCATCCACTAGGATCTCCATTGCTTGTTCTGCATCATTCATCCATCACCCATCTATGTCTGTATCATAGGTTGATCCTATGTTCATATCATGATCCCTCCTAGTACTACTCAGCCCATTCCCAAGGCCATTTTGTCCTGCCTATATTGGAGTAGTCTATCGCACCATGCTGGGGGCATATTCTTATACCTACACTGGATCAGATTCGTGTATATTCTTGCAATCTTCCTAAAAATAAAAAAATCCAAAAACATTCATAAAATCAAAAAATTCCTAAAACATAAATAAAATTAGAAAATCCAAGAACATTCAAAACATAATCAAAATCCAAAAACAAGTCAAAAAGTCAGAGAAAAGTCAAAAAATAGATTCTTCTTATAGAACTATGGGTCTCTAAGCTCTTAATGTAGGAAAGGTTGATCTTTGATCATCCCTTGAGACACTTAGGTCAGTCCTTTAGGAGTCCGTCATAATAAACTGGCAATCCATCTGTTCATATCTCATCAATAAACGAGTTTGTATCAGTCGAACTACGGGTCTTTGAGCTCCGAATGTAGGCAAGGTTAATCTTTGAGCAACCCTTGAGACACCTTAGGTTAGTCCTTTAGGAGTCCATCATAATAAACTAGCAATCCATTTATCTCATCAATAAATGAGTTTGTTTCAATCAAACTACGTGGTCTCTGCGTGTATAACGTAGGCAAGGCTAATCTTTGATTAGCCCCCGAGGCCCCTAGGATAGGTCCTTAGGTTAGGTTCTTGATCAAAATATTAGAAAACACCAAAAACATTGAAAATTTTGAAAATCAAAACATTTGTAAAACATATTGAAAATACCAAAAACAACCTCAAAACATTTCAAAAATACCCAAAAACATCCAAATATTTGAAAAAAATCTATCCATCCAGTTTCGCAATCACCCGAAATAGACATTCACTCATAATAAATCAAACATCACCCTCAAAATTTGGTGAAACAGTTGGAGACAAGTCTAACAATTCAAAAGTGGAAACACAAATGTCAAAGGTCTCAAGTCTAGGTCAGTAGGTAAACAAGTTGGTAAACTCTTGATACTAATAGCCTATCATCCAATCAATCCCAAAATCATCTGATAACGTCATGTCCTAGGATGCATCCTTCCTATAATGGATATCAACATCAGGCATCACCATAGTTTAGTCTTGGCTAGCGGTATGAAGAACATTAGCTTGTTGGTTTACTTGATCTTTGTCTTGTTGATTTATCTTATTGCACTCATTCCAATTACCTCTTGATGATGTCTAAACAAAAAGATTTATAGAGAAAGGAATGGGTCAACGATCATCATCTTTTTATCTATTGTTCTTGTTGGATGTTCTTGTAATATAACCTTGGTCATGGATACTTTGTTTGGTTTGTAAGGAGGGTTTTTTAGGTGTTTCATTGATCACATAGGAAGGATTGCCTTTCTATATTTTGGTTCGAGATGTTTGGAATATCTGAACTACATTTTAAATAAGGTATCATATTCCAGCTGTGAACATGGATACTCCTATTTGATTTTCGAGTCAAATTCCATCACATTAGACACAACACCATCCTGGTTCTTTATACCTTGATGCATCATGCCTATGTGTGTTATCAAACATAAGGTAAGTAAGCCCTTTTAAAATCCCAAAACCTGATAAGCATTACATATATCCTAATCTCTAATAAAGTCTCATCAGATCATGGACTTGTTGGATCCTCTTGTCATCATCTCATTTCTTCTTTCTTCTCCATGCTAATAGGGTACCATGAAAGTTAATCAAAAACATCACTAATGCATCCATCCCACATCCACCAACCATAAACACGTTTCATATCATATCATATAAGAAACGTTGATCATCTCACATGCATTGCATTCCATCATTTGTATTATAATATAGATTGGTTATTCTAAGCATCTCATAAACCATACATTTTCTTCCATTGCATAATCATAAAAGCATCATCATATCATATAAGCATCATCATATCATCCATATAAGTATCATCATATCATCCATACATGCATCATCATATCATATAAGAAAAAGATATTGAAAAAAGGAAAAGAGCATGTCATAACATTCCATACATCTCATGATCATAACATACATCATCAACCATTGGGGGCATAATATAGATCTGTTAGTCTAAGCATATTAAGATCATTTGCATATCATAAAAATTTGCATCCATACTCCATACATCATCATCATAGAAACTGCATAGAGATAATACAAAAAGGAAATGCATCCATAAACATTTGTATAATCATACATCACATCATATGATATAGAATCACATCACATATTAAAATACATCCATCCATAATGCATAAATAAAATAGGACACATCACATCATGAATCAATCATATCATAAATATATCAAGATGTAACTGTCATGGTACAAAATTAGGATCATGTATGTGTATCAATTAATGTACAAATTCCCATGAGGCTTTAAAAAATAGAGCCTGTGGATCTCAAAAATAATCGAATAGTGTTGATCAAAACTGTGTGAGCTAGGCCTGGTGGCTGCTCCTCTCACCCGCTTATCTCTTCGGTTGGTCTTCTTCCTGCCTCATGCTAGTCTGTTGGGAGTACTCTGGTACTTGAGCTATTGTAGGTACGGCCTATCAATAATGAAGTCTATAATACTCAGCCTCCCGTACTGCCTCATGGTACATTAGCATTGGGACTGTCCTGCCCTGTGATGAACCATCCATACTCTCCAACTAGTGTCACCTGCCGACCTCCTGGGCCAACTACAGCTCTATCACTTGCCTCTGCTGGCGCTCATGGTCTCACTCTGTCATGAGGGCCTAGACCTACTGCCTGGCCCGGTCCCTCTCTGCTATAATTGTCTACAACTGCCTCTATAAACCCTGTATCTACCCCTAAAGCTGCTAAGTTTGGGCATCTCATGGGTATAGTTGTGGTGGTTGCTAGTCTCTCGGTGGTGGTTGTTGGTCCCTTGGCAGTGGCTACTAGTCTCTCTGACCTTGATTAGGCTATCGTGGAGGTAGGTGAAAGGATGACATCTCACTATGCCATTGCTTAGCTAACACTGTCATCATCGTTGAAAGTGAGTCCTAATGGGGGGTGCATAAGCAATGTACCATAGGTCGATCTCGCCAAGGTTCTCTTGTCACAACTCATGCAATCTGCTCAATCTACTAAGCACTGAGAGTTGATGCTCACATGATAACACAGGCTCTCTGTTCTCCTACACTCAAGAAGTCACAGTGTCAAAATTCGTAAAAAAATTTGACCTCATTTGGAGTTTTCGACACAAAAAACCACAATTGCATTACTATTTGCAATTGTGTCACTATTTGCAATAGCATCGCCCTTTGGAAACTCCAAACAGTGATGTGTGACCCCTTCAAAATCCAAATCAGACCATGACATCCTATTTGCACACGTGGGCCCATTTGACCAAAAACCTTAAAAACCTAATAGAGGCACGATGTCACCATTCACATTGGTGTCACCCTTTGTAGTTTGTAGCCCTAAAGCTAAACTGTGATGTGGCATCACAAGTCATAGTAGTGGCATAATTTGAAGCTTAGTGTCATCGATTATGCACTTTTAGCGTCACTGGACTTTTGACCTTTCAAAACATAATAAATGCACACAAAAATTGAAACTAAAGGTCGAGTTAGGACAACATACCATTGGTCTTGCACCTGGAGGTCTCTGGTAGACTTGAACTCACTCAAAAATGTGTCAAGGCAACACTCTTTGCGCCATTTTGCAGGAGGGATAGAGCTCAAAATGAAGGAATTCTCAGAGTCTGAATGTGAAAATGAATTGAAAGTGACCCCTCAAAGGCTATTTAAGCATGAAAATTAGGGTTTTTTTCCCTCATTTTAGCTGCCAAGGTAGTGTTTTGCACCCCGACCTCATTTTTGGCCAATCAAAGTTTGTTTTAGGTCTTTTTCTTGCGTTTTGGCACATTTTCAACATCCTGGAGCCTTTCTGATCCCGTTGGGTAGCTTGTCCTATTTTTTTGAGAAATCACCCAAAAATCCAAATTTTCATCTGATCTCTCGAGGGGGCAATATACCAGCATAATTCTTCTCATTGGGGCAGTAGTGGGGCATCTGAAAAAATTAGAATTTTTTTGAATTTTGATCTCGGCAAGATTATTCTTTGAACCAATACAGCAAGTACATTGCTTCAAAGAGGGGCAAAATGTAGACGTTCAAATTATCCTAATTGATATCGTGCACTTGATCCTGATTTACTAACACCAATTATGCCTAAATCATCTCTCTACTAAATATTTAATTGAACAATCTTTATTTGATTAAATTCATCATAATTCCTCTATTAATTAAATAAATCATCTTTATTTGATTAAATTGTTATCTTCTTTTAAAAATTATTTTATTTGATTAATCCTAATGTTCCTCTTTTAATTAAATAAATCTCTTTATTTGATTAAATCATAATATTTCTTTAATTAAATAAATTAACCCTTATTTGATTAAATCTAACATCATCCCTTTTAATTAAATAAATCAAACTTTATTTAATTAAATCTGATGTTCATTATTCCTCCCAATTGATTTAAATAAATCCAAAAATCTAAGTCAAATGTCAAATAAAAATAATTTCCATCTAAGTTAATTAAATCCTAATTAACTCTAACTCTAATTCTCAAATCCTCTAGATTTTACAACTTGCACAAGTAAATCAAATTATTTGATTTATAAATTCTTCTATTTTCATTCAAAATGGCATCTCTTGGGAATATTCCCTCATTTTGAAATCTCCCTCCCAAAAGGACTTGTCCTCCAACATGGCATTTATAACTCTTACATGTCATTTTTCTTGAGCCAAGTGGCATTAACTCATCTTTCAATTCTACCACCACAAGCCATCTTTTGAATTTGAAATTCCACCAAATTGCATTTATCATGCACATTGATCAAAATGTGCTCCACCTCTCTTCAATAGCATGTTGAAAAGTGGTATATTGTTATTGGTTCATCTTTAGTTCTACATTCCTCATGTTTCTCATTACTCCATCCTTCTTTCCTATAAATGGAGGATTCCTATATTGATTGTGGATCCACAACTTTATGAAAGATTACTATCTACAAATTTGGAGCAAGTTCATCCACCATTTTCATAGTTTTCATCCATCTTAGATAAGTTATGGTCAATTTTCATCAAGGAGCACACAATCTTCATCAAAGTTCATCAAGGAATTGGGAAAGGGCTACTTTCCACATCAAAGTAGCACCAATTACCCCATGGGATGCTGGTTTGAATGCTTAGAATGAGTTTTATTATCTTTCATTAGATTAAATATTTTTTGTTTCTTGTTCTTTGCATTTGAATGAATTACATAGGGAATGATTATTTTAGATGTGTTTAATGACTAACATTGGATTGTTTGTTCATGCTTGAGTAGGTCTAAGATAGCCATTCACAATTTCAATGTTAATCACATGTTAAAACTATTTACTTATCATGACCCTTATGAATAACTTGTCTATATAAAACTCTTTCTAGATAATTCCATTTTCATTATAAGCTTTGATTTGCAATATCCTAACCTCATTTACCAGGACCAACCTAACCACATACCATTAGATGAAGTCTAACATTATGAGGCTCTCCTCAAACTACTTAGTGCTAGATACAATTTTCTTCTAAGAGAGAAAAAAAGGGGCTTTGACATCAATCCAAATAATTCAACATATTTTGGGGAACAAGTAGTGTCCTTTTCTTTACATAAAAAAAAATGTAATCAAAGAAATCAGGACCTAAAATTCCCTATAAGGACTTAGAGGATGCATCATTTGATGAGGAAATCCACCTTCTTCTTGCTCCACAAAGGGTGCAATATGGATCAACCCTCTTAAAAAACAAATACCATTGACATAAACTTGGGTAGATCAAAAGTTCACACAAATTTCTGCTAGCATGAACTTAGAAGAATAATAGGTTCATAATATCTCCTCTCAGATAATTATGATGTGTTGACATAGTCCTATATAGATATTTTGGGCTTAAATCCTTCTCTTTTCATTTATCACTTGGTAGTCAAACCAAATGCCAAGTCAATTAAGCAAAACCCCTCACAAAATTCACCCCAAGATTGCATTATTAGTTAAATAAGAACTTCAAAAAATATTGGATATCACCTTCATTAGGCCTATTGACTACGAAAATGGATCTCTAATATCATACTTGTTTGAAAGAAGATGAAATTTATTAATTATTTTCTCATAACTCTATGATATCAACAAATCTTTTTTTTTTGATGTGTAAACGATTTTGACTGGAGTTTTGAACTAATGAGGTTACAAATGGGGCACCTCATCCTCGGCAAGGATGTCCTACAATAGCCACTCCCACGAACACGGTAGCCCAGTGAGGGCACAAATCCCTCAAGCCCACCAGCCCAGTGAGGGATTGGACCTTAGGCCCAAGGGCCTAAACCAAACACCAAGGTTCAATTCCAAAGACTTGAACCCCAATGTGGCCTTAAAATTCAATACCACCACATAACACTCCAAATTTGGGAACAAGTTCGAAGACTTGAACCTTGGTGGCCACAACAAAAAAACCACTACTCATCTGTTACACTGCAGGCTCATACCCTATGATATCAACAAATTTTACCCCACAAAGAATTTCCCTCCACCTAACATTGACACAGTCATTGATCATACAAGAAATTATTAGATTCTTTCTCTCATGGATGGTTTTGTGGGATATAATTAAGTACATATTACATTAGAAGATCAACATAATATTTCCTTCATTACACCTTGGGAAACCTTCTATTGTTGAGTCATACATTTTGTCCTGAAGAATATGGAACAAATTATCAAAGACCTATGATATCAATATTCCATGAAGTTGAGGATTATATTGATGAAATTTTGGACAAGGCCAAAACCAAAGTAGACCATCCCATTTTCCTGTATTACATCTTGCAATGGCTCAAAGAATACAAGTTTTTCTTGAATCTCATAAAGTGTGTCTTTGACATTACTAAGGTAAAAATTATGGGTTATATCATCTCTCAACATGGGATTGATTTGATCCAAATAAATTCCAATATATAATAGGAACACCTTCACCATTAAATCTTACATCGCTCCATAACGTTTAAGGAAAATTGAAATTTATGAGATAGATCATTGCCCAACTTGTAGCTAAGTGTTATTCATTAACTAATTTGTTTAAAACACATACATAATCTATTTGGGATGAATCATGTGAACAAGATTTTGACATCATTAAATAGTATCTTTTTAACATGTTGGTGCATATAACACCTAAATTTGATCAATCATTTCTCATCTATATCTCTACAACTAAACATGCCTTGGGGGCACTCTTTGCACAACATGATGAACATGGTAAGGAATATGCCACATACTATCTTAGTTGAACTCTAAAAAACTATAATTTCAATACACACCCTTCAAAAGGGCTTGCATAGCTATGGTATATACTTCATAAAAACTCGTACACTATATGCTCTCACATTTTACTAAGATTATTCCAAATATTAATCCTATAAAATGTCTTCTATCTAAAATAACATTAATAATTCACATAGAGAAATGGGTGATTCTCCTTAACAAATTTTAAATTAAATATGTTGTTTAGAAAGAAATCAAAGGGAAAGTCATCATTGATCAATTGTAATTATCACTTCTAGAGGATACACAACCCCTAGTCATAATTTTTTTAGATGAGTTTTTTCTTTATATTGATGAACCACAAGGATGGGTATTTTATTTTTACATCTCTTGTACACATAATGGCTTAGGGGTAAAGATCTTGTTGGTGACACCATAGGGGGTCTTACATGATTGTCTATGTATGTGAGCACAAAACCTTCCCAAACTAAAAAGAGATAATCAAACAAGAGTCAAACATGTTAGAAAAGCAAATCTAATGCTCCCTATGAAATTCTTGGAGAAACAAAGTTGAAAACATGAAATAAATCAAGAACACAATATGAAATCAACTAAGCTAACCAAACCTCAATCCCATAGGGGGAGTGGTGCTCCTTTGATGTGGAAATAATCCCTTTCTCAATCCCTTTGATAAGCTTTGATGTTGAATGTGATTCCAAGAATGAAAAATGGCTATAATCTAGCTAAAATGGATGAAAAGAATGCAAAGATATGAACTCAAATGGCTATAGTGATAATGCATGAAGTTATGGATCCATATTGTGAAAAGGATGCCTCTATTTATAGAATCCAAGGGTTGAAGAATGGGAGGATTTGATGAATGTGGGATAAATTGAGAGCCAATGAAAATGTGTCAAGGTGTCACAATTCTATTGGAGGAAGTTGGAGCACAATTTGGGAAATGTGTGAGTGGAGGAGGATGGAAGAGAAGTAAATGTTGTTGGTTGAGAATTTGAAATTGGTGTAAGAGGAATTGAATGAGATTTGAGAGGATGTAAGAGGATTTGAAAGGTTGTAAGAGAATCTATTGCAAATTTAAGAGGATGTGATAGGTTTTTGAAAACCTTTGGAGGGAAATTGAATGAGAGGTGGTTGAGAGGAATATTCCTCAGAATACGCCTTGGTGAGGGAAAATAGATGAATTAAATAATTAATTAAAATTATTTTAATGTGCAACCTGGTTAGTTGACCATGAGTTGATTTAACTCTTGAGGAGTTAAAAGCTGGAGGAATTGACAATAAAGATTAAAAAGTTGATTTAGGATTAATTAATTTAGAATTAATTAATTGGAGAGGGTTAGGAGATGTGACATTTGATTTGATTGATTTTAATCAAATAAGAAGACTTAGGGGGATTAAATGATTTGATTTAATTAAATAAGATGAATAATTAGTTAGAAGAAGGATGAATTAATCAATACATTTAATTATTTGAATAATAGCTAAATTTGCTAATTTTAATTAAATAATGTTGATTATTCAATTAATTGATCAATTTTAAGCGATTTTAGAAGAAACGGTGTTAGTTGATTAGAATCAGATGCATGGTATCAATCAGGAAATTTTACGTGTCTACATTTTGCCCCTCTTTGAAGCGAAACACTTGCTGCATCGATTCAAAGAATAACACTGTCATGATCAAAATACAATTTTTATTTTATTTTTTTCGGATGGCTTACTGCTACCCCAACAGAAGAATTGCGCTGCTACACTACCCCTTGAAAGATTGGGAAAAAATTACAAAATTAGGTTGAGCTTGCAAAAAAGATTCAAGAATGATTTAGAAGCAAGAAACAACCCATAGATTGTGAAATTAGGCTCACGACGACAAAAATGGATCAAAATGGGCTTTGTTTGGGCAAAAACATATTAAATGGGCTCAAAAACCCTAAAAAATACCCAAAAACCCCTAAAAAAATTGCATAAAAGGGGGGAAGAGGGTCATTTTCAAATCATTTGCTCACTTGCCATTTAGAGATTCTGGAAATTTTTCCTTGAGGTGTTGAAAAAATGGTTGCTCGTGTGCTTCCCAGATATCAAACGAATTGAGTTCGTGAGTTCTAGTGGCCTTAGGATGCAGGACCCCCGGTACATGTTTCAAATATTTTCTCATTGTTCATGTTTTTAGTGCATTTATTAGGGTCTCTTTAGGTCAACCAAAAGTGGTCCTCTAGGGTGTCGCTTTTGTCATGGGCATCCTTACTTTTGTAGATGTTGACCTACATTTTCAGTGTAGCATCACGCAACACTAGAGGGTTCCAGAGTCACGCAAAAAATGTCAACTCGCCTTTGCAATATTGCATCGTGCGACCTTAGGAGGTTTTGGCGTTGCTTAGAAATGTTGACTCGCCTTTGCAGGATAGTGTCGCTTTTGATTTCAGCGTCACATTTGCAAAATGCAGAGCACCACTTTTAAAAAATTTGCATCACCTTTGCTTCTTCAAGATTTTAATTTTTTTGGAAAGCATCTATTTTGCGAATTTTTGATGTCATGGGCATTTTGGTTGCAGGAGGTCTTGCCAATGCTCAATTCAAAGGAGCACAAGAGCAGATTTCTATGTCAAGCTAGAAATTTTTGAGATTAGGCCCTATTTTTCCTTGGTGTGATTGGTTTTGACCACATTGCTCAAATGCCCAAGGTGTGGACTCACCTCATGATGATGAAAACATTGGTTGAGAGATGGTGGAGTGAGACTTCTTCATTCCACCTACCGACTGGCGAGGTCACCGTCACCTTGGAGGATGTATGGAGGATCCTACGGATCCCTATTCATGGTGAGTGCATCATTTATGATGTCAAGACCGATAGTGATTCCATTTTTTCTTTATTTGGTGTCAATTCATATGAGGTGGACAGCGGCCAGATAGACCTTTGCTGATATGAGGGGATTGCCCTGTATTTGACTTTGTTTGTTGATGCATTAATCTCAGGAGTCCTTGTTCCCGATTAGTGAGCTCAAGGATGTAGAGTTGGATGGGGGGTTGTTTGGTCTCAAATGATGGAGGACATGATTGTTTATGCCTAGGGTCCAGTCATCCTAGCCTCATTGTACCATGATATGCACCAAGTTGTATATAGTGGGGCCCACAACATTCGAGTAGGCATCACCCTTCTTCACTTGTGGTCTTTTGAGCATATTGCTATTTTGAGGCCATAGATTGTAGATGTCCAGACCAACCGCAATGATCCTGCAATGTACAGATACAATGGGATGACTACCCTACACTTCATAGGTATTACAGGCATCCTGCATTGGAGGCGGGTTCTGGATGAGATGAGAGTTTTTTGGTGGAGGCCTTGGCTCCACTTTCCCAAATGGCATGACGATGATGATCTTTTCTACTATCGATAGTCCCGATATATGTAGGGGTGAGAGCATTACATGGTTGAGCAATACCTCCTAGATAGGGTTGCTTGCCAGTTAGGGGAGGTGCAAGATGCACCTAATGATACATAGAGAGCCACCTTTGCTCGTCAAACCAGAGAGGCAGCATGGGGACAGAGGATTCCACCCTAGCAGGTGATCAATGATTTTAGACAGCTGGTCATGGTGTCATGGGTATACTTTGATGGTCTTGTTGATGTAGGGACTACCTAGTATTTCGATGCATATTGGAGGGCTCATGACCCTATTCGATCAAAATTACCAACAATTCTAGTACCAGGTAGAGGATAGGTTAGAGGACCTTAGATTGGACAAGTTCCACAATAGCCAGGGGACTAGCCCCAGGATGGATAGGGCAGGGGCAGGGATCACGATGGACATATCCCACCATTGGTGCCACCTGTTGGACAGAGGTCACCAGTCCAGCCACATTAGCAACCACACATGCCACCCCCATGACCACCACCGAGTCTCAATCCTAGGGACAGATAGATAGCAGCACTGCAGGAACATATACATGTTTTGATAGGGCAGCTTCAGTAGGCTCAAGCCCAGATTTAGACATTGGTCTAGGAGAGGGACTAGGCTCGATAGGAGGTGGTGCAAGAGTGCCAGATGAGGAAAATTTTTGATATGGCCTTGGCACTGGAGACAGGATAGAGGCAATAGCTAGAGGTTGTAGCACAACAGATTCAGGGATAGGCCATAGTCCCAGTCGAGATGTATGACCGAGTGATGCAAGAGGTCTCGTATTACAAGGCCGTGTAATATAGAGCTATGACACAGGAGAGGAGGGAGCTAGATTTCTCCCACCAATACCCCTTGTGTAGGAACATCAAGGAGACCATCAGGGTCTCACCATTAGAGCCGAGGCAACCATCATGGAGACAGACAAAGCGAGGGTAGCTCAAGATATTGATAGTACACATGGACACACTTTTTGTACAGCCTGATTATGATGTGTATATGTTCATTGGCTGAGTTTTTGAATAGCCTCTTGTATATTCTATGATGATACTACATATTTGATTTTGATGTATCATGAAATTCAACTTTTTTGATATATATATGAGATGACTTGTGATGCATTTATATGATTTGATGGTTATTTTATTTTATGTGATGTGTATATATATATGAATGGATAGATGCATGTAATGTTTATACTATGGTGTTTTATGTTTTATGATATGATGAAATACTATGATGGATCTATGTGGATGCACTTTTATGTGATGGATGCAAATGTATTTATGGATGATGGATGCAATGCAATGATATGTTCTATTTCTTTTTTAGTATCTTTTCTATGTGCTATATGATGATGCGATATATGTATGTATGCATGATGCAAAATGTGATGTTGCCTATATGATTATGCAAATGTATGGTTTATGAGATGCTTAGAATAACCAATCTATATTATGATCGATGAAAATGAAAATGTATGTGAGATGATTGATGTTTCCTATTATGTATAATATGAATGATATGCAATATGCTAACGTTTTATGGATGCGGGATGGATGCATATATAGATGTTTTTGTTTCTAAATGTCATGATACCATGTTATTATTAGTATTTGGGAAAGATAGAAGAAAGAGAAATCAACCATTGACTTCGAGATGATACATAAAACATGATGATAATGATGACGATTGCTTATCAAAGATTGGGGATATAAAGAGCTTACTTACCTTATTTTTGATAACACACATAGATATGATGCATCAAGGTATAAAGAACCAGGATGATGTTGTACCTAGTGTGATGGAATTTGACTTGATAATCAGATAGGAGTATCCTTGTTCACACCTGGCATACAAAGCCCTATTTAGAATGTAGTTCAAATATTTCAAACATCTCAAACCAAAACATAGAAAGGAAGAACCTTCCCATGTGATCAACAAGATATTCAAAACACCCTCTCTATAGACCAAACAAAGTAAGCACGACCAAGGTTATATTACAAGAATATTCAACAAGCACAACAAACAAAAGATAATGATCAATGCCCTGTTCCTTTCCCTCTAAATTTTCGTGATTAGACATCATCAAGAGATCATTGGAATGAGCGCTATAAGATAAATCAACAAGACAAAGATCAAATAAACAAACAAGCTAATGTTCTTCATAACTTTAGCCAAGACTAAACTACAGTGATGCCTGATGTTGATGTCCATTGTAGGAAGGATGCATCCTAGGACATGATGTTATTAGATGATTTTGGGGCTAATTGGATGATGGGCTATTAATACCAAGAGTTTACCAACTTGTTTACCTATTGACCTAGACTTGAGACCTTGACATTTGAGTTTCCACTTTTAATTTGCTATATTTTTTTCTGATTGTTTCACCAAAGGTTGGGGGTGACAATGATTTATAATGAGTGGATGTTTATTTTGGGTGATCGTGAAATAGGATGGATGAATTTCAGGTTTTTTGAATTTTTTGGCATTTTTGAAATGTTATGAGGTTGTTTTTGGTATTTTCAAGATGTTTTACAAATGTTTCAATTTTCAAAATTTCCAATGTTTTTGTGTTTTATGAGACTTTGACCAAGAACCTTACCTAAAGACCTATCTTAGGGGACTTGAGGGTTGATTAAATATTATCCTTGCCTACGTTATACACACAGATACCACACAGTTCAACTGACATTGACTCGTTTATTGATGAGATATGAACAAATGGATTTCCATTTTATTGTGACAAACTCCTAAAGGATTGACCTAATGTGTCTCAGGGGCACATCGATAATGGACTTGCCTATGTTCAAGCTCAAAGACTCGTAGTTCGACAAGACGACACTATTTATTGACCTTTTCTAACTTTTGACTTTTTTTGGGATGTTTTGACATGTTTTGGATGTTTTTGGGTTTTTTGATTTTATGAATGTTTTTGGATTTTTATTTTAAGAATGTTTTTGTATTTTTTATTTTAAGAAAGACTTCAAGAATATACATGAATCTAATCCAATGTAGGCATAAGAACATGCCCCCAACATGATGCGATAGACTACTCCCATATAGGTAGGACAAATTGACCTTAAGAATGGTGCCAAGTAGTTCTAGGAGGGATCATGATACAAACACAAGATCAAGCTATGATGCAGACACGAATGGGTGACATATAGAGATATGGAATGTGGTGGATGAATGATGTAAAACAAGCCGTAGAGGTCATGGTGGATGGAAAGTGCTTATTTACATGAGGCACTTGTTTTCTAAGTTTTCACCAAGGTACTTGCCCAAAGCGCCACCGAAGTGGTTTTCACTAGAGGAAGATTTTTTACTTTACTGTTTTCAATCCTTTTTTTGGATTTTTTGATTTTATTGATTTTATTGATTTTTTGGATTTATACCTCGCAAGTTTAGGCATAATTTTTTTTGAGATGGGAGCTATTGATAGGCTCTTGCAGAGGCTCACCTTTGGGTGTAGATAGCTTATATGCTATTAATTTATAACTTGTCATGATGATGAAGGGTCACAACCAATTGGGTTCAAATTTTCCCTTGCTGTCTGGATTTGGTACATTTTTCTGATTCTCCTTCAATACAAGCTCTGCGACCTGAAAGGTCTGACTCTTGATCTTTTTATTGTAGCTTTTCTTGAGATGGTTTTGATACACTTGTAGATGGTTCAAAGCATCCATGCACCACTCATCTACTAGTTCTAGCTTGTTCAACCATGACAACCGATATTCTTCATCAGTAATGAGATTTTACAATGATATTCTTAAGGATGCGAGCTCAATCCCAATGGGAAGGATGGCTTTTGATCCATAGATGAGGAAGAAAGGGGTTGCACCTGTAGGCGTGCAGATACTCATTCTGTAGGCCCATAAGGTGGGATTTAGCTATAAGTTCCAGTTACAACCAACTTCATTGACTATTTTCTTTAGAATTTTTAGAATGGTTTTATTCGTAGCCTCAGCTTGGTCATTTCCCTAAGGGTAATATGGAGTGGAGAAGTGATGTTGGATATTGAATTTTTGGCATAGTTCTTGAACATCCTAGTTTTTGAATGGTGTCCTATTATCTGAGATAAGGTTTTGTGGGATACCGTAGTGGAAAATGAGGTAGTTTAGGATGAACTTGGAAATATTCTTCCCTATAATGTAGGTTATCGAAATGGCCTCTACCCACTTCATTAAGTACTCAATGGCAGTGATAATGAACTTGTGTCCATTGGATGAAGTGGGTGTGATTTTGCTAATGATATAGAGTGATCGGTTGGAGCTCCTAATCTGGTGCATGGATGAGATCCCATGCTATTGGAATTGTATACACCTTTGGACATAGTTGTGAGATTTCTTCTCCATCGTAGGCCAGTAGTGCCTAGTCCTCAGCAGTTTCTTAGCCAAGGCCATACTACTTGAATATGATCCATAAATGCCATTGTGTACCTCAGTTAAATCATTCAAAGCTTCCTCAGGGTTAAGGCATCGCAATAGGGTTCCATCGATACTCCTATGGTATAGGGTGTCTCCTAAGATAACAAAACGGGATGACCTTTTGACAAATGTTTTTTTAGGTTTAGGGTGATATTAGCGGGGATGACTCCTATTTTCAAGTAGGTGTAAATATCATGATACCAAGGGCCACCAAGATTGACAATTTCACACACAAATTCAAACTTTGGTACCTCAAATGCTAGTACGAGAAGCTTCTCTACTAGGAATTCATGTTTATGGACATTGCATGTGATATCTAGTAGAAATATAATTGTTGCCATAACATCCGTTGCTTTGTTGTTTTCCCTTGTTATTTTCTCAAACATGGTGTCTCTGAAAAATTCCTTGAGGCTTTCCACCAATTTCTTGTATGGGGTCAATTTGTCATCCTTCATTTGGTATTCATCATTGACCTAATTGATGATTAGCTATGAGTCCCCAGAGGCTTTTAGTGCCATAATCTACCATTGTACTACAATTTTGATTCCTATGACAAGAACCTCATACTCTGCAATATTGTTGGTGAAAGGAAAAGACAACTTATATGACTTTGGTATGCAATATCCTTGTGGTGTTATGAAGAAGACCCCTACTCTTGACCCATGTTGTATGTATGATCCATCAAAATATACTTTCTAGTGATTTGTTGTACTTATGTTAAATATTGACTCATCGGGAAACTCTGATATCAATGGGTTCTCTAAATATATCGGTGCTTTTGCTAGCTGGTCTGCAATTACTTGTCCTTTAATGGCCTTATGTTCTACATACTCAATATCATGTTGATATATATACATGATCAATAGCTTGTTCAAAATTAGTGGAATAAGAATTGGTGGTGTCAGCAAGTACTCCTTGATTTTGTTGAAAGCTTGGTCACATTTCTCGTCCCATTTATATGCTACCCCCTTGTGGAGTAGATGAGAATATGGGATAGCCTTATCTGCCAATTGTGCTATAAAATGGCGAATGGATTGGATTCCTCCCTACAAACCCCTTAACTGCTTCAATGTTCTTGGAGCTTCCATCTCGAGAATTGCTTTGACTTTAGCAGGGTCTATCTCAATTCCCCTCATAGATACAATATACCCTAGGATTTTTCATGATTGCACACCAAAGACACACTTCTTGGGATTGAGCCTAACCTTGTATTGCTCTAGCCTGTCAAAGATGGAGCTTAGTGTCACTATGTGATCTCGATGCTTTCTTGATTTAGCTAATATGTCATCCACATAGTCTTCCATAGTTTTGTGAATCATGTCATGGAAGATTAGTGTCATAGCTCTTTGGTATGTAGCTCCTGCATTCTTCAACCCAAATGGAATCATGTTCCAACAGTAAGTTCCCCATGGGTAGGTGAAATCTATTTTGTGTTGATCATCCTTAGCTATCATGATCTCATTGTACCCTTAAAATCCGTCCATCAGTGATAGCATTTCATGTCCTACTGTCATATCCAAAATCATGTCTATATTTGGAAGAGGGAAATCATCCTTAGGACATGCTTTGTTTAGTTCCCTGAAGTCAGTGCAGATGCAGATGCCCCCAATGGGCTTAGAGACAGGTACAAGGTTTGAAACCCATTCTAGATAATCAATTGGTCATATGAAGCCAACATCAAGGATTTTCTATAATTCAAGTTTGACTAGTAATGTAATTTGTGGGTGCATCTTTCTTAGCTTTTGTCTTATTGGTTTCGCCTTTGGATAGACGACTAGATGATGAACCAAAAATTTTGGATCAAGACTAGGCATGTCAACATAGTTCCATGAAAAGTTAACCTTCCTTTCTCTTAGAAATGCAACTAGAAGTTCTTGTTCCTTTGTCAAAAGTGATTCTGCATAGAAGGTGATGCACGGTGTTTCCTTGGTTCCTAGGTTGATTGGATTACATTTCTCTACCAAGACTGTTGACTTTTCCTAATGAATAACACTAAGGGGAAGATTGAATCCCTCATCCTTTGGCACCTCAGAGAGGTTTTCACCATTAGATACGTCCTTTTTTTTTTACTATTTTTGGGTTAGAAAGTGCCACAATGTGGTTTTCACTTAAAGACCTAGATAATACTCTTAAATTTTCAATTTTGCGATTGAAGGATTCAATTGTTTCCCCATAGTATGCATGTGTGCCTAGCTCAATGTCGAACCCATCTTTATGATCTCCACATGGAAAAGTATCCCGCAATCCCATGAATTTTGAGAGAGCCTCATCGTTTTTTAACGTGTCCAAGATCAATGGTCCTTGTTGGTCATAATCAATGAGTTGGGGGTAGACAAGTTTTAACTCATTGGTTTGGTTACTTGGTTCAAAAGATAGGGTACTATTCATGAAAAGAGAGGAATCTTCGAATAGCATGGGTAGGTCAGTGATAGGGTTCTCATCACA
This sequence comes from Sequoia sempervirens, assembly GCA_007258455.2. Taxonomy (NCBI): domain Eukaryota; kingdom Viridiplantae; phylum Streptophyta; class Pinopsida; order Cupressales; family Cupressaceae; genus Sequoia; species Sequoia sempervirens. The sequence goes on from VDFB02000015.1 coordinate 443,197,447, forward strand.
TACATCGATTATATCAAAGTTAAAGCTATCTAAAGGTAAATATGTGGATACCAATAACTGAAGAGGAGCTTTGACTTTTTTAACCAGGGCACCTTTGCCACGTATTGTAAGGGTTTGAGACTAACTCTCTTACTAATTATAATCTTCAATTTCCAAAACAATTTAAGAGAACCAAATAATTATATCAATGAATCAAGGTATATCATAAAAATCTCAAATAAGTGATTTATCAGTGTAAATGAGAATCATGTTTATTCAAAGTAAATAACTTACAATTATAGCATAATTGACCAACCTAAGGATGCTTATACAAGAAAAGCTTGCTCATCCATATGTCAACCACCTAGACCTGCAAAAAATTGTTAGTGAATAGGGGTTTTCCTTGGTCAAACCCCATTTTGGTAATCAAACCTTGAAATGAAATGAAACAAGATGAATGGAAGAACAATCACATTATGATGTTGTAACTCACCAAAACTTCTATCATTAAGCTCTTGCTTGATCGTAATAGATCTAAACTAGAATGCTTCTTGAATCATGAAATCTTCATCACAAATGTTAGCTCAAATACACACATGATACATGCATGATAATTTGGCATGGTGGGATACTATTACATCAATGACGGTAAGAATCTTTCACTCATAACAAAATACTTTATAAAAGGTAACACCATTTAATGTTTTTAATAAACAAGATTCCTAATATTTCCTTCTAAGTAAGGATAAATGCATACTTAACAAGTTCCCTCAATTATCAAATGAAAGTTTAAAAGACAAAACCTATAAGGTCATATTTGAACATTATAATCCATATGATCATATAATTTGAGCATTTAATTTTATCATCTAATTGAACAATTTATATATTGATTAACTTAACAACATTCAAAGTAATATTCGCTTATCAATGAATGGAAAGGAAGAGAAATATTAATTAAATTCCTATTGAACTCACAAATTTTAATCCCAACTTTTATAAAATGATTAGTTTGATAATTAATACCCTACTACTCTAATTATGCATACAATTGTTCAAAGAGTTACCACAACTTAATTAGGTTTGCAAAAAGCACGCCTGAAATACAAATTCCAAACAGAATTAAAGATCGGTCTATGATAGTGCTATATCCATACTTTGAATTTGCATAGTAGAGGAAGATAGGCATACCTCAACACAAAGAAGATAGGCTTGAACAATAGAGTGTCCAAAGAGATCAATCGGCTAGCAACCCAAACTCTTTCATAATAAATTTGTGCCCTAGAGATGTTTGATCTATCATGTCCACATAGAAATCAAATTAACCTTGGCAGTAGAGATGTAAGACATGTTCATATCAACATAAATGTTTGGAGGTTGACTATCAGTTAGAGAAGCAACAACTCATGTAACATCAACAATAGTTGCAATACCCCCAACATACAATGATCCAAATACATCAGTCAATCGAGTTGGTACTTTCCAAATGCACACAATGTGGCCGAGCTAGAACTTCTGAATTTGGAAGCCATGAATTGTAAAACATTCGTAAAAACTGGGAGTGAAAGATCTTGTTTGCTAAGGATTATTTGCAGATTATTTACTTTGTCTTCGAATAGTGAAGTTAAATGTTTTTTTCGCACTCTCCATAATTTCAAATGACTGGACAATTGCCATGAAAACAAGCTGAAATTTACTTGGCTAATCCTATCTACTGACATTTTCCATGGATTCAAATTTTTAAAAAAAATGCTTTTAGATAATATTAATTACTATTTGTGGTAGCCATAATTTCCAAAATTTTGGCCCCTTGACATGGTAGATAGGGTGGATACGGGTTATTTTAACCTGTGGCCCTAATCCTCACTAGCACAAAATCAAATTAGGCATTCACTAAAACCCAACCAAATTTCTGCGTAAGAACAACTTCAATGCCTGACCCATCTATCATGTTTAACCCAATTACTTGGCTAAGCACTTTAAGAACACGATGTCTTCTGGGTGGGAAATCATAATTCAAATAAATGATTTGAAGGAAAATATGGGGGAAAAACACTTGAATTAACACATTGATACATTTATCTGAATAAAAATAGAAGTCATGAATTCCACAATTCTTACCTGAACATTGGACACGCAATTGTGAACAAAAATGTTTGTATGGAGGCTTTAGGTGCAACATGTTTAAGTGGATTGAATGCCCATTTTCTCATTATCGGATCTTGCAGGTCACTAATTTTGTCTTCCATGGTGCGGTCATCTTCTTCAAGCTTTTTTTTATTCTATCATCATAATGGATTATTGTTTCTCTTGCCTTCTCTTTTTAAATAAGACTCCATATTCTCCTTGTTAAATATCACATTATAAATAACTTCTCCCTTCTGAGCCCAAAAATAATAAAAGATAGCTAAAGCTACTGAGAGACACATAAAGCTTTGGCCAACCACTAGTAAGTAGGCCTGAGTTTGCAAGGCGACTAGACATAAAAGATACATAAACAATGGCATAACACCGCCATTTCTCATTAGCCTAAACTCATTGAACTGTGCCATGGCGCCCCGCAACATGAAATAAAGTACAACAAAGATAAGATAGTAGAGAATTAGCAATGAATACATGGCAATTGACCAATATGTATGAGTAAAACTACAATTTCCTTCGTATTGGGTGGTGGTAAAGCCATTTTGGGGAGCTGATGGTGCTTGTGTTGGCTTAAACCTGATAGCCCCATCCTTGCATTAACTACAGTCCTTTGTTGTTATTGTCCATGGGAAGATCAAGTACGAGCCTTTCATCTTGATATAATAAGCTTGATATATCCCTCTCATCTACCACTTCCTAACTTAGGTCCCCCCATCTTTTGAATCTAGAGGGGTCTGCTTTGAAGGTTTGAGCTGATGTGTCAATTGGTTGGGCTTTCCCATGAGATCAAGGAGATTGAGGTTACTCTCCTATTACAAAGGAACTATTTTTCATTTTGTAATCCCCACACCCATTATCTTGGATAATGACTTTGATATCAAAGATGTCTGGAATGGAGGGTGTCTTTGTCTTAGAAGTGGAGGCCAGGGTAGATGGGTCTATATATGAAGATGTGGGTCCCTCATCATTTTTTGGGACTTGAGGGATCTTGTAGTACTTGGCTTCCAGATTCTTGCAATAATAAAATGGTTCAAGATCTCCATGGACTGTGACCTCTTGATTTTGATAAGGAAACTTGACACATTGATGGAAGGTGGATGCGACAACTTGCATCCCATGGATCCATGGGCACCCCAGGAGGATATTATAAGGTAGTTCAAGATCAAGGACCTGGCATGTGGTTTCCATGATCACTGGTCCTACTTGAATAGGGAGTTGAATGGTGCCTTGAGACACTCATTCCTTATCATCATATGACTTGATAGTAATACGCTTGCCTTTTTCAATGAAATCTTCAGAGAATCCCAGATTATTTATTAGCTTGAGAGTACAAATATTTAACCTTGCACCTCCATCCACCAAGACTCTTTTGACTTTATTCTTATGGACTAGGACTTCAAGATGGAGTGCGAGGTTATGAGATAGTTGTGTTGGGAAAACCTGATCAGAAAGTGTTAGGAGATGTGGGGTAGTGATATTTCTGACCATAGCTTGGAATTGATCTGTGTCAAGATCTGTGGGGACAGTGGATGAAGCCAATGCCTTTTCTAGGATTTCCCTATGTGTTGGTGAGATTTTCAATAACTCCATGATGGAGATCTGGGTAGGGGTCTTTTTCAATGGATCTAGGATATTATAACCACTAGGTATTGACTTTGGATTGGTGGTGGATGCCTTTGGTGGTTGGGACTTTCCTGCAATGGTGATTTTGACACCACATGTGGTGACTCCACAGTCGACTTTAGATCCTTTGACATTAACAATGGTGACCCACTCATCTAAGGATGCAACAACATGGTTCACATTATTATACTTTGCCTTACCATTGTTGTTTCCCTTATTGTGATCTGGCATCAGATTCGTGTATATTTTGAGATCTTGATTTCCTACGGGTTGTTCAATGGTTATGGTTTTGTCATCGATGAGGTCCTAAATCAAAATTTGAAGTCACATGCAATTGGATGTTGTGTCTCCCTTAATTTTGTGAAAATCACAGAGATGTTTCTCATTATACCATGGTGGTTTAACATGAGGCTCTTAATAATTGTCATAAATAGGGATCTTGATGAGTTCTTCTTGTACCAACTGTTGCAAGATAGACTCAATCAGTTCCCTAAGTGGTGTGTATTTCCATTTAAGGGGATACCTGTTCCTTGGAGGGGGTCCCCCTTGATTATTCAGCTTATTGAACACTTGATTGTTGGGTTGTTGTGATGATGTGTTAGCTTGTGTGTTGTTTTAGTTGTTGACTTGCGGTTGTTGGTATAATTGTGTGTTTTGCCTTGGGGAATTGATAATAACTTTAGAATCAACAACACCGTAGTTAGTAGCATTCTTGTTCTTTTCCCATGTGCAAGGTTTTTTGTTGTAAATGGTTGATGGACGGTTCTTGATAAGTAGGTGTCCCCCCTTGTATGATAAGGGATCTTTCGATGTTGAATGCCTTGGGGATCAACTAGTCATATGTGGTGATGCATTGCATTTTTAGATGGAAGGACAAGGTTCCTTTGAGATTGGCAATGATAGTACAATTTTTTTGTTCTTCTAGCATAGTCCACTTACTCTTGTTGGCCTTGGATCACCATTGTTGTAAGAAAGATGCAAATGTTTCCCCCTTGGCTTATTTTAGAGTGAATAGTTCTTGTAGAATCACATCCATGCCTATGTTGAATGAATAGTTATGTATGAATAAATCCACAATCTCTTAGAAATTTTTTTATTTTGAGAGGAAGGCGAGAGAACCATTCCATTGCTAGACTATCCAAACTTTGAGGGAATAATTGTATTAGATATGAGTCTGTTGAAAATTGAGGTGTTTCCTTAGCTTAATACTTTGTAAAACTTTAAGATTGCTGATCTAAATATGATTTTCCTTTGTTATAGATTCTTTGTAGGTGATTATCTAATTAATTCATTTTATCATTTGTAGAATGAAGACAAAAGTTGTAGAAGAATTAGATAGGATATTAGAAAGATTACACAAGCATATACCATGGAGAAACCCTTTCAGGAAAAAACTCCACAAAGAATCAATGTATTATTTAATATCTAAAGTAGATTAGAATAACTCCAATTCTTGCTTGAGAATGCTTCTTTTTCCTTCACCAAATCTTCTTCACAACCTTCAACAAAACTGATATAAACTCTCTTCAACTTGCTTGAGATATATAGGCAATAGTCAACCTTGTAAACTCCACAAGAGTTACAATTACAAAAATCAATCCATATCTCATAGAAGGTATTCCTATCTCTTGCAAGTAGAGTTCTACCATGAAGAACAATGCCAAAACATGTGCTTCATCCATTTGGGCATCCCAAACTGAAGTGCTAACTCAACCTTGATTCCAGAGATATCTTCAAGGCTTATCCTCAAAGTAGGCACCCAAGAGTGGTCCCACTTAACTCAACCTTCTAAAATATCTTAACATGAAAACAAGTTAATTCCAAGAAGCCAACTTGGGCACCCAAAGTGGCTCCAAGTCATTTTCTGTTAACTGAAACATCTCTCTCCACCATTCATGCAAGAATGGTCATCCCCTGTTAACTGAAGGAAGTCACCTGTTATCTATCATGCAACTCAAGTCATTAGTCATGCATTCCAAGTTAACTGCAGTCAACTAGCATTCGACTAAAACTAACTAAAGATAACTAAACCATAACTGAATTGAACTAAATTGAACTAAGCTGATTTTGAATTGAATTGAACTAATTGAACTAAACTGAACTGAACTTCATGCATGTAAACATCAAATCCTAACTCCTAGGATCTTTACATGCATTCAGTAGTGTTATCTCTTACTCCAAATAGTTAGATGAACTCAAGGTGGGTTCCACCTTCCATGTGGGTGCCCCATGTTTAGGAACACATCTTGGACCCCCTCACATGCTCCTATCATTTAGAATTAATTAAAAATTTCAATTAACATGATTATTTCATCCTAAATTAATCTCTCTCTAGTCCTAGTGTTTAAGAACACTTTCCAAGGACTTAGGAGACATGTGAAATAAATAATGTTTAGGATTGAAATTAAATGGCATCCTATTCCAATAGAGCCGTCATAGGTAACTTCCATACATTACACATGGAATTCCCCGATGTGATCTTCAAGATTTCCAGTTTTGTGGTATTTGTCAAACTTAGGTATCTTGAACCGTTGTGGGAATGGAACCATCACATTGCTTTTGTTGAATGGATAAGGGCACAAATTCCCTTGTGTTTTTGTTGTTTTTCCCAATTGTAGGTCTAGCACTTGTGAGAGAAATTTGATTTGTGCAAACACATCATTTTGCAAATCGGGTGGTGGGATGAATGTGTTTTTGGGTGGTTTGATTGTTTGAGTGATGGGTGGGTTGTTTTGTGTGTTTGTGGGAGGCTTCTACAAGTTTTTTTGTGCCACCAATGCTTGTTGGTAAGCCTGCAATTGTTGTTGTGCCACCAATGCTTGTTGGTAAGCCTACAATTGTTGTTGTGCCAACAATGCTTTTTGTTGGTCTTGTTGCTATTGTGCCAACAATGCTTTTTGTTGAGCTTGTAATTGAGCTACTTTTTGTTGTGCTTGGTATTGTTCTAAAGCTTGTTGATAAGCTTGTCACTGTAACAAATCTTGCGCTTAAGCTTGTTGTGCTTAATATTGAGCTTGTGCCTGAGCTTGAGCTTGTTAGGCAGCTTGTGTAGCTTGGGAGGCTTGTTGTTGTTGCAATAAAGCTTGAGCTTGTACTTGGGAAACGTGTTATTCTTGTTGTGTGGCTTGTTGTGCCTGTGCTTATTGAACATCTTGTTTCATAGCTTGTGTGGCTTGTTGAGCTTGAAATTGTTTGAATACTTTTTGATAGGATTGTTGAGCGGCTTGTAGTGTGATGTATTGATTTTCCAAGTTTGGATTTGGTGGTGGAGGATTTGGAATGATGTGAGATGGTGTGATGAGATATTGTTGAGGTGGTTGTTAAGGTTTCATTTGAGTGATGATAAGGGGTTGTGTGGTGGATGGTGCGATTGATATGCTAGGTCCTTGGGAGACCACATTTTGAGGTGTTATAGATGGTGTAGTGATTGATTGTGTCATTTGGATTAGTGCCACCTGGTGTTGCAATATCGGTGGCATGCTTGGAGGATTTGGTATGTTGATTTGATTCCTGATTGGAGGATTGTTTTGATTTGGTTGATTGATAATGGGTAAAGGGGGTTACCCTAAACCAAATATTGGTGTGGATGTTAATAGTAGAGGGGGAAATGGTGGGAATATTGGTGGTGTTTTTCCTTGAGAAAGTGATGATGAGGGGTCAAAGATTCCCCCTTGCCCAAATAGATCAACTTGTCCTTGTGAAGTCACGGGGAGAGACACTTGCATATCAAGAGAATATGTCAGTGATGCAACGAAGGTAGAAGTATTTTTGGTGTCATGAAAGATGAGTGGGACATATGAATGCTTTGGATCTTGAGGAACGGTTTTTGGTAGACCCAAGATGGTGTTTGCATCCAAGTCTTGGTTTTTCACAAGGGGATGTGTTTGAAGAGCGTGAAGCAATGAACTTCCCTTGGTAACCATGGGTTAACTTGAAGCATGAGATGATGTTGGTTGTGGGATGGATTGAATGATGTTTTGGAAGGAAGGTGTGAATGAAACTAGTGGTATAATCCCAAGAGGTTTTTCCATAATAGTGCTTACATCAAAATAAAAAAGGGATTTTAGCTCCTTCCTTTGCTAATGCTAACATATATTGTGAAGGATTAAGTCTCATCATTGTATTGACAATCTTGTGGTTATCAAGATTTTGGACTATTTCCATGATTTCATCTTGAGTCATTCCTAGGACATTGCTGGTGATATCCTCCACTTGGCAACCTCTCTCTTGAATATCTTGTAGTAGTAGAGGAAGGTTGAGTGGGGGATTGTTAGACCCAATGGGATTGATTTCAGGTGCAGTTTGACTCAAGTCACTTGAAGGATGTTTCTTTATTTGCTTCCATGTTTTTCTTGTGTTGAGATCTAATTTGGACCATAAAATAAGGATCAACTTTCAGGAATATGGGAGGTAAACCTCTAACTCCTTAGGTTGGTCTAAAGAAAATATAAGATGCTTTAAGAATCAAATGGTGGTGATGAGATAAATGAAATATGGATGATATGAATGATTGAACTCTTAAGAACCTTGGAGAGATACTAGACTTTAGGACTTTTGGATTTGTTGACTTTGGATTTGATTTGGATTTAGTTTTGGACTCTGATTTGGATTTTGGATAATGAACTCATAAACCCCAAGATGTTGGATGTTATCTAGGGATAAACTTGTCCACAAGGATGATAATTTAGCTAAGTGCATGAAGAAGGATTCATCCACACAAACTTAGTCAAACAAGATGATTTTTTATTTTGATTTGAAGGATTTTCCAAAAGTCTAGCATGAAGGATTTTTTTCCAAGATTCTAAGAGTTGTTTGTGAGATGGGATTTGATTGATGTTTTGGGATGGATGAAAGTGTTGATTTTGATCCTAGGTGAACCTAGAGAGAATTTTGCTTACAAGACCTTGGTATTGAAGAACATGCTATACTTCTAAGAACTTTTTCAACCCTAAGTGAGATACTCAAAATGTTGGAAGAGAGCTAGATTTTGATAATAATAAAATGAGTACAAGTTTGGGTTGTCCTTTGATGCATGTTTGTAAAAGTTATAGACCAACCTTTCTCTAACTTGATAAAGCATATACTAACGTTTCTTGAGATTTCTTGGACTAAGATGTTTGTGACAATTGATGGAATTTGGTTTTGGGACTTTGATCTTGCAGGAAATCATTTGAAAAAACAAATGTGTGGGGTTCAATTTGTCTTTTATCTTTGCTTAATGGATTATGTTTACCTTAAACACTTTCTTGCTTAGCTTTTCAAACTATGTGTCTATGTCTCAATTTCTTTTCATCCCACAAGGTCCATTATGTGGAAATCAAGGAAAGAAAGACAATAGTTTCCTAATGCTGACTTTAGAGAGAGCAAATTGAGATATAGGTCCAAATATTTAGAAGCCTCAAAGGATAAATCCCTAGGGATAAGTAGCAATACTTGGACTTTTCAAAGGTATTTGCTCCTTCTAAAGGGTTTGAAATTTGATGACCTTGTTGAATGTTTTTTTTGAAGATTTTAGATCCAAGAAATGTGTTTAACTGAATCAAAGATTGCACAACCCTAGGATGGAAAATAAAATATTTTTTGAATTCCCACTTGGATTTCTCTAGTTGTGCTTATTCAGAGTGGATGATTAGAAGCTTGACCACACTAGCTCCCCTCCATGACACTCACTTCTATGGGTTATCCAAGCTTCAAGTTCTCATGAATCTCCCATGAAAAACTCTTCATCTCTACAAAGAACCACAAATATGTGGGACAGCTCTAGGGGTCCGACCTCCGGGCATGAACAAATATTAGGGATTTTGGTTGCTAAACAAAGGTTTGTAATAAGGGCATCTAGTTTAGGAGGTGCAATGATAAAATACTTGTGAGAGATCTCCTAACCCTTAGAAAAAGGGCTTTACACATCATATAGACACTGGGGGAGAGTTATCATGCACCACTTCCCATTGTTTACGATTTTCATCGTAACCACAAATTTATATAGTGGTTTGGAAGAGTTTGGCTTATGCTCATTACTGATTGGGTCATTCCCTTGGGGTGAGTACATTTTCCCACCAAGGAAGGCCCTCTAAAGGTGAACAATAGCAAGTAAGTACATCTGTAGTTTGATCAATCTTTGTTTGCATGAACAAATAGAGAACACACACTATGCCTTTTCCCACACTAGCAAGATTTTTTCAATTTTAAAAACCCAAATTTAAAATGTGGAGGAAATATTTTAGACAACCTAATGCCACTAAAATGCTTTTGATTCTCAAGATCATCGTGAAGCATGAGAGAAGTGCATATGCATTCAAATAACACAAGTTTGTAGAAAAGATTACAAAATAGAACAAACATGAATTCTTTTTAATCCTCAAAGGCAATAAATGAGTTATTTTTATAGCACCAAATTTGAGTGTGAAAGTTGATTGTTCAATTTTAGACCAAATCAAAATTCGAGTAAGTGTCTAAGGTTCAATTTTAATCAACTTGACAAAGTTTGAGTTGTAGGTTAATTTTAAGCCCAAAATTGAATCTAGTTGGTCCTAGAAATTGAATTACAAAAATTAAATCCCCAGATTATCACAAAGAGCATTAAAAAAAGATTTTAAGATTTCAAATTTTGGTCCTCCCTTGTTTCTGGAAAATGTGATGTTGGACTACAAATATGGCACTCTACAAATATCAAATGTGGCATTGAAAAATAGATGCGGTGCTCTACAGAAACAAGGAGCACGAATGGGGTGCTACTACAAATGCAATGTTTTGTGGTGAGAATGTTAGACAAAAGACAGAGGGTGCATATGCGGCATTGAATCAAAGGCAGCACGACAAAGGCATGCATATGTGGCGTGATGTGGCGAATGCGGTGTTGTATGACAAAAGTGGTGCTCTGCAGCGTCGCATTTGTAGAAAGGAAACACCGTGTTCCTATGTCTACAAAAAATGGAGAAATTAGGTGAAATTACACATGTTAGATTGCTTGGATCTCCTTCGAGCGCCAAAATGTGAGCACAAAACTTGCACAAACTAACAAGAGATCATCAAACAAGAGTCAAACATGTTAGAAAAGAAAATATAATGCTCCCTATGAAATTCTTGGAGAAACAAAGCTGAAAACATGAAATAAAGCAAGAACACAATATGAAATCAACTAAGCTAACCAAACCTCAATCCCATAGGGGGAGTGGTGCTCCTTTGATGTGGAAAGAATCCCTTTCTCAATCCCTTTGATAAGCTTTGATGTTGAATGTGATTCCAAGAATGAAAAATGGCTATAATCTAGCTAAAATGGATGAAAATGATGAAAATCTATGAACTCAAATGGCTATAGTGATAATGCATGAAGTTATGGATCCATATTATGAAAAGGATGCCTCTATTTATAGAAGCCAAGGGTTGAAGAATGGGAGGATTTGATGAATGTGGGATAAATTGAGAGCCAATGAAAATGTGTCAAGTGTCACAATTCTATTGGAGGAAGTTGGAGCACAATTTGGGAAATGTGTGAGTGGAGGAGGATGGAAGAGAAGTAAATGTTGTTGGTTGAGAATTTGAAATTGGTGTAAGAGGAATTGAATGAGATTTGAGAGGATGTAAGAGGATTTGAAAGGTTGTAAGAGAATCTATTGCAAATTTAAGAGGATGTGATAGGTTTTTGAAAACCTTTGGAGGGAAATTGAATGAGAGGTGGTTGAGAGGAATATTCCTCAGAATACGCCTTGGTGAGGGAAAATAGATGAATTAAATAATTAATTAAAATTATTTTAATGTGCAACCTGGTTAGTTGACCATGAGTTGATTTAACTCTTGAGAAGTTAAAAGCTGAGGAATTGACAATAAAGATTAAAAAGCTGATTTAGGATTAATTAATTTAGAATTAAATAATTGGAGAGGATTAGGAGATGTGACATTTGATTTGATTGATTTTAATCAAATAAGAAGACTTAGGGGGATTAAATGATTTGATTTAATTAAATAAGATGAATAATTAGTTAGAAGAAGGATGAATTAATTAATAAATTTAATTATTTGATTAATAGTTGAATTTGTTGATTTTAATTAAATAATGTTGATTATTCAATTAATTGATCAATTTGAAGTGATTTTAGAAGAAACAGTGTTAGTTGATCAAAATCAGATGCATAGTATCAATCAAGACATTTTACATGTCTACAATGTATTAACAACATAGTAGAGTATGAGGCCTTATTGGTAGGTTTAAAATTGTTTATTTAAATTAACATTTGATACCTTTCAATCTTGAGGATTCATAATCAATCCTTAAGCAAGTCATAAATGAATATCTTACCAAGGATAAGAAGTTTCCCCTCTTTAAGCATGTGGTGGATATAATTAAGTAATATTTTACCCAAATAAATTAACCATATTCCCCACATTCCAACAATGTCATGACTACTAATGAGCCTAAAATATGTCCTAACTTTCTTGTTTAAGTTTGATATTTCTTAGGGTTGGGGCCCTAGCTCGGTTGGCTAAATCTTTCCTATTGTGGGAGGTTGGTCACGAGGTCTAGTCTCCCCCACCCTCATGGTATCAGAGGGTGTGTCACGCCAGCACCACCGGTCAAGTTAAAAAGTTTACCAGGCGCATTGCAGTTTATAAGGGGTCGTGCTACCCGATTCCTGCAGTCTAAGGAAAAAAAAGTTTGATATTTCCCAGAGACATTTCTAAGACATTATCCATGCTTTGTGGTTATCTTAAGAATTAAAGCAATAAGAATGGTATATGGTATATTGATGAATGATTGTGTGTATTAATGATTATTTATAGAATATGATATTACTTTATGTTAGTTGTGGTAGTTTATGATGTGGAAATACTGTAGGGAGAAACTAACCTCTATGCAACAAAAGATCAATCACCCATATCAAAATTTGCATGCTATCCAGTAGCCATGGGAGTGTTCATCTACAATTAAGGATGCAACAACCTGTAGCTGAAGGAAGAAGCACTTGAATAAAGTGGGATTAGTTTAGTCATAGATCATTCTATTCATCAATGATTCCATCATCAATAATAAAGACATCTATGAAGAATAAGAGAGAATTTATGGCATTAATTAATCATGGTTCATAATTATATGATCATGCTCTATTCTATATGATCTTATTTACTTCTACCTTCTTTTTGATGAGCATAAAGAGTCATAATAGGATTGTGATATTCATACCACCTTTGTATAATCTGTTTCCTATTTTTGTTTTAATTAGGATAGGAATAAGCCCTCTTCCTATGTTTATGGAAGAGTTTACATATGTTGTTAGAAGTTTTTTAGAGTCCAAACTAATTAGAATATCTAGATCATGTTTATATATGGTAGATCCTTTATAAAATAGGGATCTAAAAGAACTTTTACTATCAATACTTTTTGTTATTACCATTGTATTACATTTATAGAGTTCAATAAAGGATATAGATTCAAGCAATGTGTGGATTCTTGAGTTAATATTTGATTAGATTCTACGAGATTATAGTCACCCAAGAAAGGGACACTTGAGGTTGTCGTAGGGGAATAATAGGAAATCAATTATAAAGCCAATCAACACAATTAGGGTTAGAAATATCCAATACCCACAAAATAAAGATCAATTAAACTCATACTCAATGAAATAAAATGCAATTGAATCAATGAATTAACCCAAAATCAAGAAATCAATTCAAATTAAGATCAATTAACTCAAAAAAAAGCAAACTTATTATTCCATTGTGTGGAATTATTCTAATTTAGGATGTGGATTTCTCATGTTTTGCATAACCCATGTTGCAAAAGCTTTGATGATGTTCTTGACTCACAATTATGATAGTCAAATGCTCAAAAGTGCTCTAAAGAAGAATATCAAATTCTCATGAGAATTGTGAATAATTGTGAATGATGTCGATGAAGGTGAAGGCTTCTTTTATAGAAATAAAAATATTTGATCAATGGTGGAGATTGAAGATGAATATCAACATTTTAGATTAGATCAAGGAAATCAAGGGTAGATAATTAATGAGAACTTTAGTTGACTAAAAACATCCCATTATTTTAAGGAAATTAGTTTGAGATTGTTATCACCTGAAGTCGCACCCTTGTTGAACCTGATTTTCAACGCCTCAGTGTAACATGGGAAGATCTCTAAAGATGTGGGTTTCTTTATAGGTAGAGGTCAACCTCCGAAGAAGGTCGACTTCCTTTGGGTATCACCTAAAACTACTGACTTTTTGAAGGAAAGGGGAGAGAGATAATGCATAAAAATGAAAATTATGCTCTAAGGTGATGCACCGAAATGACAGGAACAATGATATACTCGAGCTACACTTGAATATTGGTGACAACCATGAGACTGCACAACAAGATCCTATAGATCACACATTCAAACAGGTTTGACATGCACATGGCTTCAAGAAGGAAAGGCAGATCTTCACAAGCTAGAAGCTCATGTGGTGGATTAAGTAAACACAGTTTGTAACCTACATGATACTACTTCTGCAAAGAAAGGCACGACATGAAACAAAAGCTATAAGGAAAGAGAATATTTCACTAAGTAGCTTAATGAAACAAAAAAAGAATGCACAATACTTCACAAGAATCAGAAGGCAAAAAATGGTGGGCCATCAATGGTAATCAAGGTAGCTTTTGTATATTATGTTCCAAATTGAGTTACAAAAATGTGCTATTCTGAGAGAGGACTGCAAAAGGGGTCATAAACTTCAGAAGAGCATACCTCAGAACTCCTTTACAAGAAGGCAAAAATTCCCTGTATACCAAAGTGATGTCTATCCTTAGATCTTTTGATGTAGTTAATGTTGCACCCTGCGTGTCCTGTTGTTCATGTTGATGTGAAAGATCACCTTTGGAGAACCCCTTAGATTTTTAGTAGCAACCACCGCATTCATTTTTAATCCTCGTGTCCACCTTTGAACCTCCCTGCCGAGTGCTTTGAATGCTCTTGAGCTCAGAATAGATACGCGTCAATTCACATTCTGCTGATTCTCTTGGCACTAGTTAAGCTGCCAACGATTCACCCGTAGTTCTCCTTGGTTGGTTGGGCATATTACACGCAGACTCCCCCATGGTCAAAACTCATCCGGTCAGAATCGCATCTTGGCGAGACACTTGAGGTGTCTCGCCGATGCGATTATGGCCCTCTGAAGCTATTGACATAGCACACGACAGTTGGTGAGACATCACGCGGGCTTTAGAATTCATATCAATTATCACCGAGGCCATCGACAAGACATAATTCTATCGCCAAAACATCATGTAAAAAAACCCCACCCTTTAGTGAAGGCACCTTGTTTTAGCGGGACATCACTGCATTTAGCAAGACTTCTGGCAACGTTGGATCCCTCTCTCTGAGCTCCCTTTTGTTTCCCTGAGACTTTGGCCTATCGGACAGACTTCATATTGAGCGTCGAGCGCTATATCGGTGTCAAATGTCGAGGAGACCTCCTGCGTTCAACGAGACCTCCCACTGAGCTCTCTTTTCCTTAGCGACACTACTTTCCTTTGGTGAGACATTCTAAATTCACCCAGACCTCACACCAAGGTCATTTCATTCCACTGAGTTGCTATCTTGTCAGCAAGACTCCCGCCGAGTTAGGGAAACCTTCCCCTAACTTGGAACATTATACCGAGGCTCCCTTTATTGGTGAGACCCTACTGGGTCGCTGAGACCTCTGGCGAAACCATCGCTTTGTCTCAGACTCCAAGATTGCATTCAAAAAGACATTATTGATGTCACCCCAAGAAATTTCATTCTACTGAGCTCTAGATCTCCTTCGCTGTGACTCCCATCAGTCGGGAAGACATCATGGTGAAGTCCACTAGTCATACCGATTCTTGTTTCTATCACTGAGACCACCTTTGTTTGTCGAGACATCTTGTATACTTCCCTTTGCCTCTCGTGTTACATCGAAGATCTCTCCCCGTTCATAGAGACATGCTCCTGTCGGCCAGACCTCCTGGTGAACTCTTTCATTTTGGGAAGACTTCTTCATATCGGCAAGACCTTATGCCGATGTCGACCTCTCTCGGCGAGGTCTTTCTATTGTCGATGAGAATCTCATCGAAGGCAAACATATCGAGGCCCCCCACTCAGTCGGCGAGACTAAATGTCTTCGCCGAGACATCACGGAGAAGGCACCAACCTTGGCTGAGACCACGAGCAAGTTGGGGAGACCTACGATGATACCTCTCATACCTCTTTGCCGAGACTTTGGCTAGTTGCCAAGACATCTTGGTGACTTTATTCCTTTTAGCTAATTGCTTCCCATCAGGGTGACACTCTGCTTTCGGCAAGACTTCTTGTCGAACTCCTCATTTTTCCTGAGTTCCCTTTTGAATGGCTTATCAGCTAGAAAAATCCATGTGATAAGAGGTCATACTGAACCCTCAATGTTATAGCGATAGGCTCTGCAGCTTCGTTCGATAGGATAGAAACTAGGTCACATCGACCTATTCAAAACAAAATGTATCAAGCAGCCAGTCGGCCAGACAGTGAAGATGACATGCCGACCTGGCTCTAATGGAGGCTGAGCGTAGAATATTGAGGCATGCTTCCAACAGAGCAAGCCTCCCAACTAAATTCCCTGTGGAATGTCATCAAATGCATGAAGTAACCCTCAATGGAGATATCGAATCTGGCCCTTATGAACATCTGCAACATAGATGCCTTGCCTGATTGAGCCTGAGGGTGAAAATTAGGTAACATTTTTGGCAACCTTTGCTGGATGCTTGCCTGCTAAACATAAAGACCAGTAGTCTAGGCTTATCCATTGGGCATGGAGTCATTGGGACAACTCAGAAAAGATCGAGAACAGCTTTGTACATGGCCAAAACATATGGTAACTTGAGAAACATATCACTTGGAAACTTATTGAAAACAAGAAAAATTGAAATAATCTATTTACATGTGTTGGAACAACACTTAGGGAAAGAAATAGCAACTAAACCTACCCTATTCTAACCAATAAGAAATTGGTCAAACAAACCCATTAACAGGTTGGGTGAAATAACTACCCTTTCTAAAAAATTTACAATGTTTGGTACGCTGGAGAACAACTAAAGAGAAATGAAGCAGGCATTACAATTCAACCGATGGCTGCAAGACCTCTTGTCGAACATATTTAGGCTTACTAACCTTTTCATATGGAATGTAAACATTCTCATTTTAAGGTGGAAAGGTAACTTGAGTGCGCTCCTCCTGAGCAGTACCCTCATGCTTGGGTGTAAGATTCATTCTTGGTGTAGTATTGGGCTCCATTTGAGCTAGGTACTTGAATGGACAGCCCCTGGTAAGGGTAAAACTTGAACTCTCCTTTTGTTTGATCCATTTATCTTCTCTAAAGACTTCATATTTTCCTTGAAAAGATGCTGATTGGAGGTAATATGCAGGTTGTTCATTGGCTGCTACAATCTAATCTTCTTGACTAAGGAGTTGATATTCCTGTTGGATAACTGAAAAAAAAAATTTAGACTGTGGCTCCTTATCCTCTTTGTCCATGACAGAATATACCTCCTCTTCAACAAAGTGGGGAAACTCATTTAATAAGTTCACAAGCTGCAAGGCATTATCTTCAACAACTTCTTCAATAGTCTTGCCAACTTGAATGGGCTGATCACATGCTTCCTTTTCATATGATACTAGTTCATCATCAGGCATAGATGCTATCATGCATGTGAGATCTCCACCTTCATCGAAAAATTGAGGAAGTTCATCGAACAAGTCAGCAATATTCTCTGGTTGTTCCAAATTGACTAGTAAATTAGGAACCTACATGCTCTCTTCAGCTTGCTTAACATAACCAAGCAGTTGATCAAATAAAGAAGTGAATTGTTCCTCTTCATGCGGCTCCTTTTGCAGTGAAACTTGGGTATCTTCTACCTAACCTTCAACTATCAGTTGTCCTACTTCTTGTCTCTCCTCCTGTTTGAGCTTTTCTTGTTGTAGTTGATAACATGCTACAGCTAAATGCATTGGGTTTACTTTGCTAATTCTCTCCTTGAGGAATAAGCCATCTGGATCAATGGGCTGCTCTTGAGGGATGATGGAATGATCTTGTTCAGGTACTACATTCTCTTCCATCAAATTGAATCCCTTAAAGCTTGGAATCTCAAGCTGAGAAGACTTACTAGGGGAGTCAAGAGGCCGACTTTGCCTACAACTGGCAAACTTGTACTTGGGAACCTCCTGTTCAAAAAATTTTAGCCTCCTTTCAGCCTCATTTATAGCTAGCTATTGGGAAAGGTTCTCTTTAAATTGCTTCTTTTGCAGCTCCCCCATTAGTTGGTACTGATAATCTGAATAAGCTCGAGTGTTCTGCACCTTAGTAGAGAGTAGCTTCATTTGTTCTTCCTTAACAGCTATTTCCTGTTCAAGGCCTTCCTCGAACCAGATTCTTTTTGCCACTCTTTCTTGATCATAAAAGTTGACTTGCTCAGCCACTTCTTGTTGTTGCATAATGGTACCCTGCTGCATCTTGATATCAACCAACATCTTAGATAGGCACACAAGCACCTTACTAATATCATTAATCTTCATATTGTGAAGACCTTGATTGAGATCCCACAACGTATGGTTAATTTGTTGGAGCAGGTCCAATACACTTTGATATGGATGTGCAGGAGCAACATACTCATGATATGGAGTGTAATAGCAAGCATCTTTATAATTATTTGACATCTTTTCAGTTAAAGAGCTGGAAACTCAGAGTTAACAGATTATTTTGAGACATACCAAGACTTGTGCCTGTGAAACCAGAATATTTGAGCTCAGAGTCGCCGGGTATGTAAAGAAAATGCCTCCAAAAGGCTGAAACTAATGCTGCACACACCAAATAGCAGCAATAAAATGCATAAACATGAACTGAGAAGTAGTTCATTGTCCCACCGGGCGTGCCAAAAGCTGTTATCACCTGAAGTTGCACCCTTGTTGAACCTGATGTTCAACGCCTTAGTGTAACATGGGAAGACCTCTAAAGATGTGGGTTTCTGTATAGGCAGAGGTCAACCTCCGAAGAAGTTCTACTTCCTTTGGGTATCACCTAAAACTACTAACTTTTTGAAGGAAAAGGGAGAGATAATGCATAAAAATGAAAATTAAACTCTAAGGTGATGCACCGAAATGATAGGAACAATGAGATACTCGAGCTACACTTGAATACTGGTGGCAGCCATGAGATTGCACAACAAGATCTTGTAGATCACACATTCAAATAGGTTTGACATGCACATGGCTTCAAGAAGGAAAGGCAAATCTTCACAAGCTAGAAGCTCATGTGCTGGATTAAGTAAACACAGTTTGTAACCTACATGATACTACTTCTGCAAAGAAAGGCACGACATGAAACAAAAGTTATAAGGAAAGAGAATATTTCACTAAGTAGCTTAATGAATCAAAAAAAGAATGCACAATACTTCACAAGAATCAGAAGGCAAAAAATGGTGGGCCATCAATGGTAATCAAGGTAGCTTTTGTATATTATGTTCCAAATTGAGTTATAGAAATGTGCTAGTCTGAGAGAGGATTGCAAAAGGGGTCACATACTTCAGAAGAGCATACCTCGAAACTCCTTTACAAGAAGGAAAAAATGCCCTATATACCAAAGTGATGTCAGCCCCTAGGGCTTACAAAAATATTGAGCTCAGAAAGATCTATCCTTAGATCTTTTGATGTAGTTAATGCTGCACCTCGAGTATCTCATTGTTCCTGTCATTTCGGTGCATCACCTTAGAGTTTAATTTTCATTTTTATGCATTATCTCTCTCCCTTTTCCTTCAAAAAGTCAGTAGTTTTAGGTGATACCCAAAGGAAGCCGACCTTCTTCTGAGGTTGACCTCTGCCTATAAAGAAACTAGCATCTTTAGAGGTCTTCCCATGTTACACTGAGGCGTTGAACATCAGGTTCAACAAAGATGCGACTTCAGGTGATAACAGAGATATTTTGGAGGGAAGATATTTTGAAAAAAGGAATATTCCCTTTTTGAAAATAGAATATTCTTTGTGCAAGTTGGAGGAAAATTAGTAATTAAATAATTAAAAAACTATTTAATTATGAGGTGAGAGGAAAATTAGTATTTAATTAAATAATTCAAAATTATTTAATTAATTTGGGAAGATAGGAATTGTATTTAATTAAATAATTAAAAATTATTTAATTAGTGTGAAAAGAGATAAATTTGATAAATTTTGATGAATTAATCAAAATAATATAAATTATTCAATTAATAAAGGAAAATGACGAATTTAATCAAATAATTGGAAATTACTTAATTAAAGTTGAGGAATTAGGAGATAATAAGGAAAATGATGGAAATTGGTGAATTACATTTGTGTGACATATTTAGGCAATTTTAGGTGTCTACATTTTTCCCCTCTTTGAGACAATGTACCTATTACATTATTTCAAAGACATATAGTTGATTGGAAGAATTAAAAAAAAAATAATGCCCCACTGTGTCTGTGCCTCAATGGATAAAGGATGGATGATAGGCTACCCCCTCAAGAGGTTAGTCAAAAAAAAAAAATGTTGGGCTTGCGAGAGGATAGGTTCAATGAAGAAGAGGAGGAAAAATCAGGTCCTAGGAGGCCAAGAAACTGATCAGGAAAGATGGGGAAGGGGAGAAATAGGTTGAAGGGGGTAAGGCCCATATATAGGCATTTGAATTCATTTTCAATTCATTTTCACATTGATAGTTTAGAATTTGCAGAGCTCAAATATTTTTTGCTTCTCAAACACTTCCTCGTGATGCTCACGTTGTATGTGCCCCATACTGCAGAAACATAGTTCAATAGTTCCAATAGCCTGTCAGAGCAGACCCCTCAATATGTACCTAACCCTCATACCTTTGCATGTAGTTCTAGGTTCATTAATTGATAGATAAATGTAAGGCAACAAATACGTCAAGTTAGACTCGATGCTTCTACAACCCGATGTGACGTGTTTGAACATTGTCATGATACTTATGCTAAAAGTGCGACACTTTTGCATGAGAAAGCGAAATGAAAAAAGTGGTTTGCTTTTGTCTGATTTAAAGTGATGCTTATGAAAATTGGTTCACTTTTGATATTGATAACACAACACTTTTGCAAAAAATCTCGCATATGATTGTGAGTTCCCTCATAAGGGCGTTGAGGTTACCAACCACACTGATCCTCACCCTTTGAGCACTATCATGCTCTTGAGGCCACTTTCCCTCACTCTCAACATTGCCCAAGGATCAAAATTATGCCTTCCAATGCAATTTTATCTTCATCTTATGTAGATCCCAACAAACTTTCCATGCCATCCAACTTATCTACCCTATTCAAATCCACCTTTTCCAAGGTCAAGATCAATGATAAGGGTTGTGGGGAATATGAGTTGAATGTTGCTCTCAATGTGGCTTCCATGCCCCTTTATCCACATGCCTTTGGAAGACCATCTCCGTCAAAGAAAATACACTCATCAACAACCAAAAGTTTGGGGTCTATGACTTTTTAGTCTCCAAGCACTTTGGAATAAGAGCAAATTGAGGAATATATTAGTCAATGGGTATATTAGGAAGAACCTGAAAGGTCTATTATGCTCTTGGAATATTTTTAGGAGGCTTATCCTATCCCTCATTAGATGGCTCAGAAGGTTAATTATCAAGGGAAAGGATTAGGGGCCAATGAACAAGGTATACTCTAATCCATTGAACTACCAACTAATGCCAAACATCAAGGACTTGGGTATAATTCTAAACAAGATAAACCCTCCATAGCACCAAGTACTTCAAATAATATCAATTCATATTTTGTTCCCATTGAAGATATCACGAATGAAGTCATTAAAATCTCATATGATGATTTTGATTTGTCTCCTCCCTCTTTTCCACAACCATCCTTATCATTCACCTTCCACTTCATCACCCCAAACCCATTGATTGGGACCAATGTAGATCCATACACCTTGACATATTTCAAAATGATGTAGCATTTATCAAATTCATGGGTTTGCATGAGGGTATACCTTGTGGGGATCATATACCAAGCTTTTTCTACACACTTGATCAATATGACTACTATGGGGAAGATGAACTCCTTAATTGCAAAAGTAAAAATCAAAAGAATAATTTAGGATTTTTGGTGAAAACCTCCCTAGGGCACTTCTAAATCTATCAAAAGTAAAAACAAAGGGTATATCCTTTGGTGAAAACCTCCTTGAGGTTTCAAAGGATGAGTATGTTTATCTTCCCTTCATGGATGCACAACAATTAGATAAGTCTCCTATTCTAATAGAAGAGACCAAAGAGATCAATTTGGGCACCCCAATTGAAACATGACTCGCATATATGACAACCTCTTTTTCAATAGAGGAGTATCAAACATTTTACAGTATTCTTTAAAGAGGTTTTATCAACTTTACATGGTCATATTTTATATGTTGGGACTTGATCCCATATTAGTGGTTCACCAATTTGTGGTTCATGCAAATGCCAAATCCATTAAGTAGAAGCTTCACAAAATGCATCCCCAAGTTGTATTGTTAGTCAAATTTAAGCTAGAAAAGTTGTTGGAAGCTAGTTTCATTTGGCCTATTGATTACTTTAAGTGGATTTCAACATTGTTCCTATTGCCAACCTAATTGGGGGGATCCACATTTACATCAATTTTAGAAATCTCAACAAGGCTTTCCCAAAAGATGACTTCTCGCTCCCCAATATTGACATCCTTATGGATTTAAAAATAGGTCATGCTATTTTTTCACTAATGGACAATTTCTCAAGCTATAATCAGATCTGCATTGCAGTCGAGGATCAACATAAAATGACCTTTACAACTCTGAGGGGAACTTTTTGTTACTAGGTTATGCCCTTTGGTTTAAAGAATTATGGTACCACATATCAATGCGCCATTATAGTCATCTTCCATGATCTCATCCACAACATCATGGAAGACTATGTGGATGATTTTCTTGGTAAATCAAAGACTATAGAAGAACACTTGGCCATCCTTGAACACATCTTTTCTTGATTGGAGCAATACCAATTATGACTCAACCCAAAGAAATATGTTTTGGGTGTAACCTCCGATAAACTATTGGGCTTCCTTGTATTTAGAAGAGGAATTGAAGTTCACATGCTAAATTCAAGGAAATTATGGATATGCCTCCTTCAGAAATGCTCAAATAATGGAGAAGCTTGTAGGTAAAAGTACAATCCATCCATAGATTCCTAGCTCAACTAGCAGATAAATGTCAACCCTTTAGTCACCTACTTTACAAAGACACTTCATTCCAATGGAGAACTTCGTGTCAAAAAGGCTTTGATAAAATCAAGGAATATTTAGCTAGCCCACCTATTCTCATTCCTCCCACAATTGGTAAACCATTGTTACTTTATATATCTGCCACTTTAGTTGGATTGGGGGAACTTCTTATGCAACATGCTGAGAATGGGAATGAAAGAGTAGTGTACTATATCGGTCCTACATTTGTTGGTTATGAGCTTAATTATACACCCATAGAGAACTTCGTGTCAAAAAGGCTTTGATAAAATCAAGGAATATTTAGCTAACCCACCTATTCTCATTCCTCCCACACTTGGTAAACCATTGTTACTTTATATATTTGTTGGATTCCATTTAATTGAAAATCCTAAACATTAATTATTTCATGTATCTCCTAGATTCTTGGAATGTGTTAAAAAACACCAAGATTAGGGTGAGATTAATATTTGATGAAATAAATCATGAAATTGATAGTTGTAGTTATTCCTAAATAATAGGAACATGTGGGTGCACACATGGTAAGGTGACACTCACCTTGAGTTCAGTTAACTATTCAGAGTAAGAAATAACACTTCTGAATGCATGTAAATATCCTAGAAGTTAGGGTTTGATGTTTGCATGCATGAAGTTTAGTTCAATTCAGTTCAGATGAGTTCAATTTAGTTCAGTTCAATTCAATTATCTTCAGTTGCATGCATGTTGATTATTTTGAGTTGCATGTAGTTAGCTTTAGTTAACTTGGAATGCATGGCTAATAACTTGAGTTGTATGACAGATAACAGGGACTACCTGTAGTTAACAGGGGATGGCCATTCTTGCATGAATGGTGTTGAGAAAATGTTTTAGTTAACAAGAAATCACTTGGAGCCAACTTGGGTGCCCAAGATGCTTTCTTGGATTTACCTCTTTTGCATGTTGAGATATTTCTGAAGGCTTAGTTAAGTAGGATTACTTATGGGCGCCAACTTTGAGGAAGAGCTTTGGAATTATCACCGAAGTGAAGGATGAGTTGTAGCTTCAATTTGGAATGCCCAAATGGATGAAGCACATGTTTTAGCATTGTTCTTCATGAGATAACCCTATTTGCATGAGATATGGTGTACCTTTTAGGGATAAGGATTGTGCATTGTAATTGTAACTCATGTTGAGTTTACAAAGTTGATTAAAGCCTATATATCTCAAGCAAGTTGAATAGAGTTATGAGAGTTTTTATTGCAGGTTGTGAAGAAGATTGGTGAAGGCAGAAGAAGCATTCTCAAGCAAGAATTGGAGCTATTGTAATTCAAAGATTGAATAATAGAATAAATCTTGGTGGAGTTTTTTCCTGAAAGGGTTTCTCCACGTTACATCTTGTGTAATCTTTCTAATATCTCTTTGTCACCCCTCAAGGTGATTTCATACCTAAGTCATTCAGGGTAGCCTTTCAATGCATGAATAATATTGTAGAGTATGAGGCTCTCATCACTAGTTTAAGAATAGTAGTTCAATGGAATATCAATTAGCTACATGTCTATGGCAACTCTTAGCTCATCATTAAACAAGTAAATAATGAATAACAAACAAGGATGATAAATTGCTTCCTTATAAATGTATGATCTATGATTTCAAGAAGTGTTTCAACTACATCCAATTTGAGCATGTCCCTCATCTTCAAAATAAATCAATGAATGTAATGGATACTATTGGGGGACTTGTTGGACATGCCTCGTGACAACCATGAATGTGAAGTTTTAGTTGAGCAGCTTCTGATGCCAGCTTATGATCTTTCAGATATGGAGATGGTGTGCAAGATAATTGGTCCTCAATCTCCATAGTATCATGACATATACACATTCCTCCATGATAATATTTTACCACCCAATCTCACTTGCCAACAATTTCGATCCTTCATCCAACATTTATCCTATTACACAATCCTAGGAGATATTGTATATTGTAGGGGATATGATGGATTCCTTATTGTGATGTTTAAACACTACGAAAGATACTTTGGCATTACATGAAGTACACAACATTTGGTATTTGTGGGGCTCACAAAAGTGGCATGGTCCTTGCAAAGAAACTTCTTCGAAAAGGCTATTATTGGCTCACCATGGAACGTGATGCATGTGAATATGTTAAGAAATGTATTCCTTGTCAGCAACATGTAGATCTGGTACATGCACCATCTTAGGCATTACAATCCATTACATTTCCATGGGCATTATCCCAATGGGGTTTTGATCTAGTCAACAAGATACATCCCCCTTCATCCAATGGACATACCTTCATCATGACTGCCACAAAATATTTCACCTATGTTTTCAGTCATGTTTTTGATCCATCATCAAGATGTGGAGAACACAAAAAAAAATATAAAATGGTAAATTGTAGACCACAATTAACTAAATAGAGGAATGACACTAAAGGTGATGGAAGAATTAAAAAACCACAAGGGAAAAAATAAGAAAAATGTAAAATGAAACAAATTACTTAAAAGTAGAGAAGATACCAGATGGGAAAGACAATGTGGTAAGGAAGTTAAGACATAAGATAAAAATAAAAAATAAAAGATTATACAAATCTACAAAATTGTAGGAATACTCACTATCATTGAGAGGGAGGGGTGAATCAATGATAAACAAAAACCAAAGCAATTAAACAAATTTAACTTGAAAATAGTCCAAGCTTCAAAGAGAACACATAAAGATCACCATGACACAAGATTTATAAGTGGAAAATCCTAGAAAGGGAAAAACCACTATGTGAGTTGGACCAATCCAAACCTCACAATTTGTTCACTATTAGGTCTCATCGACCAAACTCTCACTGAGTACAATAGAGCACCAACTCCATCATTAGGTCTCACTGACCAAACTCTCACCGAGTACAATATGCTTAAGAGCACCAACTCCAACAAATTTTAGGAGCACCAACTCCACAAATCAACTTCAATATAAATAGACAAAAAATACAGAGTACTACTCTATTTATAATACATTCCAGGTTACCAATCTCACTTGTTTGACAAAAAACCTATTAACTTTCAACCCTACGTACGTGGATGACCATTATACTGATATATATGTGACAAAGTGTTCACTGAATCTCTATATACATTATGACTGTCACATTGTTTGAATAATTAAAAGATCTATACAAAATAGTGACTCTACATATCCCTATTACATAGACAATTGCAATCATATGAACATCTTCACATATATAAAACAAATACACATTGTCCTTACAAACTCCAAGAAACAGTGCTCTCAATCATATCACACTCTTATGCAAAACCAAAGAACACTTCATGAATACAATGATATAATGGTATCATATAGCACTGTCATTCAATTTTCCCTCACTGTGCATAATTTTGATATCAGATCAAACTCCACATGCTTGTGATTTCAAATAGATGATTGTTCTATGTAAAGAAAATAAAACAATCCAAGAATACAGTCTTTCAAGGCTTTAAAACCCTTCCTCAAAATTGATAGTGAGAACTCTCATTCTAAATCTTATGTCTTCAAAATCTCGGCTTCATCATGTTCACATATGCTCTCACAAAGCATCAACAATATTCTTAGTTCAATCCAAACCTTCTCAAAGATCCACACTCAATCATAAATTGGAGGCAGTTACATAACTGCATCAAGGGGTATGCCCATCAAAGTTTAATCCTCGAGAGATGGTCGTTCTTCATGTTTAAATGAGAATCATTGATCATTGAGACCCACCAAGTTATAAATCAAGAATAATAGCCTTTGATTTGTCTTTAGGCAATTTAAAAAGAAACATTAACCTGCCATGTCAATAAAGCCTAGGAGAGGGGACCAATTAATAAACAAGCTTCAACCCTTAAATCATTACTTAAGCAACTTGCTACCTACTGTAACAAGTCAAGCATCCAATATAACATAAATTAAATGTGTATCAATAGCTTATAAACCCTAGTGTGGAATGATCTTAGGGTTTTAGGAATGCTTAGTATTTTAGGTTATGAAATATAGAAAGTTCAATAACCAAAAACTTTAAGGTGAGGATACCACCCTAATATCCACTCCTCTATAAGTCTCTAACATTGGATACCTGAATGAACAAGAAGCAAGTTTGTCATGTTTTCCCATGAAGCAACAACTATAACCTCGTCTTGTTATGAAGATCAAAGGATGCTTCAACCATCAAGGATCAACACTAAGAAATGAACCATGAGATAATCAATAAACACTTTGATCTGAAGCAACTTCTGATCAAGCAACCCTAAGCTTTGTCCTTTGCAATTTACATGAACAATACTTTGCATTTTGTAACCTTTACATTTTGCATTACCAATGTCAAACTTCATCACCTTTGACTGAATGAAAGAATACCTCTAACAAATCAATCGCCATGAAATGACATCAATAAAATCCAACAATGTAACCCTCAATTATGCTCTTATGAAAAACTCTTCCAGTGCATCATGTCACTATAATTATGAATGATCAATAACCAATCTATCAATCTTTGACATCAATGACAAACTTCATCCACAAAATATGGTCTTCCCCTCCTTTTTCACCATATCCCTTGCATCTCAGCCAACCCCCTCCCCCCACCTTTTCCTACCTTTGTGATCCTTCTTGATCCACTCTTCCCCTCTCCTCTCTTGTGTATTCCCCCCTTCTTGTCCTTTCTCCTTCCTTTCTACTCTTGGGTAGTACACACATACGTATATATATTCATACTTTTCCTATTTGCTTTTATGTTTGTGTAGTTATATATATATATAGTTTTTTTTATATTTTCCCCCTCTCATGTTAGTTCTCATGTCCTTTAAATCATTTATTTGGTTTGTCATTCTACTAGCTTTTTCAAGCCTTTTTCTTGACATAGGTTCATGCACCCTTCCTCCCTCTTTCTTGCACCCCTTCCCCTTCTATTTTCTTGTTCATTCAGGTATCCAATGTTAGAGACTTATAGAGAAGTGGATATTAGGGTGGTATCCTCACCTTAAAGTTTTTGGTTATTGAACTTTCTATATTTCATAACCTAAAATACTAAGCATTCCTAAAACCCTAAGATCATTCCACATTAGGGTTTATAAGCTATTGATACACATTTAATTTATGTTATATTGGATGCTTGACTTGTTACAGTAGGTAGCAAGTTGCTTAAGTAATGATTTAAGGGTTGAAGCTTGTTTATTAATTGGTCCCCTCTCCTAGGCTTTATTGACATGGCAGGTTAATGTTTCTTTTTAAATTGCCGAAAGACAAATCAAAGGCTATTATTCTTGATTTATAACTTGGTGGGTCTCAATGATCAATGATTCTCATTTAAACATAAAGAACAACCATCTCTCGAGGATTAAACTTTGATGGGCATACCCCTTGATGCAGTTATGTAACTGCCTCCAGTTTATGATTGAGTGTGGATCTTCGAGAAGGTTTGGATTGAACTAAGAATATTGCTAATGCTTTGTGAGAGCATATGTGAACATGATGAAGCCGAGCTTTTGAAGACATAAGATTTAGAATGAGAGTTCTCACTATCAATTTTGAGGAAGGGTTTTAAAGCCTTGAAAGACTGTATTCTTGGATTGTTTTATTTTATTTACATAGAACAATCATCTATTTGAAATCACAAGCATGTGGAGTTTGATCTGATATCAAAATTATGCATAGTGAGGGAAAATTGAATGACAGTGCTATATGATACCATTATATCATTGTATTCATGAAGTGTTCTTTGGTTTTGCATAAGAGTGTGATATGATTGAGAGCATTGTTTCTTGGAGTTTGTAAGGACAATGTGTATTTGTTTTATATATGTGAAGATGTTCATATGATTGCAATTGTCTATGTAACAGGGATATGTAACAAGGAGTCACTATTTTGTATAGATCTTTTAATTATTCAAACAATGTGACAGTCATAATGTATATAGAGATTCAGTGAACACTTTGTCACATATATATCAGTATAATGGTCATCCACGTACGTAGGGTTGAAAGTTAATAGGTTTTTTGTCAAACAAGTGAGATTGGTAACCTGGAATGTATTATAAATAGAGTAGTACTCTGTATTTTTTGTCTATTTATATTAAAGTTGATTTGTGGAGTTGGTGCTCCTAAAATTTGTTGGAGTTGGTGCTCTTAAGCATATTGTACTCGGTGAGAGTTTGGTCAGTGAGACCTAATGATGGAGTTGGTGCTCTATTGTACTCAGTGAGAGTTTGGTCGATGAGACCTAATAGTGAACAAATTGTGAGGTTTGGATTGGTCCAACTCACATAGTGGTTTTTCCCTTTCTAGGATTTTCCACTTATAAATCTTGTGTCATGGTGATCTTTATGTGTTCTCTTTGAAGCTTGGACTATTTTCAAGTTAAATTTGTTTAATTGCTTTGGTTTTTGTTTATCATTGATTCACCCCTCCCTCTCAGTGATAGTGAGTATTCCTACAATTTTGTAGATTTGTATAATCTTTTATTTTTTATTTTTATCTTATGTCTTAACTTCCTTACCACATTGTCTTTCCCATCTGGTATCTTCTCTACTTTTAAGTAATTTGTTTCATTTTACATTTTTCTTATTTTTTCCCTTGTGGTTTTTTAATTCTTCCATCACCTTTAGTGTCATTCCTCTATTTAGTTAATTGTGGTCTACAATTTACCATTTTATATTTTTTTTTGTGTTCTCCACATCTTGATGATGGATCAAAAACATGACTGAAAACATAGGTGAATAAATCATTACATAATTAAATCCATAAACATTCAATACAACAAAAAATGCTACCATTGAAAGACCTCCAAAAAAAATCATATGCCATGGAAACCAAATAATACACAGATAAGGAAATCACGTAACTAACATACCCTAAAAAATATACTCAATCTTTCCATGACGAATTTTATATCCCCCTCCATAATCTCAGTGGCTGGTACCATCCCATAACTTTGTTTGAGTGTTAGTATGTTCAACTTATAGAGACATTTGTGTTAGTTATAAAGACATCTTACAAGTTGATAATTAAAGTATCTTGTTTGAGGAGTCAAGGGGACAAAACTACAAACCTCATCATTACAATCCACTGCAAAATATCTGATCTCATCATGTATTGATCTTTGATCTCATAGATTACTTTGACCTTGTAGACGTTATTAAAATATTTCTTTCTTTCATTAAAAAGGAAAGTGAGGGCTCATTTGCAGACCAGGTTTCTTTCTAGAGCAGAATCCACACAAATATGTACTTAATTGCACACTCTCACCATCCGGCGCACGAGTAGGGGTTTCTTAAGACATTGGCAACCGAAATTTGGTCTAAAGTTGATTGGTAAGGTTGTTAACTGTTCATTATTGCATATATGTACTACATCATCGTATCCGGCAGTACACACAAGCGTTAGTACAAGATTTGGTAAAGTTGTACTAGGTACTACGAAATCCACCCGAAGACAAAAACTCTGCTTTTTCACATAATATTTTAAGGAAAACGTATTCAAAAGTGTTGATATTGTATGCTTGGAAGGATTAGAAGATAAGGTTAAAGGTAGACATATTCAAAATGTTTTATATTTAACAAAGTTTTTATAATAATAAAATAAATATACGTATCAGGCTAAAATTAATAGTATATAGTTTAAAAATATATAATATTATTCTATTTTTTTTATAGATATCATAATTGATATAGACAATCAACATTTAGCTTTTAGATATCATATTTTCTATAAAATTAAGAGTACAATAAAATTAAAAAGGTATGTAATATTAATTCATTATTTAATAATTAGTGTAGGATAGTCAACATTTTGCTTTTAGGTATCATTTAAATAAAATGTAGGGTTTTGTAATTTTTATATAATGATAAATAAAGTATGTATTCAAAATATTAGTGTAATGATGCAATTTTTATATTTATATTATTTTCTATTTGGTTTTATATTTATTTTGAGAGATTGTCTTAATTTATGTCGAAGGCATATTCTATTTGAAGAAGACAAAGCTAATTTTGCCCAATCAATGGTTGGTATCAATTCGCTGACCATTAAACAAATCTCATCCGTTCATCATTTTAAAAGTTTAAAAGTCTAAAAGATTTTTTTTATATCATTAATAATTTTTTAAATTGATTTTATTTATATCATTACTAATTTTTTAAATTATTATATGAAATGTAGATTATATTTTAATTATAAATAATTTAATTATATCTATTATTATATATTATATTTTAAAATAAAACTATTAATTACATAAAATGATTAAAATAGTTTTATATATTACAAAAATAGATCAAAATTTATCTTAATTGACTTTCCACACTTCTTCGGCGTACCCATTGTACACTAAGGTGCAATTGCTAGTATAATTATATATTAACAAATGGTGTAATTTTTAATAAAGTTGAGCTCATTTTTATAATCTTCACGTCTTTTCTTATACAGTCATTCTCATATATTTATCCACTTGTTCATATTTGTACACCTTTATATATATACCACATATATGGCATCATTTATGATCAAGCATTCATTCTATAGACAAAATTCATTGTTTCATCATCTTGGGTCATTTTGTAGGTTTGGATAAATTCAAATTCAAATTCAAATTCATATTTTGTTGATTCTTGCCCACTTCACTAGTTGTTATGTGTTGACTAAATATATGTTTACACAAATTGTTGCTATGTTTTTCTATTTAAAGGCATTCAATTGTATTACTTTATCATCCTCACATTCAAGAATCATCTCTCATTCTAAGGAGCAATTTATAGAAGAACATTTCAAATTGGTGAACTAAAAAGAAACAAATTTGTATATGTACATTCTTGAAATATTTGCACGATTGAAGCTTATTATTTATGATCATTGACATAATCATAAAGCTAATCCTTTCTGGGGGTTGACCTAAGAGAACATGAATCCTAGTGATTTCAATAACCCTCTAAAAATATTTATACATGTATCAATAGTTTATATAGAAAAGTAGATAGAGGTGAGTTCAATGTATTAGATAGAGTGTAGAATCACATGGATTAAATTTGTGTGGTCCATAAGGATAAATGTATTTTTGCAAAAAAGACTTGATCTTGTGAATTTGACCCCAAACATAACACAAATCTTGAGCAAAATCCAAAGCAAAATGTGTAGATAAAGAGGATTAGTTTTCAGTCCTAAGAAATTTAGGTTTTTGAGCTATATCAAAGTTACCATCCATCACTCCTTGAACTAAGTACATCTCTTGACTTTGCATTTACTTTCCTTAAATAATTATAATTACATATATGAACATAAAGCTGACAATCATTAATCTAGGTTAATCGTTGCTTATATTTTTGTATTCTATAAATTAGCCTAGATTAAGCTTTGAGAAAGTTTATTTTCTTATACAATTATAAAAGAATAAGTATGAGTTGCCACAAGCATGATTTTAAAAGAGAACTTGGACGACCTATTTTTCTCCCTTAAATTTTGTGA
This sequence comes from Sequoia sempervirens, assembly GCA_007258455.2. Lineage (NCBI taxonomy): Eukaryota > Viridiplantae > Streptophyta > Pinopsida > Cupressales > Cupressaceae > Sequoia > Sequoia sempervirens. The sequence goes on from VDFB02000015.1 coordinate 443,229,883, forward strand.
TAATATAACACAATTATAATAGTGGTGTGTGGTTTAAGTTATATGGTGGATTGATAACTTGCTTACCCAAAATATTTTAAATTGTATTAATTAATGATAAAATAAAGACAATTCTTGTGCATAAATATATTTAAATAAATTATCATAATAAAATATTTAATTAGAATAAATTAATATCTACATATAATTAAATGTACAAATTTAAGTGAGAAAATATTGAAATTTTTAAAGAAGAGACTTGTATTTCAATTAAATAAAGACACATTATATGTTTATCCATATCATTTATATATTTACTTGTGAATGAGATCAACTATCACATTTAATTTTGAGAATAGTATACCTAACAAACAAGAATTTTAGATTAATTTCATAAACACCACACAAAAACAATTATTAATAGAAGATGATTATTATTAAGATATTTTTTATTAACATTACATAAATGTTAGAACTCTTTAAAAATAGAAGTATTCCTATCTTTATAGATTAATAAATTGTCCCATGACTTATGGTGCTTGTATTTTAATTTTGAGGATTTCTTTTATTCTCATGCTCTATTACGTTCAAGATAATTGTCTACTCTAATATTTAAAGCTTTCTTTATTATTATTGATCTTATTTAAGTGTTTGCCACCAACAAATTACCTCATAAATTATTGTATTTAATTCTAGATTTTTAATTTTAATTTTTTTATCTTTTATGTTTTTTAAATAATAAAATATTAAAATTGATAAACAACAATAAACATCATAATTCACATTATATTTCAACTCTACAATTTTTTGTATTTGAATTTGTTGTACATATCAAATAACTTTTGTACTATCAATGGGTTCTTGGTGTGGTGATAAAGTTGAATGGTTCTAAATGAGCCCACCAAGAACAAGTCTTGTTGAGTGCAAGGCCTCGACATCATAAGGGGATGAGCTTAGGATCGTGCCTTGAGTAAATTTGGCGGAATGGATACCCCTTAGACCTTGACTTTTTTTTACTGTACTTAGCTCTCTAATTTCTTGTACATTCTTAAAAAATTATTGTAGTACACTATACCTATCACTTACTATAATCACATTAAGTACCTTCCAAATTGAATATTATAACTTTTACTAATCTTATATATGAATGAAAAAATCTTTTTGAAAATCACCAATTATAAAATAAGTTGAAATAAGTATCTAAAATAATAATTTTAATTACCAAAATAGAAAATAATAAATTTGTATTCTTATTTGATTAGGACACACCTCTTGAAGATTTCATAGGTAGCTGTCCAGAAGTTGATGGAAAGTCAGGCCAAAGTTAAAAAAAATTACATCAGGACACATCAAATCCTCTCATAGAGACAAATTCATGATCCTTTCACCCGTATCCGTCCTTGGATCTTTCCGTAGAATAGGCGTTAACGTGACACGATGGTTAACAACTCACCCACCTTAACTAAAATATAGATAGGCACCGACTTTGATCAGGTCCGCCTTCAACTCACCACAAAAAGTATAACCTTAATTGAATTGAATTGAATGAATGCTTTTAAAATGTATAACCTTAACAAATATCTGGAAGATAAAGAAGAAAACAATTGAGGTGGAGCTACATAAATAGAGGGTCGCCTCGTTTGTTTGAGTCCATCGAGGCCGGTAGAGCGCAATGGCTGAGGTATGAGTGCCTTAATACTTCGTTTCTATCAGACTTTGCATATGTTTTATGTAAAATATGAATCTGTTTTCTGGTAATTTCTCTTTTCTTTTCAATAATTTTTGGGTTTCAGTAACAGACCTGAGATCTAGAGGTTTGCTGAAATGGCTATTTACCGCCAATTCTTAACGAATTTAAGTATCAAAGTGTTGATTTTAATGGACTTTTGAGATGCCCAATTGAAGGAATTGGAGTTTTATTGGGGTTTTATGTTTCATAAGACCCAGTTAGGATTGCCAATAATGGGAAGGATGACGTAGTTTTCAATGTGACACAGTTTCAGGTCCCTTCGTTTCTTTGTTTTTAAATTTTATTTTTCAACAGTTTGCCTTCCTATATGGAAATTGGGGTAAGATATGGGGTAAGATAGACCGCAAGGACACAGTTTCAGGTCCCTTTGTTTCTTTGACTTTAAATTTTATTTTTCAAACAGTTTGCCTTCCTATATGGAAATTGGGGCAAGATAGACCGCGAGGACACAGTTTCAGGTTCCTTTGTTTCTTTGTTTTTAAATTTTATTTTTCAACTGTTTGCCTTCCTCTATGGAAATTGGGTCAAGATAGACCGCGAGGACACAGTTTCAGGTCCCTCTGTTTCTTTGTTTTTTAAATTTTATTTTTCGACAGTTTGCCTTCCTTTATGGAAATTGGGGTAAGATAGACCGCGAGGACCTTCTGGGTGATTCAGCCATGGACCCTCCCAAGAAATCTGATTCGCCCTTGAAGGACTTATTTGTTTAACTCTTTATATAACTTTTGTGTCTGCGTGTGCATTTCAGATTACCAGGAGTTAGAATTTTTTGGATACAACATTGCAATGTCCAATAATTTAATTGAAGCTACTACATAGCAGAAAATCCTTGAATATTTTGGGCACTGTGCTTTAATGGTTTAGCGATCATATTGTTCTAGCTTTTCTAATTTTTCTGGGTTCGAAGTTTGTAAGGCAAAGTTCTATAGTAGAAGTTGTAATTTGAAAATGAAAGAAGAATTTAGTTGTTTGAAAATGAAAGAAGAATTTAGTTGCGAAGTTTTCTTGTTTGCAGTGTGCCGTATTATTAGAGGCTCCTACAATTCAGATTTAGTTTTTCTGTTTTATTTTGTCAGATAAACAAAATCGATGGTTCCATTAGATTTTCAGACATTTCGGCTTAAATTGAATGCTTCTACATTCCTGAGTGCCAAATGGAAGGCTGTTGTGTATTCTACATTTCCTAAAGAATCAAAAATATTTTGCTTAGTAAAGAGGGCCAGTCTTTGATCTCCTGGATGAATTGTATTTTGTGTTTTGGTTTGTGCTTTGCACATTTTTTTGTTTTGTTACTGGGGATTGAAAGACCTTAGCTTTGTATGGATGACACATTTTCATATGGAAACTGCCTTGTCTCTGGTTTTTGTTTATTTATGTTATACACAGGGATATTGACCATAATAAGAGTGCTTAATTATAATGGTTAGGTAGAAGCCTCGTAGAAGGGGCTTCCATGGACACTGTTCAACAATTTTAGGAGACTCCATCTTTGAAACAATGCTGTGCCAAGTAAAATCTTCCTCTGCCATTGCAAGTTTTTAGTAGATTGTTCCTCGCAACTCCATCAAGATTTAATTTATAAATATTTTCCAGAGGGTGGGGTTCATCCCATAGTGCAATGGATAAGTGGTGGCATTGTTGTTGTGGCCACCAGGGTTCAAGTTTCCACTGGGCTATTGTGATCGCAGGCACTGTGTCTTCGCTGATCCAATGTGCTAGTAGGTATGACCCGCAGTCCCCAATTTGTGGCTTCTTTGGTTCATAGCTCCAGTCTAAAAAAGCACTTATGAGTCAAAAAAAAAAGTTTCCAGAGGGGGGGTGTGGGGTAGCTCTAGTATTCTTTGTAAAAGCCTTTTGCGTCAGCATTAGACTTGTCTTTTTAAATTTTGGCTGCCACTTAGCCCTTGAATGGGGAGGGGAGATGGTAAAAAAGTTTTGTTTAGATAAAGGGTTTCCATTTGACAGAAATAAATCAAAAAATACTTGCTAAATATAACAAATTTCTAGGCTTGCATTTGAGGCACCCTGATAAACTTTCCGCCAAAAAGTTGACTTCCAAAATTTTCAGGATGAAGATTCAGTTCAAATCTTGCATGAAGCCATATCCCTGTGGAACACCATATTTCATAACTTCCACACTCTCTGGGTCTTCATCATGGCCTCCCTGAGCATGATCAGCCTCAACTGGCCCAATTTGCATTCCTCATCCAAGGTTCATTTCACCCTTTGGTCTTCAATCAGGCACAGCTTGTATGTGCATCAGTGTAATCTAACATCACCTTGCTTTGACATATCCCTTCTTGGAAGATCTGCTATTCAGTCTCCATTTTTCTCATGAGAAGCAGTGGATGGAGCAAGAGAAGATATCTACATAGGATTTTTCTAAGAGTCATGGGACCATCATTAATCAGGGAGCTAGCAGCAGTGTCCTCGTGAATGCATATTGTAGCCACAACAAATGTTCAATAGAAACTTCTCAAAAGATAGCACCTTTGAAGCATTAGCATTTGTGAAAACTTCCTGACTCCTGCTTAAGCAACAAGATTTTGTACCCTGCTGCCTTGAATTCATTAGCTTTACATCATCATGAATTGTTTGGTGCTGAATATATATAAGTTTTCATCACATATAGAGACACATAGTTCTTTTCTTCCATGCCCACGTTTGACTAGTTTAAAATCTGTTAAAACTTAATTTTGGATGAAAGCATTCATCTAGCAAGTTGGAGGAATTTTAAACCTTGTTTTATGACAAGACAGTTGGCTTTATCACTTAAGGTATTTTAACTATTCAATAGAAACTGATGCTATTATCATCCTTATGTTCCAATCTTATGGTTCCTTATGTTGTGAAAGATAGCTTATATTGTCTATTAGTGATTCAAATGTCACATACCTGTATACTAAAATGCTTGGGATACCATTTTTGCAGTATCTGACAAAATTCACTAATTCAGGATGGTATATAATGCCATCATCAGAGACCTTTTGAGGAATCACCTGTTACCTTGCATGTTGTCTGCGTCAACTTGCCTCAAAGCCACAAGATCACTAGCGCATCGAAGCCTTTCTTTATAGACTCTTAGAAACCCATCTTTATCTGGTAAGAACTGGTGTCTTAGATTCAATAAAGTGATAAAGGTCACTAGCGCATCAAAGCCTTTCTTTATAGGCTCCTAGAAACCCATCTTTACCTGGTAAGAACAGGCGTCTTAGATTCAATAAAATGATAAGCCTTTGTTCTGCATACCATTGACCTTCTAATCTCTAATCCATATCTAAAAATGTTCTCTAGAGACATCAGTGCAGCCAGTACAGCTTCAATCAATTTTAACAATGGACTGTTTGTTCCAACTTTAAACTGCTTCAGTTATGCTCACTGTACCTTGGGCTGTTGTATCTGCCTTTTCCTCTCGTGGTTGTTGCTTAATTACAAGTATTTCAAATTAATGGGTAGCATATCCCTTGTCGACTTGTTCTACATTAAGATTTTCTTTCCTCGTTGAATTTGTGCATAATAATTCTACATTCATGGAAACAGTGAGTCAAAGAATTTTGGTTGGGAGCTCTATGTACCAATAGTTTTGTCAATCCATAAGCAAACTATTAGAATGCAAGATCTTCGGTTGCCATGTTATCGATCTTCTCTTGAGTACTAAGATTGCATAGAAGTATAAGTATGCTTTGTGAATCCCTTGCCTTGTTTTTTCTCTTTGGGATGTCTTTCTAACTATGAAAATATTGATTTACCACATGGGATATCCCTTGGGTTATCTTGTTGAATAAACATTGCAACATTCAAAGGTCCATCCATTTCAATTTTAGCAATATTCATATTTAAATTTTCAGACAGACTGAAAGTTTGCCATTATAGATACCTGGCATGAAAAACTGAAACATCATGCTAGATATTAGGCAAAAATGGTGTGTATCTGACTGCGTAGTCTGAAGAAAGTGCCATAGTACCATCTTCAAGCTGATTGTACTAATTAATGAAACAAGCTACTACTTAAATATGTATCCTATAATGGGCACGATTATCAAAGTCCTCTCAGTTCAAGTATCACATGCTAGTAAAGATGGCATGGTGCACAATTTTCTATGTTTGTCTCACTCAACTAACTATATGGAATAACAAAATCAGACACTTATCATTGAAGTACATTTCATGAAGATAAACACATTGTACAACAAAATGCAAATACAAACTGCTGCAGCTGTCCCTTTATTTTCTTGTTATATTCTTATTTCACCTAAAACCTTTTGATCTTCCCCTAATTCAGAAGCAGTGCTATCCATTTATTAATTTTCTTTTTCTTTTATATTTCCATTGTCTGTAGTCCCATCATTAGCTTGTTTTTCATCATGTCAAAATGGGAGTTGTGTACTCTTATGTTGCATAGATACCAGTGTTAAAAATCTGCAGTTAAGTTCCCAAAATTTGATCCTTTTCTGATGGTCTGGGATTCTTATTCATAAGGTTCGATTGGGATTGTGGGTAATGTGAAGAAAATGAACTAGCTTTCAATATGATAAAGTTTTAAGTCCTTTTTCTTTGTCATGAGAAATAGAAAATGGTGTAAGATGACGATGAGAACCTTTTGGGTGATTCAGATAGAGAATGTTCGAAGAACTCTAAGTAGCCCTCAAAGGAGTCATTTAGAAAAAAAAGTCTTTTCTTGCGCATTTCAGATTTGCCAACTGTGAGAATATTCTGGGGTCTGGATGCAAATTTGCAAGTTTTAAAAAATCTCAGTAGAAATTACTACCTCCCAGGAAAATTGTCAGATCTTGTTTGTGTTGTGTTTTAATGGTTTATTGTTCATAAAGGTGTTTTCTGGGTTCAAAGTTTGTGGCGCGATATGCTACAACAGGAGTTGAAATAAAAAACTGAAGAAAACAGTTATTGTGATCACTTACAGTTAATTTAAACTGACTTTTTGCATGGTCTATTTGATGTATTCTGTCAGATACGTAAATAGTTTCTGATTGACGATTTACATCAGATTGTCTGTGGTGTCCCTGGTTTGACTTTCCCTCACTTTTTTTTGTTCTTTCTCTTTTTCTTATACTAATTCTTCCTGTAGACTGTTAATGGTTTCAACTGAACTAAAGGCTTATACACATGCTGCTGGCTTATATCAATCAACTGGAAAAATAAAATTAATTAATTTGCTACTGACAACAGATTCTCATTCCATACAGAAAGAAACCTTCATGATTTTGTTATTGTCATTCAATCCCATAGAATGGCTGGGTAAAGGGAAAATATAACTTTCTCTATTTTGACTTACAGTTCATGTGTCTGTCAATCATAACAGCATCATAAAACTCCTTTTGGAGTCAGGTCTGGGTGTGATTAACTGCAAATGGAGTAGACAGTTGACTGCGGAAAATGATCTAGAAACCCTGATCTTAACATATGGTGCATTGCCCTCTCCAATGCCCCTTTTAACCTATAAACGTGCAGCAACCTCTGCTGTAGATATTGGCACTCCTCTCTGCCTTAGCCTCACAGAATAGCCTTCAGCTTGTCAATGGTTAGACCAGATGTTGTGCAGTCCTTGTTTCTCCTCCTATTTTGTACAGATTGGTCCAAACTCACCACAAATGATGCTCAGGAGGTAGCCCCTTGTGTCAACAAGGGGCTGTGCCAAGGTTTCTGCCCCATTTGCCTGAGGTTGTCCTGAAACCACCACTAAAACTCAGAAAATTTAGCTGCAACTTACCAGATTCATCCCACAGCTAGCTGGAATCTGCTCCAAGATCTCAATCCAACTTAATGGCGAACTCCTACTTGCTTGACCTGTAAAGAATGACAATTTCTCAATTTAGCCACCACAAAATCCCTGAGGTGAAACTGCCAAAGCAAGAAGTAAGGGTTTCCATCCTAACCTCACGCAATTCTGCTCAAGGGTTTTCCTCCTGGATGCTAAATCACTCAACTTGACCACTCGGTAGGGTGGAATTGAAAATAACGGGATGCAAAAATGAGTGTAACAACTTGTAGAATTCCTTCTTCCAATAGGACACATAGGATGTATTTTGGGTGTCCAAATTTGAAATTGTTTTATTTTTATTTATTACTTTTTTATTTTTTAATTTAATTTAATTATTTTATATTTATATTATATAGTTATAGTGTTAAAAAACACTATTTGAATTATTAGTAATAAAATCACTGGCAGAAAAGAAGGGAACATGACATTATCAAATTCCTCAATGCATGTATGTATGTACCTTCAAATAGAAAGGCTATTGTGAATGCTAGATTTTGTAAAGAAGCAATTTCTTTTTTTTTTTTTTTTTGTTTTTGTTTTGGTGGACTTTAAAAGAGTGCCAGCCATATGATACTATGGATATGTTGTATCTTGTGTTGTGATGTGTTTTGCATATTTTGTTATTTTATTATTGGGGATTAGAAGAGCTTCTCTATGTAAGGACATGCAATTTATCATGTGAAAGTTGTCTTATTTCTGGTTATGGTTTATTTAGGCATTACACACAGGAGGATTGACCATAAATGAGAGCGTTGATGATGATGGTTAGGCAGTGGTCCTGTGGAAGGGGGCCTACTAAGGTTTCTCTGTGGGAACTGCTCAATAACTTTAGAGAGTTTTCTTTAAAATAGTGTCATCCTAAATAAAATTCACCTCTGCCCTCGTATATTTTTTAGGAGATTGCAAAGGAAACTGTGCTTGTATAGTTTTCTGAGAAATAATAATATTGTATCAAAAGGGTAGCCAATTGGCAAAAATAGATTTAAAAAATCTCTGGGTGCGTGACAAACCTCTAGGCCTCTGTCTACAGCACCCTCACAAAATGTGCTCTGAAAAATTGGCTGCTCCAATTTTTCAGGGGTCAATATTCTGAATTTTCTCTCCAGATATGGGCGTTAAAGATAGGAGCTGAAGACCTCCTTGAGATCCCCTCCTTGGAGTTGCTAATTCAATATGATATTTTCTGGAGATCTGATGGGCTATCGATGGCATGGAACTTCAACATAGATGTTTAAATATGATTTGAAATCTAGACCTAAATCTTACTTCAAAGTACAGCCCATATAACATTCTATTTGTTGGCAATTTATTTTAAGCATTAGTGAGTAGATACCATTTTTCCCTTATATTTGATCTATTGCATGTCTGTCCTTTATTAGCCTCATGGTGGAAAAAATGCACTGTGCATTTTGTCATTGCTGTGAATAGTTTATGGTACTATTCCTCATTTGCAGTTTTGTCATGCAAATCTAGAAGTGTTTATATTTCTTATGGCTTCATGCATATTGAAAGAAGGGAAAGCATCCATATATTTCTTAAATTCTTCAGATTAATTATTAGGGTTCTATAGATGGGTCCTATCCCAACCACAACTTAATACAACAAGAACAGATACAACAGCTGCATGAACTACCGAAAACTACCGAAACCATTTGCAGCATGCAGATACAAGAAATGATAACCTCTTCCTTAAGACTTACCTATACTTCTATGAGATCTCAGTACCATATGCTCTTGAGATTGCTTTTTGACAGCCCTCTTTTTGTTATAAACTTCTGTCCAGCCTTCATCTTCCGTGTCAACCTCATAGTCCAAAGATGCAAGGGAAGAAGAATGAGACTGATTGAACGAAGTCAGAACTGAATGTGGAATATAAGAGAGCCTATATCCCATTCCTCTTTGGGAGATAAAATGCAGGCCATACATGGGGTAGGAATCTTCAACATCAAATGCTCCTGACCTACACTTTTAGCCCTTGGGCTTGATGCCAACTGACACAATATTAATAGCTTCTTTTTCTCTGTCTTGCTCACAACAGCCATGTTCTTACCCTTATCCTTCCCCCCCATATTTCCTTTTGCTTGGCAGACACATTTGATACTGCCTTTTTTTGTGCCTTAATCTGTCATTCTGCTTGCCACAGCTGCCTGCCCCTGCCCCTTCAGTGCAGCAACCTTCTCCTCAACCTCAGCCGTAACAGGGAGGGATCTAACATCAAACTTAGGTGGCAAGGGGGAATGTGATACCATAAGCACTTGGAGAGACTTTGATGTAGGGGAGCTGCAACTTTGAGGACACTTAGATGCATCAGTTGGAGTCCGAATCTCTTGGTGAAGGAAAAGCCACATGTTTGACAGAAAGATGGGAAAGCATACGCCTTTCCAGCTCATAGCTTGTTTTCCAGAGATTTGTTTTGCCACTTTGTATTCTGATGCAATATAACCAACCTGAAAACATTTCCTGCAACAAAAAGTGATGTTCTCATAATCTAGCACTTGCTTCTAGATCCTAATACTCTATCCTTAACTTTAAGCCATAGTCTATCAGGAAGCCCTTTGATATATCTAGTTCTTCCTAGACTCTAGCAGATGTTCAGTGAATCGAACTGTTTGTTCTGGATTCAATTTAAAAAATCTTCCCAAAATGTAATCTCCTTGAAAGCAATCATCAACCTAGAACTATAAGGGAAGATAAGGTAGCCTTACCCATACTGTGCTTGACTGAAAATGTCTTTCATTGGTTGAACGTTGGGAACCAAGGCTTAACCAGCAAAACATTAGATAAGATTAGACTTCCATCGGTTGACACAGAAACATGAAAAACTAAAAATCCTTGAGCACTAGGAAAAATTTCAACTGTATCTTCAATTTTAGAGCACCAAGACCTGGAAATCCATGGATAAATCTGCAAGGCTGGGCCAAAGATTACTAAATTTAATTAGTAAACTCTATTTGGAAAATTTCGCCTCCTCACATAACCACCTCTTGACCCAAAGACAAAATCAGTTGCACCCCTGTGCATGGAAATATATTTCTGTGCCACATCTGCGATCCCAAACCCATGACACCCTCCGTCTCTGCAGATTTTGGAACTGCCTCATCCTCAAACAGATGCTTACGCTTTGCTCGTTATTCCCCACTTGTGCCAAGATTTCTATCATCATAAATCTGATCTGCCAATCCTTGTTTGTCAGGAGTTGCCAGGGCCTCCTGAGCTTTGAAACCAGCCATGGAGGGGCACATGGCAGGCACTTGAGCATGCATGTCCATATCTGCAAATTACACATCAACTGCAGAACCTGACAACACCTTATTCAATACATTCCCTGCAGCTACAGTTGCATGATTTGACAAAAGATGACTTATCCTCCGATTTGGAAAGAAATGTGATCCTCAGGTTCAGTTGTAATGAAATGTAAGGAAAGCATCCATATTACATATAACAGTAATTTTCAATATTTTGATATTTTTGATGAAATGGGAATGGAGTAGTGAAATTAATGTGTAATAGAATTCAAAGTGGGTGAAGTTGCTGTAGCTTTTTACTGCCCCACTATGTGTCTTACACCCTGCCTGGGTGCTGTACAACTACGGAGTCCCTAAAAACTGAACGCTTCACTGCAGGCACCAGTTTGATCTTTTGGTGTGGACTCAACATCAAGAGTATTTGGCTCTGAGTTCTAATCCTATGGTCAAGCGCATTGCACCTTCAATGCCTTATTTGTGATCGAGTACAAAACAAAATCCTTAAAATACGAATTTCTCATTGAAGGGCCTGTTCATTCTTTAGCTTACATGCCTTATTCCCGTTTAGGTACTGTAATGAGTCCTTAAAATACGAGTTTCTACCTGAAAGGCTTGTCCTTTCTTCTCAACTTAAATTCACTAGTTTGGTTCTGAGTTATTTCCAGCTGTGTCTGATATTCTTGTATATGTTTATGGTTATTTACTTGGATCTGAATTTTTAAAGTTCTCCATGGAATGACTTGAAGAGTCTGAATTTGAGTATAAAATATTGTATGTTTTTATAATTTTGTGCCTTAATCCCTGAAGATTACGTTGTTGCAATGCAGACAGTGGTATTGAAGGTTGGTATGTCCTGTGAAGGTTGTGTTGGAGCTGTAAAGAGGGTACTCAACAAAATGGAAGGTACTGCCAAAACACTCTTATTACTTAAATATACCTTTTTGACCATAAGTTTTGCTTTCACTTTTTGGGACCAAATCACATTAACAAGGGCATTTACTTTATTTGAATTTTGAGGGGATCAGGGTATGTATGCCCTAATTAACAGTAGCACAGTTTTGTGCCTCCCCACTTACACATTAGAGGGGGTCTATAGGAAATACTGGTTGATCTTATATGCTTTCTCAGTATTGGAGGCCTTAAAAGTTGCTTAGCTTATAACTCTTATTAGTGGCATATTGAAATAATGAGCGGTAGCCTGTAATCTATCCTGACTCATAATATATCATAAAGAAAATCTCTTGCACTGTGATATTCTAATCAATAATAATTGCTGTGGATTTCAGGGGTTGAATCATATGATGTGAACTTGAAAGACCAAAAAGTGACAGTGAAAGGAAACGTAAAGCCTGAGGCAGTGTTGCAAACCGTCTCGAAGACTGGTAAAGCGACAAGCTTCTGGCCAGCAGAAGCTCAGGAAATTCCTAAGTAATAGTAGACGTCTTCAGTTTGAAGATTTAATAAGTTAGTATCAGAGAGTATGCCCCGCTATTCATCGTGTGGCACTTTAAGTTTGTAATGAATTTGGTGACCTTGTTTGTAATTGAAATTTGTAGAACCTATAATTCTGCAATTTTAGTATTATAGAGAGATTCTTTTAGACTATATCCAGGGTTTTAAGTCTGATTCTAGTTAAATTGTGTATGCTAATTTATCTTTTTGCATGCTTTTTTATGTATTTACTAAAAAATGTCTTGAAAGTTGTGCATTAATTATACATTATAATTAGGGATTCTTTAGAGAATTGTATACAGAATCAAACCTGAAAGCGTAAATAAATGATGTATTGAGGTGTTTTAACTTTGACAATTATTGTAATTATTTTTTTGAACTTTTCTGAGTTAAACACTATCTAAGTTGCAAGCTATTGTAAATCTCACTTACATAATGTACATGGGTTTACTTCAGAAAATGATTGAATTTGATATTAAGCTATACAAGTATAATAGATGTTTCAAATAAGATTTAATTAAAGATGTGAGCTGTCAAAGTTAAAAATTGAATGAGCTTTTGGTAATAATGGTTTGAAGATATTCAAATCAACAATTCAGATATCCATGATCAAGAGCTTCTAATAAAATCTTTTTCATCTTGATGATATATCACAGTGTAATATAAAACAGTGATTCAAATTTTTTTTAAGCTGCTTCTTGCTTTCCACATGTAAGCTGAAAATCTGCCTGCCCCACTGTAATTGGACAATAGTAGAACATAAGAAACTCAAATGCTGGATTTCATGCTTATCCATCAATTGTAGAGATGCATGGATGAAATGAACAAATGCCGTAGACTGTAGTCATTGAACCTCTTGGCAATGCTCAAGACTAAAGCATATTCATTTGCTCGTGGTAATTTCTTCCATGCTAGCTGTAGTAAAACAATTATGGAATCCAAAATAATTTGAGACATTCCTGGGAAAGAAGTTGAGCTTCACAACAATATTAAGCTGAAAGCCAATGCTTCATTAGAAAACTATCGAAGGCATCTTGGATATTTTTTTCTTTGCCTCCAAATTTTGAACTTCCTCTTAGCTTAAGAAATTGCTTGTTCACGATCCAAAAGAAGAAATGAATTGACATCCAAAAGTTCTATTACTTGTAGGACAATATGTGATTTAATTAGGGGAGAGGACCCAGTATTTGAGCATGTTTCAATAGTTGTGATAGTAGTTGTTTATATAATGTCCAATATTTTTATCAATATTGGATCAATAGTCGTGACATGACTACCCATAATTAAACAAAATGTATTCTTTTGATCTAAACAACAACCAATCGTGATGCCACATTAGTGCTCAACTACCCACGATGTGAATGCAGAAGTATTGGTCAACTATATCTTGACAAAAAACATGCTGATGTGGCCCTGAAATGAAAGCTATAAGCAGGGGACTTGCCAAGTAAGCTGCTGTAAAAAATTGAGAGATTTGAAATTTTCATGTAGGATAATTAAAGCGCGAAATTAGGGTGCTCAACTATTGGGTCCTCTCCCTTATATGTAATACACTATCTAGAATGATCATCGTGGTCTTCTTGAATGCGAGTGGCATCCATTGATCCATTTTATATTCCTAATCCAAGATTCCGTTAGTTTTCAACTGAGTGAAGTGTGTAATGTAAGTGAAGGGAATATATCATTGTTATGATTTTGGTCAAATCTTTTGGTTATATAGCTTTCTTTGTTAAATCTGCAATTTAGTTTTTTTATTGGGATATGTTGCTTCTTTGTTGAATCTAAAATTTAGCCTTTGTTTTTTATTTTTATTTTTGTTATTTTTTCATAGTATAGGATGTGTACACTTTGAAATCGACCATCTACTATATAAATAATTAAATAAACTTTTAATTAATTATTTTTAATAATTCATTTTTTATTTTTTTTGTAATATTTATTTATGTTTCCCATATTTTCGAAGGCTGATTAATTTAATTAATTCAATCACAACTCCCATGAGCCCATTCAATTATTTTTCTAATTTTAATTAATTAATTAATCCACTATTAATTAATAAATTAACCCTTTTCTCATATTTCATTAGCATTTTCACCAATTTAATTTTCTTTGAAATCTTCAAACTTGTTATTAACAATTCTTCTAATCTTAATTAATTAATTAATTCCTTATCTTTTATTAGCATTTTTTTTAATTTAATATTTCTTTAAATCCTCAAACTTGCCATTATGTGAGAAGTGTCTCCTTCAATGTTCACACATGTGTGCATATGTCTCCATTACTCACCAACTCATCCTTTGACTTGACCCATCATTGGTTGCTCACATGTGTGAGATTCTCCCATGCATATGCAACCACTCTTACCTTTTTCATCCTCCACATCATTTTTCTTGATTTTCTCTCCTACAACAATTTTCACAATTTATCCACTTGTCAAACTCTTGAGCCAGGTGCTCACATGTGCGAGATCCTCCCACATGTGCAACCACTCTATACTTCACACGTGTGAGCACACCTATCCTTCTTCCCCACGACACCACTTTCCTAAGCCACCCCTTCCAACAAGAATAAACCCTCAATCCTCTCGTTCAATCTCAACTCGCCATCTCATGTTGCAACTCAACCATCAATTTTTACAATTAAGAATCTATAAATTGAAGTTTTCACCATTATTTTATATAATCCACTTGAAAATAATTTTATAATGCTAATTTACTTTCCAAAATCCATTATCATTGTTATTTGTTGGTTTAGTAGAGCAATCCAAAACTTTAGTATCAACAACTATCAATGAAGCATTTGTGGAGCATATCAAGTGAAGTGGGGTACACTCCATTTTCGCTCAATCGGAGGAGCAAGATTTATTTGAGGTAAAGAGGTTTAGTTTATTGTTTTTTTTGTGTTATTTGCCCATTTGATTTCCTTGTTTTCATTCCGACACATTTGATGGGACTCGTGTCCTTGTAACTATCTAACTGTTTAAGTGTTTTGTGTTTTTCTACATCTCAAGTTTAATAATAGCATTTTTGTTTCGTGTTTTAGCACTTCCATTACATAATCAATGCTTTCAACCTATTCTTTAACACTTGCAGATTGTTCTTTCATGCTCTTGTTTATAACGTTTCATTTTGTTTCACTTGTTTTGCAAGTTTCTTACTTTGTGTGTTTTATTGTGCTTATTTTTAGTTGTGTGATTGAATTTTAGTCATTTTAATCCTATGTTTCTCTTGTAAGTGTTGTCTAGGATAGTTCCACGTGGTGTTGTTTAGTGCTTACATTTTTGCATTAGCACTTTAGCTTCTCATCTTGTTTCTCCTTGGTTTCTATTTTATTTTCTCAAATTTTCTTATTTTTTGTTGTCAACTAACTTGATCTCTGTCATTTTAACCATTTCCCCCTTTCAGTTTCTATGTTTTTGCCTATTTTTATAGAAAATCATTGACGTTTTGTTTCTATGCAGATCAATGTTTGCACCTTGTCTTTCAAGGTTTTTGACCTTTGGTTTAGTGCTTTAGACCTATGAATCAATGCTTTTGTGGTTAGGTATACTTAGTTATTCTATTGCATTCTATTACTTTTCATTTGATTTTCATAGTTTAGTGCTTCTAATATTCAGTGTTTGCTTTGTGTTTACAGTGTTGTTTAATGCTTTACCTTTGTGTTTTAGCACTTTTGTAGTTTTTTAATTTTTAATTTATATTTTTAGGAATTTTGGGTAACCCTTTTTTGATCAATAAACTAACCAAGTGGTGAAAGTATCTTTCACATGTGAAAGCTATAAAAGTGAATCTACTAACATATTGCTTGTCAAAGATTTTTTATTTATCACTAGTTAGTTGCACTAAATTAGTTAGAGGGGAGATTAACTTGTTTGTTATGTCTTTGGTGGTTGTGTATAGGTATGTTCTCCCTCTGCATTTAGTGCACTTAGATTAGATTTTAAAGGTGTGCTAGTTGTGTGTATGCTCTCCCCTTGCACTTCGTGTGATTTTGGATGACAAAAAACGTAACATTACCTTTCCCATTAGGAGGTTTTCTTGGGGATTTCATCACCCCAAGAGACAATCTCAACCACATGTTTTGATGGAGTATAAATAGGGGGTGAACAAAATGTATGCTTCGATCTAATCATCGTCATGTTTGGCAAGTCCTTAGGTCACCTAGTGATTCAGTACATAAAGTGAAGGGATCTTCCAATCTTGCACTTAAGTCTCATACTTGCAGATGGGCTAAGGTTCATAGTTTTTTTTTGTTCGGTAAATCGCTGCTAAAGGGTAGCACCCTATACTTTTGATTGGAGCTATAAACCAGTGAGGCCACATACAGGGGACCTCATCCCTGATATCTCCATAACCACCACTATCACCACCACCTTAACCACTGCTGCCATCACCATATCCACTATTGCTGCCACCATATCCACCGTTGCTGTTGCCTTTTTTTACCCTACGACCGCTTTCTCCTTGTGGAAATCCCACTATCCACTGTGGGATTCTAACCTTAGACAACCCAACTGCTGCCCTTGCAACTTAACCATTGCACTGCGGGGTCAACCCTAGGCTAAAGTTCATAGATTAGGTCCACATAACATCATGTTATTTTGGAGACACCCCTAGAGAGCTTGCAAAGCCTATATAAGACCATTGACCATGTCTTATTAGGGTGTAAGGGAAGTGGATCACCCCTTGACATTACTAAGTAGTTTGTTGAGATAGAACTAATCTTGGGTGAAACCTTTGTGGTAAGGGAATTTTGTTGGTGTAAATAGGTGTTTTACCTATCTAGTTATTAGTAGGTAAACTCCTTATGATAGATAGGAATCACACTGAACGTGAGAAGGTGTTATTTAATCATCGATCAAGATCAAAACTAGTCAAAGTTTGGGAGTCAAGTTGGAATGTAAGAGGTTAGGATCAATTTGAAGAGGATTATATTGTATCATTCAAATCCTATAATTTGCACTAGTTATTACCATATCACTTTGAAGGGTATGGCCTCAATTTTTAATCCATTGCAGATTGCACAATTCATGTATGACCATGACTCAATAAGGATAATTTTTTTTTTGTCTCATTGAATTATGTTTTGTGTTCATTCATTTGGCTATATGATTAGATAATCCTTCATTAGATCCTCTACCCATGACTACATAAATGTGGAGGTTCCACATCTAAATAAATTTTGAACTTTGAGAGAGTTTGCAAGAAGATTGTAAATAAAGAACCAATTGTGAGGTAGTTTGAAGGAGTGATATGAATAGATTTCCAACCTAAGGTAGTTTAAACACCAAATCCAATAAAAAATGCCTCAAAAAGGGTGACAAGATATTGTTAATGTTGTAGAAAGATGAGAGAAGTGTTTAAGATGATGAAGCTAATGAAGATATAAATGGATGCTTTTGAACAACACCACAAAAAAGAACCTAACCCTAGATGCAACAAGTACATGGTCGCTATTTGAAATATGCTTAACATATCTCTAATAAAACCATTTTTATTAATTATCTAAATGACATTTATTTAACAAATGTTGTATAAGAAAAGTTAATAGAATTCAAACATATATATTTTTAAAACATTATTTCAATTCAATATACTTCCCTTAAAATTAATTAGATCGTATAAGCATTACTCAAGTATCTAACTTCAAGTACAAGGAAAATTAACATTTCATTACATCAATTGATCAACACTGTTATTTTTACCAAATATTACATTTACAAAGTGTTATTCTACACATAATACCAACATCATAACATAGATGTGAAATACATATATCTAACAGTTCAATATCATATATAATAATATTTTGTTTCTTGAATCATAAAATATAGCAATATTAATTTAATTTCAAATGAAATCAACTATTGTTTCTAATAAATTGAGTCTTTAGCATCTCAACTACAAGAGGGAGAGCATCACCCAAGTGCTTTTCCTCCAACCACAAACTGATGATCCCCCACACACCTTCCAACTAGAAGTGGCCCTACCCTTCACGAGGGTAGTGATTAAGAGAATATCCTTGAATTACCATGCCATCCAAGAACAAGTGTTGTGTTCTAAATACAACAATTGGTCATACAAAGTTCTAGATTCTCTCTAGCTAAGTATGACTTACCTAACTGATTTATAATAAATATACATTATGAACTAATAATGCAAGCAGTGATTTTGCATTACTTTGGCCAAATATTTTATAAAATTATATTTTAATATGATAGTGTGTGTCATATGTTGACACACTTATTTCAAAAAATAGTTATCAATTATTTAATTTCACCTTTAATTCATATAGTGATATGTTAATCTAACACATGTTCTCCTTGTCATATAATTCTTAGATATTTTTATACTTCAATGGTATATTAAAATACACTTGTCACAAACACATATACATATGTGTATATATATATTTGTGTGTGTATGTATGTGTGTATATATATAAATATATTTGTGTATGTGTGTGTATATATATATATATGTGTGTGTGTGTTATGTCTGTGTATGTGTATATATACATACATGTGTTTGTATGTATATGTGAAGTAGGAAAAGTGATCCTAGATCCAATTGTTGGACTTGCCATTGCACCAAAAGACCGACCTGTCAATGCCCGATACAAGCTTCGGTTAAGAACCACATGAGGTGGTTAGACCATGTCACAAACCCAAGCGTTAGTGCTGCAAGGAAAACCAAGGGTCACACCTTGCAACAATCCCCCTAGCACAAGCACGGGGTTTGAACCTGTGACCAGCTCTGATACCAATTGTTGGACTTGCCGTTTCACCAAAAGATTGACCTGTCAATGCCTGATACAAGCTTTGGTTAAGAACCACAGGAGGCGGTTAGACCATATCACCGACCCAAGCGTTAGTGCTGCAAGGAAAACCAAGGGTCACACCTTGCAACACCAACTACCTGATTAGCTTCTTTTCACTTGACTTCACATTGAGACACAAAATTAAATAGGATTGATGATTTACTTGCTACCACAAAGGAGAGCCAATCTCCTAGGGTTTGTGTCCTTTCTTAGTTATAAAGAAGATAAATTTGATGTATGTTTTAACAAGCCTATTTGACATATAACCCTATATCTGAAAATGCATTTTACCGCATAAACAAAATTGGAAACTAATAGAACATACCTAGATCTGAGAAATGGTGGCAAAGAGAAAACTGTGATTGAAATTTGAGGTTGAATTCTAGGGATAGGGGCATTAGGTTCCCTAGACTTGAGGTTCTTCCTTTTGGGATTTGAGAACTCTGAAATGTAGGTTGTAGTTTGCTATGTGTTTTCTGTGACTATCAGCTGATGAAATTTCTAGAACTAACGTGTACACATGCAAAGAGGGGGAAATGTTGTGCTATATAGGGGCTTGTCTAAGTCAAACCTCATTTTGGTATTTCTACTTCCTTAAACAACAAATGATGATGATCATGAGGGCATACCCTAGGTTAGGGAAAGGGAATAATAATAATAATTGACTAAAATGATAAATGATAATGTTACCTTTGGTATGAAATCCTTGATGATGTGATGCCACACCACAAGTTTTCATATATGTTGATTGATGTATGCATTGATTGCTTGAGAGACCTATAAAAGGTTAGTCCACAAAGCATAATAGTTTGTCGTAGATAGCATGTAGAGGATAAATCAATACTTCTCCATAATAGCATGATAAATCATAATAGTGCTTAGATAATTCTTTCTTCTTTCCTTCTCTTCTAATATCTCAATTAGCATAATCTTAATTGATGAAAGTGCTTTAATAATGCTGCTAATTATGCCCTTGAATTGCCTTAGCTAATTTTAGGATGCTCAATTTGCTCAATAGATTTTCTAGGATTTCAAATGGTAAAAATGACTTGTATTTATATGTAATTCTTTAATTTCCTATAAATTAATTACCAATAACCAAAAAATACCTTTGGATTTCCAAATGTTAAAATGCCGACATCGACATATTCAAATTGGGGCCAAAATAGGTTGGATAGGAGCATTGGGAACCCTAGTACAAACCTATCCTAGGGCCATAAGAGTCAGAAAATGAATATTAGATAACAATCCCCAATTCAATCCTAATTTATTGAAAACGATAATAAAACATACAAATTGTAAGCACAATTAGGTCCAAGCACACAAGGGGGAGCTAAACCTAGTGTGAAATTCTCAAGGGTAACAATTTATGATGCTTTAATTTAAATATATATACATATATATACATATATACATATATATACATATATACATATATACATATATACATATACATATACATATACATATACATATACATATACATATACATATACATATACATACACACACACATATGTACTTATATGTACATAAACTTATATTGTCTTATAATATAGATAATTCCAATGTATGCATTTGCATCTATACATAATATGTATGCATGATGCATATACATATACTTATGTAGTTACACATTTAACCTCTTAATTCAATAACACATACATACATCATCTTGAATTTGAATATAGTCTTGTTAAAGTTTCCCAAAACCTAGTTAAGAATCCACCACCCAATCCCTAAGATGAGTCTATAGGCTAAAATAACATACTATTTATACCTATTGTAGGTTCATCAAAATATAATCACCATCATAGGCACTCCATTTTGGATACACTATCTTCATTCAAATATATCTTAGGATGTCATAATATGCATCATAAGTTGTTAAACAAGTAGAACACCATCTTATAGCTCATATATGTTATTACATTTCTAATGTGGGAGGCCCAACTTCTAGAGGCCATATTTTTTAATCTAGGAAACTAATTGAGTCTAATTTTCTACAATTATAAATCTCAAAGGGTTTCACATCCCAACTATTAGGGAGCTAATGTGAACCAACCAAAAATATTTAGGGAAAAAAATGACCTTTATAACCTAGAAATTCAATGTTTATATTCTATAGTCTAAAAATTATATTATTCTATTCTTAAGCTTAGGCTCCAAGGTTGAGACACCTTTCTTAAAAAAAATCCAACCTTAAAATAATTGAATGAAAATGTTTATAATAATACAATCATAATATAATATTAGTCTTAGAGCCTTAACACTGAGATCGATGCCTTGCTCCTCCAAAGAAATTCCACTACAATAACCCCTTACAATAGAAGGTATCTCTCCAACAACCTCAACCCAATAATATGATATATAGGAGTGCATAAAAGGTAAAAAATAATAAGTGGTTTATTTGAACCATGTACCAACTCCCCAAGTATGACATCTAATTTCTCTTAGCATAAAATCTAATGCCCAAGTCTCATGATGGTTCCCAAAGCTAATTTTATAAAATTCCTCTTATACTAGCAATAATGACTTTTCATAACTTATCCACATATTTGAGTGCTCCATTTTGGTATTATTCTCTCATTAAAATATGTCTTATAAAATGTGTCATAAACTATTGTTGGTTGACAAATTTGTCTTCTTAAAAATTCACTTAATATGACTTCGTATTGCCCAAAATAAAGACAAATAAGAAACAAATAGTTGGAGAGATCACTATTTCATTGGTGATCTTCCTTTGAATTTTGATTGAGGTACAACTCCCTCGTAAGGTAAATATTTTTGGATTTTTTTAAAATTAAAAAGATGGGTATACTTTTAACCAAAAAGAAGTAAAGACAAACTAACATTTGTTCATAGCAATGATATAAATGCAATTGGAATGAACTTTCAAAAACATCAACTAAGACTTGAAAGATAAATGCCACCAATACTACAACTCAAATATTGAGATATTAGCCACAGATGGATAGATTAAATGAACTTCAACTTCACTCCTTCCTAAAGAAAATGAGTATAACACAATAGAATACAACATCCACAAAGAGAAGTAATATTTTGGTATTTATCAAAGCTCAAAGACTTGTTCATAAACACTAAGCATCACACTCGAATTTCATATGCACACAAACAATGAATTTATTTAGAAATAAGAAAAAAATGCAAATGATCCTTCTTTGATTGATTCTCACTTTTACATCAAAGTGTATCAGGGATAAATTTTTTGGATCCCTCCAATGTCCTTGAATTGCATATTTATAATTTTTAAAACATGTAACTATCACCAAGTTCTTGAAAATTGATTCTTTTAAAGAATCGTAAAAATAAAAGTTCATTACAATATATTTTTTTAAAAAATGTACTTTTTAAGATAAAATACAATTATTGTTGAGACAGCTTGGTAGACGGGTCCACGGGTGTATTGCCTGTGGCTAGCACTTGCTGATTAGGAACCATGCATGCTTTATAATCCTTGAGTGCTTGTGTGGTGGAATTGTAAAATTTTTTGTCCTTAGCTTCCATAGGGCCTTGTTGTTGCGGTTGGTGTCCATCTTGGTAGTAACATTGGTGGGGAAATTCTTAGGCTAAGACAATGCAGAGTCAATTCTAGCCAATTTCTTTATAGTTTCTTTCTTGAAGACTTTCTCCCTAGATAATGTATCGACCACCTTTAGGAATCCCTCCTTTAGCTCCTCTAATGTGGCTACACCATTATTGTCACCTTTCACTAATTGACAACCAAAATCAAAGAAATTTTTAATAAAATCACCGTGGATGCAATTACATTCTTTAATCAACTTATTTCTTTCATGGAGGTTTTCCTTCGAGAAAGTATGTTTCCATTCGATGCTCTTCTTCCACATTATGATCTTAGGATCTTCTTTGGATGGAATGATTTTCTCTGATGCAACCTTTTCTAAACTCATTTCCAAAATTTCACCAAGATCTCTCTCAACTTGTGACCACTATCTCTATTTTGATAGAATTTCTTACCAATATAAAATCATCATAAAATTTCTTCAATTTATCAATTAGAGGAGGAACTTTATTTTGACATCACCTATCCTTTCTTGAGAAACTCTCCATAGTAACCATCCTTTTTAATTTTTCTCATAATTACTTTTCTAGCCATAGAGTCTGGGTCAAAACAAACACTTGTCTGATTGATGGGTTGGGGAGAAGGATCCATTAGTGACTTAAGAAAATTTGAGAGTAGCTCCACCACTTTCTTCAATTCATATTTGTATTGGTTATCTTTCTCTGTCCTTTCTACTAACCTCAAAATAGTCACTTGGAAATTATGCACATCTCCATCCCTACTAGGTGGTGCAGGGGCACCAATGCAAAATTTTGGTCAATAAGGTCTTTTGCTAGATTTAGGTGTGTGAGTCTTATTTTGACCATAAATAAGGTCATTATAGACCATGGTGAATGTAATTTAGGTCTTTGAGAGGATCATCATGTTAAATTTGAAAAACTATGCAAATGTTGTAAATGTTGTTGATACAAAAGTTGTAAAAGTGCAAAATTGCACAATGAGAGGAAGTTCAACGGTCATATAATCCAAAAGATAGTTTTGGTGGGTTGGGTAGTTTTTTTTGGTTGGAAAAGGTTTATAAAAGGTGGAAAAATCATTGTAAAAGCTCTCTTGAATATTTGAAGGAAAAAGCTAGTGTTTTATCAGATTTTTTGTGTTTTCTTGCTTTTCTCAGACCTGTACGGCCCGTACAGTAGCAATCTTGATCTAAAACCACTTGAAATAATTAAAGGAATGAATTAAATTCAAGTTTAAATTGGTTTGAGGTCTTCAGATTGAATTTGGAAGGATAATTCTTCATTTTTCTGTGGCAGCCTTGTTAATCCTATATTGAGGGTTTAATAGTCTCTTAAAATGTGAACTTGACCCATTCCACTCTCTGTGGCTACTGTAACTCATGGAATGGGTTCAATACAATAGGAATTAGGTGTTCTCATGGTCTAGAGGCAAAGGAAGTAAGTTTCTAGGATTTGGGGTGGTGCCCTAGGGCAGATCTGTGTGTTTTTCAAGTGAAAATGGGGTGTTGAAATAAGGTTTTGTCAAAATATTGATGGAATTGTCTATGTAAGGAATATTTTAGTTTGTGCAGACCATTTGTGAACTTTTGGTGGCATTGGTTGGGTTAGATGAGCCTGAAAGGTAGAACTTTCAATAAACCCTTGTCATTTGTATGCAAATTGAGGGTTTGGTGGTTCAGTATCTTAGTGGTTATGGCTCTGAAGAATGATGGTGGAATTTGATGTTTTTCAACCCAATTAAGGATTGTTTATTGAGTTAGGGGGTTAAATTGGTGTTTTGAGGGTACTTCCTTTGTTAAAGTGGGCTATTTGGTGGTCTAAAAACCGGGGGTAGTCATTGGTCCTACACATTGTTCTAACAACCTCTTAGAATATTTTGGTATGTTGTGTTAGGCCCTAAAGAGGATCTCAGAAGGTGTCTAGTTTGTCTCTGTACAACCTTCTCTAAAAGATAATCCCAAAAAGTAGATTTGGAAGGCTACAAGCAACTAGGTGTGAGTTTGTGATAAGTTGAGTGGAGAGGGTTGAAGAGGCTAGTTTCTTGTTTGGACCTGATCATTTTGAGTTGGTTTGTGTCATCACCACCTTGCTTGAAATCAGGTGGTATTAGAGCAACATGGATTAGATCTTTTTGATTGAAAATTTGTAACTTGAGAAGGACAAGTGATAAGTTGTATAGACAAGATGCCTCCAAAGAATGTTGGTGTTGCTAGAGAGTTGCAGGAGTTAAAAGAGAAACATGCCAAGCTTTTGGATTCTCATAATGCTGTGTTGGAAAGCCTTGTTGCCTTGGAAACAAGGAAGAGAAGAGATGCAAATGATGAAAGTGACTCCAAGGAAGAAGATGAAGAGTATGAAGATGTAGATGAAGAATTAGACCTTGGAGATTAGAGGATGGAAAAGTTGCTTAAGGCAGTCAAAGGTGATTCACATAAGGTAAAGGTTGATTTGCCTATGTATGGTAGAAATTTGAATGAGAAAGAGTTACTCGATTGGATTGCAACCATGGACAACCACTTTGAAAGTGAAGATATTTCTGATGAGTAGAAGGTGAAGGTAGCAAAGACAAATCTCAAAGGTCATGCACTTCTATGGTGGGACTACAAGCAAGCTGAAAGCAGAAAGCAAGGTAAGTCAAGGATAGTTTCTTGGGACAAGATGGTAGCAAAACTTAAAGGTAAATTTCTTCCTAAAGACTACAAAGTTCAATTGTATAAGAGATTGCAAGGTTTGAAGCAAAAGGATTTAGATGTTAAGACCTATACTAATGAATTCTATAAACTAAGTATAAGGTCAGGAAGAAATGAAGATGAAGTTGAAAAAGTGGCTAGGTATCTAGGTGGCCTTAAATTCAATATACATGATGAATTGGTTGTTGCTAACCCAAACACTGTTGAAGAGTGTTTCCAATTGGATATTAGGGAGGAAGAAAAGATAAAAAGAAGGCAAGATAAGTTTGTTAGAGGCAGATGAAATAATACAAGAGGGAGAGGATCATTCCCTACATCAAGGCAGTCATGTGAGGAACAAGAAGAAGCAAGTAAAGGTAAAGAGCAAGGTGCTGATGCAAGAGGAGGTTTTAGAGGCACAAGAATTAGATTTAGAGGAGGAAGAAACTCAAACACATTTGCTGGTAGGTGATTCAATTGCAATGAGTTTGGTTATCCATCCTACAAGTTCCCTAAGAAGTTTGGTGCTACATAAAGTGGTGGAGAAAGGATAATTTAAAGAAGAGAAAAAATTGTCCAAGAAGATGAAGGTGAGAGTTCAAATTCCAATAGTATTTTTGTTGCTCCTAAAGTTGGTGAAAGTTTGATGTTGAGAAGAACACTTTTGAAGACATCTAAGGAAGAGGAGATGAGTCAAAGAAGGAGCTTGTTCAAGGCCACATGCAAGTGTAGAGGTAAAGTATGCAAGGTTGTCATAGATTCAGGGTCAACTGATAATATGGTGTCTCAAGAAATGGTAGAAAAACTGAAACTAGATAGAGTTCCTCATAAAACACCGTATAGGGAATCTTGGTTAAATGGTAATCAGTCACTTTTGGTAAATGAGCAAGCAAATGTGGAGTTCCATATTGGATGGTATAGAGATAGGGTGCTTTGTGAAATTGTACCTATGGATTGTTTCCACTTACTTCTTGGTAGACCTTGGAAGTTTGATAAGCATGTACTATATGATGGGAGAGAAAATACATACACCATAGAGAAAGATGGGCATACATTTATATTGAATGCACTGGTGGAAGAGGAAAAAGGAAAGGGTAAAGAGGCTAAGGTGATCATGTTTGGGAAGAAGGAATTTGCAAAGGTTGAGAAAGAAGACAATAGGATGGGTACTGCAGTCATTTCAAGACTTGAGAATGCTATGACAATATGTGTGAAGATTGATTTAGGATTGGAGGATGAGTTGACAGTGAATTGGTATGCTAATGTCTTGATAGGAACAATGGTGTGTCCATTGGTTGGGAGTAAGATTACAGGGAAAGTAGTATCTGTAGGTACAATGGGTTATAAAAAGGACATTACAATGGTACATGAGGCTGATAGGACAAAGGGTTTGATGGAAGTGATAAAAGGACAAAGTGGACAAGGAACTAAGGGAAGATATAAGCATGAAGTTGAGATAAAGGGGAAGTCAGTTCAAGGAGAATTTGGTAACTACCTATTTGTAGGTGGGAAGGTAGAAACATTTTCAAGTTTTGATCAAAGAACAAATAGAAGCCAACTACCATGTTTGATTGCAAAGAAGGAGTCACATTCATGTGTAGAAAAGGTTAAGGATGCAACCTGCATGATACAAGATCTCAGTATTTGAATCAATCGAGGGGATTTCTAGATCAAAGAGTATGTGAAAATCAAGGAGGAATTGAGACAAAGTAGTACTCATGTGACATGAGTCATTTTTCAGGGGGGTTGTATGGTGTAGGGGCACCAATGCAAAATTTTGGTCAAGAAGGTCTTTTGCTAGACTTAGGTGTGTTAGTCTTATTTTGGGAATAAATAAGGTCATTATATATACCATGGTGAATGAAATTTAGGTCTTTGAGAGGGTCATCATGTTAAATTTTTCAAGCTATGCAAATGTTGTAAATGTTGATACAAAAGTTGTAAAAGTGCAAAATTGCACAATGAGAGGAAGTTCAACGGTCATATCATCCAAAAGATAGTTTTGGTAGGCTGGGTAGTTTTTTTTTGGTTGGAAAAGGTTTTAAAAAGGTGGTAAACTTGTTGTAAAATCTCTCTTGAATATTTGAAGGAAAAAGCTAGTGTTTTATCTCTATTTTATTAGATTTTTCTATGTTTTCTAGCTTTTCTTAGACTTGTACGACCCGCATAGTAGAAATCCTGATCTAAAACCACTTGAAATCATTAAATGGATGAATTAACTTCAAATTTTAATTGGGTGAGGTCTTGAGATTGAATGTGGAAGGAGATTTCTTCATTTTTCTATGGTAGCCTTGTTAACCCTATATTGAGAGTTTGATAGTCTCTTAAAATGTGAACTTGACCCATTCCACTCTCTGTGGCTACTGTAACTCATGGAATGGGTCCAATACAATAGGAATTAGGTGTTCTCATGGTCTAGAGGTAGATGAAGTAAGTTTATAGGATTTGGGGTGGTGCCCTAGGGCAGATTTGTGTGTGTTTTCAAGTGAAAATGGGGTGTTGAAACAAGGTTTTTGTCAAAATATTGATGGAACTATCTATGTAAGAAATATTTGAGTTTTTGTAGACCATTTTTGAACTTTTGGTGGCATTGGTTGGGTTAGATGAGCTCGAAAGGTAGAACTTTCAATAAACCCTTGTCATTTGTATGGAAATTGAGGGTTTGGTGGTTCAGTATCTTAGTGGTCATGGCTCTAAAGAATGATGGTGGAATTTGATGTTTTTCAACCCAATTAAGGATTGTTTATTGAGTTAGGGGGTTAAATTGGTGTTTTGAGGGTACTTCCTTTGTTAAAGTGGGCTATTTGGTGGTCTAAAAATCGGGGGTAGTCATTGGTCCTACACATTGTTCTAAAACAACCTCTTAGAATATTTTGGTATGTTGTGTTAGGCCCTAAAGAAGATCTCAAAAGGTGTCTAGTTTGTCTCTATACAACCTTCTCTAAAAGATAGGCCCAAAATGTAGATTTGGAAGGCTACAAGCAACTAAGTGTGAGTTTGTGATAAGTTGAGTGGAGAGGGTTGAAGGGGCTAGTTTCTTGTTTGGACCTAATCATTTTGAGTTGGTTTGTGTCATCACCACCTTGTTTGACATCACTAGGAAATCCTAGATCTACTTTTGTTATGTTGTACTCAGCTACGGTAGCCTGACCAAGATCTTTTTATGTAGAAGGATGAACAATTTCTATAAAAAATGACTCGAACCACTATTCTCCATCAAACTTGAAATTGTTTTGAGTTTCTTGGCCTTAGGGGACTTGTGTAAAAGATTATCTACCATATTATCATCTGATAGATCAACAGGTACTATTTTCCTCTTTTTGGATAAAGTATTTTCTAGCCAAGAGGAGGAAAGAGTAGTAGCTCACCAAGAGTTTGAGAAGCCTTAGGTGTAGAGAACTAAAGAGCTCTATTTAGAGGGGGGGTCTTTATTCCAATTTCTAGATTGAAAGGAAAAGAAGTTGGTGACTTTCCCTTTTGTGTGCTCCTCTCGACCACATTTTGAGATAAGCTTGGTTTTTCTTCAAGAGCATTAACCCTCATTATCTTAATTTCTTGTTCTTGTTCATTTTCCCTTACATATTTTGCTTCTTTTTCCTTCTCTACCTTCACCACATATCCTTTTAGGATTCCCTCTCCTCTTAGAAGGCTCTTCCCCATCTCCACTGCCACTTGGTGATATTGTACATTGTGTTGGAGGTGGCCCTACTATTGAAGAGGATGTTCCTAGTTGGCCTGGTTTGGTTTATTCTCCCATCCCTTGTTTTACCTTAGGTTGATATTTAACAAATTCACCCTTTTTTTAGTGAGCCACATTTGTTTCCTTTTCATAACCACTGTAGTTCTGGTCTCCAAATGTTTAGGCTCTCTAAGACTCAAATCAATAAGAACCATGGGCTGCATTTGTACATTGTTGGTATAGATGGGATCAATCAAATTGGTCTCATCATCTTCTACTCCTTCAACATCCTAGCCTAACTTGAGGGTAATGATTCTCCTTAGGGTCATCCTCATCCAATTCCTCTTCCTTATGTCATAGTAATCAACACAATCAACCCAATAATCTTCCAAATGTGGCACATGATAAAATCCTAGACAAAGATGAAGATTATTCTTCACAAAATTCTTGCTATCAAAATGAAATATTCTCTCATAAATGGAGATTATATCTTATAATATCTCTTTCAATATTGAGGGCATTGGATTGAGACTTGCATTGGTAAAACTCAAGACCAATGGGAAAAGAAATTCCTACCTTCTTCCTTTCTATGTGTTGAAGCATAAAATTGCACCCTAGTGCAATTTCCCACAATATCACCTTCACCTTAGCCTTATAAGGTTGACAATGCAAAAGTTTCTTGACCATTCATTCCCACATGTGCTTTGTTGTTTTTCGTCGGTGATATAATTTTTGTCGTGGATGCCTCTACGCCGCACTGAAATCTACACGGTATGCTAGCATCTTGGCAAGATTCTTAGGTTAGTGGATGTTGGGACATTATGATTCTCTACCACCTTGCAGAATGTAACACTTCCTATGAGCCTTGACCACTTGAAAAATGTCTCTTCGCCTCCAAAATAGCTTTTGAACTTGCCTCTCTCAATTCAATTTGAATTCCATTCATTCAATCTCATTCACTTCTTGCTCATTCACTCTACACTCTCAATCCATTCTTCCATTCTATGCCATTGTTCTTATCGATTCTTGCTTCTACATTATTGTTTCTCATAGGTTTCAAGATTTATGTCATTGGAACTATCATGTTATGCTAGGGTTTGACTAAGGAAAACTCCCAAACACAACCCCAAAATTTTTCCATCTCTGTCTGTGTAGGTACTTCATTTGCGTGGATTTTGCAGGAGGTTGGACCATCCGTGAGTTGGATTTCTACTACCCTTTCTTTACATTCCATTTTAATCTATTTGTCTTTTAAGTTATAGTATTTCATGCATTAGTAAATTTTTTATCAATTATGTTTAAACTGTCGGATTAAGGTTTTTCGGTTGTTAGAAAGCCTTACAAGTTTATGATTGTAGAATCTATTCTCAATCCATATGAGATGCCAACACATCCCTGAGATGAAAATAGTTGCATTGTCATCCTCTGACCACGAGCCAGTTAGTTTGCATGTAGTCCAAGACCTCTGTGGTTTTCTCACCCAATTCTAAAAATCCCCCATCCCTAAAAGCATAAAACAATGTCCAGTTTATCTTCCATTTGCCACTCCATTTTCCTATATTTTTCATTGAGGTAGTTGAGGGAAATTTTCTCCCTATTGACTCTTCCTTATCTTAGAGACACAGGAGTAGCGAATCCTCTCCTCTACATTTTGGTGAACCCAACGTGAACCTTCCATCTCCTTCTCTTGGGTTCAAAAGTTTTTCTTCTCTCATGTTTAGGATGTGTTGTAGATAGTGTGTTGTGAAGCTTTTATGAGCTTTACGACCCAATATACAACATCTGAATACATTGTAAGAATAATTATTTGACACTTCAAAATGGGATCTAGAAGGTTTAGCCCCTTCAAACTGGTCCTACTTTTGAAGATCTTATTTTAGGAATTTCTACCAATTTCTCTTCTCCTTTTAGTGAGGTGGTGACTCTTGTTCCTACCCCTACCTTTCCCTCTATCTCTTCTATGGAGGATGATGTTTCTCTTAGGGTTTCAATAGAGCAAATCTATTCCCTAGATATGAGACTTAAGGAGCTTGAGAAATTTGTGGCACAAGATGATAACTTTTCCCAAGTGGTTCCTATCATTGAGAAATTAAGAACCATGTTGGGTAAGGATCAAATACTTGTATAGAGATTTTTTGAGGGATAACAAATATTTTAGATACCCATGTCCTTGCCTATACCTCTAAATTGAATATTACTCAAGACTGTGGGTCAAAAATTGCTGGAAAGTAGATGAATGTCTTGATGCTTGAGATGTCAATGTGTATGGCTAACACGAGTCCTAATAATACCAAATTTGTACCTAAGCAGGACAATACAAATTCTAAAGTGAATAAGGTTCCTTTTGGTTTCAACTATGCTACACTTAAGGCTCAAGGTATCCCTATTTTTGGCTTTGTTGTTCATGCCTCTATAGGTACCAATGCTAAGGGCTTTGGTGGTGGAGGTCCTTCTAGTCATAAACAAATTAAATAATAGTAGGAATATTTTAAAGGAAACAATGATGGAGGCTATAGGCTGAATGGCTATGACTTCTTATATTATTGAAACAAATATTACATGGCTTCAGATATTACAAGACTTATAAATAATTTTTTGGTTCTCTAGTTTGCATGAAGTGCATGAGAAGAGCATACAATTTCTTAGACACTCTAAGAATCAGGATGCCTAAATGGCTCCCTTGAAGTCTTCTTTATAGATCCTCGAGATGACCCATAGATACGGTGACTACCGAATCTTGATTAGACTACTGTGTAAACTGGTTAATGTGAGTGGAGGAATATCATACCATATTGGCTTACATTGTCTATCCAATCACATAATATAACTTTACAACTTTATTAATCACTATAAACATGATAATTATCATTAATTCTAGATGATGAAGAGTCTAGAATTGGATTAATATTCTACTGGTCCCACCATGCTTTTGCACTAGCTTCATCAAATAGATCTTCAACATCGATGGCTCTCCATAAAGTAGTGAATTGGAAATGATGTTGCAAATTCTAGTCTGTATCATCATAATTCCACCTAAGATTGATTGTGAAGTAAGATTCCCAACCAACCAGTAGGCGAATTATAGTTGTCACTACTAGATTTGATGAAAATTCTTCATCTAGATGGAGGGATGGAGGTCCTGCACATTTAATAAAACTATACAACTGTTCTATCAATCTTGCTTGAACTGAAATTCTCCACTCAAAATTTGGTCTTCTTACAAGATCAATAATTCTTAAGTATGATAGTTCTATGTTAATTCGTAATATAGAAAACTATCCTTGATTTCCTACCACATGTGGTGGTGTGATACAGCCTAGATCTACTTGTCTACCTGCAATTTCTAAATAGTGACTATACCATTCATTTATGCCAAGTCTTAGTATTTGCAATTGCACATGTCTTTAGATGGAATTGAAATAAACATTAATTGTATGGAAACAATTGAAGCCTATAGGAGGAGTATTTTCACATTGTGAACCCTACATGATTGTTACTAGAAAATCTCTACTTAACCAATCTACTACAATGTTGCCCTTTCTTGGAATATGTTGAGCAGTATAATTAAAATGGTTAAAATAATCTTGCCATCACACATATTTTCCTCTTCCATACTTGTGACCATGATCTTTATCTTTGAATGTTAAAAATATGGTACAATTGGTTTTTATTATGAAGTACTTTAGATGCATAAGTTTTAAAGAATTTTTTTCTAAACATTTCTTTATTCCATATATTTCCTTATCAGATGAACTCCATTTTCTAGCTCCTTCAACAAATAGACCACTAGCATATTCAACTACAAATTATTTTCCTTCTCTGATGAAACAAATAACTCCTCCCCATGCATAATCAAAGGCATCTGCATAGAGTATATAGTCTTCTATTGTAGGAACATGCAGTGTAGGAAGATTACTAATTTTCCTTTTGATTTTTTAAACCGCTGTTGTGCATTCTTCTTTCCAAAAGAATTTATTTTTCTTAAGGAGTTGTTGAAGGGATTCACGGTTGATGCCAACATTTGGATAAAAATTATTTACATAGTTTAATATGCCTAGAGAATATTGAATCCTTTTATTATCAAATGGACATTCAAAAGCCAAGGCATTTTCTTTAATATGAGGCTATACCCCAAGAGTGCCATTATTTACAATCATTGCTAAAAAATTACAGCTACTAGTACACCAATATATTTTATTTATGGATAATACAATGCCAACATTTTTACAATATCATATTTTTTTTCGAGATGACTTAGATGGTCTTCTAATGTAAGACTAAATATTAATCTATATATACACAAAGGAAATATGTTGTACCTTTAAATACCTGGTCCATGTACTCTTGGAAATAAGCAAGAGCATTCATTAATCCAAAAGGCATAAAATTCCACTCGAAATGTCCAAAAGGACAACTGAAAGCTATTTTATGTCTATCCGCTTTTGCCACCTAGAATTGATAAAACCCCGACTTGCAATCAAACTATAAAAAATATTTTTCTTTGGCAACCTTTTGCAAAAAATAGGTTTTTTCAAGAATAGGATAAGGAAAAGGTTCTATAATTTCATTTAAGGGTTTATAATTTATAACTAACCTTTCCTTTCCTCTTTTTTGTTCCAAATGTTTATTAACCATAAAAGCATAAAAATAAAAAGGAGACTTTGATAGAAAAATATACTTCCCCTCTTCAATTTCTCTTATGGATTTCTCCATAACTGGATAATTTGATGCTGGAATGGGAATTTTCTTGCCTACCTTCATATGCTTTCCTGGGATTAATTTAATTTCCATAGTAGGCATTCTCTTGTTCCAAAATTTTGTGGGTCTTTAGAACATAATGTTGCAAATATGATGGTGTTTTCATTGATGTCAACATGAAGTTGTTGGAAGAATGAAGAAGATCATCTTGTTATACATTCTTTTGTTGTCATTGATGTCACCATGTTGTTTGAGTTGTTAGTTTGATCCAGTACTCTGAATTGGTATGAAGAACCAGTTTACATCTTTCGGTATTTTGGTTCGCAATGCTCCGTAGTTGATTGTTGATGATGGGGTTCTGGGAAATGGTTTATGGATGCTGAAAGGTTGTATGTTCAGAATCTTGTGTGCTCATGTGCTCGTATGGTGAGTTGGCATTATTCTGTTAATTGCATTTTGTTATTTTGTCTATCCCTGGCCGACCTAATGTATAGTTGATATTGTAATGGATTAATCTATGTTGCGGATATATGTGTGACCTATTTTAGGTCCATGCCAACATATTGTAGCGTGCTACATGCTTGGATCATTTTTTGGAAAAGTTTTGTAAATACTTGAAGTTGACAGTTGATTTTTGGTGAATAGGGGTTGCATCTAATTAGGTTGACCTAGTTGATGTTTGTGGATGAATCATATATATATTGGATAGTTTTGAGATTGAAAGGAAGGTGTATGCATGCATAAAAAAAGTGAAAGCAGTACTATGTGTGAGATGTGAAGATGAAGTGTACCAAGTCTGTTTACTGAGCATTACTAGAACTGAATTAACACATGTTAGGTGTACTCTTACCAATTCATTTTGGCTGTGAAACCGCTTCAATTTTGTAACCTTTTTGTAGGCAGTGAGCCTCCTTGTTTGCACAGTGAGTCCTATCTTGGGTAGTGAGCCCTCTGGTAGTAAGCCTTTTTGTATTTGGTTTTGGAACTACTTTATATTGTGAGCTAATCCTCACCGTGGTTTTTCCCTTATTGGGTTTTCCACGTAAATCTGGTGTTTTCTGTGTTATTATTTCTTTCTGTTATTTGCATTTCATGTTCATACTTAATAACATAATTAAGTGGATTTGAAGTTGATAAGTGTTCAAGGGTTGTGATTGAAATTTGTGACAACTAATTGGGCCCTCTCAGTTGTTTTGGGCCTTTAAACAGAAGTCTATTGAATGGTGTTATCATTGATGTCAACTATGGGATGAAAGTGTTGAGGATATTGAGAAAATTGTGGAAAAGAGGAAAACGGGTTGTGCATGTGTATTTGAGACCTTGAGGAAGTGTTGTGAGTACATGGAGCTATTATTTTTGTTGTAGAGTATGAAGGTGAGTTGGAATGAAGTAATGAGCTGAGATGATGTCTCTGGTACTTGGTTTCCAAGAACTTTTGAGAAAATTTATTAAAGTAAAATGTGTTGTGCAAGTGTTCATAGTGTGCTCCGGTACTATGCTCTGCGTTCTTTCTGTGTTGATGCTATGCTTGTGTAGATCTTACAGGTTATTCAAGTTTTTCAGATATTTCTATATTTAGAATTTGGGTTTCTGGATCATTGTTCAGTGAGATATTTTCACTAGTGTGTGAACTAGTTGTTCAGTGATGTTTTATGTGGTTTGGGAGAATGTATTTTCTCCACATTTCTCCATTGTTTGGCTTCAAGTTGTGTAGATTTGGGAAGTTTCTTATGATTCTTTTATCTTTTTGTATTCAAGTTTTTATTGGATTTGGTGTAGTATAGTGTGAATTTAATTTATCAATATGCAAATAAGGGTTACCAGTTGTTTTGAGTTAAAATGTTTGTATGATGCGAGCTTGGATGAAGTGTTTCATGAATCTTAAGTAGTTCGTGGATTATTCTGGATTGAGTTCAAGTCAATTATGTTGTTCGAAACTTTTGGATTTTTGAATTGGTTTAAGGAAGCGTGTACTTAATGATTATGGTTTTTTGCATGGGTGTTGGTCGACCTTGTGTTTAACACTACATGTGAGGCTTGTGGAAGTGTGTTAAAGTGTGTTGGGATCTATTTGGGTCCTAATTAAGGATTTATGTAGGTAGCCTTTTGTTCCTATCCACCACAGGAATGTTTAGGCTCTGACCTATTTTGAATTTGTATGTGTAACATCTAGTGGCTGGCATTGGAGAAAGGTTTTGAGGTAGAGATTGATATAAATATGTATGGTGTTGATGCAAGTGAAGTGGTGAAAGGGTAAGAAGCAAGATAGATGTGAGTGATGCGAATTTGAGCATAGTAGTGCGAACTTCATGTTAGGGTTCCTAAAGGCAGTGAGATAAAGGCATCCAAAATATTTCATGTGAGATTGCAAAAGTGTGTGAGCAATTGTGGTGGACTCCTTGTCGCATTCAAAAGTTTACTCTATGTAACATTCTTCTTCTATCTTCTTGTATTCTTTTTAAGGCAGTGAGCCCTGGCTATTTTCCTTTTGGATAGTGTGTCCTATTTTAGCAATGAGGCAGTGATTGTTCCTCTTGGTAACTTGTTTCCCTTTAGTTCTAGGATTTTATATCTATATGATTCTTTAATTTTTGGAGATAATTTAGCTAAAAAATCACCCACTGTTGAATGAAATGAATTATTTTTTAAATATTTTAAAACACCATCCATTTATATTCATGATATATCATAGAAAACATAATAATCAACTTGATGCCATCCCTTTTTATCAATGATTAATTAACTAGATCATATTTTGAACCAGTTAAGGCCATTATATTTTCTTTTTGTATTCCAATCTTGGGGAATAGCCTAGTAATTCAAAGCATTGAAAGATTCCAAAAAATCTCAAATTTGGTGTTTTTATGCTTTCATTAGGGAGTTTTTTTTTCATGTATTATGATCTTACATGTTCAATCACCATAAAATTACAAAATTTAATATCTTTATTCTAAACATATAACAAGTCATGGACCAATATCTCATACTTGACTACTGTATTAGCGTAATTGACTTATCGTTAGTGTGATTATTGGTATTTTGTCCTTATGTTGAGATTAATGATATGGTGGCCTTGGTGTAATTGACTTATCATTAGTATGATTATTGGTATTTTATCCTTATGTTGAGATTAATGATATGGTGGCCTTGACTCTAATTCTATAATTAACTCTATCAAAATGCTACTTCCATATTTTGGTGTTGTCAATACTATCTTTCATGATTTTAGGATAAGTGGGGCCTCCCCATGGATGATATTTGTCTCCAAATTGATTTTTTCAAATAGTCTAGGAATGCCACCATCATCATTATTTATATTTTCAACGATTTATTATGTTCATTATTCAAAATTCATCTAATAGCATGAATTTATTCAAAGACCTCTAGAGAAGAAAGTTCATGCTCTATTAAAAAATAATGGTTGAACTCTACTGAAATCAAAAGCTTATTTCAATATGATGCATGTTTAGAGGCTCAAAGGGAATTTTCATCTTTTCTCCATATTTGGTTTTTAGGAACATATGGCTATAATCTAGTGATGAGTAACCTCTAATATTTTTTGTGGAGACTCAAGAAAGGCATAGACCAAAGGTAGAAGGAACATTAACTATGGATACATATTGGAGGATATCAACATTGGGAAAAGTATAGAGATATGGGAGGAGGTCCCTTACCAATCCTAATTTATTGACATGAGTTTCATCCTATCAAAATACTCCCTTGGTGGTAGGTTCATAAGTTAGCACTAATGCATCAAAAAATTTATAGGCATGATAGAGATAATAGAGCTATAATCCACCATAGAGTTGTGGATAAATTTTCTTGTAAACTAGATTCAAGTTTAATAGTTTGTTTATCTTTTCTTACCATATTACCTTCAATATATAAATGATAGGTGGGTTCAACATGCTTTCCAACACATCTATAGTTTTATTTTTTTTCCTAATGAATTTTTCTTCTTCAAGGTTCCCCCAAGAAATTATTTCTTTTAGATAGAGAGAGCTTCCAAAACTGGAACACTAACTATAGAGTTGTTTAATTTTTTAACAATATTGAATGAGATAACATCTATAGTTTAATGTTTTTTCTTTCCTAATAATTTCTTCTTCTTCAAGGTTCTCCCAACAATTTCTTTCTCTTTGGGATAGATAAAGCTTCGAAAAGTGTCACACTAACTATATAATTCTTTAATTATTCAACAATATTGAATGAGCTAACTAATTGCACTAGTTTCCCCACATTAGGTGTCAATTGTACCCTTGGCCTCTTAGTTGAGAGATAGGCTATCTAAAATTACTTTAGAGGAGTATTTAGTGGTTTATTTTTCCCAAGGTCATTAATATTGAATGATTGGGGACAAAACCTAGGAAATGGATGCAATTGGCACACCAAAAAGGGGAACTTCCTCTCCTTTTTTTATTCATGGCACTAACATTTTTCCTTTGGTTAACTCTTATATTTTTTTCTTCTTAGCTCTAATAAGGTAATTATATCAAAATTTGACACTAGTTAGTTTAGTGCATCATCTTCACACTTCTCACAGGTCACTAAATTTCACTCATGAGTATACAATTGTAGACCCATTCACATATTTTATATTTTTCCATTTTGATTATTATTTTGAGATTATCTAGGAAGAGGGAAAACCTATAAATGATTACTCTAAGGGTTTGCACTAGGAGTGTAGTGAGTTGAAAATATAATAGCACCATAGGTTAGGTTCCTTGATATAGTTATTTTACATAAACTTAAGTTATGTTGGCTTTGTGGGTAACTTCCTTAAGAGGAAGTTCAAAAAGAACCAATTGGTTTTGGGATTGATTATGAACTCTATTGTTTGGAATGTGGGACTATACTAGTAATCATGATTATTTTGGGAGGTATGCCTATAGCCTTGATTTCCATGGGAATTATACAATTAAATTTGGGGCATTGATTATTTGAGAATGTAGGACATTGAATATTCTACTATCTTCTAAGAGTGGTGACCTCATTAGACATATTTCTGTTTTTTCCTCTCATCATTTTGTTTTTGGGATTGGTGATTTAACAAAGTGGTATTTTGGTGCTAGCATTAGTGTTGAATTTGGAATGGGATTCATGGAAATTGGTACTTTGTAGGTCATGTGATAGAAGAAGCTTAGTATGGGGGTTATATGTTTGAGTATAAGGACATAAAGGGATTATTCCATCCCTTCTATTTAAATAAAACCAATTTTAGTACCAATGACTATATCAAAAGCATCTATAAGAGTTTTTCCTACTTGTAACTTAACCATCATGAAAATATCATAATTTATTTTTTTAGATACAAATATAAGTCATACTTGATTATAAGTGAGCCTCAATTGGGTTTATATTTGTAATGTGTTTTGGAATCTATTGTTGAAATCATCCAACATCTCCATTGGATTCCTTTTGATAATCATAATTTTCTCTAGTAGTGATGTAGGATTTCTTTTCTCTTTGAGCTTATTGATTGAGTCTTAGCCCAATTGGCTCCAATCACTAATTGAAAGAGGAGCCATGTAATAGTACTAGTCAAGAGCTCTATCTTTGAATGACATGGATATGAGTCTTAAAGGAATTCTTTCCTTATAATTTTTTGTATCACATAATGATTTACTATATTATTAAGTGTTCTATAAGTGATTAAATATTCCCTAATTAAATGTGGGAGAGAGCACACAGAAACATTTAGAATAATAGCAAGCTTGCAACTAGAAGAATTTGAGGCATGCAAGGATCTTTGGTATTCCATATAGGTAAAATATTTGGTAGTGGTTGAGAAACCATGATGGATTTTACTTGTATAGCGTCTAAAATGTGATTGAAATTTATGTCATGATCTTCTCCTTGGAATAAGGATAAGAGGTTATAGTAGATATTTTGATTGGACTTAGATTTAGACTAAGTGGATTTTATAGGGCTTATAGGCTTCTAGGTTGTCTCAAAAAAATTACTCGATGATGAAAAATATTCAAGAAGTATAATACCAAGATCTCATTAAAACTTGATCAATGATAAGATTAAATTTCTCTTGGGCATGCAAACATTGTTGATGGTCTAAATATCTTGTTTAGGATAAATTTTCCATGTAGGATCACCAAGCATGGAAAGATAAATAGATGTGAGACCTAATATATAAATCAACCTATAAGATTATAAGGATAAATCCTTATCTATTCTTCCTAATCCTAGTTGTAAGAATGAGAAGGGACAAAGATGTAAGAAAAATAAAAATATAAAGGCTTGTTTCAAATATATTTCTTCTTGCAACTAAAGAAAATATTTGCAACACATAATGCAATACTCAATAGGAATTATTAGAGATAAAACACACATCATAAAATATCATACACATAAATAAAAATAATAACTTCTAGAATATCAACTTCTTGTATTAATACTTATGATAGCAGTGAACAATTACATACAATGTAATATAGTTGATCTTGGAAACATAAATGGAAGTTCCTATGTTTCATTATAAGAAGGTGAAACATAGAAAAATATGATGCACCTATTTTCCTAATTTCATTCAAAATATGTGTTACAAAGTGTAAATGAGAAACAATAATCAAATCTAACCCAACTAACAATCGAAAGGTAGATTTGAAAATGGTAAAATGTTGTGTACCTATCACCAAAGATTCTTTTTTAAACCTCACGGAGGACTCATTCACCCTATGGTGAATGGGTCTTGGATAGGGTTTCAGAAAATCAATTTTTGGGTTTTGTTTTGCTAGGTTTGTACTCCTAGATTCTAGTTGTTCACCGTTGAAAAGCCGAAATAAATCATGTAGATCAGTTTCTATGATTTCACAAGAAAGGTGATAACTTTGAGAAATTTCTTCAATTTTTCTTTTCAAATGATCTTTAACCTAAAATCTGCCATCACACATCAAATAGAGAAAAATGTTGTTTTGTTAGGGAATGGGGGTTTTCCTTCCAGTCAAACCCCATTTTGGTAATTAAACCTTGAAATGAAATAAAAAATCATGATGGAATGATGAATGAACAAATGCAATTTCACAACTCACCAAACCTTAATTGAACCTTGGATAGATCTACAAACTTGCATGAAGAAGCTTCAATGGATGAGGATTTTGATCTTGAAACTTGATGTGAAACAATGCCTTTGATATACTTGACTGATCTTGAACACTACATCAACATATGACCCAAACAATATGCATGATGCAACAAATCTTTGACATGATGAAAGGAATCTTGATTGCTGCAACAATCTTCAATGAACCTTCCCTTGAATGCCTTAGAAATTTCTCTTGAATTTCTCTAGGATCTTAGCTTGAAATTCTAGGATGAACATAGTGAAATAACCTTGTATTTATATGTATCTTAATATTAATTCCCAAAATTAAAATATCACAAAGCCAACATTGAATTGTAGATTTGAAATCATTAAAATACTGCCAAAAACATATTACAAAGGGGTGTCCTAGGTCTAAGTGAGGACCCATTCGCCATAGGATGAATGGGTCCTAGACACTTAGCTAGGGCACACATTAGGAAATGTTAAATATTATGCAAAATTAGGGTGATAGGACTAAGTGAGGACCCATTCACCCTATGGCGAATGGGTCTTAGGTCACTTACCTAGGACACACATCTTCCAAAGTTAAGTGTTGTGTAATGGAATTTATGAATGTTGGGTCATATCCCTCAGAATTTACATTTAATTAGGCTTGGATTTGAATTAAAGGGAACATTTAAAAAAAAAAAACCTCAATCAATTAATAAAGCCCTAGATTAGTGTGAAAGTGTAAAGGTACACCTTACAACACCAAAAACAAGGCACAATTAAGTCCATTTAATTTAAAAGGGCCCTAAAGTTAATGTGAACATGAAAAACATATTACCACACTTAATTAAGGCATAATTAAACTCATTTTATTATTAATTATTCCCAAATTAAGTGTGAGAAAGGGATACTTTTTCCTACACTATATTTTTCCCCCACTTTAGTGAGAGGATGCTCCATGTCAAATTCACACTAAAGTAGACATTCAAGGCACATATGTATGCAAAAATGACAAAGATAAACAATAAACATACAACATGAAAGACCAAGAAGATCAATCCTAGACTATCTAATGCGATGTGGAACACATCTAAGCCATCAGTTTGTGCTCACTTTGAGGTAGCAAAACTTCAGGCTATCCATTGGGCGAGTCTTCCAATAAAGTGGCTCAGTGAGAAAGTCATGCCAAGTCTACAAGCTCTCACCATATAATGAGAAAGTCATTCCTCTATGTTGGATTCTCATCATACTAACCATACCAAGGCTATCCCTCTGATAACTTCAATAAGGTGCCACAAGGCAAGGCTTCACATGAAAGCAAGCTATGTTATGCTAGGTGGCCTTGAATTTAGGTTCGAGCTTCATAAGGCTAACAAGATGCATTATGCTAACACTTATGAACAATAATGCTAGTAAAATTTTTTGTTCAAAGGGATTTCACCTATTTTATGTAAGGTCTTCTTCTTAGGAAACATCGTGCCTAATGTCTCCAAGAGAGGATAAATCAAGAGTAAAAGATTCATAACTTAAGGAATGCAGTGCGCCTTATCTCCACTAAGAGGAGCTAAATGGTTGTGGTATCTTGAGTACTAGTGTATGTAGGAATGGAAATGGGTATTGTAGGAGGAATTGAAGTTCGACCTTGGCTTTGGGTATACCCCAAAGCTTGAGTACAACTAGTCATGGTAGGGATGGTATTTTTAACATCATGCACATTGATTGTAGGTAAAGAAGTCATGGAAAATGAAGTATGCATGCTATGATCCATAGGGGGTTGATTATCAACACTATTAGAAAGAGAATTAGAAAATCCAAGTACCACGGCGAATGGTATATCATGAAATGACATGAGTCTCAAACTAAGTCTCACAATAGTATTGCTAATAGGAAACCATGTTGTAAAGCTCATATAAGTTTTACAAACTCAATGCCAACCCAAAATGGAAAGAGGGTAAATTGCAATGCAATGACCTAGAATGCAATGTGTAAATGTAATTTTTAGATTCTAAACAAGGCAATTTTCTGATTACACTATGAAACAATATGAAAATGAAGTCTTGTAAATGCAATTTTGAAATCACACAATGCACTAAATTTACCAAATTAAGCTAGACATGATGAAATTGATGAAACAAAAATTATGGAAATAGTAACATAAATCTGAAAGCAACAAACATGAATGCAGAAATGAATATTTTAATGCCCAAAAAAATAGAATATGACTTGATCAGGGATTCATTCGCCCTAGGGTGAATGGGTCCTAGATGAGGGTTTTGAATCAAATTTTTATAGATTTTTGAGTGATTTATAATGGTTTCTAGATTCTAGATTGTTACAACATGTTTCAATTTGATTTTTCTGTGAAATTCAATCTGAAATGCAAGTGCAAAATTTGACAAAATGACAACCTAGAAGAGCTAGTTTGATATGCAATTTTGTTTCAATTTTCAAATGCAAGTTGATATTATGTAATGATATGTAAATGATATGCAATATATGATTGATTTTTCTGTATTTTTCAGATTTGAGGAATGCAAAATATGT
Organism: Sequoia sempervirens; assembly: GCA_007258455.2. Classification (NCBI taxonomy): domain Eukaryota; kingdom Viridiplantae; phylum Streptophyta; class Pinopsida; order Cupressales; family Cupressaceae; genus Sequoia; species Sequoia sempervirens. The sequence continues at coordinate 443,273,103 of VDFB02000015.1, forward strand.
AATCCTAAAAACCTTAAATGAAATGCAAACTAGACACCCTAAATTAGACCTAATTTAATGCAAAGAAATGCAAATGAATGCAAGATCTAAATCTAGGAAGAAAGATGACTCTCAAATCAAAAAAAATGCAATGATCAAACTCAAGTTCACCAAAATGAAACATAGAAAAATATGTTTAATATGTATGAAACATGTATCCAGTGCACCTATTTTTCTAATTTTATTTAGAATATGTGTTACAAAGTATAAATGAGAAACAATAATAAAATCTAACCCAACTAACAATCAAAAGGTAGATCTGAAAAGGGTAAAATACTAAAATGTTGTGTATGTATCACCAAAGATGCTTTTACAAACCTCATTGAGGACTCATTCGCCCTATGGCTAATGTGTCCTAGCTAGGGTTCTGGAAAATCAATTTCTAGGTTCTATTATGCTAGGTCTACACTCCCAAATTCGAATTTTTCATTGTTAGAAAGCCGAAAAGAAATCCTGTAGATTAGTTTTCGTGATTTCGCAAGAAAGGTGATAACTTTGAAAACTTTGCAACTTTCTTCAATTTTACTCTTAAAATGATCTTCAACCTAAAATATAAAATCACACATCAAAGAGAGGAAAATGTTGTTTTGTTAGGGAATGGGGGTTTGCCTTAGTCAAACCCCGTTTTGGTAATTAAACCTTGAAATGAAATAAAAAAGCATGAAGGAATGATGAATGAAACAATGCAATGTCACAACTCACCAAACCTTAATTGAACCTTGGATGAATCTACAAACTTGCATGAAGAGGCTTCAATGGATGAGGATCTTGATCATGAAACTTGATGTGAAACAATGCCTTTGATATGCTTGATTGATCTTGAACACTACATCAACATATGAGCTCGAACAACATGCATGATGCAATAAATATTTGACATGATGAAAGGAATCTTGATTGCTGCAATAATCTTCAATGAATCTACCCTTGAATGCCTTAGAAATTTCTCATGAATTTCTCAAGGATCTTAGCTTGAAATTCTAGGATGAACATAGTGAAATAACCTTGTATTTATATGTATCTTAAGATTAATTCCCAAAATTCAAATATCACAAGCCGACATTGAATTGTAGATTTGAAATCACTAAAATACCACCAAAAAACATATTCCAAAGGGGGTCCTAAGTCTAAGTGAGGACCCATTCACCATAAGGCGAATGGGTCCTAGGCCACTTACCTAGGATACACATTAGGAAATGTTAAATATTATGCAAAATTAGGGTCATAGGACTAAGTGAGGACCCATTCGCCCTATGGTGAATGGGTCCTAGGTCACTTATCTAGGACACACATCTTCCAAAATTAAGTTTTGTGTAATGGAATTTATGAATGTCGGGTCTTATCCTTCATAATTTGCATTTAATTAGACTTGGATTTGAATTAAAGGGACCAATTAAGGAAAATTAGCCTCAATCAATTAATAAAGCCCTAGATTAGTGTGAAAGTGTAAAGGTACACCAAGTTACAACACCAAAAACAAGGCACAATTAAGTCCATTGAATTTAAAAAGCCATAAACTTAATATGAATATGAAAAACATATTACAACACTAAATTCAGGCATAATTTAGCTCATTTTATTATTAATTATTCCCAAATTAAATGTGAAAAAGGGATACTTTTTCCTACACTACAAAAGGTGAAATAATGCTCTACATACAAGACTCAAAACTTTATTTTCATAAAGCATCATCTCCTCCAAAATGGGGATACATTTCATATATAAATACTTTCCAACCCACAATATTGATTTTCTCTTAAATATTTGAATTTCAAGTCCTAATAATCATGGGAGAGAATATTCACTTGTGAACTTGGTAGAAGGGAGAAAATAAATGAAATGGGTATGAATTCCACTATGAGTGGTTGGGCCATAATGGAGATAAGTATTGAGAAACTATTAATGAATTACAACCCTTTATGAATTTTTAGGCCATTATTGGGTAGGTGAACCATCAAGTCTCAAATGATGTAGGGTTGGTCACTAAATGTAAGATGGTACCCATAGTTGGATTTCTAAATATGAATAGCTAAGGCTCCCACCCAATGCAACATCAACATGTAGAATTACTTGGGATTTCAAGAAAATATTATGATAATTGAATTGAATTAAGTGTCATCATAATTAAGGAATAGTAAAAAATAGTTCAACATATTGTAAGCTATTAAATGGATTTGATCATGGTAGATCAAATGGATTATTTTGTTTCTAGGAAAATGGTTTATTCCTTCCTCTTATAACTCTCAAGAGAATACCATGTGGCATTTGGTAGGGTAATGCATAGGAAAACATATTCATTTTGACTAGCAAAGAGGCCCACCACTAATGGTTAGTGAAATAGAAAATAGTTCCAAAAAATAATATAGACATATGTTAGGGCTCAAGATTAAAATACCATAATGTTTCATCTAGATCCTCCATGCACAATCAAATAAATTTGACATGTCATTATTGAATCACATGCACACTCATTGTTACTTAAATTTTAATGCATTGACCTTTTGTGCATCACCAAACAACCAAATTTGAAGGGGAAATATCTAACATCTATCCCATTTCTAAACTACTTAGAATAGAATGAACATGATGATCTAGTACCTATACAGAAAAATATTTTCTTCCTATAGAGAAGAATTATTTACAATGTAGATGAGCCAATTAAGCTTTCTAACTTGCCAAGGGGGTGCCTCAATGGTTAACATACTCAAAGAAAAAAATCTAATTCATAATTTCAATCATATAAAAAGACTTATCAATAAACTCTTTGCTTTCTAATCTAACATATGAAGGAAAAAGTGAACAATCCATTAAGATCTCAAACCTTTAAATTTAGTAAATCTAAGAGAAATTAATTTGCTAGAAAACCATATGACCAAATACCTTGTAAGAAAATAAACATGTGAACAAAAGAAAAATAAATCCATAAAATGTTTTAAAAAAACCAAAGATGGATACTCCACAATGACTATAACAATGAGTTCAAAGTATCATGAAAAAATTAAAAGAAGATATTGAATAATGCATACCTTCTATTATGAAATAAAATTTGCACTATGTTTTTCCTTTAGTAAAGTAGACCCCCTAGAAATTTGCTTCGAGTATCCATAAGAAACTAAAAATTGTGCACAATAGTTATTCTTAAAAAAAATCAAATGAAACTATGCAACGACTTATTAAACAAAGATTCGTTATAATTAGAAATGGTATGATAAGATTATCTGAAACATATGTAAACATTATTTCCATTAATTAATATTATATTTTTTAATTATAATTTTGAGTTAAATTATATCAATAAATAAAACATAATTATAAATATATAGAAATATAAAAAAGTTTAATAATAAAAAAATTTAGTTAAACAAATAATGATTAATTCATGTTTACTTTTGAAAGGGTTTCAATAATTTGATATTAGAACTTTAAAATTTGTTATATTTAAATAAATAAATTTCCTTTTAAAAGAAAATACATATCAATATAAATTATCTTTTTTATTATTTAAAATAAAATAAAAAATTACATTTAAATATTATGATAATTGTAAAAATATAATTTATATTAATTAAAATTTTTTAATAAGAAAATATTAATAATAATAAAATTATAACTAATATTTATATCTTATATATATTTATCTAAAAAAGTGTCAAGGGATATCAATTGTTTTTGGAGAAGTCATAATTTAAAAAAAATATTTATTTATGTACTATTTATCTTAGAAATATTATGTTCATTATTAAATATTAATATTTTAACATATTTATTATTAATATGCTCAGACCATTACACTTCACCTATTACTATCATTATATAAATATTTCTCTACATAAATAATTATATAATTCACATGCATTAAAAATAAAATTTAACTAATTAAAATTACATCAACTAATAATAAATTACAATGATTCAACAATTCACATAACCAACACAGAAGAAAGCAGAAAAGAACTGTCATAATTCAACTGCAAAATATACAGCTCTATATTACATTTATGCAGACAACTAAAGATATGCAATTGTGGATTAAACTTGTGCATGAAATATTAAGCATTAATTATTCAACAAAACGACAATGCTGTGCAGGTATAGAACATACACCAAACCTTCAAATGTAAAATCTCTTGCACTTATACAGTTAAGACCAATTTGGAAGTAGGATGTGAAAGAACCAACACACTGTGATTGGTGTGGGATTTGTGGAAGGGCTTAAACAATCAGTGCGTTGAATGGTTTGAACATTTGGTGTGTGGGAATAAGGCACTTTAGAAGATGTGTTGATGAATTTCTTTTAAACAGTACACTCTAAGCTTTAAATTGTTTACGTGGTTCATCTGAATTCATGCTAATAGATGGATTGTATTAAGAGAAATTAAGGTGATTTCAGATAAACTACCTAAACAAATCAAAGACTACAATGTACTGTTTTATATTCAAGAGCTTAAACAATAATTGTACACCGATTAAACGTGTTTAATGCACATACATTGTTTAAGCTCTTCAATACACTTAGTCTGTGCAGCCTTTAATCCCTTAACACACCCACTAGAATGCATTGATTCCAAAACACCAACTGTTTAAACCATTCAACACACTGATTGTTTAAGCCCTCACAAATCCCACACTCAAATGACTGGTGCATTCCTTTACACTGGGCACTCATCCTCAGCCTCAACAGAGAAATCTGGCTCTTCAGGCTTCTCTATCTTGGGAATTTCATCATCTGAGTCATGGGAACTCATAGCCTTGGTCTTAGGAAACCCTCTCCTTGTATTTGGGTTATTCTGAGCAGCTTCACTATTATTATCTTCACTAGCATCATCTGCTGAGGTAGCAAAAGAGCGGGATGATTCAAATTCTTGGCTTCGAAAAGAATAGAAGCTCTCTTTCTCAACAAGTTCCGCTGCTAACTTTCTTCTCTTGTATCTGCGCCAGGCTGCTTGTATATAGCAGGCTGACCACGTCCTCCACTGATTAGAATGTAATCGAAACGTATGTTTGAGTTTCTTGCTGTGCAAACGCCTGAATTGGTTTGCAACAAAACTTAGATCTTCAGCCCGCAATGCAAATCCTTCTACTTCCACCAATGCTTTAACTGTCCTCGTTGATGATGGTAAGTTTAAAGTGGGTTGTGTAAACAATGCCCAAGTGAGCAGTTCCTCACCACAGAAGTCACCAGGACCCAATGTAATTGAATTGAAGAAGCCAGCTCTACCTCCATCCGTTGTTGCACTGTTTAAGTAACCACGGATGATAAAGAACATTTCATTCACAGGATCTCCTTCTCGTACAATGTACGTTCCTTCAGTGCTTAGAGCGGGTGTTAGCCTTTCCAACATAGCATCAATAAGCTGATCATCCATTTGTGAGAAGAAAGGGACCTGCATATATCAAAAGTCTAATAAGAATATCTCCTTTTTTATATCCAGCTAAGAAAAAATTGCTAACAAGAACTTAAAATATTAGCTTTAATGCTAAGCCAACCAGCACGTTTTTAACAACCTATTGAGAGATGGAATATGTGTCCTGTTTCCATCTTCTGTTTTCTATGTAAAATCCTTCTGGATTCACTTGAAAATGCATAATATATATAAACAAACTGTTGATAGAAAAATTAGAACTCAAAAACACACAGAAATATATATATAGATGGAACTGTTGAAAAAGGTTGCTCTTGCTGCTGCGATCTTCTGCTGTTGCTCTGCTACCTCCAGCTTCTTCTTGTTAGAATAAATTAATTAGAAGCACGTTTTTCACATAGCCAACAGCTTTGCCGACATAGCCGCCTACAGCTGACTCACACCATCGACGTTATCCTATTTCAACTGCTCATAATAAATTTCTGATTTAACTTCTTGCTACAGTGTGCATTGTATTTATTGCAAATATATCTAGAAATGAAATACTCCAGCCTATGTTTTGCAGCGCTCCAAATCCTTCTGTTTTGTGTTTCTTTCCTCTTGTGTTTTGTTTCATGGTATCAGAGCCATGGGGGGAGATTCGTGAGCACCAGTCTGCAAGTGGAGACCTTTCCTGAGTATACTCCTCTGGGGCGTTTTGCTGTGAGAGACTGTTTCTGCGAGTGTCATCAAGAGTGTTGAGAAGAAGAAACGCCATCAGCCATATTGAAGCAGAGTTTACAATTAAGAGAGTTTGAGATCGCCGCTGATAAAGGAAGCTGCTGAAGCTCGTTTGAAGAACCTCCCAAGTCTGAGTGTGAGGAAGCCACTGTGCAAAGCGATCAAAATCAAAGAAGAAAAAGCTGCCTGCAAGGAAGGAGGCATGCAGCAAGAGTGAAGACAAGAGACGAGCAAATCCTTGAAGAAGGTGTTGAAGTTTTAGAAAGAAACATTTTGTTTTTGCTATGGCCTGCTGTGTTGAGAGAGACACAGTTTTTTAATGCTAATATTTGTGTTTGAGTGCTATTGTTGCTGTAGGCAAGATTTCTCGTTCTTTTTGCAGGTGACAGAAAGGAAGAAGGAAAGTGTGTTCTTAGCAGTGAGCTGGGGTGAGCGAAGTCATTCCTTGGTCTGTGAATAGACCGATATGTCTGATTATTTTGTTTACTAAATTGTAGCTGGTAGTGCTCTTGCAGAGTGCTCTTTGTATTTTTTTGGCTATGATGATATGCACTGTAAGTTTGAGTGAGCAATCAATGTCCATTTGAAGAGTTTACTCCCTTGTTATCGGAAGCCATCTCACTGTTCTTGTGTTGAATTCTCTCATGAATAGTAATTGTGCATTTTTTGTGATTACCATTTTACGAAAAGTTGTTTAGTCTAATAAAAATTTTTCATTTGTGTGTGTGGTCTTTTTTTTACATTGAAGTTGCTTACCTGAGAACAAAACAAAGAAGATATGGGAAACTAGTAGAAGACAAACCACACAAAAATGGTATATAAGAACTAGGTCTCATTCAAGAGAAAAAAGATTGCAAACAATGTATGAAAGAACTAGCAAATTAAAAGTGATGGACATCAAAAGGAAATTAACTCATTTAAAAATGAAGGGAGGAGATAGCATGAATGACCATATTGCAAAATTGAAAAACTTGAGAAATCAACTTGCAATGATGAAGGTTGAATATGAAGACTCTGAAATTATAGATTTTTTAATTGAAAGTCTTCTAGATGAGTATCATAACTTCATTCGCACATTAGAGCTTATAGGAAAATTTGAGAATATCAGATTAGACGAAGTGCATGGAGCTTTTTTGAATGAAGAGGAGAGGCTTAAAAAGTTCACAGGAGAGTCTAGCAAGAGCTCTCAAGCATTTATGGCTAGAGGCAAATATAAGAACTACAATCAAAATAAATCATACCAAAATCAAGGGAATCAACATAGAAATAATCAAAAGCAATGGAATCAATCAAAGGATAATGAACAGAGGAATATTTTTCAAAAGGGACAAAATGAATGGAGAAACAATAAAGATCATTTTAAAAGAGAAAAAGCTATCAAATTTTATAATTGTGGAGAAGAAGGGCATAAAAGTGATCTATGTCCTAGGAAATCATAGGAGGTCAAAGAAAATTTTATCAAAGAAGGCAATCAAATTTTGCTCAAGAAGATGGTGATCATAATATAATGATAGCCTCTTTGGCTACTCAAGGAAACTCAAATGGCACATGGTATATTGATTCAAGAGGTAGCCAACATATGACTTACAATAAAAACTTCTTTAATTCTTTAGAAGAAACAAAAGGTGCAAGGATATTTCTTGGGGATGATAATTCACATGCAATTGAAGGAATAGGTTTCATTTCAATGAAAGGACATGATGGTAATAAGTTGGAAGTAACGGATGTGAATCGTGTACCTAAGTTAACACAAAATCTTCTCTTAGTGAGTCAAATAACTCAACATGGTTATAAGGTGGAGTTTTATTCAGATAAGTGTCTAATCAGGAACATTAATGATCGATTCAAAAATGTGGCTACAAGAGTTGAGAGTGATGGCATCTACAAATTTTTAGCATATGTTGATAAGAAAGCTTACATTATTACGAGTTCCTCCATAAGTGAGTTGTGGCATCAAAGCTTTGGTCACTTAAACTATCAAAATTTGTCTATGCTTTCAAAGATGAATATGGTTGATGGACTACCTTGGATAAAGGTAAACACCAATGTGTGTACATGATTGATGGTTGGAAAACAACATAGGGACAAGTTTGAAAGGTCCACCTAGAGGGCAAGTAAATCTCTTGAACTTGTCCATAGTGATTTATATGGGCCCATGAATCCCCCATCAAAGGGAGGAGCTATGTATATCTTAACATTCATTGATGATTTTTGAAGGAAGGTTTGGGTCTACTTCCTTAAGAAAAAAGATGAAGTGTTTAGCAAATTCAAAATGTTCAAAGAATTTGTGGAAAATCAAAGTGGTAATAAGATCAAGAGAATGAGAACATATAATGGTGGAGAATATGTCAACAATAGGTTCAAATCCTTTTGTGAATATCATAGAATCAAGAGAGAAATGACTAATAGATATACTCCTCAACAAAATGGTGTTACTAAAAGGAAGAATAGGACCTTAATGGAAATGGCATGGTGCATGCTACAATCCAAGGGTCTTCCTTTGTTTCTTGGGTTAGGAGGTTGTCAATACCATATCTCATGTCTTGAATAGATCTCCTACAACTTGTTTGGAGAAAATCACTCTCGAAGAAGCATGGAGTGGAAAGAAACCAAATGTTAAGTATTTTAGAGTATTTGGATGTGAAGCATTTGCTCACATACTAGATGAGATTAGAGAAAATAAATTTGATAAGAAGAGTGCTAAGTGCATCTTTGTGGGCTATGATGATTAGAGGAAAGGATACATGTATAATCCTTGTGTGGAGGATGTGTTCACAAGTAGGGATGCCAAGTTTAATGAAGGGTTTGAGGATATGATACAATCCTCTCCTATTCCACAAGTGGAAATAGATAATGGTGAATCCTTTGAAACCAATGAAATTTCCAAGGAAACTTCTAGTGTAGTTGAAGAATGTAGTCCACCTCCAAAGACCAAGAGTCTTCAAGAAATTTATCAAAAGACTGAACAAATTAATTATGCTCTAATGACCACCATAATGAAGACCAATGATCCTCAAACATATGATAAGGCTAAAGGAAAACATGAATGGGAACAAGCTATGTAGAATGAATATGACTCTTTGATCAAGAATAAAACATGGGAATTGGTGGACTAGCCCAAGGGAAAGAATGTGGTCAACAATAAGTGGGTGTATAAGACTAAGTTCAAGTTAGATGGGAACATTGAAAAAAACAAGGCACGACTAGTGGCCAAAGGGTATTCATAGAAAGAGGGAATTGACTACACAAAAACTTTTTCTCTAGTAGCAAAGATCAGTACTGTCAAGACTATAATAACATTGTTAGCACATTTCAAGTGGCCTTTACACCAAATGGATGTTAAGAATGCATTTTTGAATGGTGAAATTGATGAAGAAATCTATATGACTTAACCATAGGGATTTGAAAGTCCAGGTTAGGAACACTTAGTTTGCAAGTTAAGGAAGTCACTTTATGGCTTGAAACAAGCTCTAAGGGCTTGGTATGCTAAGATTGATGAGTATTTCCAAACTCAAGGCTTCCATAATAGTCCTCATGACCCAAAATTGTATGTGAAGGAATTTGATGATGGTGGAATAATCATTATTGTACTCTATGTTGATCATCTTATTATCACAGGACATAACATGGGTCAGATCAATGACATAAAGATAAAATTCCAAGATACATTTGAGATGACAGATCTTGGTTTTCTACACTACTTTCTTGGCATCCAAGTTTGGTAGAAAGATGATGGAATTTACATCTCTCAAACCAAGTATGCTTTAGACTTGTTGAGAAAATTCAGGATGGAAGATTGCAAAGGTGTATCTACTTCAGTTGCTCCAGGATTGAAGTTGACTAAGGATATGGATGGTGAGGATGTTGATTCTACCTTATGCAAGCAATTGGTTGGTAGTCTTGTGTACTTGACTCATACTCAACCATATATTTCATTTGCAGTAGGTTTGGTTTCAAGGTTTTTGAGTTCTCTTAAGGCTCCACATTGGATAACAACAAAAAGAATATTGAGATATGTTAAAGGGAATTTGAATATGGGAGTTTATTATTCTTCTCATGGAGATCTACAACTTGTTGGATATTTTGATTCAGATTGGGCAGGTTGTGTAGATGATTGCAAGTCAACTATAGGTTATGTTCTCTCTTTGGGTTCTGGTCATGTTTCATGGTGTAGTAAGAAGCAATCTGCTATTGCTTTATCAACTACAAAGGCTAAATATACTGCAACGAATGAGATAGTTAAAGAAATCACTTGGTTGCGAGCTATTCTCTCAGTACTCAAACAAGATCAAATAGGACCTTCTTTATTTCATTGTGACAATCAAAGTGCCATTAAATGTTGTCCAAGAATCTAGTGTTTCATGCTCGCACAAAACATATAGATGTCTATCACCATTATATTAGGCATCTCATCCAACAAGAGGTGATTCATCTTAGGTATTGTAAATTAGAAGATTAGATAGCTGATCTCTTTACCAAGGCTTTATGTGCACCTCAATTTGTATATCTTAGAGGTTTTTTAGGCTTACAATAAGTTATATGAATAATTGATGGTAAGCATTCATGGGGGATTATTGTGAATGTCTACCATCACATTAGTGAATAATTGTAAATGGGTACCTAACAAGGGTTTAGGCCAGGACCCATATATTCTAGATTATGGGGGGATATTTCAAGGTAATAAGTATAATTAATTTATGGGGGGATGTTAGAATAAATTAATTAGAAGCACATTTTTCACATAGCCAACAACCTTGCCGACATAGCTGCCTACAACTGACTCACACCATCCATGTTAAATCCTATTTCAGCTGCTCATAATAAATTTTTGAGCTAACTTCTTGCTATAGTGTGCATTTTATTTATTGTAAATATATCTATAAATGAAATACTCCAGCCTATGTTTTGCAATGCTCCAAATCCTTCTGTTTTGTGTTTCTTTCCTCTTGTGTTTTGTTTCACTTCTTACACATTACATACATTAAAATGCATAAAAAATGGGTTATGTAGTAATTTTTTAATATTCTAAAGGCTTCTATTTACATGGAACTTTTCAAAAATCTATGTTAAATTATACATTGTCTATTGCCAATAAATATGGTTATACAAAAGAAAATGTAAAAGGAAAGAGTTTGTTTCTAACACCCTCCCTCAATTTTGAGTTGAACACTACTATGCATCTAGTTTTACATTTCAATTATTTCAACTTGTCCTCTTAATTTTTTTAAATTTCTTGTAAAAATGTTACAAATTGTTCTAGATTTATTTCATTAAATTACTGACCAATTCTCTAACTTATAGCAATGTGTTTGTTTCATTCATTAAAAATGTGATTTTTGTTATAAAAAAAATAAAAATTGTTGTTCCATTTTGCTTTTAAAAGTTTGATGATACTTTTCTCATCAAAATCAACTGGTATGTTGCTGGAGTTACAACCACATACCCAACATTAGTTGTAGAGAGATATGATGAGCTTTTTATGGAAGTCTATCAATGTACTCCTGTAAATAGGAAATAAATCTAGGAAAAGTTTTTACTATCATCAACACTACCTTCCCAATCACTATATACATAGTCATTAATTCAAAATTATCAAATGTAGTATATAAAATATGATGGTTTCAAGTGCCATCAACACATCTCAAGATTTCTTTCTTGCTTACAAGTAAGTGTATTTTAGTGCTTCATAATTTTTTATAGTTAAATCATTCAACAAATCTTTTATAAAATGTTGGAACCACATTTCTATTATAATCATCATTATTAATTTTTGTTCAATTGTAATTAATATACATTTGTTGGGATAAGTATGTCATATACCTTGTGATTTCAATTTACAAAATTAATCTCATATTTATTTATTATTTGTGAGCCCACATGAAAAGGGCATTCCACTTATGACTAGGTCATTATGCCATGTGTATTCCTTAGTATGACATGGCATGACATGTATAATGGTTTGTAAGAGAATATCTTGTTACATGGCATATAAGATATTCTATGATGAAGATAGTCACGCAAGAATTATTATGATGCCTTAGAGTATGATTGTAGGGTAACTAGATATGTTTTCAACTAAGAATTCTAACCAACTTTATGATGTGTCATAGAACATCTTTCAAGGGATATTATGGAGCCAAAATGGAGCACTCAATTTAATGAGTGGATCAAGATGGGGTTTGAAGCACCATAACAACATAAGAGCATCTACTATTTTTAAAATGTTGACTCATCATGGAGGTGTGTTGGAATTTGGGCCCTAGAATAAGGCACCATAAGTGGTTCATGGTATTGGGCCATGGTTTGATATACTACTTGTGGTTTCATAATGAATTCTTAGACACCCTTATGTTACTAGAGTTGATAGTTGGTGATACTCTAGTGAAACTATAACATGGAAATTGTTATAGTAATATCATTCATATTGCTTGCAATGTGGATTTTTTCTCTAAAAAGGATTTTCCACACAAAAAGCATTATATAATGGTAATATTTTTTCTCTATTTATTTTTATTTTTATAATGACATGATGTTTTGAATTTTTGTACATTTTCGAACATAGAATAGTATAAAATGTGTATTTTGTATCTCTACTTCCTTTTATCTAGTATCACAACTTGATTGCCTTCAATTCTAGGTGTTAGGGATAAAGTTTTTTATAGTTATCTTGGATTGAGTGGAAGCCTACATAGAAGGAGATTTTGTTCAAATGAAATGGCAAGCACTTCAAAGATATAAATTGAGAGATTCAAAAGCACTAAATTTCAGATTTGAAAGTTTAAGGTAACTGATATGCTGTAGATTGAGATCTAAAAGCTATTGTATGCATGCCCAAACATACTACAATGTCACAAGCATATTGGAACATATTAGATAGAATGTAAAATGGCTTCATTAGACTTTTCTTAGAAAATTTAGTTCTATTGAATATACATGAAGAAGCCACTACACAAGCTCTTTGGAAGAAGTTGGCTATAACAACTCCCCATGGATTTCCTGAGCTCATATACAAACTATTTTTCAATTTTTTTATATATATTTTTTAATATTAACCCAAAATCTCATAACTAGGCGGCTACTCAATATAAACCTCTCCTTAAAACACACCATTTCAAAATATAAATTTTACATCCATTTGGTACATTTTTTAATTATAATGGGTAGCTATTACAAAAGTTCTCTAACACTACCCAACCTTGCCACAAGTTAAAACATTTCTTTATAATTGATTTCAAGCTACTATAATGAAACCCTTTAGTTACCAATATTGGTTTAAGCTTCTCAATTTCACCATTTTCATTGTATTTAGTTTTATAAATCATTTAATACTAGTTACACATTTTTGATTGGAAGATATATACTAATTACAAAATTTGGTTTCTCTTAATTGCATCAAATTTCATCATTCATAACTTTTACTCAATTATTGTTTTTAATTGCTTCTTCAAAATTCTCAAAGGTTAAGGGAATGGATTTAGGATTTCTTTGTCTATTAATTGGAAATCTATATAGTGGTCTCCTATGATCACTTGCAAGGATAAAACCTGTACCTAAAGTTCCTTGGGTTCATTCATTTAATTTTTTTTATTAGAAATTTTAGGACTCTACTAGACTTTTTTTGAAAACCACAAGGAATCTTTTTTCTTGGCGTAAAGCCAAAGTGAATTATATACTTGGTAATTAAAATTTTGAGTCCCCCCAAACTATTATTGATTCCATTCCTATGGGAATGTTACACAAAAATGGATTCAAATTTTTTAAACAATGGTGGAAAAACCTAAAATTAGTATCATTATATAACATTTCTTAACTATAAACCTCAAAAAGGTTATGCATAATTTTTATTACATAAATATGGTACAAATTATCAATGACCAAATGGGCACTTCAATCCTTGGGTAACACACAAAAACACATATTTTAGAGTTTATGGCAAGTTATCATTGAGTCAAAGCTTTCTCATTTTTCTTGGTGCATTTTATACCAAAGTCTTCCTACCAAATTGATTGATCAGTAGTTTCAAATCCTTGTTATCCTTTTTTGGGCATCAAAAAACTCTCAAATACCCTTTCAAGCTTTACCTTGGAACCTAAGTAGCTTGGCATTGGTTTCATTACTTTTTCAAGTTTTCTATATTTAGGCCTTCTTCTTGGCATATGACCCTCCTAGGAGACTAGCTGAAAATCCCTACTAAATTTACATAGATATGACATGCTTTTAGAGTGTAAATATATTTTAATATATTTGAAAAGATATGACTTTTTTTTTGTTTTTCTAGTAGTATTGTTGACAAAAAATTCCATGTATTATAAATATTGTGTATGATTTAATGTGGTATGTATATATAAGTTCAAACTAGTAAAGTTACACTTTAAATGGCCCACTTATAGGTTCTTCTTGACCATCGTTGGGGGAAATGCAACTTATATGATTATTAAATTTTTCTCAACTTAATATCCTCCTTCAAATATGGGCCAATCCTTTTCACGAGGGTGCCAACATGACAAAAATAATACTCATGTGCATGGTGATTCACATGCTTCCCACTACAAAGCCTTTGGTCACACTATTCATGATTGGTCTTAGTCATTCTAGAAACATTTGGCTTCTCCTCAATGTTTCTCTAGAAGAGCTCTTAATGGGCCTAACACTAGCAAATTTCTTGAATAATTTCTCGTCTTAGAGTTTCTAGTCAACCTCCCAAGAAAGTGCAAACTCATGAGAATAACCATGATGATGCTCTTACTAACAAGGAGTCAATTCTTAATGGATAGGTAATCTAGATGTGTACAAACCAAATGATCATGACTTGTCTCCTACTACTAGCTTTATAACTCTTGTTGCTTCACAACTTTCTTTTTCTCTCTAGATATGATGTATAAGACTCCATCTTACCTAAAATTTAAGATCTAACTATTTCCACCTACCCTTTTCTAATATTGTAGTATATTTTTAAAATACTTTTATAATTAAAATAATACCTATTTCATCACAAAAAAAATCATCAAATATTTAATACCAATCCATTATATCACCACAAACATTAGATGGTGTTCTTTATCAAGGCTCATTTAAGAAATAAATTATAAATTTATCAAAACCATAAGTAAGAAAACTTGAGATATTATAGAGAACAAGGGAAACTTATGTTTAATTATTATATGAAAATAAATAATCATAGTTAAGAGTTTAGACTGTTGATCTATAAAAATCTAAAAATTCTCTTGAATGTCACCTCACCTTACAAGAGTGTCTCAAGGTTGTTCCCTATTGACTTTTCTCCACCTCTCTCTATTACTGCTCTGGCCACTTAATAACTTTGTTTATATTTTTATGTCAGAACTATTGCTCCATATGAACCTTGGGAGTATGACTATTTCCACTCACTTTTATATGTAACATTATTTTTTAAATGACACTTTTTCATTAAAAAGAGAGAGGCCCTTAAAGGACCTAGTTATTTCTGTAGATTCAGTTTCCCCACTTGTTTAACTATTGTGTAGGTTACAATTCATTGGTTGCATATTATGAATCCAGCTTTCAGATCTTACCTGGAGTACAAGGTTCAGACACAAGTGGCGCTTTATTTCACGTCGAAGGTCCATGGGTAAGCTCCGCAGAATTGTCTCTTCGTCAACCCCTTGAGTAGCGACCCATTTGTACTGATCATAGCGACGAATACGATCGCGAAGATCTTGAGGCAGTTGACGGTGTTCCATAAATTCCTCTGTATCACTTCTTTTTACTCTCCATTCTTCAATCCTAACTTTTAGAGACTGCAAGAATGCCTGTAGGGGAGAGCATATTCAAGTATCATAATGAAACATATTCTACTCAGCCTAGAATGAAGAAATATACCAATGATGGAGAAAGTAGCTTTACCTGCAAATTTGCAAGCACATGTGCAAATAATATTAAACCCAAAGTGCCATCAATGATTGCAAATATGTTCTCCCCACCGAAAGTGCTGGTTGAAAGATTTTGCCCCAGCGAACTACATGAACACAGTTACATCCTCCATCTCATTATACAACACAATAAATCCGATCTTTCAAAGTGAAATATACCAGTGCAGAGTTTTTTGATGAATAAGTGTGTAGACTAACATTTATAAAATAATAATATATATATTCAAAGGTGGATGGAAAAAATCATATTTTTAGAGTCCATACCAAAATTCGAAGCATACAGACATAGAAACAAATACAATATCATTAAATGACTAAAACAATAACAGAGGAGAGAAGAGGATCCGGATCATCCGACTTTTCACATGACTTTCACCAGTGCAGATTTTTAAATTGTTTAACTTTCTCTATCATTCTCCATCAAATCAATCAAATTTTACAATTTGAAAATATGTTCTAAAAAAAAAACTCTAAAAGCTGGTTCTCACTTGTGATTATTAGAAAGCTGAAATCCAGAACGCTGATAATGTTAGCCCAAGGTTCATTCAACTAGTTATATTAACAGATTAATAAGATAAGTTTTCTAGTTAAGGTACCGATATTGACAAAATAGTTAAGAAACCCCTCTCCCATGATTAAAACGTACTTAATAGAAGAGCCCTTCTCTTAAAGTAATCAGAATTTTAAAATTCTCAGTTTTGGAGGATATGGTGATTGGTCGCGGTTGGGTGTTTGCTTACAGACTACCTCAGTTAGACTCTCTTGGGGATTGGCAGACCACATCACACTCATAATTTTTTCTTTTGTTTAGAGATACTCCCTAGCTGTAGATCAGCTCTGCAGATGACTAAATAAGTTACCAATTCCCTTTTGTATCAATAAAAAATCTTATCAAATCCCAATACAACCGAAGTTTAAGAAACACAACATACAAAATAGAAGAACCTTGCCTTCACTAATAGAGCTCTTCAAAAGAAAATTGCCAAAAATATACATTGTAAAGTAATGGCATGTTCTAGTTTTCAGAGTAGATTGGATAGTCAAGTTATTGGAAAACACAGATGATGGTTGTGATCAATTTTTTTGGATTTATCTTATATGTGTAGAAGGTGAATCATGCAGACAAAGATTATAGTAGTGCATGTTAAGACTTTATTTCATAGGTTCCATCAGATATGGATTCTTCTATTAAAAAAAGAGAAGTCATAGCATGTCCCTTCCTCTATTATTTTGGGTTGATCTCCATCTTGTATCCCACAAAAAATGTTCAAAGGGAGTTAAAGAATCTATATCTTATTTGGGTCTCAGGATAAGTCATGGTGGTGAATAGGGATGTGTAGCACACACTTCATCGTGTACATGTTACATTTATTATTGTACATGAAATTTATATTAATAGTAGTAATGTATATTGTGCAAATTATAGTAAAAAATAAAAATAACTTTCACAAATAAAATAGATAGTGAATTGAACTAGTTTTCTCCATGCATTTAGCATACACAAATCTTGACACTTAAAATAGAACTCTTAATATGCAAGTAGTTTGCATTTCATGCACAAATTATAGACTAGCAAATACAATTTGACTATGTGCATGCTCAAAATTACTTATCCAACATACTCCCTCATGGTGTCGAGTGGAATCACAAGATAATCTTAAAGTGTCAATCTAAACCTTTGTAACTCACTGTGCAACATTACCATCACTCTAGTCTTATAGACCCACTTAGTGCAAATACATTTCTTCTAGAAGTCAAGTACTCATTTACTTATTTGTCTCCTTGCAAGATCACAAGGTTTTCCCTTATTTTCTCGATCATAGAGAAGAATCATATTATTTCAAATTACATAACACCTTTCAATGTGTTAGTCATCACAAGAAATCATCAAACTTGAATCAAATATTCAAACCTTGTTTGACTACTATTTTTTTTACATATGAACATTTAGCTTTGTACAACCTTTTGAATATATTTGTAAGCTTTTACCATTTCAATACACCCATCCATTCATAATTCATCTATATACAATCTTGAATAAATTGTTTGTTCCACTCTTTGTTTCAACACCTTTCCTTTCTATGTCCTTCCCTATTACAATGGGAACATTGTGTGTACTACATTCCTTGAATTAATTTGTTTGAACTTGTAACACTTGTAATATATCTAAGAACTTTATTCTTTGGCCTTACAATTGGTTGAATGGACTCTTTGATTTCTTGCCCATACTTTCCCAAACCTTTTCCTTCATATCTCATTCTTTTCATGATATCCAAACCAATATCATTTTCAAAACATCCATTGGTGTTAATATCACAACCTACAAATTTTGTAGATTCAAACACACCCTTATCTTCAACCTTACACTTTTGATCAAAAGGAACTTCAACTATATCACACTAATTATTTGTATCACATGATGCATCACACAATGAAGGCTTTGACTTGAGACACTCATTTTCATTTCTATATGTTGCAAGTAATTGATCTAACTATTTATTTTGTTCTTTCAACTTTTCTATTTCATCTTTTTTATAACTATTTTTCTTTGTTTCTCACATATTAAATTTACAATTTCTTTCTTCACTTTTTAAACCATCTTTCCCATTGAAATAAATAAATTAAGTTTTACTAATACTAAAATTGATTGGGATTCACAATCTACCTTCACCTCACGAACTCTTCACACTTATAAGATCCGCCTTTGAATGAATCTACGGCTAGGTTGGGTGAGTCTCTTCCTGTGGCTATTTTTATTTCTTTTGGCAACTTCCTTGATTATATTTCTTGTCTTTGACTAGATGAACTTCACAAAAATTGCAACTTATTCTTTTTACTATTGAGCTCTTCAAAGCCTGTGATATGTCTTGTCCTACTATTAGATACAGTTTGATTGTGTGCATGCTTGACATCACTTATTCTATTAGAAATAAGCCACATCCATACCAATGATGGACTGGCCAAAGAGGGGCCAATGACTATATTGGTAGAGTAGTTCAATAGAAAATGGAAGGTCCTAAGATTAAGTCCTAACTTGTCCATATAAGTTATAGCTCAACATGTAGGATTAGAGCTAGGCTAGGAGCCCCAAGCACTTGTAGTGTGGCTTAAGTGGGGTGTTGGAAACAAGCCACACATGTACCAACAATGGGTTGGCCAAAGAGGGTCCATTAGAGAACTCCAACATCAAATGAAAGGTTTGAGGTTTGAGTTTTAGTCCATATGAATTGTAGCTCAACATGTTGGAAAAATATAAAATTTGACTTTACACTTAGGATATCATTTCAACCAATTTTTTTGAAATTTTCTATTAAACTATTCATGTGTCTTATCTATGCTTCTACATCTACATAAATTTCTAATATGATAGATTTAATTACAACCTTTGGAAAAAATTCTCTCTCCATGCTTTGATGGATGTCGATATAGTGTTCCAAAGCTCCCATTTACATCTAGGCCACACTTTCAATTGCTCAACAAGGTTAACTTTCACCTTTTCACATAGTCAACTTTTTTGCTAACTTTACAACTTTCTTAACTGATTCCATGTTGCATATTTCACATTTTCACTAACTTAAAAAATTCTTAACCTTCAAAAAATTATCTTTGTCACAAAATTTATGAATTTTCTAACCTTTTTAATATTGGCATGCTTTACAAATTTCATTAACATTTTTGTAAAGTAAAACTCTCTTTTTCTTTCAATACTTTTTAATTCTATGAATTTGTAATCTCAATGAAAAAGAATTAATACATTTTTATTGGGAGTGTATTTTCACTTAAAAGTTCATCATGTTGTGTACATAATAACTCCAAATGTTTTATTGTAATTTTTTTCTTTGTCCTCTCAAAAAAGGTTCATTTTAATTGTTTATGTAAAATATCTGATGAAATTTCATAAAATTAAAATCCACCAAATGAAAAGTAATTTTGGCTTGAAATTTTTTTCCACAATATATACTCAATGCAATCATAAATTTCTTTGTAAAATTACTTTCTTTGAACTTAGATAAATTTTCCAATTTAATTGTTTAGGCCAAACCAGGTTGAACTGGATGCAAGAAGCATATGATACCAACATCTTGTGACTACAAGGGTGGGTTGATTACTTTTGTTTGATGAACAAATTGATGTTCAAAGTGATTGAAGATATTTAAATCAACCGAGTCATCAAATAGGACATTCAGCACATGATGATAATTGCCAAATGTTGTTAAGATATGGTGTTGTACACCATTACATCAATTATTTTATTATAATATTGTAATTAAATAATATTTAATCCTGATGTGTTTAGTCACATTAGATAATTATTTGGAGTCACTTGTGAAGTTGTAATGTAATATTAAGTTTATTATTTAATGTCTAGGAGACATAGGATAATAATTTAATATTGGGGAAAGCATTTAATAAAGTTAAATCTTAGTACCCAATATTAAATGAGGTGTCAATAGATTTGTGTTCACATGGTTTTGTGGCACATGGTTTTATCTTACCACTTGCTTGTATTTGTGTGAGCTTGTATCTTTAAAAACAAACACATGTTTAATGGTTAAGGTTGGTTGGGTGAATGGTTTGTAATTATTGAGTCTTTTTGAGGAATGCATATGTGAAGCATGGCATGGGATGTGTGGATTCATTCTTGGACACATGAAAGATGCATTGGAGAGGATTGATAATTCAAAATTATTTAGTGTAACTTTGTAAGTTCATGTATTGTTTATTTACTAAATGATAGATGGAGTATTGATGTTTTTGGAGGTTGGGTTTTTCCCTCTTGAGGGTTTTCTCAAGGTATATCTTGTGTTATCTTGTGGCTTGTCTATTTGCTCTATGTATTATGGTTATTTTGTAAGCTTATATGCATGCTTTTCTCTCATAGGATTATGTAGGAAATGGATTAATAATGTAGTTATGATGCATTATTTTCTAATAATTTTGACTCAAGAAGTTTAAAAATGACAAGAGTTAAAATGATACTAACATGTTTGAAATAAAATGATTTTGTATTTAGATAAAAAATAGTATATCTTAACTATGAATTAATTATTGTTGCAATTTCTGGATTGTAACTGTGTGTAATTAACTATTAATTAATGCAGATGCAAAAAATTACACACAACTACAATCCAATCCAGAAATTACAGCATTAATTGATCATGGACTATGGAAACTTTATGCTATGAATTAATTTTCATTTTCACACTTAATTTATCTATAATTTTTCTAAGTTGCTTGCAACTTGCATATTTATGGTGGGAAGATTATAGTCTAGAAATACATTTTCAATTTCTCATCATTTTCATCATGTCTTAGTCTTTTAGTTCTCCTAAATGTAAGCAGAATTTGGGCACATTTAAAGATATTTTTATGAGCCAGATACTTCATCTACATCTAAAAAAGATAGAGGGGTAGAAGACAAATGAGATGATCAGCTTAAATGACATTGACCCTATTCAAATTAGATTTTTGAGGATGTGGATAAGGTGGTTGATTTGGGTAGGGAAGAAATAAATGTAATAGTATATAAGGATGCAAGAGATAAGGCATCGATAGGGACTTTATCAAGCATGCATGATATTTCTGAAGTTGAGAAAGATATTGTTTCTCAATCATGAATCATATATTATTTCTCAACTATGAACCATTATGATCCAATTTGAAGGCATTCACAAAATTTCTTAGAAGCTTTATTCAAAGAAATTTGCATAATATTAAACATATTTGGAATTTTTAGTTATGTTGGTATCACATGACATGACTGGTATATATATATATATATATAATTAATCTTAAAACACGTACAAACTAAATTTAGAAAACTCATATATATATATATATGAGTTTTCTAAATTCAGTTTGTACGTGTTTTAAGATTAATTTACAAAATTATGTGTTTTAAAATGTTAAAAAAAGTTGACCTTTTTTACTAAATCAAATTTTAATTTAGCAATTTTTCAATTATGATCTAAAATAATTAGACTCTATTTATATTTTAATTTTCCTGAGTGAATTCTAATTCTAAATAATACTACTATAAGATATACTAAATTTTGATTTATCTCTAATATTTATCATTTAACAATTGTCATTAATTGTATTCTCAATCTTGTCTTATTTAATTTTGTACATTTTGTACAAATTTTGTCTAATTATGTAAGAATTCTTCCATCTAAAACCTATCATAGTACTGTTCACTCAGTCTTGGGCTACAACAGGCTAGGTATTCCATGTTTGGTGAATTCTATATATATTTCATGTAAATAATATATTTTCTCTTTGATTAGTTAGAAAAGAAATTGTGAATTTGAAGAGGGACAAGCTTTAACAATACACTGTAAGCTTTGATTTGCTTAGGTGACTCAGCAGAATCAAAATTTAACTTGAATTCAATGAATTATCAAAACAAATTAAAACCAATCATAGTAGTAATCACTTAGCCTTCGGCTACAAGGCTAGGTATTCCATGTTTGGTGTATTCTATACATGTCATGTAAATAACACACTTTCTTTTTGGTTAGTTAGAAAAGAAATTGTGAATTTGAAGAGGGACAAGTTTTAACAACACACTTTAAGCTTTGACTTGCTTAGGTATCTCATCTGAATCTGAAATTTAACTAGAATATAATGAATCACCTAAACAAATCAAGACTTAAAATATTTATCTAAACCAAAATTTTAAAAAATGACATATAATACAATGACAAAATTGAAAAAAAATCTCTTCTAAAATATATTCAATAACATGAGTACCTTTCTCTTAATTTTCATTTTCTTATACAGCTTGACATCCCAAAAAAATGTTTAGGACAGTTTACCTGAGATTCATCAAGGCCCACCATATACCGTAGGTGTACCTGTCAAGAAAATTTGAAGAGGGAATCCCAGTGCCCCAAGATAAAGAATAAATGCCAAAAGGAAGAGTGCTGTTTGGACCAGTTGCATTGCAATTACTAAATACTGGTGTAATGTTCATCCACTGTTCACGGGCAGAGCTCAAACCGTTCGTCAAACTGTCACAATCTAAAAAGTCAAGTGTGCAATTTGATGCAATGTCATCTGCACACGCGTACTCCCAACATGTGTTCCCACGTTCGATGGACAACAGATACCAAGTAGCACCCATAATCTGTGTATCAGTAAAGCACAAGTAAGATGAATTTAATATTGAATAAGATTAGTATGTGTATTTAAAGGAGGTTCAAGGATTACGTTGATAGAAAATTATTTGTATGTAATATGTTAGAGAATATGTATTTATGCATAAATTCTAGTTGCATGTAGTTGGATTAAACAATTAATAAAGCACAAGTATGATCAATCTAACATTGAAGTTTAAACAAATTTAAAGTTTTAATTTGTTCAATTGATTCATCTGAAATTACATTAGTTTCTTAATAAGATCTATTTATTAATATGGTTTAAAATAAACATCTGAAAAAGTCAAAGACTATAGATCTTTAAAAATAACTTTTAAATTTTAATTAATATAAAACCTAATTCTCAATATCAAAACTAAAGCATCTGTGTGAAAGAACTTACATGGCATGCCATGAAGTAAAGAAATAAGTTGTATACAGCTCCAACCAATGCATTATCAATAACAGCTCCATTAGCTCTAGCAATTTCAGATGTCAAAGGGAAGATTAAATACATCCTAGGAAAATACTGGATGAGGGCAAGCAAAAGCAGGTCATTCTGGGTATGATCAGCATTTGATCTTCTAAAATAAGGTATCATGAACCAGACGGCAAGCTGCAAAAAATATTTCAAGGAGTATAAATTAGTCAACAAGAAAAGAACAAATTTGAAACTATACAAATTTTATTAGAAGAAAACAATTATAGTCAAGAGTTAATTAAAATCATTTGGATAACTGAAAACGCAGAAGCTGGAAAGTACAAGGATGCATTAATTAATAGTCAAATTTAATAGAACATAAAAATTGTCCAAATTATTTATTCTAAATTAACAATTAAAACAATTACTAATGTATATACATTTTATTACATTATCCTAGAGTAACCTTATGAAAATTTATTTTTTCTTTACACTACCATAAAGCCATAAAAGTCTTTTACAATTTTTATTCTTTCAATCAAAACTCCATTCCTTCCTATCAAACTCGAAGTCATATAAAATATATGCTTCTATTGCTCCATCTCTAGCTTCCTCAAAACCTTAGCTAAATAATTTTTTACTAAGAAATGTGAATTTTGACCAAAGGATTAAAATCATACCTGAGGAATGGGCAATGATGCGAAAAAATCTAGACTGAACCCTTTCTTTAAATATCTCTTTGCAATTTGTGTAGGATCAGTAACAAGTTCACCACTTCCCAAAACTCGTGAGGTTGGAGCAACATATGCAGTCCGAAACTTTATTATCACATTCAAAATGTAGAATAAGTCTATGATTGAACGAAAAATAGTGACAATAACCTTAAGCCTCCTATCACTTTCCATACAACCATCAAAACTATCGAATGTTGGCAAATACAAGTAAAGTGGATCTACAAAGAGAGCAACCAAAGAAGAAATGAAGAATATTCTATTCCACAGCTGAAGTAATTCATTTCCTGGGTCCAAAATAATCTTCCTCAATGGTTTAGAATCCTCATCAAATACTTTGGATTTTCCACAATGAAATACACCCAAATTGAACAAGCCTTGAGATCTTTTCTTTTTCACCTCATACTTTTTTCCTGATGCATGTTTTGGACTATCCAAATCATGGTTAAACCTGGAAAACATAAAGAAAAAGATATTAATAATTTCAATAGTTATTTTTTTTTTCTAATAAAATAGAACAACTATTTATTCTTTTTTTTAATTATAGTGTAAATAAAAGAATTTTGAATGGTCTCTAAACATTATAGAATTTCACAATCTAGATAAAGACAATAAAACACCAAAAGAATGAAATACAAAGAGAGACTAGGCCTTAACCAACACTAATTTGAACACACAATAAGAGATGATAACTCAACAATAATTTGTAACAAAATTACAATAAAAAGACAACAACATAAATATGATAAACAAAATCACCAATATTATTTACCACCGTGTGGTAGAATGATATAAAATTGTGATTGACTATTTAAATAAAATTAGATAAATATAAGAAACATAATTCAATACAAGAAACAAAATTTGATAAAGAAATATTGTGTATTTTAGTATTTAAAAATAGGGTAATGATTATATAGGTCAAGATATTTTTTCAATAAAATAAGACAATTATTTAACACTTTTATAATGTTTGAAGAATAGAATTACAATTATTTAACAATTAAACAAATTAATGTATAAATAAAATAAAAATAGATAGTTCTAAATTATGTCAAGAATCAAAACTCACTAATCCAAAATATATCCACATTATCATTCATATTTTAAAATACATCATAGGTAGTTCCAAATTATTCAAAACTCACTAATAAAAAATATATCGTCATGATCATTCATATTTTAGAATCCATCATAAGAATCAAGGGGTGGAGAGGAATGTTAGGTTTTTGCTAATATTTAAAGTAAATATGAATGAGAAAGTGTAGTATATTTTTACACAAAGTATTCCACAACCGTTGATTAGGAGACAATAAAGAAAACCTTTTTTATAAGAGTTTATCTAATAGTAGAATTTTATTTTTATGGAATTGATGTGACACGGTAAAAGTATAAAGGAAATTTCTTATTTAAATTAAAAATAATTTTTTTAACAACTTAAAAAATTATCAAATTGATTTTATTATTTCATATTAAACATATCATACACAAATAAATTTTAACATAAAAATATGTTATTAAAGTACAAAAAAATTATTTAAAAATAAATATTTTATTTTAAAAAAAATATTTTTAATTTTATTTTAAAAACTTATTAAAATTTAAAAATTGATATTAAAATATTAAATCATATTATAGTATTTTTCTATTACTTTTAGAATTTTTTATTTTAACCCTCATCAAATAAAATTAAAAGAACAATATTTTTTTTAATAAAAATGAGGGTAAAAACTTTCTTGAATCAAGAAATCAATACAAAGCAAGGCATTACAATCAACTCACCAGAGGTCAATACTAATAAACAATCAATCACCAACCAAGAAATGCCTCATGTCCTTCTTAATCAAATCCTCTAGTTCCTAAGAAAGATTCTCATGAAGACTGCCCCAATCTTCAACATCCCAATTTTGCATATGCTTAGATGCCCATTTAGCCAAACCATCCACCACCTTATTCCACTCTCGTGGGATATGGTAGAAAGTGATAGAGTCCAAGACTCCACCCAAATATGTGATTTGACTAACAACCCCCACAAGCTGTCAATTCACACCCTCTAATTGGTGCTTATTCAGCAAGTCAATCACAATCTATGAGTCAGACTCACAAATTATCCTTCTCCATCCAAGGGCACATGCCTTTTTCAAATCCAAGAGAATAAACAACACCTCCATGAAGTTGTTAGAGTGCCTACCCCTATACTCCAAGAAGAACTTGACCAACACTAGAACTATCCCTTCTAATGCCACCAACCCTAGCATGACTATGATTACTGTTGACAATGATTTTACTTGCAGTAAACAAGTCGAATAAAATCTCCATAGACAGGATCACGAAGAGCCTATCCTTCTTGAAAGATATGGAACAAAGACAACCTAAGGGGAAATTCTGCATTCACAGAGCAAAGATTGACTTCCATTCAATCTCAAGTTTTTGATAAGGTCATGGTTGCACTAGGGTTGCTCTGGGGTAATGATGTGACAATTGTGACTACGGTTATTTTTTAGCTTTACAAAGAATTATAAAAATTTTACATAAAATTTTATTTCAACATCAAATAACATCATGAAATTGAAAGATTCAACATGTAATATTTCATGAATAATCACAAAATCTTGCTATCACTTAAGTAGATTTAGCATTAAGCATTCAAAAAATTCATGGAAAATAAAAGATTTTCAATAAAACTATTTCCATTCACTTATATTTTTTGGAACATTTTCAAAAAAATATTAAACATCTATCCTAAAACATAATGTAAAAGTGATGAAAAATAAAAGTTTCTCCTAGTTATTCTCCATGGATGCCCAAAAGAATTAATCGAAACAGAGCAAACCACTTTATATTTCACCATATTGTCTCACAACTTTGTAAAAAATGGTGCAAGCTTTTAAAGAGAGAGGGTTTTGTTTATGGACATCGAGTAGGTTCTGTATGCACCCTTAAATGGTGCAACATACAGTCTTGTTCAACCAAACTTACAAAACCAGCTACAAAGACACCTAGATAGGTAGCTATCCATAAAGCTTTGATATCAATTATTGTCTATGTGCATACAAATTTTTATGCCAGAATGGTTTAGAAAATAGGAGAAAAGAACAAAACTTAAAAGAAGTTTTTTCTCCTTCGACATCCAGAAATTCCAAACTTAAAATAAAAATGTGGGAGGAGATGGCCTTTTATAGAAACAAGGCGCTCAGAAGTCCAACTTAAAAGTTTTTCCAGAGAATCAGAAACATTAAATAAAAATGTGTCACGTGGCATATGCCACCTATCATCAAGAACATTCTAGAATAAGTCAAAGCTTTGACTTTGTCTGTAACGACACTTTTCTTCATACTTCACCACAACCACTTTATCTCCATCAAGGCTTCCATCTTTTCTCAAAACACCAAAATGATAAACATCTACTGAGACCAAGATCAACCTACAAATTTAAAATTAAAACAACCAATGAACTTCATTATATTTCTAGTATCTGGTATCTGGTTATCTCCATATTCACTTATGACTTGGGCTCCATGATTCTTCCTTCTTTCTTTAATTGATATTCTCGAAAATCCTTTAATAATTGATGTATACGTTCTTTTGAAATTATTTGTATTGCTCTCCAAGTGAGTTTGAGCCTGGTATATTCTTTAGTTGCTTGAAGTATGATGTCATTCTTTTGTGCTTTATCTGCTTCATATTTGACTATAACATTTCTACACTGTATTATTTCATCAATAACCTCTCGTGTCATCAATTGAACATGATCTTTATTTATCCTTTCTATCCATTCCTTGAAAGCTTTGGATTCTTTTCCCTCCTGTCCCAATGTTTGAGGATCAAAGCCTTGATGTGCCAATATTTCAATAAATTCTTGATTTTCACTAATCAGTCTTTTGCACTCAAGAGTGACTCTTTCAAATCCTTCAATGCATTGCATTATCATGTCACCCTCCCATTTCAGCTATTTCTTCCATTTTCCTGGAAATGGGGCTTCATGTCCTAATATTACATTATTCTGTATTAATTCTTGGATGTCTGGCTATATGAGAATTCCAATATTCACCTTTCATCTATGACCTATCCTTGGCGAAATTTACATTCATCTTCAAATATTTTCAATTTCTTTGAACGGTGATATGCTTCCTTGTACTTTCTTATTGCATTTATAATAAATTCATCTCCTTGCTTTACCTAGTATTCAATCCATTCTTCAAATATATTCATCTTATGAAGAACTGCAACAATGGCATCCACTTGCTCTTGTGACATCAACACCAAATGTTGGGGCAGTTCTGCTTGTTTTCGACCAGATAAAGTCAATGACTTGATAAAGTGTTCCAAGGTAGCAACCTGTTCCTTCAATTCTCTTTTCTTTTGTTTATATTTCTGTACTATGGCAATAGTACCATTTAAATTTACTTTTATTTCATCTAATTCTTGCTGCCAAGATGAGTGTCCAAGATTAATACTTGTGATCTTGTACTCCTTAGGTGTTATCTCATGTCTAGATCTTTAGCAATTGTAGGAGTGGATATTTGAGTAGTTCTATTGCCATCTGCATTCCTCTATATGACATACTTTGTCTTCGCTTTGTGCCTAGGTTTAGGAGTACTTACTTCTTGCATAAAATTATTGAGATTCAAAGGTAATATTTCCACTTCCATTAGAGAATCTAATTCCTTGATTAACCAATTAGGTATATTATCATCTTGTTGTACCTCTGTAACCTTTTCTTGTCCCTGTTTATTACTTGTTTTAGGAACTTCCTCTCTTTGACTTGCCCTATTTTATGAAATGGGGACCTCTTTAACAATATTTGGTATAGATTTAGGATTAACTTGGTCTAACACTTCCTCCTCTGTTTGGAGACTTACACTTTCCTGTTTATCTAGATTTTCTAATTCATTTCTCTGCATATTACCTTCTTCATTTATTGATACACCAAGATTCTTTTCATCTTTAGTTCTGTCTTTTACAAACTGTGTAGCTTCTTCTTCTAGAATTTTAGTTTCAATTTCATTTTCAACATGGCCTTTATCTTCAATTCTCCAAAGAACTGTGAGTATTCATCAACATTTTTCACATTCCCAAAAGAAGGCTAGGAATCAAGAGTATCTTCAACAACTCTTTCATCAACAAGATTTTGCTTTGCATCTTCCCTCATTTCCATTTCAAGTACGCTAGGGTTTCTTGCCTCTGAGGTGAGCGTACCTTGACTAAATTCTTCTTCAATATTTATAGGGTTAGAGCTCGTATCCTAAATTTCTTCTACCACTAGGCATACCATGGGCTTGTCTTTAGACTTCTTCTCTTGTACTTTCTCCCACAAAACACCCCATTTATCTACTTGTTCCATAATACTGGCTTCATCTTCCTCAAAAATTTCCTCTAGAGCTACAAGAGTCCCACCCAGTGCTTGCTTCATACTAGCCATATTAACAGAAGGGGGAGAAGTAAATAATGTTGTAGCTCTTTGAGATGTAGACTTGGTTTACATACCAATGTTCCCTATTGCTTCCATTCCTTTATCGATAATTACTCTTGTTTTGGGTTTAGCTGTAGAAGAAGATGCACCTTTGGGTCTCGCTTTTGATTTATCTTTACATGTATTTGCATCTTTCTAGATCTATTAGATGGTTTTATGGGAAATTCCTATCTTATTGCTTTAGGGGTTCTTTCTTCAATTCTAACACTTGGAGTAGCCGTGCTAATATTTATTTTCTTCTTTGTAGGCTCCCCACTTTCAAAAGTAGTTTCATCTCTTTGTTTTTTGTGTTTTATCTTATGAGAAGATGGGTTCAATTCCTCTTTCTCTTGAACTTTTACAAAAATCATTAATCTAGTGTTGAGTATACCTTAGGATTGGCCTAGTAAATTCATCAATTGATGTCATGTCTTCATCATCAACTCCTGGGTTTGGAATGGGTTCATCATATACCCTATCATCATTGTAGAACTGGTTGAACACCTAACCATCATCTTCTTCCAATTGATTTGGGATGTCATAAAGCTTGAGCATCTGAGCAAATCTTAAAGTTATTCTTTCATAGTTTCTTCTTCTCACCACGTGCTTGTCTTCATAGTTAAGCCAATAATCTTCTAAATGAGGCACATGAGAATGATAGCCAAATATATTTTTCTCAATATTTCCTTCAATATCATAGTACACTCTCTGGAGTGGAAATTATTCAAAATGATAGGTCCTCAGCTCTACTGCACACAAATCAGTTACTCTAATTGCACTACACTTATAATTTCCTATTGTGATGGGAAATTTAAAAGAGGCCTTTTTGAGCATGGTTGTAAAGAGCTTGAGATGGTTTTAACTATCTCACTAGTTCCAATAATATAATTTTATCTGTAGGATACTAGGGCATCATAAATGGTTGTCCATTAAATCCCTCAACTCTAATGTAGGAGTAAGTTGGGAATTGTATGTACCAACCTCCCATAGCCCGAATGTCACTTTGTGCTTCCAGGGATAGTTTCTTGGATTTATCACCTTCCATTGTTCTCACCGATTTCATGGAGAACAAATCATTAACTTTTATGTAATCATCTTTATACCTGTGAACAATTATTTGGGGTAAATGTGCATATACAGTGTATTGCCAACTTGCATGCCTAGAGTACCTATTTGTTTTAACCCTTGTTTATTGGCTCTCATAGCACGGGAGTAAATAACATATTATGACATGTAGAAACCCCTAGTTTTGGGTAATGTAGTAATTTTTTCATGTAATCTGTCGCTTATCAATTTTCCCCAATGCAACTCCATAGGACCCTCTATCACATGGGATATTATCACGAACATCCAGGGTTCGAATTTTCTTGCATCTCTTAAACTAGTTACTCTTCTCAACAAAGCTATAATGTCTTACATTTCTTGTTTAAACTTTGACCTCTGAATTACCTTGGTCTATAGTGTAATTGGCCGTTGGCACCACTGGGTGCTCATAGATTCTCTATTACGCTCCTTATCACTCTAATATGTCTTGGCCTTGGCTTTCAGGTTAACATTGAACATCTGTGTGTAAGAGGGGAGACTAAATGTACACACATGATTGCTTTTATGATAAGTCTGCATAAGTCCTTCCCTCTTTCTCAACAATCCTTTTGGCTGGGTTTTAATAGTTTATGCATTTCATAAATAATTCAAGAGCATCCATTGCTGGTGGAAACCCTCCTACAGGAAGTAACCCATTTGATACGACATTTTTAGTACATTAGGTAGCATTTTCTTTCAACATTCGTGAATGGATTTCAATGTCTGAAGACCATCCCATGTGGGTATCTGTAACCACTACAATAATGGGTACTGCTTGTGAATTGCAGTACTTGAATTCATCTTCTTCTCTTGAGTCAAAAGTGCTCATTTTGGATATAATGTGCTTTGCAGTTTTTAGAATATTCGTCTTGTGTGCGAGTTAGGGTTAAATTCAACCAAACTTACATTTCATAACATTTTGAATTCATTTTCGATTAAATTTAACAACTCAAAGAAAATTTAACATTTCAATTTTAGAATGAGAAAATACCATTATCAAAATTTTCTAGCTTGAGAAACTCTTAGGAAGAACATACCTAGTTCTGGTTGAAAATGACGATTCTTTAAAATGTAACTTCAAAACCCTTGGTAGTTGTAACTCAGCTTCTCAAAATTTTAGCTCTCTTTGTGTGCCAATGTTGTTTCGTTAATTCAATGTCTTTAGCAATTTTGCAACATGAAACGAAATGGAGTGTTGTAAAAGCAATTGCATGTTTGAAGTAGTGCCAAGTACATAGGTAGTTTGCCACCTTCATTAATTAGCTGTTATTTCACATTAATTCCTAGAATAAAGGTGCAATCATTACAGATTATGGTTCAAATCATGAACACCTAGATTTCTATATTGGCTCGCTATTTGAGAAGAAAGATGATTATACGTGGAAATTAGATGTCGCACCAATTATTTGCAAGGTTATGTCACTAAAGATATATGATTAATGATCATCGAGGTTGGGTCTTTTAGTACTACTTTTGAAAGGATCAAACAACATCGGGATCAGGGAAATACTTTCTAGAGAATGAGGAAATCGGAACAAGAGAAAGACCGGAAATAGAAACAAAAAAATAAACTTGATGAAATTTGAAAGTAGACTTTCTGGTTGATGAATTTTACATCAAAGAAACAATAAAACACTAGACTCCGGTAAAAGAGGAGATTATCGGGATTAGAAATTTTGATCAATGAAATATCGGGTGGAGCTATAATTTTTCTTTGAATATACAAACTCCTTTGGCTCAATGTAGGATTCCAGGATTTGGTTTCTGATAATAGACTAGACATTAAAAGTGTACCGAAACACCAAAACTGGGAGAACAAAAGGTTATAATACAAAGAGGCCAAGTAAAAATGAGAGAGGAAAAACCAGCAACCGACTGAACATTAAAACAATGCCGAAGTGAGAAAAAACAACAAAACAAAAAGGGAAAAGGGAAAAAAAGGGGGTCCTCATTTTTCCAAGGGGAAAAATGGTGCGTGTTGTGAGACCACACAACAACTAGCAACCAACAAAACAAAAAAAAACAATAGAAAATCAATTCCAGATCTAACATCAATGTTCCAACTTTCTTTAGCATTCTAATTATAAACCATGGGATCCTTATTCCATTTTCAAATTTTACTTTGGTTAGCATGCAAAATTAAGTATTACTGAGCTCACATGTGTGCAATTGATTATTTCCACTACAATAAACTTAGAAATAGCAACTGTTTGCATTAATCTACATAATATGAAATTCCTTTTAAGCCAACCAAGGATATAGCCTTGCTGCCAGTCAAGCGTCCATAGCATCGACAAGGTTATCTCTGTAATTCCTCCAAACATAGCTCTACTACCGGTCAGGCATCCATATCCTCGATAGAGTTATTTGGATAGCCTAAAGAGTTGATATCACTTTTTTTTATTTTATTTAATATAGCAATGATAGCTCATTTTTCACTTTTGATATTGCAATAATAGGTCATTATCAACTTGCAAGCATTGATGCACCGCTATTAGGTTGGGAATTATAGTGGTAGCAAAGGTAGTCTTTTGAAATTTCAATTAATGAAAATGACTATTATCCCAAATTTTAGTAGAATGATTTAAATGTATTTGTTTGTAGCTCAACATTAGCTAAATGATTCATGCTAATTAGAGTACATAAAATTGAACATTTCTAGAACAATTTATAAATGAAAAACTATTTCTGGTCAGAATAGAGATTAACGTTTTGGAGTTGACATTCTATTGACTTGTAGACCTTCAAAGGTTGCCAATTAATTTAAAGTCAAAATGACGCAACACCCAAAAACAAAAACAAATGAAAAAAAAAAGAATATTTAAAAAACTATTTACAAAAAAAAAAAACTATTTACAAAAAAGAATGTTTACAAAAAACTATTTACAAAAAAAAAACTATTTTTCTATGACTAGAAATACTGCTTTAGAAACCGCCCATTCATAGGCAATGGGATATCTTCACCCATCAAAGACTTTAATCTATAAGTGCTATCACCCAAAATTTTAGAAATTTGGTATGGACCTGTCCATATTTTGTCAAATTTACCATGTTCACCTTTACGTTCATAGGCTTTATTCCAATATAGGACCAGATCAGATATTTTGAAAGTCTTTAATTTGGCACACTTATCAAACCATCTTTTCACTGTGGATTGATCTTTATCAAAATGATCTATGGCTTGTGTTCGTTTCTCATCTA
The DNA here is from genome assembly GCA_007258455.2 of Sequoia sempervirens. Lineage (NCBI taxonomy): Eukaryota > Viridiplantae > Streptophyta > Pinopsida > Cupressales > Cupressaceae > Sequoia > Sequoia sempervirens. The sequence continues at coordinate 443,307,160 of VDFB02000015.1, forward strand.
AATGCATCAATTGTAACAATTGAGCTTCTGTTTGATCATCTAATCCAATATATTCTTGTGCAAATTGCTAGGTAGGGATTTTTAAGTTTATTGGTAATATAGGATTCACCCCATAAACTAAATTATAAGGAGAATTCCCTAATGCAATTTTCATCCTAGTACGATCTACCCAAAGGGAGAACCTTAACAAAGAATGCCATTCCCTAGGGTTCTTTTCAATAAATTTTCTAATTATATCCAACAAATTTTTATTTGATGATTCAACTAATCCATTTCCCTATAGATAATAATTAGATGGAAATTTTAATGTTATTCCATATTCAGATGCCCAATTAGAAAATTTTCATGAAGCAAAAGTAGGGCCATTATCACATACCAATGCATATAGTGTTCCAAACCTAGTGATAATGTTTTCCTCCAAAAAATTTATGACCATGTTGGTAGTGCATTACTTGTTGGGGCATGCCTCTGTCCATCAAGTACAATAATTTGTAGCTGTCAATATGAATCGATGACCAATTGAAGATGGAGGATTGATAGTTCCAATAAAGTCTAGTCCCCATTATGAGAAGGGACACATCTCCATCACCAGCTGCAATGGTTGAGCATTAAATCTTCCTTTATCCGACGTTGTCTAACATGTATGACAGTGTTTAACATGTTCATAAGTATCTTTAAAGATCATGGGCCAGTAGTAACCCACTCTTAGAATGAGGTGTGCAGTAGCTAAAGGTGCTCCATGAGCTGTTCCAAATCTATCATGTAGTTCCTGCAACACTTTATCAACTTCTGTTCTATTTAAGAATTTTAAATAGATTCCTTCATGGTTTCTTTTAAATAGAACTCCTCCCTTAATCATGTAACTTTGTGAATTTATCTTGAGGGATCTTCTTTGATTCCTTTGCATATGATCAAGGCAAGTGTGGCTGACCAAATAATGAGAAATGTCTAAGTATCAATCTTCTTGATCCTTTTCATCCAATGTGTATTGTTGACTTGACATATGGGGATCTATTTCTACAATAGATTTAACCAAAGCTTGTCCCTGGACCAACCTCATGGGTATGATGTCTAAATAATATTCTTGTAAAATGGTGACCCATTTAGCTCTCTTTTCTCTAAGCTCACTCTGTGTTAACAACATTTTGACACTTGCATCTATGACAATAGCTTTGACTATACTCTTAAGGATGTAATGTCTAAACTTGTGTACAGCTTTGACCAAAGCAAAGGCTTATTTTTCAACATTTGTGTATCTTAATTCTGCTTCCTTGAACAAAGTGATCATGAAAGCAATTGGTTTATCTTCTTTATTCTCGCCTTTCTGTGTTAATATTGCTGTACAAGTATGACTAGAAGCGAATGAGTAAATATAAAAAGCTTTAATATAGTCTAGACTTACCAATATTAGCGCTTCTATGATTGTAGTCTTTATAGTCTCGAAGGTGATCTTAGCTTCATTTGTCCAGTCTATATTTTGGCATCTTTCTTTAGCATACCATTGAGTGGCTTCACTATTTTGGTGAATCTTGTAATAAATTTTTGAATGAAGTTAATCTTACCAAAATATGAATTTAATTATTTTCTACTTCCCGAGGGTTGTAATTTGAGTAATGCGTTCACTTTGTCTAGGTTGATTGAAATACCATGTTTAGAAATGGTATGTCTCAATAACTTTCCATCAATCACCCCAAAAACACATTTTTTAGGATTTAGTGAAACTCCATAAGTTTTGCACTTCTGTAATAATGCTCTAAGATCTCAAACGTGATCTCTTATGTCTTTAGAAAATACTGTAAGGTCGTCCATGTAAATAATGATGCATTTTCCTATCAATTATAGAAAAGCATAGCCCATGGCTCTCTGGAATGTTGCTCCAACATTTATCAATCCAAATGGCATCCTTTTGTAAGAAAAAGTTCCCCATTTCGTGGTGAAGGTTGTTTTCATCCGATCTTCCCTCGCTACCATTACTTTGTTATACCTACAAAATCCGTCCAAAAAGGACATCATTTGCGAATTGTTAACTATCTATAACACTTCTTCAAGTGAGGGTAGTAGATAATTATCTTTTTCCTGGATGCTCTGTTGAGATTTCAGAAATCTACACACAATCGTATATCTCCATTCTTTTTCCTTATAGGGACTAAATTTTCCACCCAAGTAGAATGTCTGATTGGAAAAATTATCTTAGCTGACAACAATTTCTTCAAACTTCCTTTTGAATTAAAGGCTCTAAGAGTGCATTCACTTGACATTGTTTTTGTCGGAAAGGTTTCACATCAGGCTTCAGTGGTATAGTATGTGTAATTACGGAAGTGTCATACATCTTCAAATCTTCATATGTCCATGCTATGACTTTCCAGTAATCTTTAAGTGCTTAAACAATATTTCTCTTCTTTTCTTCAGTGAAAACCTTCCCTATGAGTACATTTTTAGGATCTTCTTTAGTATGAAAATTATATAACTCAGATAGTCCTCCTTCACTTTGAGGTAAATATTTTTGTATGACTATTTGGTCAATGTCAAACAATCGTTCTAACTCAATTATTCCTTTCAGGATATTATTATCTCTGACTTGAGTCAATTCTTCGTCTTGAATTTCGCTATCAGGGCAATCTATCTCTTCAATGATTTGTGTTTCAAAAATACCAGAATTAGTAATGAATTCTAATATGTGTCGGTCATCTTCAAAAACTTGTAAGTTTGTAACATTATCAGGAACCGAGGGTGATTATATCAATTCAACTATGAATCTTTTTAGATCTGAGGTTTCTAAAGGTTCCAAAGTACTAGCTACAGTAGCTAGGGCATCAAATCTCTGATTGAATCTTCTAGGGATATGAGTAAATATTGAATGCATCAAAATTTTCAATTAAATCCCATACTCTGTGTCGATAATTAGATAATCTCTTGTAGTGGAAAATATATTGATTTCAGACTTGTTTAACTAGAGACCAATTCTAAATCACCAAACTCTTTAAGGATTCTAGCTTTCTTCTTGATTGCCAGGATCAAACCATGTATAAGGGCTTCATATTCTTCCACATTTTTAGTACATTGAAATTGCAATCGATATACAACAAGGAAAGACGTACCTTGCGGGTTGATAAGTTCTACTCTAATTCCAATTCCTTGTTTTGATTTTGATCCATCAAATTTGAGAATCCAAGCTTGATCATTTGTATTCAATATTTTACCATTTTTCAACATCGGTGTACAAATATTTTCATTCTATATGTTTTGATCTTCATTTTTACACATCTCTAATTCATTTCTTTTGAAATCATCCTGTTCTGGACAATATCGATTCTTGATTCTGTGAATTATCTCTAGACACATCATACAACTATTTTCTGAATGTGCAATGTTACGTAACTTGCACCAGTCTTGCAACAACAAATTTTTTAGTGAGATTTTACTTTTATTACTCTCCTAAGCTTTTGCAATAATATTCTTCTGAAATTTATCATAAGGAATATTCTCCTCCTTAGAAGAATCACAATTTGATTCAATTAAAACATCTGTTCCAGGAATTAGTTCATTAGATTTCTTAGCATCACAAGTGAAAACTTCCTCAATTCTAACTCCTGAATTGTGTATTCTATAAACTCCTGGTTCTACATGTCGATATATATAGAACTTCATTTTTATGATTATAGTCTGTGATCATGTATTTCATGCAAGGTTCTCTTTCAATCCTAATTTGATTAGGTACTCCTTTCCATGGTAACCACATGTGTGAAAAGTTGGTAGCCATGTATCCATTTAATGTTTTAGACCACTCTCTACTTAAAATAATACCATATAGGCATCAGGTATTTCGACAACTTGAATGTAAATATAGTATTGGATTCTAGGATCAGAAGCCAATTGCATGTGAATATTATTCAACTCTCCTACTATGTTTACCTCTGTCTTGTCAAGTTGAGTGACTTTCTTTAAAGAATTTGTTGGAGTTAACACCAATGTTTGACATATGAATAACAACATCACATTAGTAGAAGCTCAAAAAGTTTACTAAGCAATTATGAAGATTCTTACCAAATAATGTCAAAGTGAGCAAAAATGGTGGGGACTCTAGCTTTCCTTTATAAAAGGCCACTTGTGTGTCTGCTATGGGAACTATGTTCTTATCTTTCACTTTAGCCTGACTATCTTTCACTTAGTTTTCCTTGGATTTTCTTTCTTTAGGAAAATCTTCTAAAGTGTTTAAGAAATATTTCTTGATCATAGGTGTCTTAAGCAATTCTGATAGAGAAAGGCTAATCTTTACCTTCTTAATTTCTTTCGCTAAATAATTAGTCAAATTATTTTGATCAGCAGAATCTATCTTTTCACCTTTTGAAACATTTGATGAATTGTAGTGAGAGGTCACCTTGGGTAACCCATGATTACTACTTGATTTATCATCAGGTGGAGTATTAAAGTTGTTAGGCAGGACAGATGTTGTTAAAGGCCTGTTGAATCTACCTCCGCTGTTAGCGCTATTCCTCGTGTTGTAATTATGTCCATTATGTTACTATTGGAAGGCATGCATTTCATCCATTTCTTCTTAAGGAATGTTTTCATCCTAATAAGGAAAAGTATATGTCTCTAATGCTATAGTTGAATTATCACCTTCATATTCATGAGCATGGCTTGTAATAACTAAAGGTAATTTGAAACATTCATAACTTTCTAGGACTAAAGTAGAGTCATATCCTACTGGAACTAATTCATTTCCTTTAGGAGGATGAGAATCACAATGCTCATTATAATGAGTAGCAGTAAGGAAAATATTTAAAGCAATTTTTAAATTGTGAACAATCCACTTCAACCTGAGCATTTGTATTATGAATTCTACACCAATTATTCATTACAAGGTTAGCTAAGTTCACTTTTGATGTAAACTTTTCATCCATTGAATCAGGATTGTTTAAAGGTGTTGATACTCCCCCATTATTAGGGCATGTATTCCATGGTCTAGGTGGCCTAGGAGCATTATACATTCAATTTTGAGAATTTTCTAGTTATTTTTCTAAGAATAGAAAATTTGATTTCTTAACTGTGTAACCTCTGTGGTCAATCTTTTGAGTTGAGCTATAACTTCTTTCATGTCTTCCTTTTCCTCATAAATTTTGACATCTTGGTTTTCTTGAGTTTGTGAGAAAAAAGAGTTTCCATTAGGACATAGCTCTGCAATAGCTAGACTAGGGTGAGGGACTAAAGCATGACTATTTCTTGGTTGAAAGAAAGTATTTTGAGGAAATGTCTCATTCTAGACCACTACAAGATAAACATTAGGAGTTATGGGATGAACTATAGGGACTCCATTTGCATTCAGGGTAGGGTAAATATTCAATCCATTTCCACCATACACGGATGATCCACTTACAAGATGTTTCATTTCTAAATTTACACTTAAAACTTCAGCATAGGCTTTTGGTAGAGTAGTGGGAGGATTAGCTCATCGCTTCACAAACATAGTAGTTAAAGGATCGACTGCTGTATAATAATCTGCGATAGCTTAGATAAATTATCCACTACATAAGGTTCTTGTAACCTAGAATAAGCCTTTTGAAATCTATCATTAAAAGCGGTTATAGGTTCTCCCTCAAACCTCTTGATTTGAGTGAATTGGTGATATAACAAGGCAGGATCAGTCGATGTTCTAAACCTAGCTAAAAATTGAGTTTCCATGTCTTGCCATGATTTGATGGAATTACGAGGCAAATTGATATACCACTGGTAAAATTCATCACTCAAAGTATAGGGGAACAATCGACACACATATTCATGTTGAATTCTTGCTCGAAAACATGTATCTTTGAATATACTGATATGTTCAACATCTTTGTGGAAATAATAATTAGGACACAACTTGTCAGGGTTTTTTGGTAAATCGTTATATACGAAAAATTGAATCAGTGACTCCACATTAAAGAATGCCATCACTATAGAAGGAAATGGTGTGATAATGGTTGGAATCTTCAGACTTGTACTTAAATTTGTAGACTTTTGAGGTCTAGACGATGTCCGACCACTTAGCTAAACTAAGGTCACTCGAGGATCACTAGACCAAGATCTAGTGGTTCTATGAAAATCTAGTTTAAAACCTAACAAAAAACAAAAATAACAACAATAGCCTTCCTTCTAGTGCCAGTTCCTATTGACAATGGTTTTACTCATAGTAAATAGGTCAAATAAAATCTCCACAAAAAGGACCATGAAGAGCCTATCCTTCTTGAAAGATATGGAACAAAGACAACCTAAGGGGAAATTCTGCATTCACAAAGCAAAGATTGACTTTCGTTCAAACCCAAGTCTTCAATAACTAGGTCATGGTTGCACTAGGGTCACTCTTGGCTAATGATGTGATAATTGCTATTAATCTCGAAGGGACTACGATTATTTCTAGCTTTACAAAGAATTATAAAAATTTCACATAAAATTTCATTTTATCATCAAATAACATCACAAAATTGAAAGATTCAACATAACATTTCATGAATAATCACAAAATCTTGCTATCACTTAAGTAAATTTAGTATTAAGCATTCAACAAATTCAGGGAAAATAAAAGATTTTCAACAAAACTATTTCCATTCACTTATATTTTTTGGAATATTTTCAAAAAAATATTAAACATCTATTCTAAAATATAATGTAAAAATACTGAAAAATAAAAGTTTCTCCTAGTTATTCTCCATGGATTCCCCAAAGGATTAATTGAAACAGAGCAAATTTCTTTATATTCCACCAAATTGCTTCACAGCTACGTAAAATATAGTGCAAGATTTTAAAGAGAGAGGGTTTCATTTATGGACACCGAGTAGGTTCTATATGCACCCTTAAACAATGCAAGATACAGTCTTGTTCGACCAAACTTACAAAACTAGCTACAAAAGATACTTAAATAGGTAGCTATCTATAAAACTCTGATATCAACTAATGTCTATGTGCATACAAATTTTTATGCCAGAATGGTTTAGAAATAGGAGAAAAGAACAAAACTTAAAAGAAGTTTTTTCTCCTCCGACACCCACAAATTCCAAACTTAAAATAAAAATGTGGGAGGAGATGTCCTTTTATAGAAACAAGGCACCCAGAAGTCCAACTTAAAAGTTTTTCCAGAGAATCAGAAACATTAAATAAAAATGTGTCACGTGGCATGTGCCAATTGTCATCAAGAACATTCTAGAATAAGTCAAAGCTTTGACTTTTTCTGCAGCAACACTTTTCTTCATACTTCAACACAAAAACTTTATCTCTATCAAGGCTGCCATCTTTTTTCAAAATACCAGAATGATAAACATCTACCGAGTCCGGGATCAACCCGCAAATTTAAAATTAAAACAACAAATGAACTTCATTATATTTCTGGTATCTGGTATTTGGTTCTTTCCATATTCGCTTATGACTCGAGCTTCAAGATTCTTCCTTCTTTCTTTAATTGATATTCTTGGAAAGCCTTTAATACTTGATGTATACATTCTTTTGAAATTCTCCGTATTGCTCTCCAAGTGAATTTGAGCCTAGTATATTCTTTAGTTTCTTAAAGTATGATGTCATTCTTTTGCACTTTGTCTGCTTCATATTTGACTATAACATTTCTGCATTGTATTATTTCATCAATAACCTCTCATGTTAGCAATTGAACATGATCTTTATTTATCCTTTCTATCCATTCCTTGAAAGCTTTGGCTTCTTTTCCCTCCTATCCCAATGTTTGAGGATCAAAGCCTTGACGTGTCAATATTTCAATAAATTCTTGATTTTCACTAATCAACCTTCTTCACTCAACAGTGACTGTTTCAAATCCTTCAATGCATTGCATTATCATGTCACCCTCCCATTGCAGTTGTTTCTTCTATTTTCCTTGCAATGAGGCTTCATGTCCTGATAGTACATTATTCTATATTAATTCTTGGATGTCTGACTGTATGAGAATTCCAATATTTCACCTTTCATCTATGACCTATCCTTGGTGAAATTTACATTCATCTTCAAGTGTTTTCAATATCTCTGAATGATGATATGCTTCTTTGTACTTTCTTATTACATTTGTAATAAATTCATCTCCTTGCTTTACCTAGTATTCAATCCATTCTTCAAATATATTCATCTTATGAGGAACTGCAACAATGGCATCCACTTGGTCTTGTGACATCAACACCAGATGTTGAGGAAGTTCTGCTTGTTCTAGACCAAATCAAGTCAACAAATTGCTAAAGTGTTCCAAGGTAGCAACCCATTCCTTAATTTCTCTTTTCTTTTGTTTATATTTCTTTACTCTGGCAATAGTAGCATTTAAATTTACTTTTATTTCATCTAATTCTTGTGATTTTTTACTCCTTAGGCGTTATCTCATGTCTATCTTTATCAATTGTAGGAGTGGCTATTTGAATAGTTCTATTGCCATTTTCATTCCTTTGTATGACATGCTTTGTCTTCGCTCTATGCCTAGGTTTAGGAGTACTTGCATAAAATTATTGAAATTTAGAGATAATATTTCCACTTCCATTGGAGAAGTTAATTCCTTGATTAACCAATCAGGTGTATCATCATCTTGATGTACCTCTGTAACCTTTTCTTGTCATTGTTTATTACTTGTTTTAGGAACTTCCTCTCTTTGACTTGCCATATTTTCAAAAATGGGGACTTCTTTAACAATATCTGGTATAGATTCAAGATTAACTGGGTCTGACATTGCCTCCTCTATTTAGAGACTTACACTTTCCTGTTTATCCAAATTTTCTGATTCATTTGTCTGAAAATTACCTTCTTCATTTATTGATACACCAGGATTCATTTCATCTTTAGTTCCGTCTTTTACAAACTATGTAGCTTCATCTTCTAGAATTTTAGTTTCAATTTCATTTTCAGCATGACCTTATTTGATTCTCCAAAGACCTATGAGTATTCATCAACATTTTGCACATTCCCAAAAGAAGGTTGGGAATCAAGAGTATCTTAAACAACTGAAGTTCGTTAACAAGATGTTGCTCTTCATCTTCCCTTATTTCCATTTCAAGTACACTAGGGTTTGCTTCCTTTGAGGTGAGTGTTCCTTGAATAAATTATTCTTCTTCAATATTTATAGGGTTAGAGCTTGTATCCTAAATTTATTCTACCATTGGGCGTACCATGGGATTTTCTTTAGACTTCTTCCCTTGTACTTTCTTGTACATAGCACCCCATTTATCTACTTGTTCCTTAATTTTGGCTTCATCTTCCTAAAAAATTCCTCTATAGCTACAGGAGTCTCGCCTAGTGGTTGCTTCATACTAGCCATATTAATAGAAGGGGGAGAAGTAAATAATGTTGCAACTCTTTGAGATGTAGACCTAGTTTGCGTACCAACATTCCCTATTTCTCCTGTTCCTTCATCGATAGTTACTCTTGTTCTAGGTCTAGCTATAGAAGAAGGTGCACCTTTAGGTCTCACTTTTGATTTATCTTTACCTGTCTCTGCATCTTTCTATCTATCAGATGGTTTTATGGGAACTTCCTGTCTTATTGCTTCAGGGGTTCTTTCTTTAATTTTAACATTTGGAGTAGCCTTGAAAATATTTCTTTTCATCTTTGTAGGCTCCCCACTTTCAAAAGCAGTTTCATCTCTATGTTTTCATCTTTTATTTTATGAGAAGATGGGTTTGATTCCTCTTTCTCTTAAAATTTTACAAAAATAATTAATCCAGTATTGAGTATACCTTAGGACTAGCCTGGTAAAGTCATCAATTGATGTCATGTATTCATCATCAACACCAGGGTCTAGAATGGGTTCATCATATACCCTGCCATCATTGTAGAACTGATTCAACACTTGACCATCATCTTCTTCCAATTGATCTGGAATATCATAAAGCTTGAGCATCTGAGCATATCTTAAAGTCATTCTTTCATATTTTCTTCTTCTCACCATGTGCTCATCTTCATAGTTAAGCCAATAATCTTCTAAATGAGGCACATGAGCACAATAACCAGCTATATTTTTCACAATATTTCCTTCAATATCATAGTACACTCTATGGAGTAGAATTTCTTCAAAATGATAGGTCCTTGGTTCTTCTGCACACAAATTAGTTACTCTAATTGCTTTGCACTTATAATTTCCTATTGTTATAGGAAATTCAAAAGAGGCCTTTTTGCAAGCATGGCTGTAAAGAGCCTGAGATGGTTTTAATTGTCTCCCTAATTCCAATAAAATAATTTTATGTGTAGGATACCTAGGCAACATAAATGGGTGTCCATTAAATCCCTCTGCTCTAATGTAGGATTAAGTTGGGAACTGTATGTACCAGCCTCCCATAAGCCGAATGACACTTTTTGCTTCCAGGGATAGTCTCTTAGATTTATCACCTACCATTGTTCTCACCAGTTTCATGGAGAAAAAATCATTAACTTTTCTGTAATCATCTTTATAACTGTGAACGGTGATTTATGGTAAATATGCATATACATGCTATTGCCAACTTGCATGCCTAGAGTACCAATCTATTTAATCCCTTGTTTATTGGCTCTCATAGTACATGAATAAATAACATATGATGACATGTAGAAACACTTGGTTTTGGGGAATGTAGTAATCTATTCATGCAATTTGTCACTTATCAATTTTCCCCATGCAACTCTACATGACCCTCTATCATGTTGGATATTATCATGAACATGATCCAGGATTCAAATTTGCTTGCATCTCTCAAACTAGCTACTCTGCTCTGCAAAGTTATAATGTCTTGCATTTCTTGTTTAAGCATTGATCTCTAAATTACCCGAGTTTGTGGTGTAATTGGCTGTTGGCACCACTGGGGCTCACAATTTCTCTATTACACTCCTTAGTGCTTTGACATGTCTCGGCCTTGGCTTTCAGGTCAAAATTGAACATTTGTGTGTAAGAGGGGAGACCAAATGTACACATGATTCCTTTCTACGACAGGTTTGCATAAGTCCTTCCCTCTTTCTCAACAATCCCTTTGGTTGGGTTGTAATAGTTTATGCATTGCATTACTAATTTAGGAGCTTCCATTATTGGCGGAAACCCTCCTGCAGGAAGTAACCCATTTGATATGACATTTTTTAGTACATTGGGTAGCATTTTCTTGCAACAGTCATGAAAAAATTTCAATGTCAGAAGACCATCCCATGTGGGTATTTGTAACCACTACATTAATGGGTATTGCTTGTGAATTGCAGTACTTGAATTCATCTTCTGCTCTTGCAGACTAGAAGTGCTCATTTTGGATATAATGTGCTCTACAATTTTTAGAATATTCATCTTGTGTGTGAGTTAGGGTTAAATTCAACCAAACTTACATTTCATAACATTTTCAATTCATTTTTCGATTAAATTTAAAAACTTAAAGAAAATTTAACATTTCAATTTCAGAATGAGAAAATACCATTATCAAGATTTTCTAGCTTGAGAAACTCTTAGCAAAATATCGGTTATCAGGAACATACCCGGTTCTGGTTGAAAATGATGATTCTTTAGAATGTAACTTCAAAACTCTTGGTAGCTACAACTCAGCTTCTCAAAATTTTACCTCTCTTTGCGTGCCAATGTCTATTCGTTAATTCAATGTCTAGCAATTTTACAATATGATGTGAAGTGGAGTGTTGTAAAAGCAATTGCATGTTTGAAGTAGTGCCAAGTACATAGGTAGTTCACCACCTTCATTAATTACTTGTTATTTCACATTAATTCCTAGAATAAAGGTGCAATCATTATGGATTATGGTTCAAATCATGAACACTTAGATTTTTGTACTGGCTTGCTATTTGAGAAGAAAGACGATGCTATGATTATATGTGGCAATTATATGTCGTGCCAATTCTTTACAAGGTATATGTTATTAAAGATATGCAATTGATGATCACCGAGGTTGAGGATTTTAGTACAACTTTCAAAAGGATCAAACAACACTAGGATTTGGGAAATACTTTCTAGAGAAAGGGAAAATCACAACAAGAGAAAGACCAGAAACTAAAATAGAAAAATAAACTTGATGAAATTTTAAAGAAAACTTTTTGGTTTCTAGCTTTTACATCAAAGAAACAATAAAACAAAAGAATCTAGTAAAAGAGGAGATTACCTGGATTAGAAATTTTGATCAATGAAATATTGGGTGGAGCGAAATTTTTTCTTTGAAGATACAAACTCCTTTGGCTCAATGCAAGATTCTGGGATTCTGGTTTCTAGTAACAGACTAGACATTAAAAGTATACTAAAACAACAAAACCGTTAGAAAAAAAGGTTATAATACAAAGAGGCCAAGTGAAAATGAGAGAGGAAAAACCAGCAACCGACCAAACATTAAAATAATGCCAAAGTGAGCAAATAAAACAAAACAAAAAGGGAAAAGGGAAAAAAGGGGGGTTCACATTTTGCCAAGGGGTAAAATGGGGCATGTTGTGAGACCACACAACAATTACCTCTAGAGGACCCATCAATATTAATATTCAAAACCCCAATAGGAGGTGACCTCCAATAACCATCCCTAAAAACCATTCCTATACCACTCTAACCTAGACAAGGCCTAGGCCCATCCTTGATGGCAACTAGAATGCCCAAACATTGAACCACTCCTATGTCTCCAGGATCCATAGGGACCGAAAGATCACACTTAGCCACCAAAGTCTCCTAGAGAACCTCAAAAATTCTCATCCAAACCTGTCATATATGGAGTTTCTTATCTAAAATAATCTTGTGATTGTGCTCGAAATAGATATGCCAAAGAATCAAACTAGGATGAATTGTCCAAACTATGTGCAAGAAAGAAGTCTTAGTAGGAGTGTTCCCAAACTTGCACCAAAAGTCATCCAAGGAGGAGGCATGCATGCACAAATAGTTCCAAGCATCCCACTAGAAATTCCAAATTATCATCATAATAAAAATACACTATTATAGCACAAGACACACATGGAGGGGCCTTGAAAATCATGCTTCCAAAGGTTCTCCTAGGTGAGGCATCTCTTATGAATTACAAGCCAAGAGAAGAAGTTGTATTTGGGCCAAGAAATTTAATTCCAAATTTGCTTCAACTAAGGGACCCCCGCATATCCAAAAATCTATTTATCAAGCACTAGATAACTAGATGTAAAAAAGAATTTACCTCTCAGATCATGAACCCAGGCCAAAAAACCCCTCTCAAGAAGAGAATTGTAGACCCTCCCAACCAAAATGTGAGTGAGCTCTTGATGGTCCTCAATTATCCCCTAGGAGGCCACTCCTGCAGGTCCTTTCACTTGTACAAAGTAGTCAAAGCCATAACTTGAGGGATTTTGAAATCCTCCACATGACTCCAACTAGCCTCCAGAAAATCCCTACATAAATCTTGTAAGTGAGGGTGTGTTGACACAATAGGGGGATATCCATCCCAAGAGTCAAACTAAAAGAGAGTATTTGAACCACGATTGCAAATCCAAAAAAGCCTATCTTGAATTAGCTTGGTACCCCTTTCAAGGGTACTCCACACCATAGACTGTTTACCCATAAGATTGTATGTAAACACGTCCACACACTCCACATCCCCAAGATATTTTGAAGTAAGGATCTTAGCCCAAGTATGATGTTGTTGAGCGCACCATCACTAGTAAAGCTTAGCAACCAGAGCTTGTCAATTCAAATCAGCTTGACGTAGCCCAAGGCAACCTTCCTACTCCGACCAACATACATCCTCCCACTTAACAAGTATCCACTTCCTCAAAAGGAGATTACCATACCAAAGGAATTGATGACAAAGACTCTCAAAGTCCTTGACAAAGCTAGTAGGGGAAGATACCACAAAACATCTATATAGTGGGAGAGCCTGGACCACTGACTTTAGAACAGTTACTCTACCCATAGTAGAGAGCCACCTACAAGTCCATTGACTAACTCTTTTACAAAACATCTCAATAAAATCTTAGTAGAAAGTCCTTGGAAGTGAGTGTACATCAAGAGGAATTAAAAGATACATAAAGGGCAATGAACTAATCTAGAATATGAGAATCCTAACAATTCTCTGTTGAATATGCTTATGAGTATTAAAGAAATAAATGGAGGATTTGTCCTCACTGATAGTCTTCCTTGAAGCAGCTAGATAACAGTCCAAGGTCTTCCTCAAATTAATAGCTTCATCTACTCTATCCAAACCCATCAAAGCTATTTCATCCACAAATTGGAGATGGGATTGGGGGGGGCACATTATTTCCCCACCGCCAACCCTAAATAAGATCAAGCTACACACAATATCTAATAAATATCCCAAGTCCCTTAGCCATCAAAATAAATAGGTATGGGGATAAGGGATCCCCTTGTCGAAGACTCCTGGACACCCCAAAAAGCTTTGAAGGCTCCCCATTGAGAAGCACAAAGAAAGAGGAAGAATTGACACAACTCATAACCCACTCAAACCAGGCACTATCAAACCCAAAATCCCTCAAAATATTGGATAGAAAATCCCATTTGACATGATCATAAGATTTGGCCATGTCTAACTTAATAAACATAGCCTTTTCTTTGGAAGAAGCCATGGAATGCACAGTCTCAACCGCAATGACAACACCACCAAGAATCTGCCTACTAGCCACAAATCTACCCTACTATAAAATCAACCTGTTTAGCTATGGCTTCAAGTGTTCCATAATGAACTTAGTAATTATTTTATATACCATATTGCATAGGGAAATTGTTCTATAGAGATCCAAAGAAAAGTGACATTCAAGGCTCTTAGAATTTTCTTATTTCTTAGAGATTCTTGAACAACCTCAAGAAGATCGAACTTGACAACCTCCCAAAACTATTGGAAGATCTCAATCAGAAATCCATCATGTTCGAGAGCTTTACCTTTCTTCATATGAAATAAAATATCCTCCACTTCCTCCAAGGAGATTGGTTTGAAAAGTGAGCCATCCATTTCACCAGTAACCAAAGGGGGAATGCAAGCTAAAACAATAGCTTCATCTGCATTGGCTAGAGGGGAATCCTCAGATTAAAGAGCATAAAAGAACCAAATAGACTCTTGAGACATCTTCATAGCAAAACACGATTGACCACCCTTAGGGGAAGTGAGAGAAGAAATAAGATTTCCCTACCTTCTATCCTTAACTGAGTTGTGAAAAAAAGCAGTATTCCTGTCACCTTCATGGAGCTAGTTTATGCAAAACTTTTGCTTCCAAAAAATTTCCTCCTTGAGCTCCCACTCCTACACATCCTTCACTGTTGTTGCTTCCAATCTACTAAAATCCTCAGAGAGACCCTGGGCCCAAATTTTCCAAGTGATGGAATCTAAATGCTCATGAGCAGCCCATTTTTCCTGAAAGACATTACCAAACTAGTGTCTTTTCCAATGTTTTAACCTATACTTGATATACTACAACCTCTTAGGAAAGGAATACATAGCAGTGCCAAAGGCCGGCTTCCCAACACTCCACTAACTAGGAATTAGATCATGAAGTGAAGCATCCCAAAGCCACATAAGTTGAAACTAAAAAGATTGCTTGTTAGAGAATCTAGACATACAAGTAGAGAATTTGATCAACCAATGATAAATGTCTTGCCAATCTAAAATCTTAGAGCTAGTCATCCATCTATCACCAACCCAAAAGCTAGACACTAGAAACCTATCCAACCTTTTCACAATGACTACATCACCAATCCTCCTATTGTTCCAAGTAAGCATCCCCTTTGAAGGTTTGATGTCCACCAAGTTCAGAAGAGCCACATTGTCCTCGAGGAGATCTGAGGAAGGATCCAAATGGGAAGAGCCACCCCTTTTATCCTCTAGGGAGGAGATAGCGTTGAAATCACCTACCAAAATCGAAGGAAGAAAAGGCTCCAAAGAATGCAAGTATCAAACATGAGACCACAAATGTTACCAAGGAAATCAATAGGGGCATATATGTTAGAGAAAAGGATTCTCTCACTTGTCTCCAAACTAGAATCCACAAGAGAGATAGATTACTCGCAAGAGAACTACCACAAAGGAATCACTCTATGAAAATACCATAAACAAGCAAGTCCTCTAGAGCTACCCTATGCCCCCATACATTGGTAGAAGCTGGTGCCCTAGATCTTAGAAGCCAAATTCATCATACTTTTCATCAAAAACTTGGTTTCTTGGAGGAAAACCATATCAGGTGAATGAACATGAATCAACTTATAAATAGCCTTTTGTCTAGGGATTCTATTCATACCCCTCACATTCCAACAAAGAACAACCATTGCAGGGGATGAGAGAAGTGAGAATCAATAGTTCTCACAGAACTAGACTCCACCAATGTATCACTAGTTAACTTCACCTTTTCCCAATCCTTCTTCCTTCCTGCTTTAAGAGTCTTCTCAAGGGTTCCCTTTTTAGGGGGTTTCAACATCAAGCCAAGAGCAGGAGAAGAATACTTTCCTTTACTGACTTCCCCAACACCATTCTCAATTGTGTGCTCAACACCAAGGGTAGAATAATCCATAGTAATCTCTTGCACCAAACCAACTCCCCCAAGCAAAGATGCTGAGGAAGGGAGATCCATATCCATATGAACCGATTGAACTTTAGTTCTAGAACCTAAATTGAGCAATTATTTGGCTGAGTCCTAAGATGTTCCTCAATAATAAAGACATCACCTACTTTCCTGTCAAGGGGAATACCTTCCTCTTTAACTAAATCCTCTAAAGCCTCAAACCTATTAAAAGCTTCTTCTTCTTTCCTATCTTTGAGAGTGCTCTTTTGACCCCTACCTCTATTGCAAGACTTAATAGGTACAAAACCATCTCTATCCATCACCATCCCTTGCACAGGAGCCTTACCTTTGTCCAACTTCAGGGTAGACTGAGACGGGGCACTAGTCATGCTAGAAACAATAGTAGTTTTAGGACATTTTTGCTGAAGACGCCCATATTCATGACACAAATGGTATAAAAAAGGTAACACTTCATAATTTAGCTGCTAAGTGCATGAAATTGACCTAATGATCATTTCAACTAAATCCAATAAATGGATTATTCAAGTCGATCTCCACACACACCTAGGCAAAGGAAAGAACCCTTTTATTCAAAAGAGCAATCATCTGTAATATGTTAGATCGCCAACACTCCAAAGGCAGACGAGGGAGACACACCCAAACTGGCACCCGAGATAAGAGTTCCTCAACAAAGTTGAATCCCACATGCCATAGTTTAATAAAAAGGCCCACCTGATTGTAGAAGTACGACCCCCCTTCAAATTTTGATTTCTATTAGCAACATAGGAGAAGTCCACCATAAAAAAAATTAGCTGCCAACATTATATCAAAATCTCCTTCAGGGTTCCAGGTCTTTCTAACCCAAAAATCAATAAAAGGAGGTGACACTCACATCCCCATGAACTTGCAAATCAAAACATGATTGGAGTAATATACTCAACATCCTTACCACAGAATCAGGTTGAATAACCAACAACAAACGTTCCTTCGATCTTTCCAGGCATCCATTCACCTTTTGCAAACAAAATCCACCATTCTTTGATGGACCCTCACCAAGGTTAGCCATGATGAGAGGAAATTTCCTACCTCCAGATGAAAAAAAGACACAAATTGATCTGCCAGAGATGAGAAAATCCATACAAAAGACAACCTGATCTGCCAGAGACGAGAAAATCCATACACAAGAAAACAAACACCTCCCCCTAAGCAATCAAAATCTCAAGGAGATAGCCCCGATCTTGACCCAAAGCACTAGATATGAAAAGACAAATCACAATGTAAAAGTCTGCTAATAAAAACATTAAACAAAACATATCGGTACCCCCTTCTTCAAAAACCAACAAAACCCCTTCTAGAAGCACCCGACACTGCCCTTTGACCAACATGCAAGGAAGAACCGTAGTAGAAATGCGAAATCAGAAAGTTAAAAAAAAAAAGATATCGGCTCCCCAGAGCCATCAACCCCTCACCACTCCAAATACCCACGCCAGCATACTCCTCACACCGCCCCACGTAGAAGGAAGGGAGGCCGAGCTTGTTAATTTATGTAGCTTGGACAGGTGTCTCCATTGTCTAGAAGTGTCATTTAATTATTTAATTATTTTCTAGAAACCTCCAGAAAAGGGCTGAGTTGTCTAGATAATTATGTAATTAAATAAATTGATTCTCCTAGAGACTTCTAGAATCCATTAGTTAGGGTTTTAGAGTCTATTTAATCTTAGCCATTGATTGAGATTAAATCATGGCCATTGGTTTTCCAATGAGAAAAGTATAAAAGGGGATCAATGGGCAATTGGAGAATATAACAACAAGTAGACTTGCAGTGATAGCAAGTAGATTTTAGGAGAGCAAATAGTCTTGCAGTGTTAGCAAAGGCCAGTGTTAGCGTTAGGGATAGCAGCTGTGGAATTTCAGCGAGGAAATTGAGGAAGAATTTGAGGAGAAAAGCCGCGAACTCTGCCAGAAGAGGCAAGCAGTTTTGTATTCCTTAATTTGCTGAAGTTTAATATAATTCCTCATCTGCAGTAGTGGTTTTCCCTTCGGGGTTTTTCCACGGACAATTTGTCCAAAAATATTGTGTTCATTATTGTGAATGTTTTCTTCTCTATTCTTGTGAGTTTTTATTGGTGAAGTTGCAGTTGTGTTATTCTTCGATATTTGCTGAGAATTAATTTTCTAGAGTCAAATAATCTATGTATTAGATAGGAGATTAATAATCAGTAACTGCAATAGAATTTTCACAGAGCTAAGGCGATGAAGCCCTAGCTCGCCCACACACACCACAGAGCAGAAATGCAACCATTTCTCGATTAAAAGAATAATAAGTACTAATATTTAAAATCAATTTTTTCAATTAAAAGAATTTGAAAGTTAAAGTTTCTAACTTGTTGACACTTATTTTTTTAACCTCATTTCCTCGACTGATTGATCCTCAATTTGGTGGAAAAGTTCTTTTTTCAGGCCCCAAGGTGGTAGTTTGGCTCAAAATGTCTAGCATTGAAATCACAAGATCTGAAGCTTGTATCTAAAATACATTTAATATATTTTTTTGAATAATTTGTAAACTCTTAATTCTATCCTCAAAGTGATCAAATGAGTTTTGAGCTCTTTTTTAATATTTCAGTCTTTATGAGTAGGTCCATACAACATCATTGAAATGAGAATTTTAATTATTTTTTAGCACCGAAACAAGCATCCATAAGTCTTGAGATAAGCCTCCAAATTCAATTTCATGGTCATTGGATAATTTTTGTGGTCATAGCAAAAAAAATAAGTGCCTACAAAATGGTCCTTATTACAAAGGAGTTCCCAAAAATTGGTTTGTTGTTCAAATTATGATGATTGTATTTGGTTTTCTAAAAAAATATAAGCATATATTTTGAATGTCATCCAAGCTCATAGCATAATTTTTATAATTTTGACTAAAAAAATTTTAATTATCAATTTTAATTTTAAAATTTAATGGGAAGCTATTAGAACATAAATGGAATATTTTATTTGAATGAAAGGTTTAAAATATTTCTTATATTTTATCCTTTTAACCCCAATCATATTTTATATCATCGACAATTTAAAAAAATCAAATGAGGATGTGGAAAATTGATTTCTAAATGTAAAGTGGCAGGCAAAGAAAACCCAACACACCAAAACAACTTTGAAAGTACATGCTTTGTGTATTGTGTTGAAAGCCCAACACTGGCTTTTGATTGCATTATCTTATTTTATTAATATTTTAAATGCGGGCATAAGAGCAGGTTTTCTATTTTTTGCGCCAAATTAGTAGAGGAGGTTCCACATTAGCAACAATAAACACATGAGAACTCAAAAATATTCATCCAATGGGTGTCATAATCATGGGGAATACACAACAATTAAAAAAATATGTAGAGATTGACATCCAAGGAATGGGTTTCTCAATCATTTTTTTTTATTTGTCAATTTAGAAACTATGGATTCACATTGGAAATATACAGTCTATCAAAAGCACATGAAATTTATGCACATATGTTACATCTTTACATAAAATGTGCAGAAAAAAATCCATAGAGAAATGTGTAAATATTTTAACAAATGAGGGAATTATATCCTAGCAATATATATCCAAAATTTGCAAAAAATTTCATCAAATATTGGATGCCATACTTTAATATTTTACCTATTTTAATTTTGTAATTTCAAAGGGAAATGAAGTAGAAATAGAAAGTGGGAGGCACCATTGTTGTTATATACAACAACAATATGCAACAATGTTAATTTAAATGGTTAGTAGAGAATGTTGCATGGATTTGTAAGATGTTTATAACAAAGTTCAAAGTTCAAGGAAAGTGAATGTGGATTCTCATGGTAGATTTTTGTATTTTAAGCATGCGAATTGCATGATTAGGAATGTTTATATTTTTTCTAAGTGAAAGCAAAGAACATATGATTGATGAATTGGCCATGGAAATTAATTTTGTGTAAAATGAATATGTGAGAGGGAGCTTTGTTTTATTCAAGAGGTAGTTTTAGGAAATATGTAAAAGAAAAATAGCTAACTTTAGACACTCAAACTTGAAAATTATCCTTCAATTGTAAACTCTTAACCCTCAACCTTATACATTATACCATCAAAATTGTCCCTCAACACTATACTTAAATGCTAAACCATACATTCTCAACCCTTCACCATATTCCTTATACCCTCAATCCCTATACCCTAGATACACTTAACCTTATACCCTCATCCCTGAACACTATCCCTCAACCCTCAACCCTATACTTTAAACCCTAAAACCTACACCCTCAACCCCCATCCCAATACCCTACCAATCCTTATCTCCTTCTCTCTCTCTCTCTCTCTCCCTCCCACCCTACCAATCCCTATCTCTTTCTCTCTCTCCCTCCCACCCTACCAATCTCTATATCCTTTCTCTTTATTCCTCCTACCCTACCACTCCCTATCTCCCTCCTTCCATCTCTCTCCTTACCACCCTACCAATCTATATACCTTAATCCCTAAACCCTAAGCCCTATACTTAAGCCTTAATCCATCAGCCCTCAACACTCAACCATATACCTTAATCCCTAAACCTTACACCCTCAACTCTCATCCATATACCCTATACCCTCAATCTTATAGCCTAAACCTTGAATGTTGTATCATAAACCTTGTACTTAAGCCCTCATCCCTAATCCCTTAACCCAATACCTTAAACCACAAACCATACACCCTCAACCTTATACCCTAAACCTTCAACATTGTCCCTCAACCCTCAACCCTAACCCTCAACCCTCAACCTTATACTTAAACCCTAAACCCTACACCCTAAACCCTTAACCTTATGCCTTATACCAAAAACCCATATTGTAAACCCTATACCCAATATCATAAACCCTAGTACCTATACCCTAAACACATAATATTATACACTTAACCCTAAACATTACCCCTCAATTATTGTAAACCCTAAACCCTAAACCCTCAACCCACAACCCTATACCCTCAATCCTATACTTAAACTCTAGACTCTCAGCCCTCAACCTTATACCTTAAACACTAAATCCTACACTATCAACCCTCATCCCTACATCCTATACCCTCGAATCTTATACAATAAACCCTGAACATTGTTCCTCAACACTGTACTTAAACACTAAACCATACATTCTCAAGGTCCTTCACCCAATGCCTTATACCCTCATCCCTAAACACTATCCCTCAATCCTCAACCCCCATCCCTATACCCTATAATATACTAATAAGAATATAATATATAATAAATATTAGAAAAAATAATAATATGTCAAATATATCATATAATACATAATATATAATATAACATATAAGTTATAATATATAATATTTAATTTTAGATAATGGATATCCGTTTTCTAGAAACAGATATTCATTTCTAAAAATTGAATATTTGTTACTAAAAACAGGATATCCATTTTTACAGCAAAGGCCCGTCTAAATTTTGAAGGTCTGGTGGGTTTGTTTAGTTGTGTATAATGGATATCGATTATATGCACATAACATACATTTGTTATCTCTACATAATGGATATCTATTATTAACAATACTGGTACTTGTTTCCTTCTCTATAAATCTTATTAATATGGTGGGTTTGGTTTGCGCTTTGTGTAATGGATATCCATTATTTATATATATATATATATATATAAATATTAATATATTATATATTAATATTATATTATATTATATATATATATTAATGATATATTATAATATTATATATTATATAAAATTTATAAATAATATAAATATTAATATTATGTACATTAATATATTAAAATGCTCCCTATCCAAAAGTTGTATAGAAATAAATGCACCTCCACTATGTTGATTTTTCGTCTAAATATTTTTTGTTGGCAGAACAATAAATGAGTACAATACAATAAACATAAGAACTATTATGTGCATCCACCAATTAGAATATTAATATATTATATGAATAAATAATATTATATATTATATTAAATATATTATATATATATTAATATAAATATATTATATATATTATATAAATATATTATTTTATTTTATTTTGGTAACTTAAAGGTATCTCCAGACCATGCATAGTGAGACAACCTTCAAATTGAGGTAGAGAGAATCGATCTTGGGACCTATATGGGACGAACCCAAAGCCCTTAACCAATTAGCCACCCCTTTGAGCTATAAATATATTATAGTAATATAAAATATATATAAATATTTATATTAATATTAATATTATAACATCTTAAACGTTAATATATAATGATTTTTATATATTAATATTTCTTCTTTTAATTAATAAATATCTATTTCTTAGGCATTAAAACGAATATTTTTTATGCATTTGTAAGTAATGGATATCTGTTTTGCTTTGGTATTGCTTTGATATTTGGCTTGGGGGTGACCAACTTGAAAAGTCAACATCCCCAACGTGTTTACATGGGTTGCAACAGTTTTTTGAACTTCACCCTTCATGCTGACGACTTTATTTTTCATCCGATTTTGATGAAATGAAAAGGTTTTGTTTAGAAAATTTACAACATTTTATTGACATAAGTTATGCATTATTTTGAATTTAATAGGTAATGATTACTGATTTTCTACATGCACTATGTGTAATGTCTGGAGTGATAGGCTAATTGAAAAACATCTATAACTTTTAAACGGTTAAACATTTTTTGAATCCAAAAGATGCATCAAACACTATGCTTCACAAATTATAGTTTAAAAAGAAATCATAATTATTTGACCAAGTTAGGGTGGCTAGACAAATGGTTTTTAATATTTTTAAAAATTCCTACAAAGAAATTCATAACTAAATATTTACTTGCCAAAAAATTACAAAAAAATATGTGCCACATTCGGGCATGTGTCCTCTACTTATATTGAAAGATTCAAAAAAATATATTTATTTTTTCTCCCCATTAGGGTAGCTGGACAAACACTTGTTATTTATTTTTTTCCTGAAAATTTAGTACTACTGCATTGAAATTTCAAAATTACACAAAATATATTTATTTTTCTCAAAAAAAGACTAGTAGCTTAGAAACTAGATTCAATTTGGTACAAATTCTATTTTTACATATTTTTCAAATTATGTTAACAACCTATTGAAATTTTTATGTCAAGTTGCGTAACTCTATTTTTTTGAATTTTCATTACGACCTAGTGGCCTAGTTTGGCCCTCCATGATCCTGCACTAACCCCGCTATGTTCATCATTAGAGGGTGATCTCACAATGGTTTGTCCTACTTTTTAGCATAAGTGGGATTCTCATTAGTATTTTTCATTTTGCTCAATTATAGAAAACAAATGGTAAACAATTTAAGGATGAAGTAGACCAATGAGTTGTGACATTATCTAAATATAATACAATTGAATTTAAAAAATAAAAATAAATAATTATTTCTATTTTTTTTTATCACTTTTATTGAGTGACATTATTCCATATTTCATCACTTTCACTAAAAATATTTTTTTCACAATTTCTTGGAGTTAGATCATTAACTCTATGTCTAGTACATAAGTACTTTTTGATATTTTTTAATCAAATATTTTATTCATTGTTAATTTTTGAATCAATTTTAACAATAAATTTTTAGACCTATATTAGTCTTTAAAACATTTCTCTAAGCATATGTGGACTATAGTTCACTTTTAGAAGATTTTTCTAACAATATATTTTTTATATTTTTTCTAGTGTCTTCAATGGAGGCAATTATTTTTTGTAATTGACCTACATTCATTATAAATTTTAAAATATATAATATTAAAAAACTATAATCCATATTATAATTTTCAAAAAGCTAATACTAAGGGATATTTACTTACAAATTAAAATTTCTAATTGACTTAATTTAATACATAATATGTAAAAAATTTACTTTTTTTGTCAAAATTTTGATAGGTGTAGAGGAGCCTCTATTGGTGGTTTAATTTAAACATGGGATTTTCTATCCAAGGGAATCTGATCTTAGAGGGTTTCATCTAATCCCCTTCAATCAAAACCCCTTTGGGTTAATATATTTAAATGTGATTTTAGTCAAATATTAAAATATCCCCATGTGAGATACACTATTGTTGGATCAAAAAATTATGGTAATGAGTCATAAAAAATTATATAGTAGAATTTATTTGGTCTCATTCTTTGTACGTGGCATAATTACTTCTAAAGAATGAATTTTTTTCCATCCCCTTATGATCTCTCATGTTCCTACTAAATCTATTGGTACCTTTGTTACCAAAGTATATAGATGACTTGAAAAGCCATCAAGCCATCAATAATGTTAAACAAGGATGAATTTTGAACTATTCCACCTATTAACCAATAATCCTTGTGGTAGTTTCTCACCATTATTTTTGAAAATAAGTCATTGGTTGATATTTCTCAAATGCACTCTCTTATTTTTTATAAGAGGCATCAAGCATATCTAATATTTGCATTCCAAGAATGATTCTATTTGGATCTCTTAGCCATAGGCTAAATCTACGTTTAATTTAAATATTATAAATAAATAAACTTTCTAAGAAATAACTAATGTTGTGAATTCACATAATTGTTTAGAAAAACATTGTGTTCTCTAACAAGCCTTGGTAGAAGGAAAGTAAATGGTATGTGGATACTCTCTTATGCAGAGATACCCCAAGAACATCATTGTTAGCAAAAAAATGGGGCAAAATAAACTAGAGTTCTAAGCCCCAAGCAATTTCTATGTGTTGTATTTATACCCTAGACTTAGTCATATGAGAGGAGTAAGGAGTTAGCTCAGATAGTGCATAAACTAGTTACCACAATGAAATATACAAAAAATGATTTCCATAACTCATAAGACATATTATATATAAGTCTAGGTATATATATTTGTAGTGTCATAAAATTGCACTCCTTGCAATTTCACCTACATTTTTGGATCCACTTTAGTGTCCAATCCCTTAGAATTTGAGTAGGCTCATTTTGGCCCTTGCATCAACATTTTCCCCCTTAAGATGCTCAGGACCCCTTTTCAGCAGCCACCTTTGCATCTTAGCTTTGCATCAAACCTTGTGCTTTCCTCATTCCTACTATTTTTTAGCATGATTTATCTAGACACTAACATTTTGTGCAGATGACCATGCGTTGTGCTAGCATCCCATGCCATTTCAACATTCAAATGGTTGTTTTTGAGTGTCTTTCCACTTTTCACCTACCTTTGTAATGGCTCGAGAGCCTTCTTTTCCCTCCTCTTTTCTCTTTGAAATCTACCTTTTCACTTCATTTGGTGTATTAGGCCCATTCTTGGAAATTTTCTCTTACTCTCTCTTCTCTTTATCTTTCTCTCTTGCTTGTATAGCTCTCTACAACTTGTTACAACGGTTTCAAAGTTCCCACACAATCTTTGCAACTCTCTTGGCTCTCACAGTTCTCTCTCTCTTGCTTTAGCTTCCTCAAGCCTTGCAGGTGATATCTACTTGTCTTATGTCTTTGAGAATCTTGGGATTTCTCACATCCCTTGTCTATGCATTTTACTATCTTATCTATCTATCTATTTGGTTGTCCCTAGAGGTGAAAACACCAAAACAGGGGTTTGACTAAGGCAAGCCCCTAAACAGACCCGATAATTTTCCTCAGTCTTATGCATGTAGGTATTGAAGATATTTATTTGTTGGAGGCTTCATTGCTTTGGTTGTTGTAATTAGTTTATTTCATTTCTTTAGTTTTTTCATTTACATTTCATTTAGTTTTCTTTATTTTAGTTTGTTACTTTCTATTATTTTCTCGCATTCTTAAGAGTTCTTAGCAATTAGATTGTTAGTAGTTATTTAGCTATTTTTTGTGACACTCTCAGTTTTTCATTTGTACAAGACACTAGTGCACCTCTGGGATTCTAGTGCTTTGCATTGTCGTTCATGTGTTGCACTTCCATCCTTGACCAAGAGCTCGCCAATCTGTCTAGAAGACCCTTGTGATCTACTCCTGATTTTATAACTCTCGCCTTTTTATCCTATCACTTAAGCTTAGTTCCTTGAGGTATTTGAGGACCATTTACTCAAATAATCTTGCTTTTCTCGAGACTCGAGGGTAGAAAATATTCTCCTCTACAATATTATTTCTTTTTCATAATGTACATATGCTAGGTGTCTTACCCTCTTTATAATTCATTCTTACTATCATTCTTCTTCTATTTCCTAATATATCTATTTCTCTTCTTCTCTCTCCCTTTCTAGTTATTACTTTCTCCCTCTCTATTACACTGTATCTTATCCTATACAAATATCTACTTGGTGGGATGTATCCCTTATATTTTTCTACTATCTTGGAGCATGTCCTTTCAACTAGAAGATCTATAACTAATTTGTAGAGGTTTAGGGTAGGATCTAAGTGATTGTTCTAGCTATTAGCCATTTCTTTGCCAACGTCATCCTCCCTTTCAAAATATTGGCATGTCCTCAAGACAAATCTACTACTCTTGGATTGGGAGAATACATTTATATATCTCCTTGAGATTAGAAAAATTGGTATCCCATTGTACCTTGGCCTACTACAACAACTGATTTTGCATATTGATCTCCATGAGGAGGCGTTCTCCTTTTGGAATTGTGGAGGGGATTTAGATCTATTGGGATAAATTTTGTGGATCCTTGAGAATCTTGGTGACATGTGCTAGGTGTATACTGACCACCTCCCTTGGTTGTTGAAGCTTATGCCTCATCTGCTCACATCCTTTAGGTATCTACTTCTTATGATGCATTAGTAGACACTAATGGAAAAACATGGGCACAAATAGAGGCCTTGCATGATGAATACCTCCTTTCCAATATTTTTCCCTAAAAACTCAAGAATTACACTGTTGACTGCATATATTTTCTCCTAATTATTTTTTATCTTTTCTTTCATAGAATTGGCACAAGGCTTTGTCTACCAAATTTTAGTGATCATTAGCTTGAATATTAATATTATAGATCTACCACAATGGAAGCAAAGATCTCATGATTGATAATTATTTTTCATTAAATTATAATCCTTGATTTCAAAATTCCACTATCATCTTCGTAATGAACCATGATATCCTATTACTTTTCATCAATAATGTGTCAATGCTTATTTAGTATAAGATCCCTTTTAACTATTTTTTGTTAGAATTTTGTGCCAATATTTGGGACTATGAGGTTGAGGTTTTGGCTAATAAATTTTTATCTTATACCCCCTTCTATTAATTTTACTATACTTCCTTTTCTCTTGCCACTTATTCCTCTATATTCTCTATTATGTTCTAAAAAATGCACTTGAAGAAAATATTTCTAACTCTAGAGCTTTTCTAAACCTGATTATAAACTAAATTTAAACCAAATTGACCCTTCCCCTTCTTCTTACTTCCATATAATTTATACACATTTTTTCACTCTTTGAGTTGATACACAATTTTTTCTATTCTAAACCAAATTATTGTTTCCAACTATATTATTTCTTAGTTGATACTTCTCTTCACCTATCCCACCCTCTAATATTGACCTATTCCTATTTCCCTTTTATGATTTTTTGGTTCCTTTTTTGCACATTTTTTTAACTCTTTTCCTTCTCTTATCAATTCTTCCTCTTTTGAGATTCCTACGAAGGGTTATCATGACCCTACCTATATAAAATTATTCCTATCTTTGAGGTCTATCATTGGCAACCTCATTGATCCCATGTGCTCCTCCAACATAGTTAATAAGGAGTTCATGGATAACCAAATACATATACAATCATCAATGGCCATTTAGCTTTTGAAAAATCACACCAAAGATCTTGTGTGACTAGGTGCCACATGGTTTAAAACTAACTTCATGACCTTACAAATAATTTATGGTTTACTACCACATTTGAAGCAAATATTTATGAGCTAATAATGAATTGATTATTCTTATTCAAAGAAGATAAATGGAGACTAGGTCATGAAGGAAATAATTTTATTATACATTTCCATATATAGTTCTAATAATATCATCAACATACCTTCAAACTTTAATTTAAATTTATATTATATTTTACATTTTTAAAATTTTAAAATCTAATATTATGCATTGTTCAATTTTTTGAGTTATCTTTATTACAATTTTAATTTGTTTATATTTTTGGAATATTTATTCATGGTTTTTCACTTAGTATATGGGGAGAAAAAATTAGCATGTTACCTTATGATGTTGTGGACAAGGCCAGTTGGGCCATTTGAAACTATTATATAAAAAAGATAACATAAGTTTAAGCTCATTTAGGAAATTATTGATCAAAAGTGGAATAATCAGCTCCACCAACCCATTCATACATAGTGGCACACCACCTGAACCCCAAATTTTTCTTGCACATAGTTTTAGGGCTGTTGATGGGAAGGCCATGTAATTCCTCTCAACATGCATTGAGAGGATGATGCTTTGGGTCAAGGCCATGGACCTAAGTATGGATCATTTATATAAATACAAACATATTAATGGGGTCTCTTCTCTTTAGCACATGGTAAAAAAATATCAATCTCCACTTCATTTAATTTTTGTAAGTTTATCACGTATGTATTATAGATTACTTAAAAAATATATGAATACCTTTTCTATATTCTTTGTGGGAAGATTGGAGTGGAATAAAACAATAAATATTCAAAATCTAGACCTCTATTTGTTTCACAACCTTATAACACTTTTGGATTTGAGCAAAAGCATAGTTTATTTGATGCCATTTGTATAAAGAGTCAAAAGAGGTTGACATAAAAGTGCTTTAATGAAGTTATCATTATCCAATTAAAGCTTCATTTTCACTCAAAAATGTAGAGGTCTTGGATCCATATAGAAAAAAAATCAACAAAAATAAAAGTAGGATGTATTGGATTGGACAACATAATTGTTCATGATGACATTTAGCCTAAGGAGGAGTCAATACTTTCTATTTGAAGGTTGGATCTATAGTTATTATGAGGGATAGGTCCCCAACCATCTCTATAAAGTGTATAAGGAAGAAACCTTATACATTAGTGTAACATGCATTAATTATAATATTTTATGATAATTTTATTCATATAAATGGATGCAATAATATAAGAATATACTCTCATTTATTTCAAATCTGATGGAAAATACTTCTCCAACATTCTAGAAAGTCATTTGGTATGTTTTGTAACTATATTTTACATGAATTTTGTGTTTTTTTTTAAATAAGTATTTTTATTTTACTTTTTTGAGATTTATAATTTTTTGAGTTTTACCAAGTTGATGAGCCCAAGTCAAAATTGGTCTATCAAGTTGCAATTTTTTGAACTATGGTCAAAACCTTAGATAGAGAGTATTCTAACATGCTGACCAAAGGAAATACTATTTAAAAAGATTTATTTCTCATTAGCAAAGATTTTGGTGTAGTTAATATAAACTAACCTCTTTTCACCATTGCAATCTAGGTGGTTATTTACAACATGCACAATGTGAGAGAGACTATTAGTGTAGAACAAAATCTCATCATAGGGATAAGCCATTGTATAAATAGCTTATAAATGAATAGATTTGATAAAGATAATAGCCATAAATAATAGAGAACAACAAGGCATGGCTAGACTTGTACTAGTGTTGGAACGGAGGAAGGTTAACAAATCAATTTGAAAGACTTCCACCCCAAAGGCTACATCCAAATTAAAAAATAATTTGATACAAATAATATTTTCTATGTATCCTACTAACAACTTTCTCACAATTATTATACATATGTGATTATTCACAATACACATCTAACAAACACATATATATGTGCACATGACACATAAATACACATACATGCATGTACACACACCTACATACACAAACCTCTTTACATAGATATTACACTCTTCAATAATCAAATAATTAATATCAATTTTGCACCTTATCTCTAATAAAAAATGATAAATAATTATCCTACTTTTACTAACCAAAATTTACCTTCAACCTTACATTAAATACGATATAAAAATTAACCCACACAAACCATTCCTAAAGGCTATCTAAACAATTGCTAAACAAAGAGTCTAGAAATATCCTAAACAATCTCTAAACAAAGAGTCTAGAAATACTGGGAAAACGTAAAAGTTTAAGTAGGACAAATTTAAAAGAGAAAAAGGTAAAGCAAAGCGTTTTCCAGTGTCGCAAATCGACTTCATGAACATCAGATCAGACATAAGCCTTGCAAATCTAAACATTATAGAGTTAAAAATCCATCAAAGATTAAAATTGATATAAGTTTAAAAATGTTCATACAAAGACAGAAAACATGGTGAAAACAGACCAAACTTTAAGTGGTTGCAATCCAAGTAAATTATGCCAGAAATCATTGGTAGCAATCTCCAATGGGTGTTTTTCACTAAAATGATAAATGGATTCTACATTTCTGGTGGTTCTAGAAAAAAATTCTTCAGTAATTTAGGACAGGAAAATTCACAGCCAATAATTTACTATGGGAAAATTCATCGTCATGACAAATTCAACACAAGTAAAATTCACCACCAACAATTTACCGTGGAAAATTCAACATTTTTTTAATATTAATGCCATTAATTTTAATTTTCTGTGAATTGCTGGTGGTGAATTTTACTTGTGATGAATTTATCATGACGGTGAATTTTCCTGTAGTAAATCATTGGCAGTGAATTTTCCCGCGATGAATTTTCGATGAGTGAATTGCTAACAGTAAATTTGCTGTATGCTGACAGTGAATTTGCTGTATATCATTTCTGCTATCTTCCTTAGAATATAGCTGTTTTTTTTTTGTTTTTGCTATGCTGCTTAACTTCATCCTATAGACTTGTTACGGCAGCAATGGATATTAAACATTTTGCAATATACAAAAGAACTTACCAAAGCACTTTTAATAGTATAGCTAAAGAAATTGCCTGAAGGATCATTTCAGTCAGGTGGAATAAAAGGAAACATCAAATGCCTTTCACGCTCTTTTATTATTTATTATTATATTAAATAAAGTATAAATCCGTAGGTTCAAATGATAAGATTATGCTCTGTTCCGATAAGGAATTTGCTTACGTAAATTCTATTTACATGAGTTTGAGCCCGAAAGTGACACTTAAGTTGACTTTGATAGCCTATAATATATTTTAATCATGTTGACTAATGTTTAACTCAAGGGAGTTTGAACCCATTGTTTGAAGTGCATATGTATTAAGTAAAAAAATAATAATTAACTTAATAATTATTTTAATTAATTGATTTAAATATTTGATTGAATAATATTGGAAATATAAAAATAATATTTTTATGTTGAGGATTTAATTTTGTATTAGATTTTAGGGGTGTGACTTTTCTTAACAATCTATTTTTTATATGTGTAAC
Organism: Sequoia sempervirens; assembly: GCA_007258455.2. Classification (NCBI taxonomy): domain Eukaryota; kingdom Viridiplantae; phylum Streptophyta; class Pinopsida; order Cupressales; family Cupressaceae; genus Sequoia; species Sequoia sempervirens. The sequence continues at coordinate 443,338,892 of VDFB02000015.1, forward strand.
ATTATTATTTTTAACTTATTCACAAAAAAATAAAAAATAAAATTCTAATATTTTAAAATGATCATCTATATAATTAATATAATAAAACAATGTTATAATTTGTAATAAATTCATCTTACATTTAAAAATCATAAATATTTAAATCAACAAAAGAAAGATTTATATGAATATAATAATAATAAAACTCTATCTTTAAAACTGTTTTGTCTGCGTAATAAATCAAATATTGGTGAAAAACAATATAGTGTAGGTTTATCTATGTGTTGACTATTAGTATTAGGATTAAAAAACTCATATAATATAATTTATGATAGTAGTTTATGAATATTTAATTTAGATGTTATGGTTTAACTTTAATCATATTTAATTTGTTAATGATGAATATTTAATTTAAAATCAAACATAGGTTTATCTATAAGTATGAGAATGTTTTGACTATTAGTATTAGGATGAAGATTTCACGGACTTTATAATTATCTATGAATAAACATGAGAGGGTAAAAGCACAAAGTTATGTCACACTTTTTAAAGAAAACGCCAACACTGATCCAACTTTGAAATGATGTAAATTAATAAAGTATTTATTTTTTAGTATATTTTATGTTTGTATTTTAAAAAATAAAATAAAATTATTTGAATATAGTTTTTTATAAATTGATAGAAAAATACTAAAAATGAAGTCACATAAACGTCAAGTAATTTTTTTTCTCCTTCAATTTTTTTTTGTGTGTTTTTATAACTTGAAACTTTAGTGCATGGATATATTTTTTCCAATTTTGATAATATATACTTTTAAATAAATATCAAAATGTGCACATATTAAAAAAATGCACACATATTAAAACATAGTTGTTTCTATTCAACATCAACTTTCATATTATCTATTTATCTAAAATGGAAAAAAAATATACCCAACCTAGTAGTATTTTATGTTGATAACCTACTTTTAGTAAAAATAAAAAAGGAAAATATAAATAATAATTTAATTGTTAATATATATATGTTTTTGAAAACTAGACTTATAGATCAACAAAAGGGTATTTTTATATTTAAAAAAAATGTTATTTACATGAATAGAAATTGTTGAAACATCAATTTTTTCAAATAAATCTATTTTTTGGTAAATGTCCCTCAAAGTGGTGATACATATACATTTAGCCAACAATTTTAATTAGAAAAGTTGTGGATATATCTAAATTAACTAGAATAAATCTTATAAGATCATATGTTTGACTAAAATATATTTTTAATTAAAAATACTTAAACTCACTTGTGCTGATTTGTTGGTTGAAAGTGTGACACAACTTTGTACTTTTACTTGAGAATGTGTTGATTATTAGTATTAGGATAAAAAACCCTTGAACTTTATGATAATTACTTATGAATAGTTTTGATTATGTTAAAATAGGAAGGGCCAATACCCATTACAAAGTAGCCATCGAGGCAGGAGAGAGGAGGCTCCCAAAAAAGAGATACCTCTAAAAGAAAGACTCACGAGGAGTGAGGAAAAATAGGACAATTAACAACCATAGCTTTTGACTGAAGCATGAAACTAGTTACAAAAAAATTATAGAGAAAAGGAACTGTAGCAACAAAAGATTAGCCTAGAATACTGATGGGAAGAAAAGACCTAATTTAGACCTAGGAGACTAGACTAAAGAATGCCACCCTATAGTAGGGGAAAAACCAACACCAACCAATTGTTTAAAATGCTAAGCCAAGGTCTATAGCTAACATGCATCAACTTGAGAGTTTTCGGTATCAAACATAAAATAGACCAAAGGGAATGGGAGATCCCTTTCCCCAAACACACCCACCTTGTCAACAAACCCTAACACCACCACCAAAGGAGGACACTCCACCTCAACAAGAGTAGCAAAGAAGAATGCCAATAAGAGGGAAGAGAACCATCCAAAACTTCCACAAGAACTCCAGGGGCAACAACCCCCTTGTTACAACTCCAACAAAACCAACACTAGAGAAAAACCCAAACTCCCCTGACCATTATCCACCTCAAAAGAAGAAAGCCCCACCTCAACAGGGGAAGTCGAGAAGAGCCAAGGTAACCAAATGCAGTCCACTAGAGAAAACAATGCCTAATACCCAAAGTGATTAGGGGTAGCCAAAACAAACAAGGGGTGACCCACACCAAACCAACAAAAAAATCATGGGAACGGAAGGAAAAATGTTCCACATCAACCAGACCCCAAAGAAGGGTTTCAACATCATCATAATAGATATTAGCTAAAGCCAAAACCCACAAAATGACCCGATAGAATGTAGCCCACAACTCCATAGAGTCCCAAGAGGTAAGATCCATGATAAAAACACCACGACAACACCATATACTAGAGGAATGGGAATCCACATAGCACAAGCCAAAGGCCATAGGGGCACGATAAAGGAGCACAAGCACAAGAACAAAAGCTAACATTTTTTAATAGAGCAGAGCAAAGGCCTTGAGAGCCATAGGAACAAGAAAAAGAAAACCTTACATTCACTCACACAAAAGTCACCACACAAACCTTAGGCCAAATAAACTTCCACAACCAAAGAAGTAACTCACAAAAATGCATTACATCGATAGGAACCACAAGCTACACTCCAACCCCCCCACGAACACCCACATTGGAGCTACCCACCAAGCAAATATTGGAAGGGAACAAATCAACCAATGCCACAACAAACCCAATCACCAAGCCCTCAAGAAAACTCACCACCAAGTATAGGAATTGATAGTAGGAAGGGGAATAAAAGATAAGCATGTCCATGATGCAACCCACAATGATGGTCCCCTAAAACCCATCAAGGCCATGCCAAACAAGAGGATCCAAGCATGAAGAAACTCTTGATGAAGCTTTGCAAATCCAAAAATCCAACAAGAAGAGTAACAAAAATGCTAGTGACAAACACCAACCGATGTCCAAGGAAGAAGTAGTAGACCCAGAAATGTAAATTGCAACTAGGGACCAAGCCATCGAAAGCCCAAACCAGGGGGTAGTAGTGCAGAATGAATAGTCACCAAAAGAGCATCCAACACCTGAGATAGAGGAGGAGCAACAAAAACCCCCAATGCCATCCGGATCTTCATCCAACTTGCCAGAATCATCTTCCTCATTCAAAAAATCCCCTTCGCGTGCATTCTCGCCTCCACCTTTGCTCTCCATTTTGAGGTTTCATACTAAAATATGATTCATTTGCCTATGAATAGTTAATTTAGATATCATAGTTTGATTTTAATTATATATATATATTTTAATGTTGAATATTTGGTTAAAAATCAACAATAGGTTTATCTATAAAAATGAATGTGTTTTTCTATTAATACAAGGATAAACAAACCATGAAATTTATGATAATTAGCTAAGAATAGTTAATTTGGATGTCATGGTTTGATTTTAATTATATTTAATTCATTAAAGATGAATATTTGATTAAAAATCAATGAAAATTAATTGGATTATGTTGAGAGAGTAAGGTGTGAATGAATTATTTAATATTGAGTAAATATGTTGAGTAATAATGTTATCAAATTATTATTTTTATCTAAATAGTGATTTTAGATTAAATGTTTTCAATTTTAATTAATAATTATACTATAAATTTTATATGAAACTTGATGTCTTCATAAATTGATGAATGTTCAAGTAATATGCTAATAGAGCCTAGGCCAAACTAACTAGAAAGAGGTTTACTCAATTTTATAGGAAAACCTATCAATTCTATGATGATCCAATTGTGGACCCATGGAAGAGGAAGTATAGAGCCCAATTTTCAATCATCATAGGTGACAAGATTAAATGAAACAAAATTATAATTTAAAATAAACCCACATTACACTTAAAATTTTAAACATACAAATCAACAAGAAAATATCCATATGAGTTTAATAATAATAAAGATCCACCTTTAAAATATTTATTCTCACTTTATAAAATAAAATATAGCGAAAGGAACCATAATGTAGGTTTATCTATTAACATGAGAATGTGTTGGCTATTAAATTATTAAGATAAAAATCACATGGAATCTATGAGAATTACCGATGAATAGTTAATATAGATATCATGGTTTGAGATTAATTATAATTAATTTGTTAATAATGAATATTTGATTACAAATAAAAAAATATTAATTAGATTGTGCTGAGAGAGTAAGGTGTGAAGGAATTATTTAATATTGACTAAATATTTCGAGTAATAATATTATCAAATTAATTTTTATCTAGATTGACATGTATTTAGGATAATGATTTTAGATTAAAGATTTTTTATTTTAGATGTTCAAATGTTTTACATTAATAATTATCATGTAGATTTTTATAGGAAACTTGATATCTTAATATACCATGCTAATAGAGACTAGGCCAAAGTAGGTGAAAAGGGGGATACACATTTGTTTGGGAAAATCAATTATGTGATGGTGCAATTACATACCCATGGAATATGAAGCAAAGTGGTTAGGTGTTAATAATCATTTATCATGTATTGTTCCAAGAGCAAGTGGGGGTATTTGTACGACCAACTATGGAAAATATCAAAAATATAATTTTTTGGTATTTTTTTTAGATTTTCATAATTTAAATTTTTGTTGGCCTTTAAAGCAAAATTTGGTCTAAGAATTTCCATTAGTTTCTTGGAATGGTTGTTGTAGGTTTCATTCCAAGAAACTCAAAGTATTTCTCTTGGAGATCTTTTCAACAATTCTAAGAAGTCTGAAATTTTTCCAATGGAATATGAGTTATGACCTTGCCAAGTGGGGTACCAAAATCAATAATTTTATGTTTTTCAATTTTTGTAGTTAATCTTTTCTGATAAAAATTTCTATTTCAACTTCTAATGATTTGGTGACCTTTGATGTTCTTTTAAAATGAATAAATATTTAATTTGAAGCTAATGAAAATAGTTTTAGAGGCATACATATCTCTTAATGAATTTACCAAATTTTTCAATTGTGTATTTTATAATACTAATGGTTCATCACTAGGTATTATTACCCAAATTTCTAACTAAATTCAAATCAATCATAGATAACAAGAGCAAATAAATAGCATGATATGAGAAGCAAAGATTGAACCTTTAATAATAATTTGTTATAAGTGTTGGGACTTGGGTGATATTCACCTATAAAGGTTCTTTGTAGTATGAGTTTGTCTACATACTTGGCTAGAGTGATATGTCGTAAAGTTAATTTTTTTTAATAAAATGGGAATAGTTTTTTTCCTATGATAATAATGGTACAATTTTTATGATACATTACATATATCATTTCATTTGTACTAGTATTGTGACAAAACCCCAAGTCATTTCAAGAAGAATTCACAATTGGATATGTAACCAGTGTTTGTTGAAGCATGGACATTGGTATTGAAGCACATATGGTAAAAATGGGTTTCATGCAACATAATACAAGATTAGGGTAATGTATTTGAAGATGACACTAGTTATCACAAGTGGTCATGAGTAATGTTATTTTTTATAAGTTGGTACAAGATTGAAGCTGGTAGTGGTGGTTATACTAGGAGCATACATGTATACTAATATTATTCAAGTCATAACTATTAAATCTTAGTTTGTGAAAATAGAAGAGTTAATTAGGTGGTCATCCATGTGGATGCATCACTTTTGATATTTTATGTACTATGTTGATATCATGTATGGTCATATTATAATTACATGGTTCTTGGTATTCCATGGTTTTGTTAAACAATTAGATGGTTGATATTTCTATGAATATCTCTCTCTATCACAATATGTACACAAATATGCAAGACCAAAAATGAACAAAACCACTTTTTGGTCCATTGTGCATATAATACAAGCATGTTATAATGTGTGACCTGCATTATGACTTAGTAGCACCACTAAGCTGTAAAACAATCATGTGTTATAATGCACTCATGTTTTTCTTTTCATAAAAGTAAAAAGAGCATGCTTTTAAGTTTTGGTCTCCCCAAACCTGGATGACTAAAGCTTAACTTTGATGGCTCAGCCAAACCTAACCTGGGTCAAGTAGGTGGGGGTGGGGTCATTCGTGATCACAAGGGTAAATTATTTTTTGCTTATGTAATTGTAGTAATGGAAAAAGTATCCCTTTTCCTTACTTAATTTGGGAATAATTGTGATTGAATTAACCAAATTTTTCCTAGGTTTAGTGTTGTAGGGTGTTGTACACATTCACATTAATCTAGGTCCCCTTTTTAATAAAATGTACTTAAATTGTACCTTATTTAAGGTGTTGTAAAGTGTTGCAACACACTTTCACACTTATCTAGAGTCTCATTAATTAATGGTGGTTAATTGAGCTTAATTAGCCCCTTTAATTCAAACTTAAGCCTTATTTATGACACCTTATGAGGATCTATCTCGACACCTAGTAATCAAATTTCATAACATTAAATTTGAAAAATTTAAGGCCCTAGAAAATGGTGCAAGAACCCATTCGCCTTTAGTGGTGAATGGGTCCTCTCCTCATTCGTCTTTAGTGATGAATGGGTCCTTTCCACATAGGACTCCCCTTTCTTTGCATATTTGACATGGGTTTTTGATGTTCTTTCACCCTCCCGAAGCAAGGTCCTGGAAACTTGTGACAAGAACCATTTTCCTTTAGTGGTGAATGGGTCCTCCTTTAGTAGGAAACACATTTTTGAATTTAATTTTGGTGGGATTCTAATAATTTTTCATCCTAGATCTAGTGTTAGCCTGAATTATTTGAATTTCGAGGTTAATTCACATAGTTTCATCCTAGACTTCTAGGTATTCATGCATGATAGAAAGTTTGAGTTCACAAGAGCATTACAAGAGTATTTCAAGGGCATTTCAAGGAAGATTAGTGAAGTCTTATTGCAGCAATTCAAGATCATTTCATCTTGTCTAAGGCATTGTGCATTCAAGCATATTGTTGAGCTAAGATAGTTGATGTAGCATTGAAGATCTACTTGCAAGAATTTTTACACATCTTATTTGAGATCAAGATCTACATTCTTCATGACTACTACATGTTATTTTGCGGATTTATCTTCCAAGAAAACTTCCAAGCTATCAACACTTCATTATTGCATGTTCATGCATGCATTTAATTATTCCATTATTTGGTTTAATTACCTAAACAAGGTTTGACTTAGGAAAACCCCTAGTCACTAACAATCAAAAAGTTTTTCTTCTTTTGAATGTGTGTTTGTAGATTTATAGGTTGAAGATCAAGTGGGAAACAAATTTGAAGCAAAATTGTCAAAGTTGTCTAACTACAAAATTGTCATTTATAGTGCAAGAATACGGAAAGAAGGCCACATAATCTATTTTAGACTTTTGGGAGCTGAAAAACCTAGGAGTTAAGAGTGAAAACATTGAAGTAAAAAACCTAGAAGTTAGTTTCCCGAAACCCTAACATGACCCATTCACCACTAAAGGAAAATGAGTTCTCATTGAGGCCTAAAGCAATGAAAACTTGGGATCTAGGAGTGCATATTAAGATAAATGAAATCGTAAATTCAGTTTCCAGAACCCTAATAGGGATCCATTCACACTAAAGGTGAATGAGTCCTCTGTGACCTAAAAACAACAATTTTTCTACAAGGCACACATCATTTTGAGCTCTAAATACTCCCCTCATAGTTTCTCTAACAATTAGGGTTGGATTCTTATTGTCATTTGCATGTTTTGACCCTCATAATTGAATGAAATAGACACCTACTAAAAATTAGGTTCATGATTGACACTCTATTGATGGTGAACCTCTTTTTCCATGTTTCATTTTGGTGAATCTAGTTTATTGAACATTGCAATTTTTAATTTTGGAAGTCTTTCATTGCATCCTAGGTTATATCTTGCATTCATTTTCATTCATTTTCTTTGAATTAAATCTCATTTAGGATTTCATACTTTACATTCAAAATTGCATCTCATCTAGGGTTTAGAATTGCATTGTTTTGCATTCTCTAAATCTGAAAAATACAAAAACAAATCAATCATTTTGCATATAATTCAGATCACATAAATTTTCATTTGAAAATTAAAATAAAATTGCATTTCAAAAGGTGTTATTTAGGTCATCATTTACCCTTTATTTCTCTTGAATTAGGTAATCAAATTTTAGAAATTTTTGACACAAGAGTTACAGTTTGAAACTGGGCACAAAAAACACAAAAAACAACTTAAAATTTGTAATTTTCACCTCTTTAAAACCTTGATCTGGGACCCATTCACCCCTACTGGCGAATGAGTCCTTGATCAGGCTTGAATTGAACTTTTTGGCATCTAAAAAGTATTGAAAAATACTAAAAAATCAGAAAAAACATTCCAAAAATACCTAACTAGGACCCATTCACCCTTACTAGCAAATGAGTCCTTGATAGATCTTGATTTGCATTTTCTAGAAATTGAAACCTCAGTTTTAAGATTTTTTTTGCTATTGTTACTTTCTTGTTTTAGTTTCTTGATTTGTTGTTCCATCAAATCCATTAAATTCAGCTTAATTTGCTTCATTTAGTGCATGGTCAAAATTCAAAGTTGCATTTACAACATTTCATTTTTAGTTTATTGCATGGTGTACATAATCTGAAAATTGCATTTCATTCTAGGTTATTTCATTGCATGTCATAGATTAATTTTCACAAATTTTAGTATCCATATTTTCAAAATTTGAAAAGAAAAAGTTCATCAATAAGCATGTTAGTCATTCATTGAATACGTTTCCTAGTTATGAGAATCTCTTAGTGCAAGAGAATGAAAATATTGATGCTTTCCGTAAACCTACACCCCCTCAAGTTCTATTTGTGGGAATGATGCGATAGAAGAAGATGAAATCGTAGACAATCACTATAGTTGCTCTTCTCCTAACACCTCTCCTACATATACATGACAAAGGTATTTTGGTGTTAGAAGATGCACCTACTGGGAATCATGACAATGTTGAAAGCTCCTCTTCTATAAACTCTCATACATTGGAAGATATTATAGCACAAGAGAATGAGATCATAGACACATTTCTAAACATCACCTTACCTAATCTCCATTCATCTCTTGCTTGTGACAATGTTTTATTGAAAGAGGATGTAATTGTGAGGAATCATGACAATCATATTATACATGAAGATGATAGGTTGGCGGTAGATGATAAAACATTTAAGGTCTATAACAACCCTCTTTATGATCCTTCCCCTACCTATCCTATTTTGGAAGACATTATGGGACAAAGGAATGAAATTATGGATAATCATGACAATCACATTTGTTCTTCTCATAGTATTCTCCTGGTTGTGAAATAGATACTTTGATGTTAGACAATCTAATCGATGAAATTCATGAAAACCTTAGTTGCCTCTCTTCCCCTAGAGAAAAAAAAATCAAACAAGAGAATGCATCATTGATAAACAAGAAAATCCAACCATTGAGGAGTCCCATACTTGTGATGAAGTTACTTGAGAAGAACCAACCTTTGAATGTCATGAATATCTAGTTTGTAATTCTCCTAAAAACTCTCCTACTAGGGAAAATATCATGTTGGAAGAAAATGAGAACATAATTCACAATAGTAATTCCTTAGATGAAGATGATGAAGTAACATTAGACTCGTCTTCACTAAGAGATCATGAAAATGAGGATAAGAATTATGAGGTTATGCACATTAGATATCCCTTGAAGTAATCTCTTGAGCCTAAACTTATCATTTATCCACCCTCTCAAAAACCACAAGTTCAACATAAACTTATGCTCACCTTGGAACCACCTAAAAGGAAACTTGATAATGATAATGTTTTGCAACAACTGAGTTACAATACTGTTTCTCATACATATAATAGTCAAAACAATACACAACCAAGAAAAACAACTCAAACATCTCTCCTATTGCCTGACCCTATCTTGCCTGGTCCTCCTTGTTTTCCTTTAAAAAGCATAAAGGAGTATGATCCTGTTGAACAACTAAAGAATACTCTTGCTAAGATATCCTTATGGGACCTTTTTCAAGCCTCACCTATTTACCATAAAATGCTTCAAAGGTTTTTACAACAAGTTCCTATTGTTCTTATGTGTAATCAAATGATGTGACAACCCAAATTAAAGCTATAATTTTGGTAAACTTAGACATTACTTTTCATCAAGATGACTTACCTTCATTCAAAGAGAAAAAAAGAAATGAAGCCTTCATGATAAAAGCTTACCTTAATTGAGCAACGACAAAGAGAACTCTTGTTGAGAGTTGCTCAACCCTTACTGTGTGTAGCATAAACCTTCTTGATAAGATTACAGTATAAAAAAGCTAAATTCAACTTGATTCTTTATCTATTTATGTGTTTGATAGCATCGGAAAACAACCACTTGGAGTTATCACATTACTTATTAAAGTTGGAAAGGTCCTATTACAAACTCTAGTCCATGCTATGCCTCACGAACTTTCATATAATCTTCCTTTAGGAAGGCCATGGATTGACACAATGAATGGAGTGCCTTCTAGTCTTCATTGTCAAATGAAGTACATCTATGAAAAAAAAGTTCACACTTAAGTCCAATCCTCAACCTGAAAGTTGTGTGATTTCTAAGAGAGGACAAGATCCTTTGGAAGTATTGAATCAAGAGGAAAAATAAAAAATCACAAAGGAAAAAGAACATGAGAAGCAAATTTAGGAGGTCAGTAAATTGTTAGAAGACAATTAGGGTTCCTTAGATTTCACACCAACATTCATGGGCAAATACAAGATCATAAACAAAGACTCTCAAAAGGGAAAATAAAAAGTGACAATGTCAATGCAAAATTCAACACAAAATTCAAAAGCATCCACCTTGGCTACTTTAGAAGATCAAGAAAATTACACAACAAATTTTGACGAAGTTGATTATGAACAAAGTGCTAAATCCAAAAGAAATGAAAAATATTTATGGAAGAGGTTATGAACTTATGATACAACTTTGTTATAGTGGAAAAGGATGTGGTGCTAGAGAACAAGGTATCTGTATCCTTATAGAGTCTAACATGCAAGAAAAAACTCGTGGTCTTAGTTATTGTCCCTCAAAAGAAACAAGAAAGCCTTCACTTAATGTCAACACACTTGGAAAGATCTTTCTATTCCAAATTTAACATGGGTGAAGCCACAATAGTGGTTTACAATTTGATAGAGGAAGGAAAACTCACAAAAAATGAGCCCATGGAAAAAAAATTGGTTTTAGGGGTTCGAATGAACCTACAGGTTTGAGCGAACCCACTTAAATGCTTGCCCCCCATTTCCCGCCAAAAAACCAATGAAAATGAAAATTAAAAGGTGGTTCACTTGAACCCCTAGGGGTTCATTCGAACCCCCCTTATCCCTCATTCTCCCCCTCAGACACAAAAAAAATATAAATTTTTGCACTTCAGAGCTCGGGTTGAAGATGAAAATGGTAGAGAATTCACAAACCCAACTGGAATCATGTAGTCCTCAGAACGAGCTATCCAACGAATATAATTTTAATATGTTTTGGTTTTATTATGTATTTTTTTTAGTTTTATTAAACATAGGTTTTTCACCGAAAATCAAGATGTTTGTTCTACACATGCGGAAAAATAGTAGATTATCAATTTTTTTTTTGAAAAATATGAGTGCACAAGATATTCAAATCCTTTATCCAACAAAAAAAATGGAATTTTGATACATACAAAAAAGTTACGCATTATACAGTCGCGCTATGTCTGAATTGTAATTGGTTTGACTTTGAAACTTGATTAAAGAAAAAATATTCAATAAAAATATATCTAACCAAGTGGAAGTACTTGATATTGGAGTTAAAAATCTAAATTTGAAAGAATTAGAATTTTATCCTTCATGGAAAAAACATTATGTGTTATACGGTGAGCGTCACTTTTTAAAAATGTTATTTTCTGAAAAAAACTAGTTTTCGAGGGAGATGAAGAAAGAAGTGCAAAATGATTCCAAATTTTTTGAAAAAATATATTTAGAATCTACAGAAAAAATGTCATGAAACTCTAGTTTGTATCATCTTCAAATTCCTCACGGTTTAGCTGCTATAGGTTCCTGAAAGTGAAGATTTAGTCAAAAAGAATTATTTCAATGTCCAGTTTGGCCAAAAATTGTAAACCACTATTGTGGGATCACCCACATTAGCTCATCCTAAATTGATAGACACTAGTGGTCTTGGTTATTGTCCTTCACAAGAAATGAAAGAAACAAATAATTCTTCACTTAACATTAATGTCATCACACAAAACACATGATTTGAATTTGATAGATTTTACACCTTCCTTTAAAGAAGGGTACAAAATATCACAATCTAAAGAGTTTTGGGTACGCATGACATCTTGTACTAAGCAAGAGATATCATTTTTTCAAAATAATGGAACATCTTCTGTTGATCAAGAGGGTATCTTGTCGAGAATCCTCCAAGATCATTTGATATCTCTCCCTCCAAAAACATGAAAGCAATTTTACTACACGAGTTCATTTTGTGCATATCATATATTTCATGGTCATTCTACTAATGATTGTAAGTCTTTAGGTAATGAAATTCAACTTATTAAGGATTGTGGTGCTATTCCTTGTGTTGTAGCACCTAGTTCCTCTAATTGATATTGATTTTCATGGCTCAACCTTGTCCTGCACTTAGTGGGGGCAAGGGGTTAGGTAGTAGGACACTTTGTGACAATGATGGACACTTTATGCCAACCTTTAGCTTTATCCTCATATGCCACTTGTTGATGGTCTCTTTTGTCTAGTTGACCACCTTCCATGTTTATATAAAAGCAAGCTTGGGATGTGCCCGATATGCCTTAAGTTGGCTCGCATGTGACGTACTAAGTTATCTTTAGTTATTGCATTTTGGGGTCAACCCTTTCCTTCCTATTTCATGGCGTAGCTTTATTTCAGAAAAATATGACTTGGCATAGGGATTTCCGAGGAAATTTCTCATGTCTTAGGATAAAAAATTGGCTAATTTAAAGTATTTTCTCACAACAATGGTGTAGCAACTACTTTAAAGTGGGGGCATACATCAATGACATCTTTTTGGCATATTTCATGGCATGAATTTCTTTTTTTCTTGTGACATGTCCTTTTCTTGGTGGTGTCATTGGGTTTGATGTCCTCCACGAGTGTATGATCTCCCTTTGTGGCATGATACGAATGAGGCATCCCATAAGTGGAAATTTGATATTCTTTAATTATCCTCTCTTGGAGACATTAGGCACAATGTTACCTAATAAGAATACTTTACATGAAAAAAGAAAAATCCCCTTTAACAATTTTTTTTTAAAACATGACATTCAAAATAATTTACAAAGAGCATTACATTGTGGTGCCTTATCAAAGTTGTTAAGAGGATAACTTTGGTATGGTATGAGAGGCTAATATGATTCTCTCATATTCCACCTCATTGGGACAACTCACCTAGTGGACAAATTGAGGTTCCACTACCCTAGAGTGAGCATACATATTTGGGATAAATCACCTAGTGGACAGACTAAGGTTCCATTACCCCAGAATGAGTAGTTCATGTTATAGACAAACAACCTCGTTCCACATCGTGTTGGAACGGTTGTGCTTAATCCTTTGTTTTTCTTTATTTTTCTTGGCCTTTGACAGGGTATGTCTATGTATCTTTGTTATTGCTGCATACTAAAGTGTCTTGAATGTCTACTTTAGTGTGAGTTTGTCATGGGGAAAAACTCTCACTAAAGTGGGGGAAAAATGTAGTAATGGAAAAAGTATCCCTTTTCATTACTTAATTTGGGAATAATTATCATTGAATTAACCTAATTTTTCCTAGGTTTAGTGTTGTAATGTGTTGTACACATTCACATTAATCTAGGGTCCCATTTTAATAAAATGTACTTAAAGTGTACCTTATTTAAGGTGTTGTAAAGTGTTGCAACATACTTTCACACTTATCTAGGGTCTCATTAATTAGTGGTGGTTGATTGAGCTTAATTAGCCCCTTTCATTCAAATTTAAGCCTTATTTATGACACATTTCGAGGATCTATCTTAACACCCAGTATTCAAATTGTATAACATTAAATTTGGAAAAATTAAGGTCCTAGAAAATGGTGCCACGACCCATTCGCCTTTAGTGGTGAATAGGTCCTCTCCACATATGACCCCCCTTTCTTTGCATATTTGACATGGGTTTTTGATGTTCTTTCACCCTCCCAAAGCAAGGTCCTGGAAACTTGTGCCAGGACCCATTCGCCTTTAGTGGAAAATAGGCCCTCCTTGAGTAGGACACCCATTTTTGAATTTAATTTTGGTGGGATTCTAATAATTTTCCATCCTAGATCTGGTGTTAACCTGAATTATTTGAATTTTAGGGTTAATCCTTAGATTTAAAATAAATATGGGGTTAATTCACATAGTTTCATCCTAGACTTCTAGGTATTCATGCATGATAGAAAGTTTGAGTTCACAAGACCATTACAAGAGTATTTCAACGAAATTTTAGGGAAGATTAGTGAAGTCTTATTGTAGAAATTCAAGATCATTTCATCATGTCTAAGGCATAGTACATTCAAGCATGTTGTTGAGCTAAGATTGTTGATGAAGCATTGAAGATCTACTTGCAAGCATTGCTACACATCTTATTTGAGATCAAGATCTACATCCTTTATGGCCACCACATGTTAGTTTTCATATTTATCTTCCAAGACTACTTCCAAGGTATCAACACTTCATTATTGCATGTTCATGCTTCAATTTCATTATTTCATCATTTGGTTTAATTAGCTAAATGGGGTTTGACTTAGGCAAACCCCTATTCACTAACAATCAACAATTTTTTCTTCTTTTGAATGTATGTCTATAGATTTATAGGTTGAAGATCAAGTGGGAAACAAATTTGAAGCAAAATTTTCAAAGTTGTCTAATTGCAAAATTGTCATTCATAGTGCAAGAATATAGAAAGAAGGCTATAGAATTTGTTTTAGAATTTTGGGAGATAAAAACTTGGGAGTTGAGAGTGCAAAAATTGAAGTACAAAACCCAAAATTCAATTTCCTGAAACCCTAAAAGGACCCATTCACCACTAAAGGAGAATGAATCCTCAATGAGGCTTGAAGTAGTGAAACTCTTGGGATCTAGGAGTGTAGATTGAGGGGAATAAAACCCATAAGTTATTTTCTAGAATCATAAAAAGGACCCATTTTCCAGTAAAGGTGAATGAGTCCTCTGTGGCCTAAAAACAAGTTTTCTACAAGGTACACATCATTTTGATTTCTAAAAAATCCCCTCATAGTTTCTCTAATAGTTAGGGTTAGTTTCTAATTGTTATTTGCATGTTTTGGCCCTTATAATTGAATTAAGCACACACCTAATGAAAATTAGGTTCATCATTGATACCCTATTGATGGTGAACCTCATTTTCCATGTTTTAGCGGTGAATCTGGGGGTACAATCATCCAAATTTGTTGAGGTTGTGGTAGATTTTCATGGCATCCATATTGCCACAAAAGCTATACTTTCCAATTTGGTCATCAAGGGAGATTCCAAAAATATTATTCAAATGCTAACAAGGAAGGATAATCCTTATTGGGCTCTTCGAGACCATGTGTCATCTACTAGTAATTTCATGATTTCCCTAAAAAATTGTAGAGCTAATCATGTGTTTAGAAACATAAATAAAGTTACCAACGCACTTGCTAACATTGGCATCTTCACCCTATATTTAGTAGTTTTGAATAATATTTTTCATATCCTTGGGCATGTGTGCGAATTAATGAATCATCATGCCAAAGTACTACCAAATTGAGATTAAGTTGGATCTGTTGTGAGCTCTCTTTATGATTTTCCACAAGTATCACTTATGGAAAATTAATCCCTTCAAGTAGTCTTTTCATAAACTCATTTACTTGTAGTTTTGGTACTCATATTGCCATTTCTACAAACTGTATTTTTTTGCTCTGAATTTTAAAATTCTACCATGGGAGGTAATCTGGTTCAAGAAGAACCTAATAATTATGAGATGTGGAAATAAGATAAGGATTTTGGACCATCATTCAATGAGGAAAGTTGGATTCGTATGTGGAAGGCATGTTGGTGCATGAACCCAAGCTCTTTGTGACATTCGCTACCTCCTGAGTGGATGGCACTATCATTGTTTGTGGGTATTCCTTCATGGTGATTACTGAGCTTACTGTAGAGGTGATAGGGCTTTCATTGGAGGGTGTATGCATTCCCTGTAAGCCCAAGGTTAGTTATCAGAAAGAAATGGAATGATTTTTGAAAGAGGGTGAAAAAGTGAATAGACTCCAAAATGGCTTCAATCGGGTTGACCTCCTTGGCATTTGGAGTAAGGTTGCAAAAGTCCTAATGAAGTATGTTAAACTCAAGGTCCAGTTCCATCACTTTCATGCTCTTTTATTTCTAATGCTTAAACATCTTCGTTATAACATAAAGATAAACTTTTCCTTTTGGATTTTGTCCTCTCTTTAACAATCTGTAAAAAATGTCCATGGTAAAAGCAAGAATTTACCCATTCACCAAGGTCATATCTTCAATATTTGTTAGTACCAGGATGCCTTGTTACCCTCCCCTACCACTGTTAAAAAGAACACCCTATCCATTCATGACGGTCCCATTGAACCCCTTGTGGACTGCAGTCCCTCCATTAACTTGGATGAAACCCCTCCCACTTCTTGTCATTTTACCTATGCCCATGGTAAAACCCTTGCAAATGAGGAAACCCCTCCCAACCCCATTAAAGTTATTCCCTTTTCTATGCCCACTCCTATTTCTACTTCTGGGTCTAGTGAGTTGGATAACTCACATGATAAGTCATGGAATCCCATCCCTGCCAATTCCCCCATACACCCCTTTTCATGCAGAGGTTTCTGATGTTCTCAACACCCCCTATTATTAACCCTAGTATTCAAAATTACCCTAATTTTTGAATCAATTTTAAGGGGACTCATGCTAAACCTAGGGTGGTTTTTGACAATAATGCTCTTGACAAACCCCTTTACAAAAAAATCAATGAAATTTTGGAGACAGTTAATGTCCATAACGAAATAATTAAGTGGATCCTGGGTCAGCTAGTTACTGCCAAAGAGATAATCCAAATTTTGGAAAATAAGGTGTTATAGTAGTAGGTTCTGTGGCTAGGGGAGGTGGAGGACAAGGGCCATTGGGATATGATAGCATCCCTAGCTAAGTCATTTGAGCATTATGCTAGATGGGATAAGGAGCTGGAAGAGTTGAGAGCTATCATTGGCACAGAGGAGGATAAAAGTAATTTACAAATGGAGATTGATGCTATCCAAAAAGAACCAAGGAAAAACCATGTAGTACCTCTAGGGCATAATTGATTATAGCAAGGTGATTGTGAAGAACACCACCTTCACCATTCATATTTTTTAGAAAGAGATAAGGAAGGGCTAGGGAGAATTAGTGGCTGAGGAAGGGTGTGATGATGGTCACAACTAGAAGAAAGGTAAGGCGGTGGATAGCTCAGCTATGGATGCCATGGTGGATACTCAAGCTATGTAAAATGGCCCCCTATCTTTTGAGGAGAAATTTCACTTTCTGCCTCAGGAGTGGAAGGAAATCAATGGTCTTAAGTTGCTGGGAGACCTGTAGGTGTTCTGTAGTCCCATGTTGGTCTTTTTTGGTGTGCTATTTCTATTTCCTTTTGCTATTTAGACTGCTTAAGTTTTTGTTTATGCTTTAGTTTGTTGGGAATTTCACTTCTCGTGAGCCCCTCATTTTCCTTAATGGCTATTTTGTAAATGGGTACTGGCCCTTCTAGTCTTAATCTAATCAAAACATGCTTCTTAGTTTTTTTTCTAAATTTTACATAACATGAGCATGTTATAACTTACCTTGGAAGTTTCCAACTCTTATAGTTGAATCTTCCTTGGAAATCCAACCTAAAGAGTTGAACTTGCACGTCAATAACCAAAGATTTATCTTTTGTAAAATATAAAAACATAACTAAATATAGAGCACACCCTCCACCAAGTTTGCATATTTATTATGATGATCTAAAAAATAATAGACAATAATGCCAAGCTCTTTCTTATCATTTTGACCATGCCATTTTTTCTACATTTTAAAAATGTTAAGGTTTTCATCTTTAATTTCTTTTTCTAGCATATTTCTTTTTTGTTGAAAACATATCTATAATATTTTTGGCGATGTCTTTTATTTTTTCATCTAATTTGAAACAAATTAGAGTTTTACATTCTAGAATATATTCTACACACACTAAAAAAATACTTTCAATTAGTTTTCAGAAAAATAGGGGGGAGCATGCTCAACTTTTCGTAGTTCGAAATGTGTCCACATTGAAAATTAGTAAAAAATATCTATTCATTAAAAAATCTATAGAAAAAACAAGCATAAATTTTGTGATATTGGCTATTTTTAACTGAGGAAAATTATGAAATACTTAAATAAAAATTCAATATTTAGGGGGAGCATATCAGATCCTATGTTATATTTTGTTTGAGAGAAATACGAGAACTTTGTTTGTTCCCCCTATTTGAACCCTTTAATCTGCAAGATTTTAAGCATAATAGTAGTTTAAAAAATAGATTTTGAGCACAACAAATAGTTTTCTTATTATATCTTCAAATTTTTAGTGTGGGTATCTTTAATTTCTCATCCAAGATCAATTTTTATTTATTTTAAAAAAAGTGACTACTTTTGACCCCCTTTTGGTTCCCCATTCACATGCACATACCCTTCATGTCATGAAAATGTGCCATGGTTACTCACTTAGGTGTATAGGCTGAAAGTATATGTGTTAATTTTACATTGTTGATGTGTAGAAATTATGTTGTGCCTCATTTCCTTGGTAGATGGACCTTCAATTTGGTAGAGATTTGGTCTATTTTTTAGGCTTGAGGATAGTAGGCTAACCACAATAGTCATGCACTAAAACATCTAATTATGGGTTTTATTTCTAAATTTTGACATTGATCAAGTTTTTATAATTAAAAAAATCCACCTTTGATCTCAAGTTGATTGGGAAAGTTTTGAGCCTAAAATTGATGTTCTATCATTCAAGAGTGAGCTTGTAGAACATGTGTGAAACAAAAAAATTTCTTAAATTTGGTGATTGGATATATACCATTAATTTATGGAGAGTTTGTAGTTCCAATTTCAAGTATGTCAAGTGATTTTTATGGTCATGGGAACATTTCTTTTAACTATTTGTAGCCTTGTTTTTATTACAAAGAAACCTCTAGAAGATGGTCTATTTTTCATGTTCTAGAAAAAGAATAATGGCTTTTATTATGTATTATCACTCCTCAAAGTTTTTCATATTTAAAACGTCATTCAAACTCATCATACAATTTCTAGTATTTGATCGTAAATGATTTTAATTATTGGATTACTTTGCATAAAGGAATTAAAAGATTCTATAATATTTATATTTGGTGTTGAGACCAAGTTAATAATTTTTTATTGTCCATGATAAGTCCATGGGCATTAAATGGCATGGCCAATTGAAATCAACTTTTAAACAATAAATTAGAATCAATTTTTAAAAGGCCATGGTGTATGTGTTTCCCTCATTGAAAAGGGAATCATCATGGCTTTAGGGAATATTCCACAAAGCAAGCCCTGAATATGCTTCTTAGGGGCGATGGATTTTAAAAGGCATGTTATGAGGGCATTTATATTTATCTCATTCTATATGACACTCCAACAATAAAGTGCAAGCATTTTCAACAATTTTGTAAACCATAGAGGAGGTGTTGAAGGTATATACTCACCTTTATATGCCAGTCTAAATTAAAAAAGGAACCTCATCACACATTGCCATTTTGAAAAGGGCATGCACACATAAATAATAATTCATTCTCTTATTACAATGTAATAGAAAAGTGACATTTTTCATTAAGGTTTTCATGTGTTTTTATGAATAAGTGTCTAAATTATTATTTATATAAAAATTATATTACACATATTCATAGAAAAAAGGTGAATATAGATTCTTATAGTTTTTTGAAACATAAAACATAGAAACAATTAAATATTTAGACAATTAAAGAAATAGAATAATTTTTAATTAATATAAGATACACAAAAACACCTAGACATAGATGAATGACATCCAAACATGAATTAAAATGACTTGTAATTGTTTGCAATGCTCCAGCCATGAAAAATGCCTAGTAGTAATAAAAATTCTTGGCCATAAATTTAAATGCGTTGCACATAGATTGGATTGACCAAGCAAGCTTTCTAACTAGTAGGAAAAATAAGGTGTCTCAACCTTTGACTATTCTTAGCATGTTTAAGTATTTAATGTTGAAATTATATTTGATAATTATCCTATCTTTCTTTTTGAGTTACAACTTACAGTTTCTATTTCCAAGGAGTCAAGTTGGAAATTATTTTATATAGGTGGAGTTATGCATGAAGGAAATTTATATTTCATGTTGAGTTTGCATGGAATGTGAGTTTTGGAGGTGGAGTCAAATTTTAGCAAGTGTAGGTTTTACATGTGTAGGTTTAGTGACAATTGATAGTTCTAATATTGCATGAGGTGACACGTGGAAACTTACTGTCATGCATGTGTAGTGGTTTTGGTACTTTTCATGTTGCATCTTAAATCTTTGGCATTCAATTTTAGAAATGTCTAATTAATGCATTGTAAGATCCTATATATTGAGAACTTGTATTTTTGTTGATTTTTTTTTTTTTTTGAAGTATCATTACATTGGAAAAATTACTCAAAAATTGAGAAGTGTGAAGATTCTTGTAAGAGAATAGATTTGTAATTATATTATAACTTATTTTTTGTTATTGATTAATATAATTGAGTTGTGTTTTGGAGTGTGGGATTTCTCTCTCGAAAGGGTGTTCCCAATGTAAATTATGTGTTATATTTTTTATTTCTTTATTTGTTTTTGATAGGTATAGGAATCTAATGTTGTAATAGTTGAACTAAAGGAAATAGGGTGCTCCACCTTTCAGGAGATTGAACAAGGGTTTTGGACCTCCTATTTCACTCTTAGTTCATTAGGAAACCCTAGACATCCCTTAATCAAGAAACTCAATTGAGGGAATGGATGCTAAGGAGGTTTCCTTAGGTGTGATTAAAGAGGGGTTCACCACTAAGAAAATTATTAGAAAGAAAGATATGAAAGCAATATGCAAGTCTAGCTATATGACCTAGAAAATGGAATTTGAAAGCATGTAATTAGATTGATAAACAAAATAAAACAAAGAAGTACCTAGAGAAATGAAGATGACTAAGCAAGTCCTAAAAACCCTAAAAATTACTAGTTTTAAGGTGTATTAGGACTCATACACTAGACTGGGTGATTTAGTCCCACTCTAGGATTTATGGGAAGAAACCAAAATCTCACAGTGACAAGTCAAAATCCACTAAAATCTGGAAAATTTCCTCTACCAGAACTCATATGCCCAAGGTGGCGGTTTAGTCCCATTATTAGGGTTTCATTGAAACTCTGGTATCCTCTATTGATCTTTTGTAGCTTCCCTCTTGTCCGATCTCTAGGTCTGAAAGTTTAAATTCTAGCCTCTAGGTGACTTTCTGTGAAGATGACAACTTCTTGACAATATTGACAACTTTCTTCAATCTTCCAACTTTGTCTTCAAAGGATCTTTGAGCTTTAAATCACCTAGATCTTCAATCACACATGAAAGGAGTGAAAAATGTTAATTTGGTAGTGGATAGGGGTTTTCCTTGGTCAAACCCCATTTTGGTAATCAAACCTTAATGAGAAATGAAGCATGAATGAAATGAAACATGAAACATAAGATGAATCAATAGAACCTTGTATGAAACCTTGTAGATCTTCAAACAAGCATGAAGTGGCCTTAATGGATGTAGATCTTGATCATGATTCTTGATGAAAGATAATGCCTTTGAATACTTGAATTGATCTTGAATAATACATCACAACATTAGCTGAAAACCACATTCATGATGCATTAATCCTTTGACATGATAATGGATCTTTGATTGCTGTAACAAATGATTCAAAGAATTTTTCCCTTGAATGCCGTAGGAATTCTCTTGAATGCTCTTGTGAAAGTACTCTTGATTGCTTATGAAATTATAGGATGAAACTATGTGAATAACCTTGTATTTATACTTGTTCATGCCAAATTTACTGAAATTACAACACTACAAGTTGACATTAGATCTAGGATAATAAAATCCCACCAAAATTTTGATTTAAATTAGGTTCAAGTTAAAGTGGGACTCATACACCAGTTGCGGTGTATGAGTCCTTGTAGCTAAAACCTGAGACACAAATTTCTAGGAGTGTCTTGTTCAATGTTCAATTTGAAATTAGGTCCCAATACCTAGGTGGGACTCATACTCCCAAGGTGGCGTATGAGTCCTAGATCACTAAATTTGGAACACACAACCTCAAACATTGAATTATGATTGATTATTTGTTGTGTTGGGATTATCCTTAGAAAAGTGCATTTAATTAGGCTCGTGGATGCAAAATAGGACCAATTAGGGCATAAATAAGCCATGTTTTAGCAAGGAGGGCCCAAACAAGTGTGAAAATATAAAGGGATACATTTTTCTACACTACATTTAGCCCCCACTTTAGTGAGAAGAGGAACTTGCTTCAATCTGACACAAAAGTAGACATTCAGAGGGGTCCAAGTGTAAAAATGTGAATGGTATAGGATGACAAAGATCAAGGTGATGTCCAAACCCCAAGGATCCAAGATACTATGTCAAATCAACATAAGCACAAAGGGACATGCACAAGGTGCATTATATGCATCATCAAGATACACAAACATACAATGTCAAAGACCTAAAGAAAGAAAAGAGAAAAATAATTTAAACAAAAAAAACCAAATAAAAAGGGGTGGATCAAGCCTTGACCATTGTTCAACATGATGTGGATAAGATCTAAGCTGTTTGTCCAAAATGCACGCTCACTCTGAGGAAACGAAACTTTAAGCCATCCATTGGGTGAGGATCCAAAAAGGGTAGCTTAGTGAGAAAGTCATGTCTTTGTATTGGCTTCTCACTGTACAAGTAGAAAGTGCCAATTTTGAGAGAGGAATCATACCAAACTTGGGTGCCCATGTTGAATGGGTGAAATTAGTAAATTATGAAAACTATAAGTTTGTAAGATAATATACTATTTTTTTTAGCTATATGATAGATTCATCTAGGGGGCATTGGAATTTGGGCCCAAGTTGGGAACCATAACTCTTGGGGGTATTTCCTCATAGTTTTTAGTTTTTAAAAATTTATATTAATTTTTATTTGAGGATTCATTTGAATAAGTGAGTTTTTAGGTACACAAGTGTTGTTAGAATACTCTCAAAATTTTCCTATATTTGAAAGCTTGTGAAATATTCATATTGGTTCTCCACCCTACCATTAGCTATTTATAAGGGTTTGCAATCCATATGATAAAAATAACTAATATGATTGGAAAAATAATGAGAGATATGTGAATCTATCTTACACTTTAATCCCTACAAAGCCTAGATAGGTGAACCAATAATAACATAGATATTTGTATAATAATGAGTTTATCAAAGTGAAAAATAAGATAAATGGTTCATGCAAATAAAATAAAGGTTTGAAAATAATTTTGAAATATTAATTTTCTTGTACCTTTAATAGGTAGGAATAAATATAGATTTAATATCTACACTAATATACAACATCGAAGAGTGATTCTTCATTTTATATTCATGTGAATGGTTAGGGATATTGGAGAAGATTGGTGCATACTCCTTGGGTTAACAAATTCAAAGCCCTATTTTAATATGATAATATACTATAACTTAACCTCTAGGATTTAATAATAATCAAATTATAATATAAACCTTCAATATTGACTTACTAAATGAAATTCTACTAACTAATCATTCATGAATATCACACACCATAATTTTTGTTTGAAAATATTGACCACCCTCCTTGAAGATGAACTAATCAACCTCAAAATCTATAATAAATGTGTACGTAGATATTTTCTACTCTCCTTGATAATTTAATTCTTTCTAAAAACATGCACTATAGTGTAGGAGACGATTAGATTCATAATCTAATGTATTCATATTATTATCATAGAGAAATCCAGATATGAATACACACTTTACTATATTTCAAAAAAAATTATTACAATATTAAATAAAGTTTCTCTTTACAAATTTCTCTCCAAAAAATCTCAACCCTTACAAATGAAAATAATTTTATATTATATAATTTTGGTAAATTTGGCACTCAAATTTGAGAATCGTTACAAATAGAAAAATAAAAAATCATGTTGTTTTCAACTCTATGATATGTTGATTTAAAATTATCCTTTTTAAAATTATTTTAGTGAACCGTAGATTTTTGGGACTAGGAATGCTAGGTCTCTTTTGTTCAATTAAGATCTTTCACCTAATGAAAAGAGATAGATCCCACACCCAAAATCTAGGTGGTTCACTCAAATAAAGGATTGCATGATTCTTATATGACTAAATGAGATGATATAAGTGAAAATAATTGATAGGATTGATTGATTAAGTATGCAAAACCTAAGAAATGTAACTTGTTTGAAAACACATTGTGTTATGCAGCAATGAACTAGGAATGCATGCAAAACTAAACATAACTAAACCAAACTAAAAGTGTGCACTTGGAATGTGGATGAAGATTGGAAATGAAATTTGAAATTATGTTGATGCTGATTTTTAGGCCTAGTGGGACTCATTCACCAATATGTGAAAGTCAGTCCCAATTATGTAAAACTGAGCCAAAACTTGTTTCTGACAAAAGGGTACCTAAAAATGTAGAAAACTCAAAACTAACCATGGAGTGGGACTCATTTTACACCCATGGAGAATGAGACCACTTTTTAATTTCTATATTTTCAAAAGTGGAATCCGAAGCTTCCGATTTGCACTTTGACTTCCTATAGGTATCCACTTCCAAAACTTTGATCTACGAGTTTGAAAATGAGTTTTTGTTGATATTTTGACTTGTTGAATGAAGAGAAGACTTTAGAAACCTTGAAAATTTATCTTGAATGATTTCCAAGCTTCCAAGAGTCCTAAATTTTCAAACACACAAGACAAGAAGAAGAGATGTTGAATGTTAGGGCATGGGGGTTTTCCTTGGTCAAACCCCTTTTAGGTAATTAAACCAAACTGATGAAAGAATGGAATGAAACATGCAATAATGGAGTTTATTACCTTTCCATGATGTTTGATCTTGAAATTCTGCAGCAAAACATGAAGGATTTACCCTTGAAGGTCTAAAAATTGATCTTGAATGGCTTGTAATGACAAAACCCTAAGTTTCTTGGCTTGAGATGGAAGATTGGTGGATGAATGAATGATAAGAGATAAGAGAGATGTGAAAATGAGTTAAAATACTAATATTTATAGGAATTTCACCTATTTCACTCGTTAATAGCTCATCATAGGCTGACATGAAGCAATATTATACTTAAATTTCACTTTTCTCCCACTCAAAGGTCAAAATTGAGCCAAATGGGATTGATTCACCACAGATGGTGAAAGGGTCCCACCTAGATGGGACTTATTTTCCATGCATGGTGAATGGATCCCATAGGAGCCATTCTGTATGCTAAGATGTTAGGGGATAAGGAAATAAGGTTTAAATTACAACCTTGTCAGGTATTTGATCAACTTAAGCCTCAAAATGCATAATATGGGTTAATAGGGGCCTATTAGTGATGATGTGAATGTAAAATAGGGCTTGGGACACATAATTCAATGTGAGATTTTGATTAAATACACTTTACAACACTAAAATGTGGTTGACATAGCCTAGGAAGGTGCAAGAACCAATGTGAATGTGTAAAATAGATTACAACACTAGGTTGAAGTCAAATTTAGTTTACAAGCCTTCTATATTGATGTGATAATGCAATTAAATGTATTTGTGACATAGATTTTGGGAACCAAGAATGCTTGCTCTCTTCCTAAGATTTTTCACTTAGAAATAAAGAGATTTAGGTCCCAAAATGCTTATGTAACACTCAAATTAGGATGTGTACTATATGATATGATGTAAATGAACTTAATTAAATACAATTGATTAATTAAAATGATCTAAAATGAATGCAAAAGTTTAATCTAAGCTATGTTTGAAAACACATTATGATATGCAAAAAATGAAGAAAATGGAAGAAATATGCATAACAAAAGGAGAAGGATTAAATCAAAGTGCACCTGGATGAAATATAAGTTGTCTAGAGTGTTTGGAATATTGATGAATTTTACCATTTTTTCATAGTGGGACTCATTTGCCCAAGGTGGCAAATTAGTCCTCCTACTGATGAAAAAGTGTTAGGAACTGATTTCTGACAGTTTGGATCCAAGATCGGACAAAATATAGATTTTTAGACTTTAGGTGGGACTCATTTGCTAAGGGTGGAAAATTAGTCCACTCCTATATTTCTCAAAAATTAGACAACTTTGCAACACTAGATTTGGGAATGTTTGAATGTCGGGTTGCTGGAGTCAGTTTTGTAGGAAACAGACAAAAAACACTCAATAAGCTTGAAATAGTGATATATTGACTTGAAGAGCCTAGGTGACTTGATTTCCACTTTTCAACACCTTTAAACATGTTGAATCTGCAAAACAAAGGCTGCAAAGACACATGCAAAGGGGAAAAATGTTGGAGGGTTAACAAATAGGGGTTTTCCTTGGTCAAACCCAATAGAAATAAATGAAATGCAAAGGAAATGATAAATGGACAACATGCAAATGCTATTAACTCACCAAATCCTTGATCTTGTAAGTTTGAAGTAATGTCAATGGATGCTTCAAAGTGCTTCAATAGTGGCTTCAATTGATAATGTAGGATGTTTGAATGCTTGAATGCTTGAATGTATATGTGGATGACTGAATTTGATGAAAATTAGATGTTAAAATGAGATGAAAAAAACTTATTTATACAATTCTTGTGCCTTACTATCCTTTCATACCTGATCATAAGCCGACATCAAGTGACTTTAATAAAATCCTAGAAGGAAATTTGAAATATTTTAAATTTGGGGCCAAGGGGGACTCATTTGTCACCCACAGAAAATGGGTCCCACCTAGGACCGAAAAACATGTGTCAGAAATAATGTTGTGTTTCATGTTGTTTGTTAGGATAATATGAAAAATTACACTTAATTAAGCACATGAGGGCATAAAGAGACAAAATAAAACATGAGAAAGGTGTAAATAAGGAGATTGTGCCTAGAAAAGCATGAAGGCTTGTTACAAGACTTTACAACACTTCAATATAGGACTTGTTGATGTGTAAAAAGGTGATTTTTAGGTGTATTATATTAAATAGAGTCTAGAAGAATGTAGAAATTTCTTACAACACTTCACAAAATCTTCACAAGATGTCATTCTTTAAGTTTTAGTACCTAAATAAGTATGTTCAAGCCATGATACAACATAGAATTAGAGCAACACAGATCCGACACCATGAAACAAGACCTAAAAGGCCATGAAAATGACAAGGGGCCATTTTTCTCTGACACATTTAGCCCCCCCTTTAGTGAGAGGATGAACCACCTTCAAACTCACACTAAAGTGACCATGAACATTGAGAGGGTTCAAATGCACTTACAGTAGCAAGATGGAATACAACGGTCAAGAGG
Source organism: Sequoia sempervirens (assembly GCA_007258455.2). NCBI lineage: Eukaryota > Viridiplantae > Streptophyta > Pinopsida > Cupressales > Cupressaceae > Sequoia > Sequoia sempervirens. The sequence goes on from VDFB02000015.1 coordinate 443,366,455, forward strand.
GATGATGAAGCCCCAGGACAAAGATCCCATGGAAAACTAAGCATATAGACAAAGGAACACACAAGTGTTGAAATGAATGAAGCTTCGATTGTCAATCCAACTAGTTGTGAAAAGAGATCTAGGTTAACGATTTGAAAAAAAGAATGTGTACTCACTTTGGGGCCACAAAACTAGTTGTCTGTGGGGTGAGAAAGCCCAAAAGTAAGATACATACACTAGTTGGTATGCACTGACAAACAAAAAAGTGGCTATGGGGAAAATTCATGCCACTAGTTGGGCTTCCTACTCAACCATGCTAAAGCTATACCACTTGATAACTTTAACAAGGCACCACAAAGCCAAATGAAATGTAAATTCCAGTTTAAGTTTCATATGAGAAGAAAAATAGGATGGCACCACAGGCATGCAAGTTGTGTTATGCAAGGTGGCTGAATGAGAATGCAATAAATGTAATGTGAAAGATTTATCAAAGGAGTCTTGTTTAGTTTTATGCAAGGTTAGTCACTTAGGGAACATTGTGTCTAATATCTCCAAGAGAGGACCAATCAAAGAATAGTATACTCACAACTTAGGGGATGTAATGTGTCGAATCAAACCACCAAGAGGAATGTAATATGCTAAGATAGATCACACTTATGAAGTACATCATACCCAATGTCATCCACAAAGTGACAAACACATCATGTAAAGAAAAAGGCTACACTAAGAAGCATGAATGCACAATGAAATGATGGTAATGTATGCCCCCCACTTCAAAGGAATTGTGACACATCGTTCTATGAGCAATTACTTGAAAGTAGAGAAGAAAATAAAAAGAAAACAAGATAGGAGATCCAACCGGGAAATATCTATGCCAAGTCATATGTTTCGAAGGTAGGCTGTGTCATGTCAAGGAAAAATGAAAAACAAAGAAAGGGAGGAAGTACACCAAACACATAAGGAATCTATGGATTTGGGGTTAGTATGCTCGTTGGTGCAATATTTTTTATGAAAGAGCTCGAAACTGTCATCATTCCCAAAATACACATAGAACTAGAAGAATGACATGAAGAGAGTGAAAACAAAGGAAAAAGAAAGTCCATTTTTGAGTCAACATGGAAGAGACATTGCGGTCTCAACGCTTTGCATCATCCCCAAAAGGAAAAAACAAGCGAAAAGAAAATAAAATAAAAATGAAAAATCTTTTGGGTCAAAATGAAGGAGACATTTTGGTCTCAATGCCTTGCATCATCCCCAAAAGGAAAACATAAGAAAATATAGAAGAAGAAGGAAAAAGGAGCATTTGGCTCAACAGGGAAGAGACGTAGGGCGTCTCTATGCTTTGTGCCATCCCCAAAAGGAAAACAAAAAGAAAAATGAAAAAGACAAGGACCATTTGGGTCAACTTGGAAGAGACATAGGGCATCTCTACACTTTGTGTCATCCCAAAAAGGAAAACACAAAAAAAAAATGAAAAAGACAAGGACCATTTGGGTCAACATGGAAGAGACATAGGGTGTCTCTATGCTTTGTGTCATCCCCAAAAGGAAAAAAAAAAAAAAAATGAAAAATACAAGGACCATTTGGGTCAACATGAAAGAGACATAGGGCATCTCTACGCTTTGCATCACCCCTAAAAGGAAAACACAAAAAAAATAATGAAAACAACAAGGATAGTTTGGGTCAACATGGAAGAGACATAGGGAATATCTATGCTTTGTGTCATCCCCAAAAGGAAAACATAAAACAAAGCATGACGAATAGAAGAATAAAGGTACGAATAGAATAAGTGTACAAAGAGAAGAAACATCAAACACACGATACGAGGGAACATGGTATGCACACAAAAATAAAATAAAGGTCAAGTAATGTAAATGTAAGTCAACCATTAACTAGGTTATTGGTTTCTCAATCTTGGATGAACAAGCAGAAAAACGAATAAGAAAGTTAAGAGACAAAAAAAATGCATTACAAGGGCAAGGCTAACAATGTCTCAATTCCCACAAAGTGTAAAAGAAAGAATGAGCCAAGATGAGTGATGGGAAAGGTTCGTGTAATAGTGAGAATAGGAAATTCTACAACTATTTTCATGACAAAAGGAGTGCAGATTTGTTTAAGGTATGATGGGGAAACAATTAGTATCAATGAAGTGATACTTATTCAATATGTCTTTCAATGTCCGATATTCTTCTGTTCGATGTCCAAGGATACAATGATATTTGCAATATGGTATATGAGAATCATCGGGATGAATGACCAACCTATTTGAAGATGGAAAAAGTATAAGACCTTTATTTAAAAGTAGTTGAAGTCTCCTTTCACATTCAAGTGGAGGATGGGTAGGAAACTTTATCTTTTTCAATTTATATGGTTGTTTGCATTTACTAGGTTCTCCTTTTTGATGAATAGGAGGAAGGGGACTCATAGGGATCCTAATATACTTGTCATTAGAAGGAGAGAATGGGTGTTCACATGGAAGGAGAATGTTCAAGTTAGGAGGAGAATTCAAGATGACCGTTCCAACATCTAGATGTCTATTAGGTTGAAGAGGATGTATCTCAAGATGAGAAGGATCTTGATATCCTAGTCCTGTTGTTGCTCAAAAAGCTGATGGATGTCATGTTCATGTTTTATGTCACAACCTTGTTTACTCAAAATAGTAAAGCCTTTACCATATGTGTCCTCAAGGTTGATAGGATTGTTTGTGACTGTATACGCATAGAATGGTGGGGATTGTGATGATGGAGAGGAACTAGGTACACTTGAGGGAGGAACCATAGGTCCTGTGTTGACTTCAGGATGTAAATAAGCAAAGTTATTAGGTGGTGTAATAGGAGGAAATCCATGTGATCTCATAGAGGGATAAAAGGTTGCATTTGCTTCTAGGTTGTCAAGGAAATAATTGTAGAACTTATTCATGCTAACATCATCTTCTCCAATGATGTCTACATCACAAGGAGGACAATCATGAGGAGTTAAAGGAGCATGAGATTGTACAATTTCATTAAGGTCACAACAAAAGGTACAGTTGGACATGTCTACTAATGATTTTAGAGAATTACAAAACTTATTGAAAGAAAATGCCACAATGTTAGGAAACAAAGATTCAATAAATGAGGAAAAAATGAGAATCTATAACTAAAAACAAAATACAGGAACAGTAAAGTGTAATGCAGCAAAATGTTAAAAGAAATGTAGAAATACTATTGAAAAAGTGCAGAGGGACTGATTCACCTTCGGTGGCGAGTGAGTCCCAGGATACAATTTTTTATGTTTTTTAGAAGTTTTAAGAATGATTTAAATGGTCTAAAGAATGCAAGTACAGATGCAAAATGTATATTTTTAGTTTTTTCAATCAATTTGAATGCAAAAATGTAAACGAAAAGAATGTTTCACTAATGCAAAATGGAAAGTCCTAAAATGCAATAACAAATCAATGTCCTAATTGAATGCTAATGCAAATGAAAACTAGGATGCAAGATGTGAAATGCAATCAAAAGTTTTAAAGTATTCAAAAGTCGGGTTCACCAAAATGTGACATAGATTTTGGGAACCAAGAATGCTTTCTCTTCCTAAGATTTTTCACCTAGAAAGAGAGATATTTAGGTCACAAAGTGCTTAGGTAAGACTTAAATTAGGATGTGTGCTATATGATATGATGTAAATGAACTTAACTAAATATAATTGAATAATTAAAATTATCTAAAATGAATGCAAAAGTGTAATCTAAGCTATGTTTGAAAACACATTATGATATGTAGAAAATTGAAGAAATATGCATAATAGAAGGAGAAGGATGAAATCAGAGTGAACCTGGATGAAATATGAGTTTTTTGGAGTGTCTAGAATATTGATGAATTTTACTAGTTTTTCATAGTGGAACCCATTTGCCAAAGGTGGTGAATTAGTCCTCCTACTGATGAAAAAGTGTTAGAAACTGATTTCTAATAGTCAGGATTTGAGATATGACAAAATACAAATTTTTAGACTTTAGGTGGGACTCATTTGCCAAGGGTGGTGAATTAGTCCACTCCTAGATTTTTGGAAAATCAGACATCAACTCTGTAACACTAGATTTGGGAATGTCTAAATGTCAGGTTGCTGGAGTCAGTTGTGCAGGAAATAGGCAGAAAACACTTAGTAAGCTTGAAATAGTGATATGTTGACTTGAAGAGCCTAGTTGACTTGATTTCCACTTTTCAACACCTTTAAACTTGTTGAATCTACAAAGAAAAGGTTGCAAAAACACATTAAAAGGGGAAATATGTTGGAGGGTTAGCAAATAGGGGTTTTCCTTGGTCAAACCCAATAGAAATAAATGAAATACAAAGGAAATGACAAATGAATAAGATGCAAATGCTATTAGCTCACCAAATCCTTGATCTTGTAAGTTTGAAGTAATGTCAATGGCTACTTCAAAGTGCTTCAATAGTTGCTTCAATTGGTGATGTAGGATGCTTGAATGCTTGAATGCATATGTGGATGAGTGAATTTGATGAAAATTAGATGTTAAAATGAGATGGAAAACACTTATTTATACAATTCTTGTGCCTTACTATCTATTCATACCCCATCACAAGTCAACATCAAGTGACTTTTAATAAAATCCTTAAAGGAAATTTGAAATATTTTGAATTTGGAGCCAAGGGGGACTCATTCGCCACCCATGGCGAATGGGTTCCACCTAGGACCTAAAAACATGTGTCAGAAATAATGTTGTGTTTAATGTTGTTTGTTAGGATAATATATAAAAATACACTTAATTAAGCATGTGAGGGCATAAAGAGACAAAATAAAGCATGAGAAAGGTGCAAATAAGGAGATTGTGCCTAGAAAAGCGTGAAGGCTTGTTACAAGACTTTACAACACTTCAATATAGGACTTGTTGATGTGTAAAAAGGTGATTTTTAGGTGAATTGTATTAAATAGAGTCTAGAAGAATGTAGATTTTTTTTACAAAACTTCACAACACCTTCACAAGACGCCATTCTTTGAGTTTTAGTACCTAAATAAGCATGTTCAAGCCATGATACATTATAGAATGAGAGCAACACAAATCTAACACCATGAAACAAGACCTAAAAGGACATGAAAATGACAAGGGGCCATTTTTCTATGGCATAGTATTTTATAATGTTGAATTAGAGAGAAATAGGTTCATTAAGTCTAGAAAAGCGTGAAAGTATCTTACAACACTTTACAACACCTTTACAAGACATCGTTAAAAGTATGTTATTCAATTTTTAAGGATCCAAGACTTAGTGTGGATGCATAAAATGCATCACAAGACCTGAATCAAGGCCTCATTAAGTCCAATTATCATGAATTAATCCTATGTCAAGCAAAGGGTACTTTTTTCTACAACACATTTAGCCCCCACTTTAGTGAGAGGATGAAATTGCTTCAAACTCACAATAAAGTAGACATTTAAGAGAGATACAAGTGCATAGATGCAGATAAAAAAAATGACAAAGATCAACAGAGGTTGCACAAGCTCTCAGGATCCAAGATCCTAAGTCAAACCATTAAGATACAAAATCATGCAATGGCAAGAACTAATGGAAAGAAAGATGGGGTGGAAAGGATGTACTCACTATGGGGCCATAGAACTTTAGATCATCTATGGGGTGAGAAGTCCACAACATACTCACTATGGGGCCACAAAACTTCTGATTGTCTGTGGGGTGAGAAATCCCAAAGGGTGAAATACATACGCTAGTTGGTATGCATTCACAAACACATAGGTGGCTATGGGGAAAGTCATGCCTCATAATGGGCTTCCCACTCAAACCATACCAAAGTTATACCTCCTAATAAATTTAATAAGGTGCCACAAAGGAAAATGATTTTCGAGCTCTATGAGGTAAGCAAAACTTTGTATGCTTGACACTCATAAACATTATTAATTAACAATAGTGTAAGGATTGTTCAAAGGGATTTTTCTTTGTTTGTGCTATGTCCCATCTTAGGGAACATCACGTTCAATGTCTCCAAGAGAGTATAAGTGAAAATTATCTCATCTTGTTTCCAAGAGAGGAAAAGTGCAATATCTCATCCTGGGAAACATTGTACCTAATGCTTCCAAGAGAGGGAATCACAAGAAAAAGAAAATCGCATAATGAAATGTGAGTGGTGATGTATTCCCCTACTTTAAAGTGTTTGTGGACACTAGTACTAAGAGAAATTGCTTTAAAGTAGAAGAGTGAGACAAGAGAGCTTACTCGGAAAGCCCTATGCCAAGTCATATGTTTTTGATAAGCTACATCATAAAAAAGGGAAGTATGGCATATGCGAGCCAACTTAAGGCATGTCATCCACATCTTAAGCTTTCTCTTATGTATTCATGAATGGTTAATGACTAGTCAAAGGAGGCAACCACAAGTGACATACGAGGGAAAGGCTATTGAACCCCTTTCCCCCACTTAGTGCAGGACAAAGGATGAGCTGAAATGATTGCTGAAATGTATGCTAGAGTGATAATCAATATCAATTAAAGGAATTAGATGCCCCTGTAGAGGGAAGCATACCAAAATCCTTATGATTTTGGATTATGCAACTCAAAGCATAACATTCATTAGTGAAGTGACCATGAACTCTATGACAGATGCATAATGAAGTTTTGGAATAACATTTCTTTTGAGTTCTAGGGGAAAGAGATATCAAGTGATCTTGGAGGAGTCTCAACAAGATACCCTCTTGATCAAGAGAAGAAGATGGTCTTGTGGTTGGTGTGAAAGATACATCTTGCTTAGTAGTAGATGCCATACTTACTGTTGTGCGGTTTTCGCACACATGCCCTGTTGGAAGCAAGGACCCTCTTTTTCTTTCATTCTTGGTGTCTTGGCCCTTTGATTTTTAGGATTTGGTTGTCTTGGAATGTGCATAAATGCTTATTCTATTTGTGCAAATTCCCATATTTGGGAGATACTTTGAAACTACTATATTTTGGACTCATTTCGGGTTTTTCACTATTTACGAGAAAATTTCCTTTGGGCGGAATTCCTCGGATGCTTTGAAAACCCAATGGTGACTACTTTTACACTGTAATCTATAAATTCTAAGACCCTACAAAATTCTGTGTTGGCCAGATTTCTCCAAAATTTCATTGCCCTATCGAATTCTTGGGTTTTGGTTCGAGTTGTCTTGGCGACTGCATTAATGCTTGATTGTACGATTTAGGTGGCATGTGTATTTAGTCAATTTTGAGGAATTCTTGTGCCATTGAGTTTTATCATTTGTTTTCTATCGATCTGAGGGGCCTGATCATGAGTGCTTGGCTTGATTTAGCATCTGGATTTGTCGATTCTTATATTTGGTGGTGAATTTCCTGGTCATCATCATAGTTGTTACTGTTTGCTAGGGAACCAAAGCTTGCTACCTGTCGTTGTTATCATCAAGTTCACTTCATCAATGGTATGTATTTGTTTCCTCACTTTTGATTGTTGAATGTGAATAATTCTTTGGCATCTTGAGTATGCTTGGAGTTGATATTTTTTTGGCATGTTTGGAATTGAGCATCTCGAAGCTAGGGTTATTTGATTTTGCTGTATTGATGACCCCAAGTGAGTTTGTGAGAATTTTTCCAATTTCATTATCAAGTAGCTTGCTTGTGTAGGTCATGAAGGATATTTTTGAAAACCTAGCAGAACAAGTAAATTGAGTCCAAGCTAATTTTGTGTGTTCATGGCAGAATTTTAGGGTTTCAGGTTTAGGGCATCACCAATTCCCCTCAATTTTCTTCGGAATAAGTTTAGAAATTTAAAGATGATCTATAAGAATCTCAAATCGAGCTAGCTTCAAGCCTAAGGTCCTCAAATTTGTGATCATTCGATCAATTTGAGTGAAGTCGTGATGAAATGTTAATATTCAGGATTTCAAAGTCTTCGCAGAATTCCTTAACTGCCTAAATTCCCCAATTTTCTGTCGTCCCTTCATTTTCCTCAAAATATGCAAAATCAAGAATTGCGCCTGCCTCGTGGATTTCCTCTCCCAACGGATTTTCCTATAAGTCCCACCATCTAAAGAATTCAAGAGATAAATGGATTGAATGTTATGTGTCTTGACATTTCATGGTTAATTTGAATAATTAGAGAGATGGTTCATGATTTTTTCTTCATATGGATGATCAATTTATGATATTATGCTATGATCGTTAAAATTTTCCTGGCATGGAATTCCTCGAAATTCCTCTCTAGCTTGATTTCCCTGGATGGGTGAAAATCTCATATTCTTAAGAAATTATGCCTTATGATGATTTAAAGGATTTTATTCATGTTTTTTGAATTGTTGAATGATAAACATGTTGTTTATGAGGAACTGATCATGATTCTAATGTGGTAAAGAGGATTTATTGTGGTCTCTTGTCAATTTTAGGATGAATCAAGTAAGGCAGTTGCAAGTGGAACAAGGAGCAAGCAGATGGATCAGGGTCCTGAAGGATCTTCGGTCTTAGAAGTAGAAAGGATTAAAATTGACATAAAGAGTAATAGGTTTGAAGAGTGTAGGATTTTTTGAAAACTAAATGTTCCTTGTTATAGTGAGGATGGAATAGAATACTAATTATCACTAGGTAGGCATTATAAGTGCCATGATTCATGATCAGCTGTGCAATGTCTTGCAAACTAAGAGCTTCACAATGACTTCTTACCTGGTCTATGCCTTGGCTAGGTTCCATCCATATAAGGGATTGAGTACATGAGGAAACTTTGGGCAGGATGTAATATATGAAGTTTATCCATAGCTACATCTGGGTAGCTCAAGCTATAGAAGGGTGAATGATGCATTCACCATGTACATCACTAGGTTGCTCCAAGGTGCAAAGCATGTTAGAATATCTGACAGTGCTAAGGAGTTGATCAAAAGGTATGGGGCTTGGTTTATATAGTTTCCCACCTTTTCTTACATAAGGATAGATGGTTGCTAGAGGGACCCTTTCAGAAATCCTAGCTATCCTACTGATCACCTTGTTAGTGCCATTTCTGGTTTTCTCATTGTCTAGTTGTGTACTCTGGTTTTTCATGACTAAACTTTAGCTATGGGGTGTCTTTCATTTTAGCACGTGGGTTAAATGGGCTCCCACAAGGGTTGAGCCCAGTGTGCTAGTTTTGATCTACAAGGGGCGGCCTGTGTTAGGGTTTCCTGGTTTTTCTCTTTTCCTTTTTTCTCAGGTTTTTATTCCGGTTCCTGTTTCTCTTTTGCTTGCTTTGGTTTTTCTTTCGGAATCGGGGGCGAAACGGATGCTTGAAGGGAACTAGAACTTATCCAATTCTGGGGTTCTAGTTCCTATTCACGCATCCATCCTAGTCCTGATTCCATGTGTTTGGTGTTCCTTTTTCTTTTTGCCTTGCGGTGGTCGCTGGTTCTTTTCCTCTGTCTCTTTGCTTGTCTTTTGTTTTGTTTTCTTTGGTGGGGGCGGGATCAGGATGGGAATCATTTTTGGAACCTTCTTCATGTTTCCTGTCTCAAGTTTTGTCCTGCTCCGGCCCCATGGCTTCTTTTTCTCATGTCGGTTCTGGCTCCGCTTCCGTGGTCATTTCTTTGACGGGGGTGGGATAGTTTTTGGCCCTGATCCCTTTTGTTCCTTTTGTTCCCCGTCTCTTTCCTAGTCTCGGCTCCGGCCCTGTTTGGTTCCTGTCCTATTTTCCTTTTTGTTTCATTCACCTGTCTACCCAATTTTTTCTAACTTAAGTGGTTCCTCTGAGCCCCATTTTCCATTCGTTACCGACCCATAGCTACCATTTTTGTTGGCCTCGCTTCTTCTTCGCTGTGACTTTCAGCTTTCGGTGTAACCTCTCTGTGACTCTTATCTGTCCCCCAAGGTTCTCTTTCTTTTTAGCCTAGGTTGGTTGTATCGGGGAGATGTCTCCCTGACTCCTTTGTGTCTCATCGATGGGATTTCATTTCGGTGTGATGGTTCCCATTCGGGGTGAGGTCCTCCTGACTCCCCTTGGTTTCCCTGAGTTCCTTTTTGCTGCCCTCCGTTGTGCCTTCGGCATGACTCTTTCGGTTCGGGGTGACATCTTGGTGACTCCATGTTCTCTCCCTAAAGTCTCTGTCAGCCTATGTTCTTTGTGTCGGGGAGATGTCTCCTCGACCCCCACTTGTCTTCCTGACTGTGGTGGCCCCCTTTGATCTTCAGTGTGACTTCCCTTCGGTAGGACTTGGAACTCTTGATATATCTCTTGGTGAATCTATTATGTCTTTCCGACGGTGTCTTGTGGTTTGCTTTCGCATGGGTGGCACCTTTTGTTGAGATGTCTTGGCGATGTCATCTTGCTACGCCGATTGGTGATGGAAGACTTGATGCTTCGGGGAGACTTGTGTTTTGGTGTATGTCATAGCGATGGGGTCGTGTCTTGCCGATGGTGATTCAATGTGTGGCTTTCAGTGAAGGTCTTATCTTCTCTCAGCGAACAAGTTTCTAAGTGTCTTCTCGGTATAATAGTGAAGTGTCTACATGAATTCTCACCGATGATTGTGTGCTACAGCGACATACATTTGGTAGGTGATTTCATCGGTGAAAGAAGTTATAGGACATAGTGACTTAAGTGGTGTATAAAGATCTCTTTAGTATGAGCTTGGGTCTTTGGTGAGTGACCTTTAGTCTCACGGATGGAACATAAAGTGGTCTTTGTCGGCGTGAGTTTTGAATCATCTTGGCAACATTGCATGAAGGAAATATCTTTCGGTAACACACTGTGACTTCACTGTGATGTCTGGCCGACTTGGCCATCTCTCCCCAACTCTATGGTGTTTTCAGTGTCACATGTGGATTTCGCTGTATGGTCTCGCCGACATTGTGATCTCTTGCTGACTTTGACGGGTGTTTGGTGCAGCATGTTTCCTTCGGCCAGACGTTTCCCCGAGTTGCTTCTATCTGGCCGATATGCTTGGCTCTTCGTTGTAGCCGTTTCTCTTCACCTTGAGGTCTTTCTGACACTACTATCTCTCGCCGATATGAGCCTCTCCATGCGGTGCATTAAAGCCCGAGCTACTAATGGAACATCAATGCGCACATGCAGATGATGAACAGTGATGTTTTAATTTGAGCGATAAAGGTGCCCGATGTTTGTCTGAAGACCAGTATGTAGTGTGATCTAGTGGAGAACTTGTCTCAGCGGTTCGATGAAGATTTAAAGGCGACCGCTCGATCTCTGATGATCAACGGTCGAGTTTCATACTAGACCATTGTTAGGGTTTCTTTGTTCGCGCCAGAAGCCTGGTGCATTCATGGCGACAGAGAGTTGGTCGCTGGCTCCACCGAACCAGCATTCATGGTGACGCGGCTTTGGTACAATGATGGCATGGCTCGAGTATGGACGCACAGATTTGGCAGCAGATTTGACATCGATTGCTTGGATTCTTTCATGTGGGAGTGTCTTTCCTGCAGCAACCTGACCAATGACATTTATGAGGCCAGAGAAGTAGTTGAAGAACATGGCGATTAGGGTTTGACATGGTGCTGATGTGGCTCTGAGCTGGATGACATTTTCAGAGCTGTTTAAAAGGAACTTCTAAATCATTTGTAAGGGTTAGGGGCCAGAAGTTAGAACAAAAATCTGAAGAGAAGAGCACTAAGTCACAAGTCAGGTTTTTACCAGATTTTGAGGTTTAGGGTTACAGTCTATAAATTGTGAGGTCTTGGACACATGTATGAATATGAATGTATACATTGAGATCTTTAAGTTTCTCCTTTGTATTGTGCGTATGGATTGTTAATGAAAGTTGATCAAGGATCACTTATTTAATCATTTTAATGTAACATTTTACTGTATTTTCTAGTTGTTGCTCTTATTCAAGGAATAAGTTAAATGCTTTAATCATATCAGAGATTCATATGTATGATAGGAGGATTTGATAAGTAGTCTTATAGATCTGATCACTAGTTGTGAGACTAATAAGGTTAATCTTGCAAAGACTTTAATGTCCAGGGTAATGGTTCCTTCTATTTGAAGATTATTGTGACTCCTAGCCCAATGGATATGGCACTAATCTGATATATGTTATTTGTCTTTAGGGTTCTAGTCTTCTTGCTCAAGATCAATCATTTTATTTAATCAATCTTGTTTGATGTCTTGCCCTACCTCCTGGTTGCTGCAAGTATTGTGTTACTGGGAATCTAGCCATATTTGAGGTTCTCAATACTTGGCATCAGGAGTCATCTGCTATAAAAAGCAATGTCTAGTCTTATTTGAGGCATTGTGTGGGTATACCTGCCCTGGTTTTGCAGAGCCTAAAGTGTAGAAGATTTCAGTCTTTGACTGAATCTTGTTAGTTGGTCCAAGTCCTCTGAGCTACCCTTGACTAGAGATGGCTACTCCATAGGTAGAATAGGAGACCAACCTGGTTGCTCATTAAAAACAACCAACAAGATGGTGACTCCGTTGGGGATTGACTAGAATCTTGCCTTATCAAAGAGTCATATCAATTGCCATGTTGGTTAGGTTCAAAGGTCTCTTGGAGAAAAGCTTTGTTTGAACCTGAAATACAAGATCTATGGTGCTCTGTCAGATGGAACTCAGAGAAAGATTTACATGTAAGTGATCTTCATATCATTTGAAGTTCTATCCTCTGCAAAGAGGTGGCGACTCTATCAAGGTATACCCATTGAAGATTCAAAGAATAGTTCCATGACTGCAACGTTTCCAGGTATTCTTCATGCTTTTTGAAAAAAAAAACTTTATTCCCCTTTATTTGGTGAGATCAAGCACTAGCATAAAGGTAGGCTTGATTATTGCAACTGGATAGTTGTAGAGGGATAGGTTTCATTTGCAAAATGCATTGTTGTCCTGTTTCTCCCTCTACAAGCTTTGATACCATTCTTAAGGCATAGTCTTGTCCTCATAAGAGAGAGTATGATAAGGAAAGATACAACCCTTTGGATTTTGATAAAATCCAGGGTTACCCACATGCTGCCCCTAGGGGAATCAATAAATATTTACCCAAGTTTAAAGGTGGTGTTGAGGAATCAGCATCAAGACATATTTAGCTTTTTATTGATTTCATTGGACACTATCAGGTTGAAAAAGAGGATGTGGTCATGAAGCTATTTGTTAGATCTTTAGAAGGTGTGGCTGATGATTGGTTCACTTGCTTACCAGCGCACTCCATTGTTTCATGGTATCAGCTCAAAACTTTGTTCCTTGATACCTTTGGTGATGTATCTAGTCTTGGTAGAGGTCAAGAGGAGGAAGAAGTGGTTGAGAGGGTAGGACAGAGCACTGACCTACTAAGTTGTAAACAAATATCAGATTTGCTAACCACATAATATCAAAGATGTGCACACAACAACTCTAGGTTGTTGTGGGCAACTCATATCGGTCTTAACGATGAGGACCTACAGGATGCAAGGTATGATGCAAGTGATTCCGATGCCCCTTCTAATGGTGATCTTATAGATCATGATGACACTGATTTCAGTTTGAAATCAGATTGTGCTTCTGAAATAGAGTTGCTCAATGGTGAGCAAGATTGGGATGATGATGATAGTTGGATAGCCCATGAAGATGAGTTAGAATCCTTTGGTGACTCTCATTGCTAGCATGATGAAGAACAGAGCCAAGTGAAAAGAGGAAGTGGGAGTAGTAGTTTAATCCATCATTGCATTAATGATGTGCCTCCTCCTACTGAAAATGATACAGAGCAGTTGCAAGATGTGTTGAATGGTGAGTGTATCCCTTTGTATACACTTGATGAAGTTTTCACAAAATGTGACAATATGCAGAGCACTGGAGCTAGTTATTTTTAGCTTCAGGGTAATGTAAATAGTGAATATGATAGCTTGTTGTCACATAACAGTCAAGCATTTTGGAAGTATGCCTAACTTTCAAATGCATAAGGATCATGTACATGTTTATAATGATGAATATGACAGCCTGTTGAGAGGTACTAACATATTTTGTCAGGTAGCTAATTGTGATCAGACTATTGTTTTTATGCAGTCCTGATCAGTATTCACATGTATTGCCACAAGATATAGAATCAAAGAATCAAGAGTGTGGCAATAATAAAGTTTATTGGATCTGGTTGCCAGTTGAAGATAAAACTAAACAAAGAGCAAGTTTTCACTTGCACAGAGGCAACCTGACACTTATATTTGCAGAGGTACATTCATTCATACTGCTGCAGATTGGCAGAGGCAAGCACAAGTTAGGGAATGTTAGCTCATTTAGTAGAATTGTGTTTGACAGAGGTAAATTTGGCTCTCATTTTTCATTTGGTGGCCTAGTGTTATCAGATGAAACAAAGGAATCAACAATGTGACTCTTGAATTGCCTGTTCATGGACAATTCTCGAAATGGTGCTTCATCTGAAGCATTTCTTTTTCCATGAACATTAGGTTAGGTTTTTGCTTTTCTGGTCGGTTTTGTTTTGCTGTGTCTGCTAACCTTGTCTTGTTAGCTCCTCATTATTTTTGGTTTTTTTTGTTCTGGTCTGCTCTCCTAGTGATCTAAATTACTGCTATGCCCACCAAGGGCATGCATCCCCCAACTGGAGCCTATGTTAGTCCCATTTCTAGTTTTCTCATTGTCTAGTTGTGTACTCTTGTTTTTCATGACTAAACTTTAGCTATGGGGTGTCCTTCATTTTAGCACGTGGGTTAAATGGGCTCCCACAAGGGTTGAGCCTAGCGTGCTAGTTTTGATCTACAAGGGGTGGCCTGTGTTAGGGTTTCCTAGTTTTTCTCTTTTCCTTTTTTTTTGGGTTTTTATTCCGGTTCCCATTTCTCTTTTGCTTGCTTTGGTTTTTCTTTCAGAATCGGGGGTGGAACAAATGCTTGAAGGGAACTAAAACTTCTCCAATTCTGAGGTTCTAGTTCCTGTTCACGCATCCATCCCGGTCCCGATTCTGTGTGTTTGGTGTTCCTTTTTCTTTCTGCCTTGTGGCGGTCGCTGGTTCTTTTCCTCTGTCTCTTCGCTTGTCTTTTGTTTTGTTTTCTTTGGCGGGGGCGGGATCAGGATGGGAATAATTTTTGGAACCTTCTTCATGTTTCCTGTCTTGGGTTTTGTCCCGCTCCAGCCCCGCGGCTTCTTTTTCTCGTGTCGGTTTTGGCTTCACCTCCGTGGTTTTTTCTTTGGCGGGGGTGGGATATTTTTCAGCCCCGATCCCTTTTGTTCCTTTTGTTCCCCGTCTCTTTCCTCATCCCGGCTCCGACCCTGTTTGGTTCCTGTCTTGTTTGCCTTTTTGTTTCATTGACCTATCCGCCCAGTTTATTCTAACTTAAGTGGTTCCCCTGAGTCCCATTTTCCATTCATTACCGACCCATAGCTACCATTTTTACTGGCCTCGCTTCTTCTTCGCTATGACTTTTAGCTTTTGGTGTAACCTCTTGGTGACTCTTATCTATCCCCGGAGGTTCTCTTTCTTTTTGGCCTAGGTTGGTTGTGTTGGGGAGATGTCTCCCCGACTCCTTTGTGTCTCACTAATGGGCTTTCCTTTTGGCGTGACGATTCTCGTTCGGGGTGAGGTCCTTCTGACTCCCCTTAGTTTCCCCAAGTTCCTTTTTGCTGCCCTCCGTTGTGCCTTCGGCATGACTCTTTTGGTTCAGGGTGACATCTTGGCGACTCCGTGTTCTCTCCATGAAGTCTTTGTCGGCCTATGTTCTTTGTGTCAGGGAGATGTCTCCCCGACCCCCGCTTGTCTTCCCAACTGTGGTGGCCCCCTTTTCTCTTTGGTGTGACTTCCCTTCGGAAGGACTTGGAACTCTCGATATATCTCTTGGCGAATCTGTTATGTCTTGCCGACAGTGTCTTGTGGTTTGCTTTCGGCGTGGGTGGCACCTTTTGTTGAGATGTCTTGGCGATGTAATCTTGCTACACCGACCGGTGATGGAAGACTTGATGCTTTGGGGAGACTTGTGTTTCAGTGTATGTCATAGTGATGGGGTCGTGTCTTGCCGACGGTGATTCAATGTGTGGCTTTTGGTGAAGGTCTTATCTTCTCTCGGCGAACAAGTTTCTAAGGGTCTTCTCGGTATAACAGTGAAGTGTCTACATGTCTTCTCACTGATGATTGTGTGCTACAGCGACATACATTTGGTAGGTGATTTCATCGGTGAAAGAAGTTATAGGACACAGCGACTTAAGTGGTGTATAAAGATCTCTTCGGTATGAGCTTGGGTCTTCGGCGAGTGACCTTCGGTCTCGCCGATGGAACATAAAGTGGTCTTTGTCGGCATGAGTTTTGAATCATATTGGCAACACTACATGAAGGAAATATCTTTCGGTAACACACTGTGACTTCGCTGTGATGTCTGGCCAACTTGGCCATCTCTCCCCGACTCTATGGTGTTTTCAGTGTCATGTGTGGATTTTTCTGTATGGTCTCGCTGACATTGTGATCTCCTACCGACTTTGATGGTGTTTGGTGCAGCATGTTTCCTTTGGATAGACGTTTCCCCGAGTTCCTTCTGTCTGGCCAATATGCTTGGCTCTTCATTGTAGCTGTTTGTCTTCGCCTTGAGGTCTTCCCGACACTACTATCTCTCGCCGATATGAGCCTCTCCACGCTATAGACGCCTGACTGGTAGTGAGGCTTTATCTAGGTTGCTTTTGGAGCTAGAATCTTTACATAGCTTAACTTGACTAAGCTTGATTTATGTAGTAACTCGAGGAGGGAAATGAACTCACTTGCACACACTTGGATTTTTAGTTTATGGAAAGGTTGGTCTACCTTTGATTCTAAGTCTTTAATCTTGCATTTTGATTTGTTTGTCTGATAGGGGGATCGAAACTAGAGATTTTGTATTCATGATTCTTGTTCACTATCAAAATGCACTTGAGCATTTTCCCAGTAGGAGTCACCATTTGTTGTGCAATTTTTGCACACATGCCTTGCTGGAAGCAGGGACCCTCTTTTGCTTTCATTCTTGGTGTCTTGGCCCTTTGATTTTGAGGATTTGGTTGTCTTGGCATGTGCATAAATGCTTATTCTATTCATGCAAATTCCCCTTTTTGGGAGACACTTTGAAAATACTATATTTTGGACTCATTTGGGGTTTTTCACTATTTTCAGGAAAATTCCCTCTAGGCGGAATTCCCTGGATGCTTTGAAAACCTAGTGGTGGCTACTTTTACACTATGATCTAGAAATTATGAGACCCCACAAAATTTTGTGTTGGTCGGATTTCTATGAAATTCCATTGCCCTGTCAAATTCCTGGGTTTTGGTTTGGGTTGTCTTGTCGACTACATTAATGATTGATTGTACAATTTAGGCAGCATGTATTTAGTCAATTTTGAGGAATTCTTGTGCCATTGATTTTTATCATTTGTCTTCTACCGATTTAAAGGGCCTGATCTTGAGTGCTTGGCTTCATTTAGCATTTGGATTTGTTGATTCTTGGATTTGGTGGTGAATTTCCTGGGTGTCATCATAGTTGTTACTGTTTGCTAGGGCACCAAAGCTTGCTACCCATCATTGTTATCATCAAGTTCACTTCATCAATGGTATGTATTCATTGCCTCACTTTTGATTGTTGAATGTGAATAATTCTTTGGCGTGTTGAGTATGGTTGGAGTTCAAATTTTTTTTGCATGTTTGGCATTGAGCATCTTGAAGCTAGGGTTATTCAATTTTGCTGTATTGACAACCCCAAGTGAGTTTGTGAGCTTGTTTCCATTTTCATTATTAAGTAGCTTGCTTGTGTAGGTCATTAAGGATCTTTTTGAAAACCTAGCAGAACAAGTAAGTTGAGTCCAAGCTAATTCTGTGTGTTCATGGCAGAATTTTAGGGTTTCAGGTTTAAGGCATCACCAATTCCCCTCGATTTGTTTTGGAATAAGTTTAGAAATTTAAAGATGATCTATAAGAAGCTCAAATCGAGCTAGCTTCAAGCCTAAGGTCCTCAAATTTTTGATTGTTTGATCAATTTGAGTGAAGTCGCGACAAAATATTAACATTTGGGATTTCAAATTCTTTGCAGAATTCCTTAACTACTTGAATTCCCTGATTTTCCGTCCCCCCTTCATTTTCCCAAAAATATCCAAAACCCAGAATTGCTCTTGGCTCGCGGATTTCCTCCCCTGACGGGTTTTCCTGAAAGTCCCACCATCTAAATAATTAGAGTTAAATGGATTGAATGTTATGTGTCTTGACATTTCATGGTTAATTTGAATAATTAGAGAGATGGTTGATTCTTTTTTCTTCATTTGGATGATCAATTTATGATATTTATGCTATGATCCTTAAAATCTGCCTTGCATGGAATTCCCCAAAATTCCTCTCTCGCTTGATTTCCCCAAATGGCTAAAAATCCCAAATTTCTAAGAAATTGTGTCTTATGATGATTTAAAGGATTTTAATCATGATTTTTGAATTGTTGAATGATAAACATGCTATTTATGATGAACTGACCCTGATTCTAATGTGGTAAAGAGGATTTATTGTGGTCTCTCATCGATTGCAGGCTGAATCATGTAAGGCAGTTGCAAGTGGAACAAGGAGCAAGCAGATGGATCAGGGTCCTGAAGGATCTTCAGTCTTAGAAGAAGAAAGGATTAAAATCAACATAAAGAGTAAGGTTCCTGAGTCCAATATTTCCTCCATCTAGACTGAAGTAGGTGACACCAATGTAGGAAAATGCGATTATGAAGAATTCAAGGCAAGAATGGCAAAGCAGGACCCTCCATTGTTGGCTAGAAGGTTAGTGGAATCAGGGTTGGTTCATGTGGTTGGGTTTACTCCTACAATTCAATGCTATGTGCTAGTTCTTGAATGTGCTACACATTATGATAGAGGTACACAAAGGGTGATCAGTCCTCAAGGTAGGGTGTTGGAAAAATTCTCTCTTGTATATGTGGCACAAACCTTTGACATGCTTGACTGATCTCATGCGGTGGCTCTAGACTTGGATGTTGCAAAAAATTATTTTGAAGATGATTCAAGCAAGGCTCTGCATGTGGTCAATTCTCAAAGCTGCCAAAATAATTATTTGTAGCAAAATACAAACCAGAGTACTATGATGCTATCACATTACTTATGAGGGTAATAGGTTTGAAGAGTGCACCAGTTTTTGAAAACTAGATGTTCCTTGTTATAGTGAGGATGGAATAGAATACCAATTATCATTGGGTAGGAATTATAAGTGCCATGATTCATGATCAGCTGTACAATGTATTGCAAACTAAGAGCTTCACAATGACTTCTTACCTGGTCTATGCCTTGGCTGGGTTCCATCCATATAAGGGATTGAGTACATGAGGAACCTTTGGGCGGGATGTAATATATGAAGTTTATCCACAACTTCATCTGGGAAACTCAAGCTATAGAAGGGTGAATGATGCATTCACCATGTACATCACTAGGTTGCTCCAAGGTGCAAAGTATGTTAGAATATCTGATAGTGCTAAGGAATTGATCAAAAGGTATGGGGATTGGTTTATATAGTTTCCCACCTTTTCTTACATAAGGATAGATGGTTGCCAGAGGGCCACTTACAAACTTGCTAGGTATCCTACTGATCACCTCATACTCCTGGAAGTCACAAGGAAAATATGTGATTTTGATGCCATAGATAAGAAGAAGCATAAAATAGGATTTGGCAATGACTTTCCCCTTAGGGTAGGTAGTAATGAGGCTTGCCCTTCCATACATACAACACATTTTTCTAATGAAGAGATGAGTAATCTAGGCCTATCTTTCCATTCTAAAAGGCCCAAGTGTGAAAGAACTAGTGAAGCCCAAAAGAAGGCTAGTAGAGAGTACAATCACAAAGATGACCTAGAAGATTACTGGGCTAATTGTAAAGATGAGTTTAAGATTCGAAAGAAGAAATTCTCTAGGCTACCAGTCAACTTGATTAGATTATACTTGATGTTAAAGTCATAACAGATCAGATAGATGATGATGGAGAGTTAATAAATGGCCATGAATATGAGGTTGTGAAAGATAAACCAGATGGAGAAATATACTGGTTGGAGGAAGAGAAAATAGAGTTAGAATAGATCATGACTCTAGTGATTAAATACACAAAATTGTGGCTTAAGAATAAGATTTTGGAATTGGAGAGTGAAGGTGTACAATACATTTATGATTTGATGGGAGACTTGGAGTCTCATTCTACTTTTGAGGAATCAATTGAGCAGGATCCTAAGGGTACGACTAAGGTGGGCTATCCCTTCAAGATAAAGATTAAGGATGCTCAAGTAGAGGAAGGAGAGAAGAGAAGGAGGCCTATTTAAAAGAAGAGGAAACATACTGCAAGGGAAAAGAAGTCTGTAGAGGAGGAACCTAAGAAAAACGGAGGTGATGGTGATGCTTTTGCACTTAAGAAAAGAAGAATAGTGAGGTTTTCCCAAAAGGAGTATTCCAAGGTAGAGGATGAAGTTGGCCCACCAGTAGTGAATGTAGAAGGTTCAAGAGATAAAACATAGGTGTACACACGAAGATCAAGAACTCCTTCTCCCAAAGATAGTGTGTCAATTAAGGATGTTCCTTTAGCTACCCCTACTATAGAACAACATGATAACGCTCCTCATTCTCACAAGATCAGTAGTGAACCAGGTGAATCTAAAGAGGTAGAGAGTGGCCAAGATCAAGAAGAAGAATTCCAAGAGGGTGAAATTTACAGTGCAGAGGAAAAAATAGACAAGATATTACAATCCCCTCTGGTAACTTATGAGGATTCTCCTATAGGAAATGAAGAGGAAATTCCAACCAAGATTCCTTTGCTAGTGCATAAAGAGGAGGAGCATGATAAGAAAAGTGAGGATAAGATTGAGGAAATTCCTGAAAAATAAAATCAGAATGAGGATTTCTCTGGGGATTAGTAGGATAAAGTTTAACACAGTAATTTACTATTAGGATCTAATGCGCATGCTTGGTTGGATAGAGAGTTGAAGAGTAAGCAGGTTGTAGTGGATGAAAGTCTCCCTAATTGGGATGACTTGTTGGCCCATATAGGAAAAGGTAAAACAAAGAAGAAGGCCAGGGTTATCTTAAAGATTGAAAGATATAGAGAAAATAATAGGGTGCTCCACATTGCTACTCCTACTCCTACTCCTGAGAAGAATAAGGATGATGTGACTGGTAGTGATTACACTATGTAGACTATCAACTTAGGGCCCACTTCCATGCAATAGGAGATTGAAGAATATGAAGGATCTAGTGCTGTAATCTTGGATAGATTGAGGAAAGAGTTGTAGACCAAGCAAGAATTGAAGAGGGAAAATGATAAACTTAAAAGGTATCTACAAGAATTGATGAATCCCTTGCAATCCATCAACTCCTCATTATCTGCTACAAGTTTTTTGCCACAAGAAACAATAACTGAGTTGGAGAGAATGAAGACCACTACACATGCCACAACGAGCTGGTTACAAGGAGTGCAAACTAAAGGAGATAATGTTATCAAGGACATCCTCTCAATCGATGGGGATTCTATGAGGTCAATCGATTTTTTAAAGAATGTACTAGCCCAAGATAAAGAGGATGTTGTTCTCCTATTACAGAAGACCAAAATTATGATAGAATAAACTGAAGATAAAATGGTAAAAGATGGAATTCTTCCTTCTCCCAAAGCTACAGAACCCTAGGAATGGTTTGAAGTTTTGCAAATAAGGCAAAGGGTTTTGAAGAAGGTGAATAAGAAAGGGAATCAAATTGAGGAAAATCTGACTGAGATCTATAACAAATGCATTTCCTTCTTTGAAGTTATGACTGGGAGAAAAAGATTTGCACCAAAACATCTGAACCTGGAGCAACTGAGAAAATGGTGGCATGATATATATTATCCAATTAATGAAGACCTTGTTACTGAACATTAGTTAGATGATGCAGCTACCTTCATTGCAATAATGGATACATATCAAACTAGTAAGGTGGATTGGGACAAGGTTGTAAAGTAGTCAAGAGAAGACATTAGGTCTATTCAAAGGAGAATTAAAGTTTTAGCTATGCCACCTATAGCCGACTTGGAGAAGATATTTTTGATGGTGCAGGATAGGACAAAGTGAGATAAGGACAAAGGGGAAGTCAGCTAATAGAATGCCTCATCATAATTTGTGCTTCCCCATTATTTTTCTTCTTCCTTTACATGCATTGGGCTGAGCTATGTTGGAGATCCCAGGCCGACCTAGATGGAGTACATGCATTTAATGCACACTTTATTCCATTTTGAATTTCTCTTGGCCAACTTGTTTTGCTGTCGCTTATTATTGTAAACCTAATTGGGCCAACATATATTAGAGATTCTATAAATATGGCATTTGTCCTCATTTGTAAAGGCTAGCTAGATAGTTTTATATTGGAGCGAATTAAGCAATATAGCAAGAGTTAGAGTTAGGATTTAGTATAATTTTCAAGCAAGTGTTGTAACAAAAGAATGGAATTGTTGCTACTTTGGATGATTTAATGGAAGTGAAGACATTGTGATTTGGTGCCTTTCTTGTGTTGAATTTTATCTGGAATGGTTCTTATGATTCTATCTTTGAAGTTGATTAAGTTTATTTAATATATGCTAGGTTTAATGTTAGAGGAATTAATAATGTTTATGATTTGATACTTGAGGTGTTGCAACAATCTCTAGTCCATACTTTTGGTAGGTAGCTGATTGTTAGTTGCTTTGCAAAGTTAGCCTAGACTTTAAATTCACTGTGCCTAGTTCAATTGTGGATATTTGTCCATTTCAATTGCATTTGGGTTGTTTTGGATGAATGTTCATAATCTGAAAATCTTTAATACCTTAGAAGTTTGCACTATTTTTGTAAGATTGCAGATTCATTTGGGTCAAACAGGAATAAGTTTTTGAGGGATTGGTCCATATCAAGTGTTTCATCATTTGCATTGTTAAATTAGGATCAGAATTAATCTTTGAAATCTCTCAAAAATTGTTATCTCTTTTGCTATTTTTTTTGTCATTTGGGTTAGATTTAGGATTTGAAGTATCACCATATTGCAAAATTTGATAAGCTTTGAGATTCAGTATTTGCTTGTAGTAAGGTCCCTTTGTGATTACCAACATTTTCACATTTATCATTGAGTTGTTTATTTATTGTCAAGACCTAACATTAGAGACCTTGGGGTTATCTCTTGAGGCTTGTTGATAGAGATTTACCTTTCAAGAGATAGAATATCACATTCTGGCTGAGTTTTTGTGTGGGTTCCACTTGTGTGGTTGGTGTTAATGTGTTCAAGGGGTTCTCTTTGGTTTTCTCATGTTGTAAGACATTATAAGGCTCATCATCAACATTGATTGTGTACAATTTGTTGTTGTAGATGTATTCCATTTGACGATGAAGAGTGGAAGGCACACCATTCATTGCATGAATCCACGACCTACCTAAAAGAAGGTTATATGAAAGTGTAGACATCTAAATTTGACCACTTCCATATGGTCAAGGTCATCTCCTTAATTATCCTTTTGCTCATCTAATTCATCCTTTTTGCCAGTATTAATTAAATCACTCATTTAATTAATATTTTGTGCCTTACATAAAGTTTCCAAAGTATTTAATTTAATAAATGCTTTTCCCCCTCTTTCCTCTCTAAATTAAATAAATATACCACTTTATTTAATTTAGTCATATTATCTCTTAGAATTTTAAATTTATTTTTAAATTCCTAACTTTCTCTCTCATTGTTACTCTCCAACTTTTGCAATTTGGTCTCTAATCCCTCTTAATAGTCTAACCCTCTCTCTTAATCATAGTTAATTTATTATTAAGATGTGTACACCCTAATCATCATTAGGGTCCCGTCCTCCTTAATTCCCACTTGCCTCTAATCTGTCATTAATTTATCTAATCAAGTACTTGCACAACCTTAATCACCTAATTAGGTCAATCTAATCCCCATATCATTTATGGAATGTGTCCTAAGTCAACCTTATTAAAAGCTTTCTCTTTTTAAAGAAGGCACTCCATTCCCTATGTGAAATTTTAATTCACATTTAATCCCCCAATTCATTCCTTGGAATTTAAAATTCCTTTTCTCATCCCCATGTGGATATTTGACAAATGTTTAATTCCTCACATGTCCTCTCACCCACATGGGGACAAGGACCTCCTTTATGATGAGATCTTGTCCAATCCCAAGGTACTATGTACTACCTCCATGTCATGTACTCTCTTTCCACCTCATGTACACATCATCTCTTACAAGCCACTTCACATGCCACATGTCAAGATGTGAGGGCTTGTGAGTTCTCAACTCACCTTAGCCCTACATCTTGATTTTGGTGACTCAATCTCAGCCATCCATTCCCCTAGAGAATTCCAAAATCTCTATAAATACCCCCTCTTTTCTCTCACTTTAGGGGGAGATCATTCGTGCTAGCCAAACTCTTGCAAAATTTTACCTTGAGCCATACTTAACCAAATTTGCACACTTGCATCCATTTTCAATCATCTTTCCATCCTCATCTCATCTCATAGCTTGCATCTCTTGCCATCCAAGGAGCATACAAATATCAAAGATCGAAGGGCCAACCAAAGGGACAACTCAATAAGGTGAAATCTTTCATTTTGCTTAGTTTAGTTAATCTATAGGCCAATCTTGAGGTGTAGGGTGTTTTTAGTTGTTATTTGCACTCTTTTTGTTTGCTGATCTTTTTATAACACCTATTTTTTCCCTATCACATTTTTGGCATGCCTGGTGGGACCCACAAATGAGTCTCTTTCTTTGACATTTGTTGTTTTTTGACTTTTTTGCAGGTGTCGGTTGTAGAGGGGAAAAACTGACCTATAGAGAGGTGAACCCGACCTGTAGAGGGGCAGACTTAACCTTCTTGGGGTGGACCTGACCTCGAGGGGTGGACCTGACCTGATAGACAGGAAGACATGCCCTCCATAGGTAGATCCAATCTTGCCCAAGGGCAGACCTGCCCTCCACAGACTCTAGAAAGTGTTTTTTGAAAATTTTCCATGGAGGGGGGGACTTGACCTACAAATAGGCAGACCTAACCCATAGAAAGGCAGACTTGACCTTTAGACAGACAGAATTCCCCTCTAGATAGGCTGACCTGACTTCTAGATAGGCAAATTTTCCCTAGACAACTTTTTTCAAAAGGTAAAATTTCACTTTTTAGCACTCCTTTTGACTGTTTTAAGGGTTTTTACCCCTTACCTAGGCACACAATTTAATTAGGGGTGTAAAAATCAATCATATGTGATATTCTTGTGGGTGTTCTATTTGACGTATGAAATCCCCTTGCGCCATTTGGTGATCCTAGGTGATGAGAAATTGCAGCTTACAAAGTTTTTGTGTCTCCCTTTTTTATTTTCTTAGTGGTACCTGCTTGGGGATTTCATAACCCAAAGGGATGATTCCAACCACATGTACTGGCAGGGTATATAAAAGAGGGAGAGTGAAAGCTATACCTCAATCCAACCACATTGTAATTGGCGAAGCATCGGGATGACGTGGAGAGTTGGTCCAAGCCTTTAGTATCTCACTAAGGTTCCTGACTCATGCTTGTAACGGGTTGGTGTTCATAGTTTGGGACTCACGTACCGAGTGTATATCAAGGACTCCTTAGTAACCATGTTCATCCTAGAATAGAAGACTTTGTTGGCCATACCCTTTCTACTAGACTTAGAATTGTGCTGTCTGAATTGTTTTCTTTGTGTGAAACAAGTGATTGTCTAATTAATTGACATAGCCACATCTTTTTCATTGATGTTTGTTGTGTTTTGAGTCCCTTTCCTTAGTCATCTTTTCAAAAGTCAACTTTAAACATTCAAGGGCAGACCTGACCTATAAACTAGTCCTTTGGAGCCTGTTTTAGCCATTTTTAACCAACTTTTGCTCCATAGGCGGACTTTCCCTCTACATAGGCAAACCTTCCCTCTGGACAGGTGAACCTGACCTCCAGGGGCAGACCTGACCTATCCAGGGGTAGACTTGACCTATAAGCCAGTCCTTTGGAGCCTATTTTAGCCATTTTTAACCAATTTTTGCTCCATAGGTGGACCTGCCCTCTGGATAGGCGAACTTGACCTCCAAGGGCGGACCTAACCCATCTAGGGGTGGACCTGACCTGTAAACCAGTCCTTTGGAGCCTATTTTAGCCATTTTTAACCAAATTTTGCTCCATAGGTAGACTTTCCCTCTACACAAGTGGACCTGACCTCTAGACAGGCAAACCTGACCTCCAGGGGTGGACCTGACCCATCTAGGGGTGGACCTAAACTTTGACCCAGCCCTTTCAAGCCTATTATGACAAAATTTGATCATCTTTTGTTCCTCAGGTGGACCTTCCCTCCGCAGGGGTGAACCTAACCCTTGATCGATTAGCTTTTTTATCTGTTTTGTCATTTGGGACCCTTGTTTAATGGTTTTGATCACTCGTCTCCCCATTCCCAATGCCTTTGTACCCATTTCAAGAGTCCATTCACCATCCTAAACATTCATCCCCTTAGTGCGCACATCTGCTTGCCCCTTCAGGGTCCCCATTCAATCAGCCATTGTCCACATTTCAGATACCATTTCTCCATTTTGGATCACCGTTATTCCATTGAAACCTTGTTAGAGCAGTTATCCAAATTGACCTAGGTGTTCATCTCTAGTTGTCTTCCATCACAATCGACTTAGGATTTTCATCTATCCTAAGTTGGTCATCCTTGTCATCCCAATCAATCCACTTCAATCTCAAGTTGGATTCAGTGTCGTTATCACACATCCACCCTTTATTCGATTAATCAACACCTAGCGTTACCAAGGGTCACTCTCGAACTCAGTTTCAGATTTTGGTTATTACCCTTTATCCTAGTTGATCATCAATCCAAATAAAATCATCATATCATCTAATTTAGGTTGACCAATCATCTACCAATCAACCCAATCCAATCTCATCAAACAAATCCATTTTGAATTAATCATCCACATAAATCCTATCGAGCCACATCCTTGTTGGCTAATCAATCATTGAATCAAATCAATCCTGTCATCACCAAGGTCATCCTAGCATCCTAGTCCATCATATCATCTTGCATGCCTATTCAGACCTGGTTATAAACAAGGAAAATAGTCGAGCAACAAGCCCAGCCAAACATCCCTCAAGATCCCAACAACCCAGCTAATGTCTCACAATGTCTCACAAGATCCCACTAACGGTATGAATATCCCTCGAGATCCTCATAACGGTACATCATCACAATCCAACACTGACGGTCAAAACACATCACCACCCGGGGATGAGAACATGGTTAACCAACCCGAACTTACATTTGAGGAACACTTTAGTAACCCTACCAATGTGCAAATGACTGACCGCCTGTTCGAAAGACATGGGGAAGAAATCATGGTGCATCTCATTGAGAAAGGTGTCAAACTTCCACCAGGTGTTGAATTATCCAAATATAGCGGTTCCACATCTAACGTACCCCAAGGTTCACAAAACGCACTAGGTAGTTCATATGTCCCCAATGTTCATCTAGTGGAAGGTTGGCATCAACTTGATTTTGGCAACGCCGTTATGTATCCTATTATTCAAAGTTCAGATATGCATGTATAGAACAACCATTAGAGTTGGAAATTCCATAGGTAGTGGAAGTGTTCTATATAAGGATTTTACACTATAACCAGGTTGGTCTTCTAATCTACCAATGGAATTGCCAATTCCATTCAGGGGCAACTCGAAGGACCTGGACCAACTGACGAGGACTTTAAGAAGCCTCCTACACTTTGGGCTCTGCAAGACCCAGGAGGGTAATCCTTTAATGTGTTTACAACCTCTACACCATTATCATAAACAACATTAACAATAGCAAATAATCTCACTTAATAGCTCAACATGATAGGATAATATCAAATAGAATTGGTTGTTCATCGATAAAATCAACTACCTGGAGCATGAGATAACTACAACACAAGATAGTCATTGATTTGCAATTTTTTGCAAGCTCTAGGCGAAGAAAAACAAATACTGAATCATATGGGAAATTACAACTTAGACCAGTGCCATATATCCATTGGGTAGGAGTCAAATTCATAAGCATCTAAAGGTATATGACAGATTTAACACATAACATATGAGATCCTTGATGACATTACCTTGTAATCTCATCAATATGTATTCTAACTCAATACTACTTATCAAATCCTTATACAGAACACATCCACCTACAATCCCATTCAAACATTTTAATTAATTCCTTGAATTAAAGCTAGAATAGAATCATACACCACAACAGTGAGATGAATGAAACAACCCTTAGTTATGTTATTCAAATTTCAGATATGCATGTACAATGGAGAGACATGAGCTTGAATTTATCATTTTAACTCAAATGCTAGTACTGTTATACAACATTAAATTTCCATGAACTCAAAACCTGTTATAGAATGACTCAAAACTTAAATTGCATCTTTCCTAAAACCATCAGACTTTTCAAGTTGTTCTGCAACTTCCCCAGTAGAGTAGTCATTTTGTTGGTTCTATTTTACAATGTAACTAGGTTTGTCTTCTAATCTACCTATGGAATTTCCAACTCCAATAAGGGCAGCTCGAAGGACCTGGACCAATTGATGAGGACTTTAAGAAGCATCCTACACTTCAGGCTCTGCAAGACCCGGGAGGGTCATCCCCTAATACGTTTACAACCTCTGTACCATTATTATAAATGATATGAACAATAGCAAATAATGTCACTTAATAGCTTAATATGATAGGATAATATTAGATAGAATCAGTTGTTCATCGATAATATCAACTACCTGGAGCATGAGATAACACAACACAATCCATAGTATAATCTATAGCCATTGATTTGCAGTTTGTAGCAGCCTCTAGGCAAAGACAAACAAATACTGAACTATATGGGTAATTACAACTTAGATCGGTGCCATATATCCATTAGGCAGGAGTCAAATTCATAAGCATCTAAAGGTAGATAATTTTTTTCAAGTCTAGGTGAAGTTGTAGAGCAACTTGAAAAGTTTGATGGTTTAAGGAAAGATGCAATTTAGGTTTTAAGTCATTCTATAACAAGTTTTGAGTTCATGAGGATTTAATGTTGTATAACAGTACTAGCATTTGAGTTAAAATGATAAATTCAAGCTCATGCTTCTCCATTGTACATGCATATATGAACTTTGAATAAAATAACTAAGGGTTGTTTCATTCATCTCACTGTTATGGTGTGTATGATTCTATTCTAGCTTTAATTAAGGAATTAATTAAAATGCTTGAATGGGATTGTAGGTGGATGTGTTTTGTATAAGGATTTGATAAGTAGTATTGAGTTAGAATACATATTGATGAGATTACAAGGTAATGTCATCAAGGATCTCATATGTTATGTGTTAAATCTGTCATATACCTTTAGATGCTTATGAATTTGACTCCTACCCAATCTACCTATGGAATTGCCAATTCTATTCAAGGGAAACTTGATGAACCTGGACCAACTGACGAGGACTTTAAGAAGCCTCCTACACTTTTGGCTCTACAAGACCCAGGAGGGTAATCCCTTAATGTGTTTACAACCTTTGCACCATTATCATAAACAACATTAACAATAGTAGATAATCTCACTTAATAGCTCAACATGATAGGATAATATCGAAAAGAATCAGTTGTTCATCGATAAAATCAACTACTTGGAGCATGAGATAACTACGACACAAGATAGTCATTGATTTTCAATTTGTAGCAAGCTCTAGGCAAAGACAAACAAATACTGAATCATATGGGTAATTACAACTTAGACTAGTGCCATATATCCATTGGGAAGGAGTCAAATTCATAACCATCTAAAGGTATATGACAGATTTAACACATAACATATGAGATCCTTGATGACATTACCTTGTAATCTCATCAATATGTATTCTAACTCAATACTACTTATCAAATCCTTATACAGTACACATCCACCTATAATCCCATTCAAGCATTTTAATTAATTCCTTGAATTAAAGCTAGAATAGAATTATACACACCACAACAACATGTGTAACTACACATCTGCAAACACAAGGATTAGGCTGCCTTCATTCAAGTGGAAACGTGCTCTCTATTCAACTTTGTCATCATATGGCAGCCAAATCAAATAAATTTAATCATTTCCACTCTCTTCACTCTCTACTTTTGTATCAAGTGGTAACATGAGAGGATAGTGATCAAGACCACATTCATTAAACCTCTCATAATGATCATGCTCAGAGGAGATACCATAGCTGAAAAACATGCAATCCTCTTGTGTGTTGAGAAAATATTTCTCATGCATATGTGTCTCCTCGAACTGAAATGCATCACTGGTTAGCTTGTCCTCATCCCAACAACACAACCCTAACACATTTCCATGTGTTTCAAGATTCTAAAAATTAGGCCTATCAACACCCGCAATACCTTCATCTCCATTCAAATCATGGCATTCAAAAGAAATGCTAGCATCCCAAACAATGTTCTCCACCTCAAGTTCAAAGACAAGATTATCAACATTCAATGTGTCAGCATGAAGGGAAGCTTCAAGTATAGGTTCATGTGAATCAGAACTTTCATTTGCAAAAAATTCATCATAAGTGAGTGTCAAAGACACATTCACCAATGCAAGGTGTATCAAAATGAACATCATCTCTTGCTGCTTCAACATGAAAATATGAAACATACAGCTCATGAGAGGAAATATGAATTGCAGATCCAAAAAAAAGGTCCTCATATGCATCAATATGATAGACACAATCATGTTCCTCATGTGCAAACTCATCATGTCATCATGAAGTTGTAACTAGTTGTACCAATGTTTATCCCTACATTTTCACTTTCATGTACAACTATATAAATGGTTTCCTCATGCAAACACTCAGTAATGGCTTCAAAGGCAGCAAGAGGAATAAAAGAAGGAAAAACATCAAGAAAAACAGGGGTTCCCTATTCATCATTATCAGATGCTTGTACTGATTCATTCAATACATCTCCTGAATGCATATCCTTCTCTGTGTTCACACTGCTGCACAATCAACAAGGCTGCATTCCTTACTATCAAAGAGAAAATCATCATTTGTTTCTTCATGGAAACTTCTCACACATAACTGCTCTAACTGAAAATCCTTGCATACTCTGTCATTTGTAGCTGATACACTGATGCTCTCAAACGCATTCCTCAAATTTGTAGACTCCTTTTTCTCATCATGAAAGCTCTCATCAATGCTACATACACTCAAAAGATTGGTATAACCAAGTGTACTGTAGTACTGTTGATTACACATGTCTTCTTCAAACAAGATGTTCAATTCATATCCATCATCTTCTCATTCTTGTGGGCCTTCAGAAACATTGTCATCATCTTCATTAAAATACTTTTCATTCAAGGAGATTAATTCCACCTCCTACTTTTGAAATGAATTAGAATTACTAGGGCTGCAAATAGATTTGAAATCCTCTTGATCACCTATACAAGGATGCTTTTAAGCTGATTGCAAACTTCCATCTACAATATCATTGTTCTCATCAGGAAAACTTAAAAACATCAGAATCATCATGATCTTCAGTTGTGTATTCCGAGTCCATAGAGGAGAAAACACTCTCAGTATCATTTGCATCATTGCAACCTTCATTTGCTATAGAAAACCTGCTTTCTATTTTTGTATTTTGATCAAAGGAAATGGAAGACACTTCACATGTTTCATTTATCTTTTCATGACCATCATGGTTGCAACATTCGTCTAGACATATTTCTTCTGTAGGTTGTTTAGAAACAACATCATTATCACTACATGATGCACTATCATTATTGTCTTCTACTATACCATCTGCATCAATTGGACTAAATCTCTAAAAAGTACCATCACAGAATTGAGTTAAGAGATGAGTTCCACATTTATCTCTCATTTCCTCAATTATTGAAAGCCATTGATATAAGCATTTAAGGCTAGGAGGCGTCAAGTGAACTTGCATGGTACTCAAACCTGGCTTATACTTTTCACAGAACAAATCAATGCAAAATGATTCATTAGGTCTTTTTAATTCTGGTATAGCAAGCACAAATTTCATAAATCTGTCAAGAAAATCATAGATAGATTCATCCTCCAATCTTTCTATAACACAGAGTGCATCAATATATGATTCAGACTCAACCTTGTTTGCAATTTCCTCTTCAAATTCTTCTTGAGTATGCAGACTTCTATCTTCAGACAAGCATTCATCATTCACTACTGACTCATCTTTAAAAGTATCAAGGAAACATGTTCTGAGTCTATGCTATGAATCTATGGAATGCATTGGTAAGCAAGTAAACCAACCTTCAGCCATACCTTCTAAAGTTCTTACAAAAAATTTCATGATAACATCTTGCTCTTCAATCTGACAATCTTCCATCAAATGAATGAAACACTATACATTTCTTGATACTAATTCTTCAAAATCATCTCTAAACTTAGGTAAAAGTTCATTAATTCTTCCTGGGACAAAATGTGGGTAACCCTAGATTTTACTAAAATATAAAGGGTTGTATCTTTCATTTTTGAACACCTTCCTTTGAGGACAAGGCTACGTTCTAGGCATGATACTATAGCTTGTAGAGGGAGAACTAAAACAACCATACATTTTGCAAATGAAAATGATTCCCTCTACAACTATTCAACTACAATATTGAATCTCCCTTGATTGTAGTGCTTAATATCACTAAATAATAGTGCTTAATATCACTAAATAAGGGAACCAAATTTCTTTCCTAAGGAATTCAAACATGTGAAGAATACCTGGAAATGTTGCTACTACTGTAAATTGTTCTAGAAATTTGTAGATCTGGAACTTTTCTTTAAATCTTCAACAGGGTCTTTTAACAGAGTTGCCACCTCTCTTCTTAGAGAGCCGAACTTCAAACAACATGAAGTTCTTTCACAAATAAATCTATCTCTGAGTTCCTTCCACTAGTAGAGCACCACAGATCATGTAACTTTCAAGTTCACTGCAACAAATCTTTCTCCGCGCTTGACATCCTTCGGTATTGGAACTAAATTCAAAATGGCAAATAGTAATATGACTCTGTAACTAAGCAATTTGTACTTGGAGATTCAAAGTTATCCCCAGTAGAGTTGCCATTTCGAACCCTTGTATTTATCTTATGCCTTGGTTGGGATCTATTTCACTGTTACTTTTTGAAGGGTTTTAAGACATCTTATGTCTTATTGTTTCGTCTAGGTTGCGTCCCTTTGGTCTCAAATATTTTATTTCCTCCGTAGGGTTTTATTTTCCTAAATCTTGGTTGGCCCTAGGTTTCATCATTTAAAAAAAACTTATGTCATTTTTTACCATCCACCTAGTGATGCCCCCTTGTCCTTTTAATAATTTTTTTATTTTGCGGAAGGATGAAATTTGTGCTACCATTGATCAATTGCCTTTAGATATCAACTGTTTCCCGCCATCGCATGATCGGGAATTGTAGGAGATTTATTGATTGTGATATCACTGGCGGGCTCCACGTGTCATTTTTGGGGGATGAAGTTCACATGACTATTAATCAACTGCCATTTGATCTCAGTTGTTCCCCACCATCCCGTGATGACCCCACCATTGTACTTTGGTTGATCGCTATATCACAGGGGGCGCCACGTGTCCTATCTGGAGAGGCTGAAAGGGATAAAGTTCGTGTGACCATTGATCAACTACCATTTGATCAATGGTCCCCCACCATTGCGTGATCAAAGGTTGCAGGGTTTTTACCGATCATTATATTGTAGGCGGGCGCCATGTGTCTCATCTGATGAAGCCGAAGGAGTAAAGGAAATACCTTGGTGAATTAACATGGGCTTAAATACATTAAAAGGCAGATTACTAAAGTTCTCTTAAGGTGCACATGTTTTAAATCAACAAATCTATTATAATCTAAGTGGGAAAGTTGCTCGATGGATAATGATAAGGCTGGCGACTGTGTTGAAGGAACGAGATCATTGATGCTCAAGATCTACGGTTGCCCGCCATTGCATGATTTGAAGTTGTAGGATCTTTACTGATTGCGATATCACGGGTGATCAGCACATGGACTTCCTTCGCAACGTGTGGTATGGTGGGCCCCTTATTTTCCATGTTGGCGATTGTGTTAGCTTGTTTTGAGGACATTTGTTCGATGATTTGATTCAATTGAAGAATTGATAGCTAAAATCTAAGTCTGCATCAAATATGGTTGGAGCCATTCATGGAGCACGCTGGTGAGCTTTAATGGTAGATGAGATGGGTAAATGCAAGAAGATGAGTCCATGAAACATGGAAGTTTTTTCCTTAGGAAAAAAAAGAAATCGTCTTCCAAAAAACGGGATCCCATTTTTAAAAAGTGAGATCCCGTTTTTAAAAAAGGGGATCCCATTTAGCTTTGGGATCCCAAGCCTAAATTTAAAATGGGATCCCATTTTGAAATTTTTCCAAGAATGAAAAATTTCCAAAATGTAAAGTTTTCAAAGCAGGATCTGTTTTGAAAACTTTTGAAAATGGAAAATTCAATTTTGAAATTTTTATTTTTGAAAGTTTTCAAAAGGATCCGTTTGATCCGTTCATAGAACCATAAAAAATGCCTTTTTTTATGAAACGGGATCCCGTTTTTTAAATTATGATTTTTTGGGTGGGTCTTTAGCCTTTTTTTTGGTTCAGGAAATGGCTTGGGGACTCAAACCTAAGCTTTTGCCCTAGTTTGACGTGCAACTTGAAGGTCCTATTAATGTCACACGAAAATAGTGACTTTGGACATATGTTTGAAGACCTATTTTGCATAATTTTTTACGAAATTAAAACCCATTATAGATGAGACAATGCAGATTCCAAATATATAATTTTTTTAATAATTTGATTAATTTTTCTATTTTTCAATTAATTTCTAATGAAACTAGTCCATAAGCTTGAATTATCAAGTTTTTTTGGTATTTTAATAATTTTTAATCAACATAACATTTTGACGAACAGATTGCATAAGAACAAACTTCAGACAATTATTTTCAATTAAAAAAAAAAAATAATAATAATAAGGTTAGGTCATCTTATGCGTGTCGTACACGGTGATTTTTCAAAACGAAAAATATGCCTAAGAAAAATTTAATAAAAATAAAATTCAACAAAAAATTACAAAAAAATATCGAAAACAAGCTTCAGTGAGTCACAAATCTTTTCCCAAAAGGATTTAGAAAAATATGATAATTTAGGTCAAAATATGGATGTTGTACACATGCATGGTATGGTATAAAAAAGTGACTTAAATAGTGGTTTTTAGAAATGCCTATTGAAACTCAATTTTTACAATCTGGGTATTAAAATAAATTACATATTTAGAAACTAGACTCTGAGTACTACATTTTATGATTAGTGACTTTTTGAAGATTCCATCTCTAAGTGCTTCAAATTTTAAGGTCAAATGTGTCAAATTCTGAAAATGAGGGAAAACACTTCCACTTTTTGGCCAAAAAGTGGACTCAACTTCTTGCACACACCTAGATGCTTACTAGCATGATTTAATCAATAAATCAAATGTTGTGGTTACAAAGGTTTCCAGTTTTTCTTTAATGGCATTCTTGGCATAGGTTTCTGGTGGTCTTTTATTGCTGCATCAACTTTTCTAGTTGTGCCAATTGGCTGGTGACATGTGTACTTTCTGGACCAATGCTTGTTTGCTCCCTCATTTTCTATAAGAAGGATTTCAAGGCCAGAAGTACGGGGGAGCAAGTTAGATATTTTTTGTCAAGTCTAGGTGAAGTTGCATAGAAAATTGTAAAGTCTAATGGTTTTAGATAGAAATGCAATTTAGGTTTTGAGGTCATAGCGATTTAATGTTGCATAACAGTACTATCATTTGAATTGAAATGATAAATTCAAGCTCATGTCTCTCCATTGTATATGCATATCTAAACTTTGAATAAAATAACTAAGGGTTGTTTCATTCATCTCACTGTTGTGGTGTGTATGATTCTATTTTAGCTTTAGTTCAAGGAATTAATTAAAATGCTTAAATGGGATTGTAGGTAGATGTGTCTTGTATAAGGATTTGATAAGTAGTATTGAGTTAGAATATATATTGATGAGATTACAAGGTAATGTTGTCAAGGATCTCATATGTTATGTGCTAAATCTGTCATATACCTTTAGATCCTTATGAATTCGACTCCTTCCCAATGGATATATGGCACTGATCTAAGTTGTAACTACCCATATGATTCAATATTTGTTTGTCCTTTTCCTAGAGCTTGCTACAAATTGCAAATAAATGACTATCTCATGTTGTAGTTATCTCATGCTCTAGGTAGTTGATATTATCGATGAACAACCGATTCTATTCAATATTATCCTATCATGTTGAGCTATTAAGTGAGATTATCTGCTATTGTTAATGTTGTTTATGATAATGGTGCAGAGGTTGTAAAAACATTATGGGATTACCCTCCCAGGTCTTGCAGAGCCCGAAGTGTAGGAGGCTTCTTAAAGTCCTCATCAGTTGGTATAGGTCCTTCGAGCTGCCCTTTATTGGAATTGGAAATTCCATAGGTAGATTAGAAGACAAGCCTAGCTATAGTGTAAAAGGGAACCAACAAAATGGCATCTCTACTGGGGATGGCTTTGAATCACCAAGTGCAGACTACTTAGTTACAGAGTCATATTATTGTTTTCCATTTTGAATTTAGTTCAAATACCGAAGGATGTCAAGCCTGGAGAAAGATTTGTTGTAGTGAACCTGAAAGTTACATGATTTGTGGTGCTCTATTGGTGGGAGGAACTCAGAGATAGATTTATTTGTGAAAGAACTTCATGATGTTTGAAGTTCGGTCCTCTAAGAAGAGAGGTGGCGACATTGTTAAGAGAACCTGTTGAAGATTTAAAGAAAAGTTCCAGATCTACAAATTTCCAGAACAATTTGTAGCAGTAGCAACGTTTCCAGGTATTCTTCACATGTTTGAACTCCTTAGGAAATAACTTTGGTTCCCTTATTTAGTGATATTAAGCACTACAATCAAGGGAGATGCAATATTGTAATTGAATAGTTGTAGAGGGAATAATTTTCATTTACAAAATGTATGGTTGTTTGAGTTCTCCCTCTACAAGCTATAGTATCATGCCTAGAAGATAGCCTTATCCTCAAAGGAAGGTGTTCAATAATGAAAGATACAACCCTTTAGATTTTAGTAAAATCTAGGGTTACCCACATTTTTTCCCAAGAAGAATTAATGAACTTTTACCTAAGTTTAGAGATGATTTTGAAGAATCAACATCAAGACATATATAGTGTTTCATTCATTTGATGGAAGATTGTTAGATTGAAGAGGAAGATGTTATCATGAATTTTTTTGTAACAACTTTAGAAGGTATGGCTGAAGGTTGGTTTACTTGCTTACCAATGCATTCCATAAATTCATGGCATAGACTCAAAATATGTTTCCTTGATACTTTTAAAGATGAGTCAGTAGTGAATGATGAATGCTTGTTTGAAGATAGAAGTTTGCATACTCAAGAAGAATTTGAAGAGGAAATTGCAAACAAGGTTGAGTCTGAATCATATATTGATGCATTGTGTGATATAGAAAGATTGCAGGACGAATCTATGAGAACCCCAATCCGAATACCTGCAACACACAATGAATAACACATTAGATTAAAAATTGCAAGCATGAACAAGGATTCCCCATGAAACCTATTTAAAAAACTGAAATTAGGAAAAATAATAATGAAGAACACAATGAAAGCAACAAAATAGATTGAATCCTAATTTAAATTTGCAAATCATGATCCTATGGGGGAATTGGTGTCAATTTGATGTGCAAATTGGCCCTTTCCCAAATCCTATGATGCAAGATTGGTGTGATGAAGATATTTGATCCACTTTGTTGATGTTGAAGAGTACTCCAAGCTAAAATCTGCAAAACCTAGCTATGATTCAATGATGATGGATGAAATTTAATAGATATTTGAGCATGGTAACTTTGCATAATTTGTGGATGATCAAATGAGGATATGAGCTCTTTATTTATAGAATTCCAAGATGGATGAATGTCCAAATTTGAGAAATTTGGGACTAACATTCATCCAATGGCAAGATGCCACTTGTCTATCTATGAGTGGATGGAGGATGTGCAAGATTTGGGGATTGTGCCGATAAATGCATATTTTTGAATTTCAAATTTGTTGAAATGACTTGCAAGAGGGAAGGGAAAATGCAATAAATGCCACTTGGCTCAAGGAAAAGGACATGTAAGATGAAGTTATTACCTTTTTGGATGTACATGTCCACTTGGAATTTTTGAATTCAAACTTGGAGAATATTTCAAAAGATGCCTTGTGAGGAAAATAGAGACTTAATAAATGAATTAAATCTATTTTCATGTGCAACTTGCAAAATCTAGAGGATGGGACATAATAGAGATTAAATTAATCAAGGGTTAATTAAATTAATGAGGGATTAGATGATGTGACAAATTTGACTTAGATTTATGGGTTGATTTAAATCAAATATGAGAAGGATGTGATAAGAGAATAATTAAATAAGGATTTTGATTTATTTAATTAAAAGAGATGGTGTTAGATTAAATCAAATAAGGTTTTAATTTATTTAATTTAATAGATAGAATTAAGAGATTTAATCAAATAAAATTAATTATTTAATTAATTAGGGATAATTAGATCAAGATGATTGATTTAATTAACAAAAAATAAGACTTAATTAAATAAAATGATTTATTTAATTAAGGGAAGGAATTTGATAAATTTAATCAGATAAGGGGATTTGATTAAATGGTTAGACCAAGGGATGATTCAGGATGAAACGATGTTAGTAGGTCAGGATCAGATGCACAATGTCAATTAGTATATTTTATGTGTCTACATTTTGCCCCTCTTTGAAGCAATGCAATTGTTGCGTCGGTTGAAAGAATAAACAATCTCAATCAAAGCCAATTTTTTTTATTATTTAAAAACTTGCCCCACTACTACCTCTCGAGCGAAGACATGCTAATATACTTACCCCTCAAGAGATTGGACAAAAATTTTGATTTTTGGGTGATCTCGAGAAAAAGGAGGACAAGGTGCCTGAGAGGTCTAAAAGGGTTCCAGGAGGCTAAAATTGTGTCTAAATGCAATAAAACAATTTAAAATAGACCTCAACTGGACAAAAATAGCTTCAAGGGTCCAAAACCATAGCATGACAACCAATTAGGGTTAAAAAACCCTAATTTTTAATCTTAAAAGGGGCCCGAGGTGTCACTTTCAAGTCACTTTCATAGCCATCTTGGAACTTTGAGTTCTGAGCTTTGACCTACTAACGATATGGCACAATGACAACTTCCATTACACATTTCTGATTGAGTTCGGATGTATTAGCGGCCAACTGGCATCAGGGTACCGGTAAGTGACCCTTACTTGAGCTTCAATTTTTATTTTTAGCCTTCATTTAATGCTTTTAAAGTCGGTCATTCTGCAGCGGTGCTATATAGCGTCACTCTAAAATCAAACTACGTCGCTTAGTGTCAAATAGCATCACAGTGGTGCAGTTTGGAGTTTGAAAATAGACTCCAAACTGTGACGTTGAGCTTGGGGTTGGCGGGGTGGTTTGGAAACCGTGATGCGACATTCCTGCATTTGCTCAAAGTGCACCGCTGGAAGAAAAAGTGCACTGCGGCAGTGCCATTTTGGTCTTTTATGCCCTAGCATCGAAGTTTGATTAGAAATCAAACTGTGATGCCTTCATATATTGCACTGCTAGAGAGGTTTCTCGAACACCCGGTGAAGAATTTTCCAATTTTTTTAACATGGTGACCTTCCTTGTTGCAGGACGTGGAGAGGGAGCTCTACTCTTAAGAGCACAGGTCGTGGGATTTGTTAAACTATTTATTGGACCTGAGCGATAGGGATCACAATCGACTCCAGGTCACAGAGTTATGGTATATCACTTATGCAGCATCCATTCACACTCACTTAGGGATGTTGTTAGTGATGGCTGAGAGATGGCACAACGAGACGTCTTCATTCCATCTTCCCACTAGCGAGGCCACCATCACCTTAGAGGATGTTTTGCATATTTTGAGATTGTCGATTCATGGTCGGCGAGTGATTTTTGACATGGACGAGGGGCGTGATGGTTGCCACAGAGTCCTCACCACAAAGAACATCATTTTTTGTGAGGGGCAGATAGAGCTCGAGCGGCATAGGATCCTAGCACCTCCCTTCCACTTAGTTGTTGCATCTACTAATTCAGGTCTTGATGCCCCTGACAGACGAGGCTGATACTTCAGTCCTGGTTGTGGATATTGTTGGGAGCATATGGTTCGAGATAGGCCAATCCATTTTTCTTGGGGGTCAGTGCTTCTTGCATCTTTATACAAAGATCTACACAAGTACGTGTACATTGATGACAAAGCACTCAGAGCAGGGGTGACTCTTCTTCACGTTTGGGAATTGGAGCACATTGTTGTGCTTCGACCATGGTTGTTTCAGTTATGATGATGCTAGATGATCCCCTCAAGTGGTGATATAGAGGCGGTGTGTCCTTCACACACCAGTGAGCATAGGATCCCCTACTAGAGGAATGTCCTTGACGAGATGCAGGTGTTTACATGGCAACCGTACCTTGGTCAGCCCAGATGGGCTGACAATGCTGAGCAGTTGCTCTTTGCCTACTAGGACCACTATATGCAAGGGCGGGAGCACACAATGAGCAAGAGGTATTTTCCCAGGTGCATGCAGCATTAGTTCGGTGAGCCCTAGGATCACCTTGATGATGACTATGTAGCCGTCTTTGCCCGGACCATGACACAGGTTTCATGGGGGTGGTATATTCCTGCCTCGGAGGTCATCGACAGTTTCAGGTAGTTAGTGGCTCACCCATGGGCCTACGATTAGGGACCTACAGATCCAGGCGAGACACATACATATAGGGATTGGTTCTGGCCTCCCCTATGATTAACTATTCCAGGAGTAGTCCCAGATCAGTGTAGAGTGAGAGGCAGAGGGGGAGGATGAGGATAGAGGGCTGATGTACGACAAGACCAGTCGACAATGCAGCCAGGTTAGGGAGATGTACCAATGCTAGATCAACAATAGGTGCCACCAAGTGTACCACCATGGGCTAAGGATTAGCCTAAGGTGCAACCATGAGCATAGCCAATAGTGTAGCCAACATGGAGGGTGGATCCTCAAAATGCATTGATTGCACAGTTGCAGGCCCAGGTCCAGGTCATGATAGCCGAGAGAGATTAGTTGATGGTTGAGATAGATCATGACATTCAATAGACATAGGCTGCAGAGTTACATATAGCCATAGAGCTAGGCAAGAGACAACAATTAGAGAGTATGGCAGCCTACTCCTCCTAGGGTACAGTGTTTGTTTAGTCTTATAGGGATGCCATCCAAGAGGCTGAGTATTATTGGAGGAATTATCATGAGGCCATACCCAGAGGAGGACGGGTCCCAGAGTACTCGTATCTGACCAGCTATAAACCAGTAGAGGGCCATGGTGACAGGGGTGGGGGCAGCATACATGGGGACAGACCTTGATCGAGATAGTACGATACTTTTTGTGCCTTATGGGCTCCTTTCTGATAGACCAGTCGGCCTTTTGAACTGATTGACATACATGTACAGTGATCCAATTATTTTGTACTATGATAGTTACATTATTGATGATATATATGATATGATGATGATTTTGATGTGATGAGATCATGTGTATCATTTATTTATGCATGTGTGAATGATTCTATTTCTATATGTTGTGCAATGATATGGTGTATATTTATTTCCGATGTATGCATTATGATTATGACTAACATATCTATATTATGTTTGACTTATGATATGCACATATATTTATGTGATGTGCGATGATGCAGAATGATATGATATGTTATATGCAAAATTCCAAATGATATGGTGATGATCTATGGTGTACATATGAAATAATATGTGGCTTATGTTTATAAATGAAATGATTATGGGTATATGTAATGGATTTTTATGTTCTAATTTATGTTGATAATGATGTGGAATGATTGATGCAATGAAATGTAAAAATGATCATGATGCTATTTATGAGATGACATGGATGATTAATGCAATGTGAATGCAATGATTGTGTTTTATATGATATAATGCAAAATGAGATGGTTATCTAAGATACGTAGAATAACAAATCTATATTATCTTAAACAT
The DNA here is from genome assembly GCA_007258455.2 of Sequoia sempervirens. NCBI lineage: Eukaryota > Viridiplantae > Streptophyta > Pinopsida > Cupressales > Cupressaceae > Sequoia > Sequoia sempervirens. Next base: position 443,408,485 of record VDFB02000015.1, read on the forward strand.
GTTAAATAATAAATGTAATGTATGTGATATATTTAATATGATGATATGATGATGTTTTCATGTCAAATGAATGCATTGCGTGAGATGAATTTATGATGCTATGAAAGTATGTATGTAATGGATTATTTATAATGCTTATGTATGATTATGCAATGATGTAAAGTGACTATGAAATTCATATGAATGTTATGCGATTATGTATGTGATAAATGCAATGTGATGCAATGAAATGGATGTGCTTATCTATGAAGAATGCTTATAATAGCATGTTTATATGATGATGGAAATGCAATGCATATGCTTCCTATATGATATGCCGATGCAATATTCTAATGATTTGTGGATGCAGGATCGATGATAATGAGGATGATGATGATCAACTGTTATAGTACCTTGTTAGCGCGATAAGCAAGAAAGGATGAAAGAGAAGAATTCATTTCGACAAAGCACAAGATGATGAAAAATGCAAATTATGATGATGATGATTACTTGCGAGGAGTTGGGATTTTCAAAGGACCAATTTCCTTATGTTTGATAACACACGTGGTATGATGCATCAAGGTATAGAAAACTAGGATGGCATGATACCTAGTGTGATTGACTTTGACTTGAAAAGTAGATAGGAGTATCCTTGTTCACACCTGAGATACATAAACCTTGCTAGGATGCACTTTAGAAGTTTCAAACACCTTGGACCAAAACATAGAAAGGTAAACCTATCAATGCAATAGTCAACAAGTTGTTCAAAACCTCCTCCATACATACCTAACAAAGCAACTATTGACCAAGTTTATATTTCAAGAACATCCAACAAGCACAACAAATAAAAGATAATGATCATTTCCCCATTCCTATTTCTCTAAATCCTCTTGTTTGGATATCATCGAGAAGTCCTTGGAATGAGCGCAATAAGATAATTCAAAAGATAAAGAAAAAGTAAAAAAACAAGCTGATGTTCTTCAATACCGCTAACCGAAAGGGGATGTGTTTTAAAGGATAAGAACCAAAACTATTGCCAAAAGATAATGCCCATTGTAGGAAGGATTCATCCTAGGACATGTTATTGGATGGCAGAAAATCATTTCATTTATCCGAAGCATTCTAAACGATGATTGATATGAGACCGATTGGATGATATGTTATTGACACAAAGACTTGACCAACTTGTTTATGCATTGATTTAGACCTGAGACTTGATGTTTTGAGTTTTCACTTTTAACTTGCTAGACTTGTTTCTGATTATCTTACCAAAGATTGAGGATGACAATCATTTATTATGAATGATATTATTGCGGGTGCAAGCGAGATGAGACAGATGGATTTTTCAAATATTTGGATGTTTTTGACATTTTGCAATGTTTTGAGGCTGCTTTTGGTATTTTTTGAGATTTTCAAATGTTTTGATTTTTGATTTTCCAAATGTTTTGGGATTTTCTAAGATTTTGACGAAGAGACTAACCTACAGACCTATCCTAGGGACCTCGGGGGCTGATCAACATATTAGCCTTGCCTATGTTATACACGTAGAGACCACATAGTTTGATTGATGACTTGACTGATTTACAGATGATGATATACATGATGAGGTGTCAGTTTATTATGACGGACTCCTAAAGGACTAATCTAAGTGTCTCGGGGGATGATCAAGGATCAACCTTTCCTACATTCAAAGCTTAGAGATGACGCAGTTCAACAAGATGACTCTATTTTTGGCTTCTTGACTGACTTTTTGACATGTTTTTGATTTTTTGATGTTTTGGATGTTTTTGGATTTTTTGCACGATTTTGGAAATTTGGATATGGATATGATATCAGTGCTCTATTTGGGAGTTTTTTAAAGACCAAGCTAAGGTTGAATGATCGAATAATGGATTGATAATGATGATAACATTGTTGAGGATACACAACAATGCAAGGATTTGATTGATCAAGATTGATGACAATAACATTGTTGAGGATGCACAACAATGCAAGGATAGCATTAAGAAACATAATGATCGGGAATGATATCCTAAGATGATGATGGGTTGATTGGATTTGATTGATCAGGATTTTGAAGCTTGATTTGGAACAAAAGATGTTTGGATGATTTGATGTGACGTTTGAAGTGCAAGTTAGATGCAATTGATAGTGATTACTTGGCTTGATGTTCGATGAAAGATGAAGCTTGATGAGGAGTGTCTTCAAAATGTGCCATGGGCTAGTGATTTGGATTTTGGATCACAAATGCTTGACCAATTTGATTTCACATTTTCCAATGTTTTGATCACCACATAAGTTGGAGGATATAGATCAAGATTTATTCTTGAAGTAAGATGTACATATTTTCCCCCAGTGTCTAGCAATGTATGGAATGCAATGTGTGGATGCTTGGATAGGAATATGGATGGAGGGATATGGATTATCTTGTGATAAGCTAAGGTGTTCAGATAAAGAATGCTCATTTGGATAATGCTTAATGGCTCTGATAATGTTGGGTAGGATGGGATCAATGCAAACGACCCATGTCAAGATGTTTTACCGTAAGCAAGTGTAAAGTGTGTACCAAACTTTTTCAAGATCAAGATAATTTTGGACTATGGATGCAGATGGATTGGATAAATGGTTTGTGGATGAAATGGATTTATTATGGTTGAGATGGATGGAATGCTGGATTTATTATGGATGGGATAAGATGCTTTCACTTGAACTAGCGCACGTAGATGCTTGATTCTACACATGATGCCTATTTTACAGGTTTTCATCATGGTACCTGCCCAAAGTGCCACCGAATTGGTTTTCACTAGAGGGAAATTTTTTTCTTTACTATTTTCAATCCTTTTTCTGATTTGTTTGGATTTTCATATTTTTTTATTTTTTATATTTTTCTAAAAAAATTTAAGCTCATGCTAGATCACAGGGTGTTGTTGATGTAGATGCTTCTGTCATGATGTGCCATTGATAGCCTACTTGAAGAAGTTTCCTTGCTAAGATACATGCACTTGAATGTAACTTTTGGGATTCTTGATCTGCTTTATTGATATCGGGGTTAACTCTATCTCTGTGCACACATCGCGATAGAGTGCCTTCGAAATCCTTATGATGAAGGGTCATTTCCAATACATGGTCAATGTGAGAATTGGATATCATGCGTGGAGGTGTGGATGGAGTGTGTTTAGGGATAAGAGATGGATTGGTTGACATTTTGGAACCTTTGACTCTGCAAACTTGGGAAGATGAGCAATGATGGGTGGATATGAAAGTGTGTGTGGAATTAGGACCAACTGCTTGATACACTTTGTATGTTGCTTGAAAATCCTACTTTTACTTTTGTGGACATCTTTGATGGATACTTTTCCCATTTTTATTTTTCCCCATAGTTTCTTTGACTAATGGATTTTGATAGGGATAATATTTCTTTGTATTCTTTGGTATCCATTTGTATTTGATTTGTCCAGTATGCTTCTCAGCTTCTTTTTCTTTGATAACATTCTTCATACTTTGATTCAATTCTTTCTTTCGAAGTTGGTCCCAATTCATGTATGGGGTGATGGGTGGATGGAGATTCATGACATGGCTGGTTGTAGTATTGGCACTGGTTTCATCATAAGGATTCTTCGTGATCCCTATGTTGATGTTTGCTTGAGATGAAGTTTCCCCCAGTATGGTGGTAGTAGGACCTTCATGCTTTGATTCCTCTCATTTTGAAAGCTCTTGTTTAGAATGCATCCTCTGATCAATGATCACTGTAGATGACATTATTGGAATTGGATGCTTTGCTGACTCTGGAATATCCTATTCTATTTGACTAGTTTCCTTGAGTGGATAATGTTGGATATCTACATAGATGCTATCCTCAATCTGAATTTGGGATATATCTGATCTTGATGTTGGAAACTTAGTTTGATTGTAGGAATCAATAACTTGATCCTGTTCTAAATGAAGATCATCTACATGTCTGTCCAAAGAAAGCATCTCATGGGTAGATGGAGGAGTATGTGCATCTTGCATAGATAGGAGAGTGTCCATTAGATTAGTGTAGTATCTTGGAGATACAAATTCTTGATCTTGAATGATTTTGGAATTGCTTTCAACATGCTTTGGATCAAGTTCTTGACATGGGTTATTTTCAAAGGATCTTTGGATATCTTTATTAGGAATACGAAGTGGCTTAATATCCTCTAGATCGTTAAGTGGATTTGGATCAAATGTTGAGTTAAAGATTCCTTCAATATCTAAAAACATGTCTTGGAAAGGATCATTGCTAGACCTTGGTGAAAGATATTGATCATGCTTTGGAATAATTTTTTGAGATATGTCCTTTGACTTATTAGGTGATGTAGAGATATTTTCAACATGATCATTGGTTGATGGTTTGTTGATTATAGGATCAAATAATGTTAACACTCCTTGAAATGGATCATTGTTGGATATTGTTGAAGGATTCTTATCATGATAAAAAAGTGACTCTTGATGTATGTTGATTTGATCTTTGGATGAGGTAGAAACATCTTCCATGTGTTCGTTGATGGATAGGTCTTGATTATGTGATTGTTGACTTGGATCGATACATGGAGTTGTTAATATTTTGTTGGGATTTTGAACAACATTTGCTTGTTGGGCTTGACAGTGGGCTTTAGCTTGCACCTGCACTTGAGCCTAGGCTTGTGCTTGTTGGGCTTGTAGTGTGGCTTGGGCTACTTGAGCAACTTGTGCAGCTTGCTAAGCAGCTAGTTGTACAGCTCATCAGTTTTGGTTTTGTTGGTGTTCCTTCTGATAAGCAGCCAGTTGAGCAGCTTGAAATGTAATGCTATATTGGCTTTTTACACTTGGTTTTGGTGATGGTGGTGGCAGAGGTGATTTTGGAATAGGGCTTGTTGTGGTGATAAGAGGTATCATGGTATTGATGATTGAGATTTGAGTGGTGGATGGTGTGATCGACATGGTTAATCCTTGAGATACTATGTTTTGAGGGATGATAGATGATGTGTTGGTTGCATGTGCTATAGGGATGGTTGCCATCAGTTGTTGCGATATCGATGGCAAGGGGGGAGGATTTGGAATGATGCCTTGATTGATGGTTGGGGGGATGTTTTGGATGAGTGGTGGTAGTGAAGTTAACCCCAAACCAAGAGGTGATACAGATGTTAATGGAAAGGGTTGGAGTGGTGGTAGAGTAAGTGGCATGCTCCCTTGGGGAAGTGATGATGTTTGATCAAAAATTCCCGTTGGTCCAAATAGATCACCTTCTCCTTGTGAGGTCATGGGGAGATAGGTTTGCGTTGTTGCATTAAATGATGATGATGATGATGGGTCATTGTGAAAGGTGAGGGGGACATATGGGTGTGATGGATTTTGAATGACATTTGTGTGATTTTCAAATATATCTAACCAAAATTTTACCAAGTGCGGATTCAAGACATTCATGTTTGGTATAGTTGTACTTGGTATATTGTCATTTGGCATGTAGGGATTTGATGGGATGAGGTTGTTCATTTGAAGGCTCATGCATTGAGTGCTTGGTTGATAGATTTGTAGGTTTGGATTTAAATCTGCCATTGGGAAAGGTGTTCCAAAATTTTGGCTAGGCATACTCACATTTGTTGTACCATTGAGGTTTGTAGGAGATAATGATCCCATGTACGGATTGTATAAATGTGAGTTTTGAAAATCAATTGGCATTGTGAGGTTTTGATAATTTGGTTGGTTTAGATCGCTTATGATGTATGGATCAAGTTTATATTCCATGTTTTTCTTGTGTTTTGACCTTGTTGTAAAAGTGACCTCTAAGATGTTTAGGACCAATGATGAGATGAAGGATGAAAGGGGTGAATGATATGGGTGTTGATTTTCTTAGGAACTTTGGATCAATGCGAGACTTTTAGGATTTGATTGGTTTTGATTGGATTTAGATAATGGACTTGTAAAACCTAAGATGTTTAGATGTGATCTTAGGATGAACTTGTTCAAAGTATTGCTATTTCAATTAAATGTGTGAGAAATGATGCATTCCCATACACCTAACTAAATAAGGTGATTTTGATTTTGATGATTTACGTAAGTCTAGAATGATGTTTCCAAAGCTCTAAAGTTGCTTGTGGGATGGGAGATGATAAATGCTTGGGGTGGATGAAGTGTTTGATTTTGGTGCTAAATGAACCTAGGAAGGACTTGTTTACAAGGCCAAGGTTTTTGAAGAACATGCTTTTCCCTTCAAACCAAAAGATCAATGTTTACATGAAAACCCTATGACCAAAAGATGCACAAGCAAATGTGTGTGGGGTTCAATTGATTTCATCTTGATTAGTGAATTGATTTTACCACAAACACTTTCTTGATTAGGTTTTGAAACTAGATGTCTAATGTTTTAACCTCTTCTCATCCCACAAAGTGTATTTTGTGGAAATCGAGGAAATCTAAGCAAAAGTTACCGATTGTTTACTTTAGTTGGAGCAAATTGAGATAAAATTCAAGTGCCTAGAAACCTCTAAGGATATGAATCCCAAGGGCAAGAAAGGGTACATGAATTCATTCATGGATATTTTCTTCTCCTAAAGGGTTTAAGATTTGGATGATCATGTTAAAATGTTTGTTTTCCAATGTTTTCGATCAAGCAATGTGTTTATGACTCACAAGCAGTATAACATCCTAGCTCAATTGGTACATTTTTCTTGGTGGGCTTGCCTCATGCCCTTCGTAGAAGAAGAGATGATTTTACATGCAACTAAGGAAAGAGTATAAAGTTATGTTAAGAATGAAGTCTTAACCTCTATACTTTAACCAAGATTAGACATGGCAAGTGGGTATGTGCAGGATCATGATGGGCCAAAAAGTGATGGGTATGTGGCTGACGACTTTTTTTACCCAAAATTGATGAAACAAAAAGGGTTTTTAAAGGAGATTCTCAGCTTTCCACCAATATAAATTATACTTTACTTTGAATTTAATAAGCAATTATTATTCATTTCTATTCAAATTATGACTAAAGTCCTGATTGATAGGCTAATTAAAAAACATCTATAGCTTTCAAACGGTATTGCATGTTTTGAATCCAAAACATATGTCACATTCTATGCTTTGCATACTATAGGATTAAAAAAATAAATTGAATTTCATGAAGTATTGACCAAGTTAAGGTGGTCAGACATACGAGTTTTTATATTTTCTAAAAGTTGTAATAAAAAATTCATAATTAATTATTTACTTGGAAAAAATCACAAAAAAATATGCATCACATCGGGACATGAGTCCTCTACTTATATCTAAAATATTATAAAAAAATATTATCATTTTATTGTGGGTAGGGTGGTCAAACAGACACCTACTTATTTTTTCCCTGATATTTAGGTACTACTGCATTGAAATTTCAAATTTTTACCAAATAGATTTTTTTTCTTTTTAAACAAACCCAGTAGTTTAGAAACTACATTCAATTTGCTACAGATTCTATTCTTACATATTTTTGAAATAATATAGATAACTTATTCAAATTTTTACGTGAAGTTGCCTAACTCTGATTTTTCTAAATTTTTTGCCACTTAAGGCCCTATTTTTTTCATGATGATCCTGCACATACCCAAGTAACTTCTTGGAATCTAAGTTCCAATACACCAATTTCATAAACTCGTTGAATGGATCAATTGGTCACCACAAACAAGGGTTTTATTTTGGACTTTCCATTCATGGAGATTGACCCATATGGCGAGAGTCCTTTTTCAGATCCATCTCATCGGAGCCAACCTCATGATATTGGTGTTTATTCCAATACCCACATTTATATCCCAGCTAGAAATACTCTCGGGTTCATAGTGTTACCGATTGAGTCATTCCCTTGGGTGAGTACTTTTCCCCCAAGGCAGGCCCTCTAAGATAAACAAAATTGAGTAAAGACAATATCCGTAACTCGATCAATCTTTGGCAACACAAAGAAAGAGAATATATGCAATAATGCTCTACTCACACTCGCACAATTTTTTGTTCAATTTTAAACCCAAAATGAAGTGTGGAGGTGATTGCTTTATCTCACCCTAAAATCACGAAAAAGGCCTTATGATTCTCAAGATCACTATAAAGTGCGAGAGAAGCGCATACGTCCTTTTTCAATGAAGTTAGTTTAAGTAAGCCCTCATGAAGACAAAGTTGCACTTGTTCATTTTAAAACCATAAAGCAATTGTGAGTTATTTTTAAAGCAGCAAAGGACAAATGAGAGTTATTTTGTTCAATTTTTAATCCCAAAAACAAAATTTAGTAGATTTGAGTCCTAATGTTCATTTTAAACCCTTTACAACAAAATGAAAAGATTATTTTTAAAACCCAAATGAAATTAGTGTCCTAAGAGAGAAAAGATAACAATTTCTTAAAAAAGTGTTAAACAAACACTAAAGTGTTTAAAAACACTTTGATTTTGTAAGATATCATCGTCATGCTTCTTCCTCTTTCATTTTCAATTGATCCCACCTACAAGACCGAAAACTAGTTAGATTTTGCAACACACAAGGGTCAAAAAAATAGAAAATAGGAAATAAATTCATCAATAATCAAAAAGCATGTGCTAAATTTAAATTTCAACTTTTTACTCCATGCCAGCGACGCAACCTATGACTGCATCAGAGTTTGATTTCTCAGCGGTGTTGTAGAGCGCCACTTACCAGTCAGCATCACTCTGTGTTAGGGATGGTGAGCTCAACTACGTCATAATTTTGTTCAGCATTGTAGTTTGATTCTTTTGAAAAATCCCGCGGGTCAAAACCATCAAGCGACATAGTTTGAAATTCAAAATTTTGTGCGGGAAGACTCCAGTGTCATAGTTTGAGTTTCTAGTGGTGCTATATGGTGATGCTGAAGAGTCAGCAGTGCTAAAACAGCGGCGCTGAGCTCTCAACGTTGGAATTTTTCTATGTATGAACAAAATTGTGGAATTTTGTGAGAAAAGTGATAAAGAATGAGATTTTGCCCTCCTTCTAGCACCAAATGTGAGAACCCCAATCCGAATACTTGACAACACACAATGAATAAACACATTAGATTAAAAATTGCAAGCATGAACAAGGATTCCCCATGAAATCCATTTACAAAACTAAAATTAGGAAAAGAAATAATGAAGAACACAATGAAAGCAACAAACTAGATTGAATCCTAATTTAAATTAGAAAACTCATGATCCCATGGGGGAATTGGTACCAATTTTATGTGAAAATTGGCCCTTTCCCAACTCCTATGATGCAAGATTGGTGTTATGAAGAGATTTGATCCACTTTGTTGATGTTGAAGAGTGCTCCAAGCTAAAATATGCAAAACCTAGCTATGATTCAATGATGATGGATGAAATTTGATAGATATTTGAGCATGGTAACTTTGCATAATTTGTGGATGATCAAATGAGGATTTGAGCTCTTTATTTATAGAATTCCAAGATGAATGAATTTCCAAATTTGAGCAATGTGGGACTAACATTCATCCAATGGCAAGATGCCACTTGTCAATCTATGAGTGGATGGAGGATGTGCAAGATTTGGGGATTGTGCCAATAAATGCATATTTTTGAATTTCAAATTTGTTGAAATGACTTGCAAGAGGGAAGGGAAAATGCAATAAATGCCACTTGGCTCAAGAAAAAGGACATGTAAGATGAATTTATTGCCTTGTTGGATGTATATGTGCACTTGGAATTTTTGAATTCAAACTTGGAGAATATTCCAAAAGATGCCTTGTGAGGAAAATATAGATTTAATAAATGAATTAAATCTATTTTCATGTGCAACTTGCAAAATCTAGAGGATGGGACATAATGAGAGATTAAATTAATCAAGGGTTAATTAATTTAATGAGGGATTAGATGATGTGACAAAATTGACATGGATTTATGGGTTAATTTAAATAAAATATGAGAAGGATGTGATAAGAGAATAATTAAATAAGGATTTTGATTTATTTAATTAAAAGAGATGGTGTTAGATTAAATCAAATAAGGTTTTAATTTATTTAATTTAATAGACAGAATTAAGAGATTTAATCAAATAAAATTAATTATTTAATTAATTAGTGATAATTAGATCAAGATGATTGATTTAATTAACAAAAAATGAGACTTAATTAAATAAAATGATTTATTTAATTAAGGGAAGGAATTTGATGAATTTAATCAGATAAGGGGATTTGATTAAATGGTTGGACCGAGGGATGATTTGGGATGAAACGATGCTAGTAGGTCAGGATCAGATGCACAATGTCAATCAATATATTTTTTGTGTCTACATTTTGCCCCTCTTTGAAGCAATGCAATTGTTGCGTTGGTTGAAAGAATAAATGATCTCGATCAAAGCCAAAAAAATTTGTTATTTAAAAAATTTTCTCCACTGCTACCTCATTAGAGAAGACATGCCAATATACTACCCCCTCGAGAGATTGGACAATTTTTTTGATTTTTGGGTGATCTCACGAAAAAAGAGGACAAGGTGCCCGATAGGTCTAAAAGGGTTGTAGGAGGCTAAAATCATGTCTAAATGCAATAAAATGATGTAAAACAGCCCTCAACTAGACAAAAATAGCTTCAAGGGTCCAAAACCCTAGCAAGACAACCAATTAGGGTGAAAAAGCCCTAATTTTTAAGCTCAAAAGGGGCCCGAGGTGTCACTTTCAAGTCACTTTCACACACAACCATCTTGGAACTTTGAGTTCTGAGATTTGAACTCCTAATGATATGGCACAATGACAGCTTCCCCTGCACATTTCTGATCAAGTTCGGATGTACCAGTGGCCACTTGGCATCGGGGCACCGGTAAGTGACCCTTACTTGAGCTTCATTTTTTATTTTTAGCCTTCATTTAATGCTTTCAAAGTCAGTCATTCTGTAGTGACGCTATATAGCGCCACTCAGAAATCAAATTGCACCACTCGATGTCAAATGGTGTCGTGGCAGTGTAGTTTGGAGATTTAAAATAGACTCCAAACTGTAATGTTGAACTCAGGGCTGGTGAGGTGGTTTGGAAACTATGACGCAAGGGTCCTGCATTTGCTCAAAGTGTGCTGCTAGAAGAAAATGTGTACCGCGGTAGTGCCATTTTGATCTTTTATGCCCTAGTGTCGAAGTTTGATTAGAAATCAAACTGCGATGCCTTCATGGATTGCACTGCTAGAGAGGTTTCTCAAATTCCCGGTGAAGAATTTTTCAAATTTTTTAACATGGTGACCTTCCTTGATGCAAGACGCGGTGAGGGAGCTCTACTCTCAAGAGCACAGGTTGTAGGATTTTTTTAGCTATTTGTAGGACCTAAGCAACAGGGATCAAGATCAACTCTAGGTAGTGGGGTTATGGTATATCGCTTATGCAGCGGATATTCACACGCACTTAGGGATGCTGTTAGCGTTGGATGAGAGATGGAACAGCAAGACCTCTTCGTTTCATCTTCCCATTAGCGAGGCCACTGTCACCTTAGAGGATGTTTGGAATATTTTGAGATTGTTGATTCATAGTTGGTGAGTGATTTTTGACATGGACAAGGGGCACAATGCTTGCCATAGAGTCCTCGCCATAGAGGACATCATTTTTTGTGAGGGGTAGATAAAGTTCGAGCGACACAGGATCCTAGCACCTCACTTCAGCTTAGTTGTTACATCTATTAATTTGGGTCTCATTACCCATGACAGACGAGGCTAATAGTTTAGAGCCGACTGTAGATATTGCTGAGAGCGTATGGTTTGAGACAAGCTGGTTTGTTTTGCTTCAGGGCCAGTGCTTCTTTCATCTTTATACAGAGATCTGCATGAGTACATGCACATGGATGGCAAAGCACTCAAAGTAGGGGTGACTCTTCTTCACATCTGGGCATGGGAGCACATTGATGTACTTCAACTGTGAGTTGTTTCAGTTTTGATGATGCTAGATGATCCCTTCATGTGGCGAGATAGTGGTGGTGTGTCCTTTACACACACCGGTGAGCACGGGATCCCCTATTGGAGGAGGTTCCTCCACATGATGCAGTTATTTACATGGCGATCGTACCTTGGTCAGCCTAGATGGGTTGACGATGCTGAGTAATTGTTCTTTGCCTGCGAGGACCGCTATATGCAAGGGCAGGAGCATATAATGATCGAGATGTATTTTTCTAGACACGTGTAGAATTAGTTTGATGAGCCCTACGATCGCCCTGATGATGACTACGTAGCCATCTTTTCCCACACCATGATAGAGGTTTCATGGTGGTAGTATATTTCTGCCTCAGAGGCCATTGACAGCTTTAGATAGTTAGTGGCTTGGCCATGGGACTACGATTAGGGGCCTGCAGATTCAGGCATGACACATGCATACAGGGATTGAATTCGGCCTCCCCTATGATTGACTATTCTAGGAGCAATCCCAGATTAGTAGAGAGTGAGAGGCAGAGGGGGAGGATGAGGATGGAGGGCTGATGTACAATAGGACTAACGAACAATGCAGCTAGGTTAGGGAGATGTACCGATGCTAGATCAACAACAGGTGCCACCAGGTGTACCACCAAGGGCCAAGGATCAGCCTCAGGTGTAGCCATGAGCACAACCAATAGTGCAGCCAACAGGGCAGGTGGATCCTCGAGATGCGTTGATTGCACAATTACAGGCCCAGGTTTAGGCCGTGATAGTCGAGAGAGATCAGGCTAGGAATGAGAGAGATTAGCTGAGGGCTGAGAGGGATTAGGCCATACATCAAAGATAGGCTACAGAGTTATAGGAAACCACAAAGCTAGGCAGGAGATAGTAGTTAGAAAATATGGCAGCCTGCTCCTCCCAGGGTATAGTGTCTATTCAATCTTACAAGGATGTCATCCGAGAGGCTGAGTATTATCAGAGGCATTATACGAGGCTGTACCCATAGGAGGATGGGTCCCAAAGTACTCACAACATACCGAATATAGACCAGCAGAGGGCCACTGTGACAGGGGTGAGGGTAGCATACATGGGGACAAACCTTGATCAAGATGGTATGATACTTTTTGTGCCTTATGGGCTCCTTTTTGATAGCCCAATGGGAATTTTGTACTGATTGACATACATGTACAGCGATCTGATGATTTTGTACTATGATAGTTGAATTATTGATGATATATTTGATATGATGATGATTTTGGTGTGATACGATGTGTATCATTTATTTATGCATGTGTGGATGATTCTATTTCTATATGTTGTGCAATGATGTCATGGTGTATATTTATTTCCGATGTATGCATTATGATTGACCAACATATCTATATTATGTTTGACTTATGATATGCACATGTATTTATGTGATGTGCGATGATGTGGAATGATATGATATGTTATATGCAAAACTCCAAATGATATGGTGTACATGGGAAATAATATGTGACTTATGTTTATAAATGAAATGATTATGGGTGTATGTAATGGATTTTTATGTTCTGATTTATGTTGATAATGATGTAGAATGATTGATGCAATGAAATGTGAATGCAATGATCATGTTTTATATGATATAATGCAAAATGAGATGGTTATCTAAGATGCTTAGAATAAAAAATCTATATTATCTTAAACATGTTAAATGATAAATGTAATGTATGTGATGTATTTAATATGATGATATGATGATGTTTTCATGTCAAATGAATGTAATGCGTGAGATGAATTTATGATGCTATGCAAGTATGTATTTAATGGATTATTTATAATGCTTATGTATGATTATGTAGTGATGTGAAGTGACTATGAAATGCATATGAATGTTATGAGATGATGTATGTGATAAATGCAATGTGATGCAATGAAATGGATGTGCTTCTCTATGAAGAATGCTTATAATGAAATGTTTATATGATGATGGAAATGCAATGCATATGTTTCCTATATGATATGTCAATGCAATATGGTAATGATTTGTGGATGCAGGATCGATGATAATGAGGATGATGATGATCAACTGTCATAATACCTTGTTAGCCTGATAAGAAAGAAAGGATGAAAGAGAAGAAGTCATTTGGACAAGACACAAGATGATGATTTTCTCTTTGATAGTAAGGAATGCATCCCTATTGATTGTTGCAGCAGTGTGAACACATAGAAGGATATGCATGCAGGGAATGTATTGAATGAAGCATTACAAGTAGTTGATAATGATGAACAGGGAACCCCTATTTTGCTTAATGTTTTTCCTTCTTCTATTCCTCTTGTTTCCTTTGAAGCCATTACTGAGTGTTTGCATGAGGAAACCATTTATATAGTTTTACATGAAAGTGAAAATGTAGGGATAAACATTGGTACAACTAGTTTTAACTTTCATGATGAGTTTACACATGAGGAACGCGATTGTGTCTATCATATTGATGCATACGAGGACCTTTTTTCTGGATCTGCAATTCATATTTCCTCTCATGAGCAGTATGTTTCAGATTTTCATGTTGAAGCAAGAAGAGATGATGTTGATTTTGATACACCTTGCATTGGTGAATGTGTCTTTGACACTCACTATGATGAATTTTTTGCAAATGAAAGTTTTGATTCACATAAACCTATACTTGAAGCTTCCCTTCATGTTGACACATTGAATGTTGATAATCTTTTTTTTGAACTTGAGGCGGAGAACATTGTTTGGGATACTAGCATTTCTTCTGAATGCCATGATTTGAATGGAGATGAAGGTATTGTGGGTGTTGATAGGCCTGATTTTTAGAATCTTGAAACACATGGAAATGTGTTAGGGTTGTGTTGTTGGGATGAGGACAAGCTGACTAGTGATGCATTTTAGTTGGAGGAGACACATATGCATGAGCAATCTTTGCTCAATGCACAAGAGGGTTGCATGCTATTTTTCAGCTGTGGTATTTCCTCTAAGAATGATCATTATGAGAGGGTTAGTGAATGTGGTCTTCATCACTATCCTCTCATGTTGCCACTTGATACAAAAGCAGAGAGTGAAGAGAGTGGCAATGATGAAATTTATTTGATTTGGCTGCCATATGATGACAAAGCTAAATAGAGAGCAAGTTTCCACTTGCATGAAGGCAGTTTGATGCTTGTGTTTGCAAAGGTGTAGTCACTAATGTTGTTATGGTTTGATAGAGGAAAGCATAAGTTGAGGGAGATCAATTCTTTTTGTAGAATTGTGTTTGACAGAGGTTGATGTTGACTCCCCTTTTCCATTTTGTGGCCTGGGGTCACCAAATGGAGTTTGAAAAATGAGATATGATAGGGGATATTCTTGAATTTCCATTTCATGGGCAATTCTTGAAGTTATACTTCACTTGAAGTATTCTTTTCCATGAACAGTAGTTTAGGTTTGTATATTTTGTATATATTTTGTACATAGTTTGGGTTGTTTTGTCTGAATAGTCCCTTTTTGGTCACCTCTGTTTCTTGGTCTGCTCCACCTGAGATTCTGAATTCTCGCTTCATTCGAGTGGAATGAACACCCTCAACTGGAGCCACTAATGGAACTTTAAAAATTTTTCTCCTTATGTTCCATTCTTGCCCTGGCTTCTGTCATTGGTCTTCCATGGTGTTAGAAATTTTTGAGGGTTGGGGTTTTAGCCTTATTTTCATGTAGAACCCTTGTATTTATCTTATGCCTTGGTTGGGATCTATTTCACTGTTACTTTTTGAAGGGTTTTAAGACATCTTATGTCTTATCATTCCGTCTAGGCTGGGTTCCTTTGGTCTCAAATATTTTATTTCCTCCACAGGGTTTTATTTTCCTAAATATTCATTGGCCCTGGGTTTCATCATTTAAAAACAACTTATGTCATTGTTTACCATCTACCTAGTGATGTCCCCTTGTCCTTTTAATAAATGTTTTATTTTGCAGAAGGATGAAATTCGCGCTACCATTGATGAATTACCTTTAGATATCAACAGTTTCCCGCCATCACGTGATCGGGAATTGCATGAGCTTTATTGATCCTGATATCATGGATGGATGCCATGTGTCCTTTCTAGGGGATGAAGCTCATGCGACTATTGATCAACTGCAATTTGATCTCAACCATTCCTCACCATCGTGCGATGACCCCACCACTGTGCTTTGGTTTATCGTAATATCACGAGCAGGCGCCACATGTCCTATCTAGAGAGGATAAAGGGGATAAAGTTCATGGGACCATTGATCAACTACCATTTGATCAATGGTTGCCTGCCATCGCATGATCGAAGGTTGTAGGGTTTTTTATTGATCATGATATCATGGGTGGGTGCCACATGTCTCATCTGATGAAGCTGAAGGAGTAAAGGAAATACCTTGGTGAATTAACATGGCCTTAAATACATTAAAAGGTAGATTAGTAAAGTGCTCTTAAGGTGTACATGTTTTAAATCAATGGATCTATTATAATCTAAGTGCGAAAGTTGCTTGATGGATAATGATAAGGCTGGCGACTATGTTGAAGGAACGAGATCATTGATGCTCAAGATCTATGGTTGCCCACCATTGCATGATCCAAAGTTGTAGAATCTTTACCGATTGTGATATTACGGGTGACTGCCATGTGGACTTCCTTCACAACATATAGTATGGTGGGCCTCTTATTTTCCATGTTGGTGATTGTGTCATCTTGTTTTGAGGATGATCATTTGATGATTTGATTCAACTGAAGGATTGACGACTAGAATCTAAGTCTGCGTCAAATATGTTTGGATCCGTTTGTGCAATGTGTGGGTGAGCTTTAATGGCAGATGAGATGCTTACTGGCATGATTTAATCAATAAATCAGATGTTGTGGTTACAACGGTTTCTAGTTTTTCTTTAATGGCATTCTTTGCATGGGTTTCTGGTGGTCTTTTATTATTGCATCAACTTTTCCAGGTGTGCTAATTGGGTTTTGACATGTGTACTTTCTGGCCCGATGCTTGTTTGCAACTTCATTTTCTATAAGAAGGATTTCAAGGCCAGAAGTACAGGGGAGCAAGTTAGATAATTTTTGTCAAGTCTAGGTGAAATTGCAAAGCAACTTGTAAAGTCTGATGGTTTTAGAGAGAAATGAAATTTAGGTTTTGAGTCATTCTGTAATAGGTTTTGAGTTCATGGGGATTTAATCTTGCATAATAGTACTAGCATTTGAATTGAAATGATAAATTCAAGCTCATGTCTCTCCATTGTACATTCATATCTAAACTTTGAATAAAATAACTAAGGGCTGTTTCATTCATCTCACTGTTGTGGTGTGTATGATTCTATTTTAGCTTTAATTCAAGGAATTAATTAAAATGCTTGAATGGTATTGTAGGCAGATGTGTTTTGTATAAGGATTTGATAAGTAGTATTGAGTTAGAATACATATTGATGAAGTTACAAGGTAATGTCGTCAAGGATCTCATATGTTATGTGTTAAATCTGTCATATACCTTTAGATCCTTATAAATTTGACTCCTACCCAATGGATATATGGCACTGTTATGAGTTGCAACTACCCATATGATTCAATATTTGTTTGTGTTTTTCCTAGAGCTTGCAACAAATTGCAAATCAATGACTATCTCGTATTGTAGTTATCTCATGCTCCAGGTAGTTGATATTATCGATGAACAACTAATTCTATTTGATATTATCCTATCATATTGAGATATTAAGTGAGATTATCTGCTATTGTTAATGTTGTTTATGATAATTATGCAGAGGTTGTAAACACATTAGGGGATTACCCTCCTGGTTCTTGTAGAGCCTGAAGTGTAGGAGGCTTCTTAAAGTCCTTGTCAGTTGGTCCAGGTCCTTTGAGCTGCCCTTGATTGTAATTGGTAATTCCATAGGTAGATTAGAAGACAAACCTAGTTACAATATAAAACATAACCAACATCAAAGACAAATGAAATGGCCCTAAGGGTGCTATCAGTCACCTGTGTGAGCTCCTCTTCAAACATCAATTTTTAAATAGACCATGTAAATAAATATTAGTACTTGATACTATCTCTTATTAATATTCATTTAAAAACAAATGCAAGTTATGAATTTAAAACTTAAATCTTACCTATGTAACTATTCCAATATCCCCCTCTCTAGCAGGAGAGGACTCTATAGCGTGCACTCCACTCCCCTACATCTGATCTCCTATAATGTCAACATCCTAGATGTTATAATAAGAAGTGTCCAGGGGATGCTCAGTGGGCTGTACAAGAGGATCCAAGCATATATGGTGGCACATAGTGCAAGTATGTGGCACACAAATATGTGGACTTGAGGAGGATGATGCAGCAAGAATCAATCCATTGTCAACATCACCAAAATGTGGTTGAGCTACTATAGAAGTATGGGAAACCAAAAGACCACTCAAAGAGTGAATAGCTTGAATAGTTTGTGTGGCTGCATCCTCGATAATATCTGGATGATGTACTAGAGGTGGTGGAGGAAGGGGAGGAGGGGGACATATGGGAATTGGACTACTCTAACTACCCCTGGTCTATCCTGGGGCATACCTCCACCGATGCCTTGGAAGGGTTTAATATCAAAGTAATTGACATGATGCCCTAACACAAACTCAACATATTTTTTTTCAATAAAGGAAAATGGTATATCACTATTGTTGTTGGGTGGTTTATCAAAAACCATACACCAATGATCCCAAAAGTTATTTACAATGTCCTTATTCATGCACCATTTTATAGAAAGTTTTGGTTTATTAACATTAACTCAAAAACCAGTATGAGGGTTAACAAAAAAAGAGGCTATTTGGGCTTTTGTTATTTGGAGATCTTTCACATCATTGTAAGACAATCCATGAGAGTAATATTCCCTCATGATTTCTCACCATGAAAGAATGGCTTTTGTTGGGTGGAGAGGGTTTCTATATTTTTAATTATTTCCTTCAATGTGTTTGTGATCTAGGATAATTGAGGGATTGTCTTATAAACATCACAAATGCCCCTCAATTGCTCAAATTTTTTACCAATTAAGTCTTCAATTGATGGGCACAGAGGTGGTGGAGTGTTTAGAATTTGTGCATTTTCATTCTCGGCCATAATACCTGATTAAAGTTAAAAACTAATTAATCTAATTGAAATTACATAATATAAATGAAATTATTATAAAAAAACCCTAGTTTTTAATAAAAATCCAAAAAAAAATCTACTTTTTAACAAAAATCCATAACAAACTATAGTTTTTAATAAAAATCCATAAACAACATTAGTTTTTAATAAAAATCCATAAAAAACATTAGTTTTTAATAAAAATTCATTGTAAACTCTAGTTTTTAATAAAAATTAATTAAAAAACCCTACTTTTTAATAAAAATCCATAAAAAACTACTTAAAATTATACAAATCTAATAGAAAATTTGATTAAAACAAAAAAATACTAAAAACTTACCTTGGAAATTGGATATCTGCTCAAATCGGATTTCTGATATCCAAACATCGTTCTCACTATGTGCTTTCAGCTCTTGAAAATGATTCAAATGATTTTAAAAGGTCATTTTTATGTATTTATACCCAATTCAAATTGGATCTATCCAATATGTACTTCTTGCCTTGGGAATTGCTTTGGAGCAATGCTGACACCCAAGCCAAAAAAAAGTCAACTCAATATTTTTGCATTTTTGGTTGATGCAAAACACAACTTTTTTCACATCACCACTTTTTGGCCCATCATGATCCTACACATACCCTTGTCCTAAACAAACTTCTCCTTTGAATGGATTTATCATCTTCATTTAACACTGTTCTCCTAGCCATTAAAGTTTCACCATCTTCTGCTTCTTTGGAATGTGATGATCTTGCTTCATCTCTATTCACATTTGTTGTCCTATTTTGATTTTTAGTCCTTCTTCTTGGTCTTTCCTCTTCATGAGGACACTCATATGATTTGTGCCTCTCTTCTCCACACTTGAAACAATTTAATTTATAATTTTCTCTTCCAAATCCTCTACCCAATCTTCCTCTTCCTCTGAATCTTTGAGCATGGGTCTGATTTGAACTCCCACCTCTTTCTTCATTGCTTCCATTAGTGTCTCCAATCTGATTTTTATCCTCATACTGCTGCACATTAATTTTACCCTTTCCTCCTTGCTTATTTTCAAACCTCCTATTCATTATTTCTTCTATTTTTAATGCTATTTGATAAGCATCCTTGATTGCCACAATTCTAACAAGTACCATTTCTTCCTAAATGCTTAGTCTCAACCCATTTATGTATCTTGCAACCTTCTCTTTGGTCACCTCAGAATGTCTAGTTCTAACAAGAATTCTATGGAATTCTTCAGTATATTCTTTCACACTCTTGCTGCCCTGTCTTAAACTTTGCATTCTCTTGAGTAGGTCCAATTCATAATCCACAGGAATAAATTGTCTTTTAAGTTTCTCCACCATTTTATCCCATCTATTAATCTTTTATTTTCCTCTTCTTCCCCTTTTTAATTGAATCTCTCTCCACCATATGGAGGCATGTCCTTTCAACCTCATTTTTTCATATCTTACTTTGTCTAGATCCTCTATCTCTTCAAATTCAAAATACTCCTCCATCTCATTCAACCAATCTATTAATTCTTTTGGGTTTAGGCTTCCATTAAAGGTAGGTACATCCATTTTTGGTCTCTTTCCCATTTTTGTTAAAGCTTTCAGCAATGGGTAATTTGCAACTGCTACAATTTCTTCTCTTTGCTCAATATTTAAACTTGCATTCTTTGTACTTTCATCTTCACTTGTTGGGTCTCTATTTCTTGCAAATCCTCTCCTTATCTCATTTTTTAAAGTTTCAACCTTCCTTCTCAAGGCTCTAAAATCACCATTTCTAACAAATTTATCTCCTCTTCCTCTTCCTCTTCCTCTACCACAATGGGCTCCTCTTGCATACATTTCTTCCAATACCCACAAGCTCAATTCTAGTACAACTACCTCTCTTCGGCGGTCTGTTACACACTCAAGATATTTTGGCTCTAATACCACTAATGAATGAGAGGTAAATTAATTAAATTAATCTCACATAAATTCACAAATTTCTCTCACAAACCCTTCAATTAAATTCAACACCAAAGGGTTTACAATTCTCTGTAACTTGCACAGCTGAGTTGCAACATGCAACCAACCCACTTCTCATTCAAAATAATGGAAAATAATACCAAAATTACATTCAACCTCTTGGGTTGGGGCTGTTACATGCCCATTAAAATGCACACCAAAAATCATAATATGAAAAGAAAATTCACACACAAATATCCAAGATTGTAGTGCAACCTTCACACCTGTAATTCACACAAAACAATTACAAAAACCTCTAAGGGTTATGGGACTTTCACATGCCTAGGAAATTCAATAAATCTGGAATGAAAACAAGATGATTTCCTTCAACAATCCAAGGTTTCTTCTGAACCTTTCTCCTGCAAACAAACCAATCTCACAACAACCCAACTACACACTTCTTCTCTACAACTCCAAGAAACTTCAACACATCTACACACCACCAAAAAATATGCAACAAAACCTTCTGCAATCAACCTTTGATATGCTATGCCCTAGTCTCTCCCTTCTCTTTCTAGAAAGACTTAGTTGCAAAATGAATGAAATTTCCTTTTGTCAAACTCTGGATTGTCATTTGCACTAAATTTGCATCAATTTGGGATGAATTTCATTAAGTTTCAAACCACTCTTCCCAATTGTAACACCATCCCTAGCAATTTCACCAATTTTGCATTAAAAAATCAATAAAATATTCATTAAAAAAAAAATATTAACTCCACCACTCCCAAGATGATTCCAGTGCTTTTATTGAAATTCTACTTTCACCAATCAAACCTTGATTTTTCCCACTCCTGGGCGTCCTCCTCTGGGTTCCTATTTTTTAGGACACCTGGAATGAAGTTTTAAATCAAAAATTCAAAACAAATAACTGCCCAGAAAGCCACACCTTTGTTTTGATTTTCTTGCTTTTCTTGGCTTTTTCACATTATTCACCACTATCTCCACATTCAAATTGAGTCAAACTTTGAAAGCAATTTGAAATTGCATTTATAAGACATGTCATTGCATTTCCACACACACAAAATTTTAATTTCACAAATATTATGAAATTCCACACCAAAAATGAAACAAAACCAACTCAAGCCTCTTTTTGGTGATGCAAGATTGCATGAGGCCATAGATGCTCCTGCATCAAGTAGTTAGCAAACAACATTTAGTGTTGATTAACCTCTTTTATCTGCTCACAAACCATTTGGTTCTCTTTAGCGACCAAGATCTCATTAGCGGCCAAAGTTCTCTTTAGTGCCTTGTATATTGGTTTAATCTCTTATTATTATTTGAGAGCCATTGACTCCACTTGGACCACAACCACCTTTTATTTCATTCATTTTTGTGGATGTGAAGATCTCGGCTCACGTTATGACATAAAGCCATTTATAATTTGGATCAGCCCTATTGATAATAGTTACATTTTTCCTTTTGTCTGTGAACCTTTGAATTTCTCATAGCCCTACCATAGCATTGTCATAGCAGCCTTGAATCGTAAAAGATGGTCTTCATTTAGCAATGTTTAATTTCATCAATGAACTCTCTCTTATAAGAAGAAAGATTACCAACGATTTAGTTTATATTCGAGTATTGTCTTCAATTACTAAATTGGTCACCAAAAACTAGTCGACCTCTTTTATTTTAATAACTTTCCATTGATTTCCCTAAATGCTAAATTGGCATCTCCTTGTTCTAAGCAACTTTCTTTTCATATGTGAAATTGCTTCTTTTCTTTATGCTTAATCAAATTCTATATTGTTTTTATTTTGGGTCTCTGTGTTGTTCCAAGCAACATGGTACTTTTACCATGGATTTTGTTTATATGATTTTAGTATTTTTGAATGGTTAGCGACCTCCCTCTTAGATCCAAAACTTTTGAATCAACACATGCATTATAATTAGGTTTAAAATTCAAAGAAAAATTAACCATGGTGCACTTTGTAAGCACATTTCTGACAAAATTAGTGCGATTTGGGCATAATAGATGTGCCAATAGATCTCTTTTCAATGTATGGAATCTTTCTTGCCTAATAATAGATGTCTAGATGGCTACAATTAGTATTTGCATGATATCTTAATGATAATTTATAATTCTCATAAGATCATTTATCAATTTTTTTTAGTAGTCTTTAAGTTGAATTTTAATTGATAAATGAATCAATTAGTCAATACTTAAGTGGGACTAATAATTAACACTAAATCATGATGAATATTGAGATCATAACAAATGATTTATTGTTGTCTCAATCATTGAAATTTGTTTTATTTTATCAAGCCATTTTCTATATATAATTAGATAGGTGAATTCAAAATCTTTCTTGCAAAGTAAATTAAGCTATTGATTTTATAAGAATGTATACTCATATATTCTCCAGTTTATATATGTATTTACATACATACATCAGCTATACCTTCTTTATTTAATTCATTGATTGTATATTATAATGACCTTCTTAAATGATCTCCTATGATTTTTGGTTATGTATGCAATCATTTACTATAGGGGTTGTTTTGTGTTTGTTGTGTCATCCAATTATAAGTTAAAATGTAGATTAAAAGGTGATAAAAGATAGTCACATTAGTGACTCAAATAAGCAGTTATGAGAATAATTGAAAGGGTTTATTTGATGGTTTTGTTTAACGAAAAGATGTAGCATTACATCTATTATTGTTTATTATATAAATGGTGAATTGTCACTGTTTCTTGTTCGATGATTTACAAAGACACATCTTTTGAAGTTGTAAATCAAAATTTTGAAATGGATATCTTGTAAACTGTATACAAAATAGTGGGGTTATTATCTGACATGTTTTATATGTTAAAGATTCTAGTTCTTATGAATCTTTAGGATATGAAATTTTATAGAATTAAGGAGATAAACGTTATGTAGAGAAACAAAGTGATCCTCTATAGTTGATTTCTTTATTATTTAGAAATGTGTAATGAAGTTGTAAATGGTCATGTCAATGAGATAGTATGATCATTTCGAGTGGGGCATCTTGTAACTAGTGAGGCATTTTGTAGCTAGTGAGGCTCTACCAATGAGAAATTTCATTAAGCCAGTGAGGCATTTTTACGAGTGGTTTTTATCCCTACAAGGGTTTTCCACTCATGAAAATCATTGTGTTATGGTTCTTTTGTGGATACATTTATAGCTTGTTGTTTCCTTAATTTGAATTATAGCATTTGAATTTATTTGTATTCCTATTGTGTAAGCCTACATGGGTAAATTTTGTAAAGGCACGACCTTGTGTTGATATACATATTAACTCATTATTGTAGGTGTAGACACATAAAATATACTGATTTCTATCATACACTTGATCCTAATCTTACTAACATCGCTTCATCCTGAATCATCTCCTTTGCTAATCATTTAATTAAATAATCTTTATTCAATTAAATTCCTCATATTCCATCTCTTAATTAAATAAATCATTTTGTTTAATTAATCCTATAGTCCCTCTTTTAATTAAATAATTCATTTTATTTAATTAATCCCTAAAGTCATCACATTTAAATTAAATAAATTTATCTTTATTTGATTTAAAACTAACACCATTCTCTTTAATTAAATAAATCAAACTTCATTTAATTAAGTCTAAAATCATTATTCTTCTCATTCTTGATTTATTTAAATCCTAAAATCTAAATCAAAATGTCAAATCAGCTAAATCCTATCTTAATTAATCAAATCTTGATTAATCCTAATCTTAATCCATCAAATCCTCTAGCTTTTGCAACTTGCTCATGAAAATCATTTTAATTGATTTATGAAATCTCCTTTTAAATTAAAAAAGGCATCAAGGATGGAATATTCCTCGAATTTGAAATCTCCCCCCAAAAGTACTTGTCCATCCAACAAGGCATTAAAGGCCTCCTATATGTCCTTTTCTTGAGCCAAGTGATGTTAACTCCATCTTTCATCTCATCTTTCAAGCTATCTTTTGAATTTCAAATTTCCCCCTCTTTGCACATTGCCCAAAATGTCCTCCATCTCTCTTCAATAACATGTTGACAAGTGGTGCTTTATCATTGGTTTATATTTTGTCCCACATTCATCCATTTTGCCTCATTCCTCAACATTCTCATCTATAAATAAAAGGCTCTTCTTCTCATTTTGTATCCACAACTTCATGCAAAGTTATAATCTTCAAATTTTGAACTTTTCTCATCCACCATTCATCCATTTTCAAGTTTTATAGCTAGGTTATGCAAGATTTTCTCCAAGGAAGCATCAATCTTCACCAAAGTCATCACAAAGCTTACAAGGGATTGGGAAAGGGCCATTTTCGACATCAAAATGGCACCAATTGCCCCATGGGATTGAGAGTTTGCATGCTTAAATAGGATTTAATAGTTTTTCTTATTTTGTTCTTCATTTTCCTTCCTATTTTGAGCATTGTAGATGAATTGCACGGGGAATCTTAGTTCTAACTTGCATATGGATCTAATATTGTGTTTGTTTGCTATGTTTGTGCAGGTCTAGGATTGAGGTTCATAGTAGGTAATTCCATTTGAAATAATGATGAATTTATTTAATTATTTCTTTTTAGAACCGTTTAATAATCATCTTATACCATTTAATTATTTCGGGTATTGATTTTCTTATCGAAGGTTACTTTTAGTAAGAGATTTGTGGACCTTACATCATTTAACTATGTCAAATGGATTTGGAAGGGACAAGGCATATTTTATTGACTAAAATTTTGAGGTAGCTTATCCATCATCATTGTATACATCATCTTCACTTAGAATTTTTTCCTACAATGCACCAAGCCTAGAATTGATTGGGGATGCACTTAAGGTGGATAAAAGCTCATCAAATGCTTTATGTATGCATAGAAACATGGAACGAAAAATAGATGACTGGCTTAAAGAAAAATCAATAATTAAAGTAGCACACCAACTTGTCTTGGTTGATGAAGCAAAATGAAAAGCTGATGAAGAATGGAGGATTCAGATGGAAAGGAGAAAGCAAGAGAAAGAACTTTGATGGGTGACACAACGAGAGGAGAGATTTGAATGTGTGAAGGAATTATGGAAGAGTAAGAATAAGGATAGGGATGATGATGATGATGAGGTTGGTCAGTCTAAGAAGAAAAAAAAAGAAGGAAAAGAAGAAAAAGAAGAAGGATAAGGACCACAAGGATTATGATTCTTATATGGAGGAACCCATTGTTGCCATGGAAGATGAGGAAAATTATATGAGTGATAAGGCACAAGATGATGCAAAAAATTTCCAAGATCTTCTTATTGTTGTGGGTCTAGAAGACTTTGATGATGGCAAGACAAATTCTCTAGTTTCAACAAAATCATGAATGAGACATGCATACTCTGATTCTAAAGATGATGAACCATTGTAGAAATAGTTTCTGACAGAAGATGATCCATATGATGATGATTTCTATGCTTCCTGAGCTTTAACCAAACCTAGCTCCTATTTTCCAAGAGAAAAATTCCTAACACCCATGGGAAATGAATGATGAGCATTTGAGTTTCAATAGATTCCAAGAGAAGATGATGCATACAATGATGATGGATAGGCTACATCAAAATTTTAGTCAATCAAATGCTTTGTCCCTTCCAAATCCATTTGAAATAGTTAAATGAGATATTATCAAAAACCTCAAATGAATCATCTATATGTTATCTTTTCATTTTTCCTCTTTCTTTTTTTTATGGGAAACCCATTTTAGTCTGTTGAAACTAAAATGCTCATCATTCATTTCCCATGAGCCTTGGGTATTCCTATTTTGGAAAATAGGAGCTAGGTTTCGTTAAAGGTCAGGAAGCCTAGACATCATCATCATATGGATCATCTTCACTCGGACTATTTCTGCAATGGGTCATCATCTTTAGAATTAAAGTATGCATGTCTCCTTTGTGATTTTATTGAAACTAAAGAATTTGTCTTGCCATCATCAAAGTCTTCTAGACCTATAGCTGCAAGAAGATCTTGGGAATTTTCTACATCATCTTGTGCCTTGTCACTCATATAATTTTCCTCATCTTCAATGGAAACATTAGGTTCCTCCATATAAGAATCATAAGCCTTGTGGTCCTTCTCCTTCTTTTTCTTCTTTTTCTTCTTTTTCTTCTTTTTATTCTTCTCAAACTGACTAGCCTCATCATCCCTATCCTTACGCTCACTCTTTCATAATTCCTTCACATGTTCAAATTGCTCCTCTTGTTGCATCACCCACTGAAGTTAATCCTCTCGATTTCTCCTTTCCATATAAATCCTTCATTCTTCATTAGCTTTTTGTTTTACATCATCAACCAAGACAAGTTGGAATGCTACTTTAATTGTTTCTTTTTCTTTAATATAGTCATCTATTTTTAGTTCCATGTTTCCAAGCATACATAAAGCATTTGATGAGTTTTTATCCACCTTAAGTGCATACCCAATCAATTCTAGGCTTGGTGCACCGTAGAAATATATTTTAAGAGAAGATGATGCATACAATGACGATGGATAAGCTACCTCAAAATTTTAGTCAATCAAATATGCTTTGTCCCTTCCAAATCCATTTGACATAGTTAAATGAGATCTTATCAAAAACCTCAAATGAAGCATCTATATGTTATCTTTTCATTTTTCCTCTTTCTTATTTTTTATGGGCAACCTATTTTAGTCTTTATTTAAGAACATTTGTTGTGTCCTTCAATGTATTATGCTTTATCTTTCTACCAGATTCTAGATTAAAAGAACCTATAATTGAAAATAGATTAATTCATCTATTTTTATTTTTCAGTCCCAAATAGGTGGATTAAATTATTCTACTATTAAACAAATCTTGTACAATGTAATGAACCCTTTTTCAAATGAAAGAAAGTTGAAACTAAAATGCTCATCATTAATTTCCAATGGGCCTTGGGAATTTTTCTTTTGGAAAATAGGAACTAGGATTGGTTAAAGCTTAGGAAGCTTAGAAATCATCATCATATGGATCATCTTCTCTGAGACTTTGTTTCTGCAATGGTTCATCATCTTTAGAATCAAAGTATGCATGTCTCCTTCATGATTTTGTTGAAACTGGAAAAATTGTCTCACCATTATCATATTTTTCTAGATTTGTAGTTGCAAGAAGATCCTTGGAATTTTTTGCATCATCTTGTGTCTTATTGCTCATATAATTTTCCTCATCTTCCATGGCAACATCAGGGTCCTCCATATAAGAATTGTAAGCCCTGTGGTCCTTATCCTTCTTTTTCTTATTTTCCTTCTTCTATTTCTTCTCAAACTAACCAACCTCATCATCATCATCATCCATGTCCTTATGCTTACTCTTCCATAATTCCTTCACACGTTCAAATTTCTCCTCTTGTTGCATCACTTGGTAAATTTCTTCCTCTTTCTTTCTCCTTTCCATCTGAGTCCTTCGTTCTTCATCAAATTTTCATTTTACTTCATCAACCAAGACAAGTTGGTGTGGTACTTTAATTGTTTCTTTTGCTTTAAGCTAGTCATCTATTTTTAGTTCCATGTTTCCAATCATACATAAAGCATTTCATGAGTTTTTATCCACCTTAAGTGCATCCCCAATAAATTCTAGCCTTTGTTGGATCTCATTCTAAGCTTGAGCCATGGCTGCAAGACATAGATATGCATCCACATAATTAGGAAACTTGAACAATTTTGGCTTGTATAAAATATTTATTTTTTCAATATCATGTAGTTGTTCAAACAACCTAGCAAGATTAAATAGTGTTGTGACTTTATCCCATTGTAATTAAAGTGAAAAACCACCTTCTTCTAGTCGATGGAAGAATTCCATATCCTTAAAGTGCACAAAAAAAACTGTAGAATTGACACTAGGGATTTTATTTATGAATTCAACCCAAATGCCATTTCCTAACACCTCCATAAAAGTTTGTTGAGCCAACTCTAGTTCATCACGCTCAAAATGAAGAACCTAAATGTTGTTTAACAATTCAATGGGTACTTCTTCTTTTCTCTTCTTTAGAAGAGACTTTGTAGTCTTAAGAGAATCTAAGGTTGCACTGGGGTTTGTCAATATTAATAACTCACCCATCTTGATAAATATGTGGGAATGATGTGGATCTATGTGAGTTACCTTTCTTAAAATTTCAAAAGCCTTCTCTTCCTGTGTTGACCCCTTTGACATTGTTTTGGCATTGATGTCAAGGGTTGTTTTAGAATTTAGAGTATTGGCACATATTTAGGTGAAATACATATTCAACATATCAGGACAACATGTTCGGTATACATATAGTTGATGTTTTTGACATCTTACACTCTTGGATTATATATATTTATCATTGATTAATTTTTTGATCAATGATTTATATTGGTTTTGGCACATTAGCATTGGTTTTATTCAACACATTGATTAGCATCATTACATCGATACAAGGAATAATTGTGGTTCTTGTTATAAAAATCATGATATGCATCATTTGGTGACTATAATATTACTCAATTACAAGGTTATGATTTTTTAGTTCTGACACACATGTTTGAATATCATGAGGCTTTTGGTAAATATTAAAGTGCAACACTGAAATAATCATTTGTGGTTTTATGTGGCACAAAGTGGTAAAAGCTAATCAGTATTATTGTGCCCTAAATGTCATCATTTAGAAAAAAACAAGGCATTGTTAACTACAACCGATTTAGGGCTTGGAGAGCTCGATGAAAATGGTGGTATGGCTGTTTGGATTTTCAGGAAGTGGTTTCTAGTTTGAAGTGGCAGTTGATTTACATTGTTTTTAAGATGCATCAACTTCATTCAGGCAAAGGTTTAAAGTGCACAAAGTGGTAACACCATTCTTCAAAATCCTACTTTGGTTTTTGGGTATAATCTAGAAAATTTGGTTTCAATGATGCATGTGTATATCGTCTTATCATTTGTCCATTGATTTGTTTTTTCTGTCATTCATTTCCTAAGTCTCTTTACTATGTCGATGGTATTGGTCTTTCTATTCTAAGGTTTCCTACCATGTCAACTTGGTTTTGCTTTATGCTTTATGATGTTTCATTGTTACATCTCTACCTATGGGTTCATTATCTTTGGTTTTCGAATAGGGCATACTATGTGTATTTTGGGGTTATTTTTATGTTTTCTTGAGAAGGGTTTATACTATAGTATCTTTGTTGTTTATTGTCAAATGCTACTTCATAAAGGTTTTGCTTAGCATCCATCCATGGTTTATTGTGTTTGGTAATAATTTTTTCCTCTACTAGGGCACAAGATCTTATAACATTCAACATTTTTAAGGTTGTGTAAAAGGCCACATAATGCATCTATTGTGTTGATTTGGACATAGATTTTGTGCTATATAATTGTTGATATGCATGCATGGTATATAATAAAGTTTGTTGCATTATGTGTAAGTCTTCATATCATAACTTAGTGAATGTCAACCATGCATTAAATGCTTAGTGGTTACATATGGTGATGTTATTCGAAGAATGAAATGAATAGAAATCTAGCATATTAGAAATAGATGTACCACGATGATTCAAGGGGAAATTTTGAAGATAGTTAATAGGTTACATGTGGTATTATTTGAAAGGAAGTTTATAGCAGTTACCATTGTTGAAATGTTTATATAAATAGTGATTTATCACTGTTATGAGTTTGGTGTTTTCACAGAGTCATCATGTTGAATGTATAAACATAATTCTATAAATAATTTTTGCAATCAATGTGCAAAACAAATTGTATAAACTAATATATTTTATATTTGAAAGATTCCAAGTGAATGAGTCTTTAGGATATGGAATGTATGTTGGCAACACAAAGGTATAAAACTGAGAGGTGGGGTGAATCATTTGTCACAAATATTTAAACTTATTAAACTTATTAACCTTATTCGAAAATCTGATAAATAAAAATGAAAGCATAAATCATCACCACATCAGAAACACACATAACACCAATATTTTTTACGTGGAAACACTATTAGGGGAAAAACCATGGTGGAGGTTATTCCACAAGATTATAACTTGTTAAAAGTATAAAGAAGAAAATGGGGAATGCACATACATTCAAGCACACTACCTAGAGCTCACTACTCAAATACAACAAGGCTTACTAATGTTGATTGCAGTTTCGGTTAAGCACATAAAATCTGCTCACTCTTATTCACACTTCTTCAAACTCTGCCTCTACTTTAAAATGATTGGAAAATTATTCGCACAAAACACTCACACATATTCCACACTCATGCCTTCAAATGGTAGAAAGAATCACTTATATATATCCCTAGCAAGAGATTACATCAACTGCATGTCAGCTTCAACAAAATAATAAAACATGTACAAATTGTCAGTTCAAATCATAAATAATTTTTAATGTGAATCAACCAACATCAACCACAACATAGTGAAGACCCAAAACAACATCCTTGAACATGAAATACCTTCAAAAAAAATTCCTCGAAGATCCACAACATGCTACAATCACCCTGTCAGCCATGAACATGAAAAACATGAACACACAAGAGAAAATCACCAATCGTAAGCACAACGATGAATGTGGATCAACAACATAGATAGAGCACAATCTAGGAACATCCAAAAGAATCATGAATCACCATAGAAGCATCTGTAACAACTCAAGTTACTAGAATCACATTGTCTTCTTTCAAGAACACCAACTGAAGCAACAAAAAAACTATTAGAACACATATACTCATAACTTAATAAAATCTTCATGTGGATCTCTGAAACTTAACGTGGATAAACTAGATATACTCAAGAAAAAACCCTTTAACCCACAACCTCTGATCATCAACATACTGAGCTCACCACCATTTTGAACTTCACTTCATCACTGACAACTTGCAAGTTATTTTATTACAATTTTCTCAATATCCTTGACATATACAACCTCTAAGACATTAATGCCAATAATTTGACATCAATGACAACCAAATATTATAAAAATCCAACAATCTCCCCCTTTGGCATTGATGGCAACACATGATGTGAAAAAAACCATCAACACAACATTCTCTTAACACTTTCTCCCCCTTAGGTTTTGAATCTTCTCCCCCTTTGACATCAATGAAAAATATACATGTTAGTAACATACCAAAAAATGACAAGGATAATGTGTAGCTTTCTCCACATAGTGCGGGGCACCTTGGGTTTCCATGCCTCTTTGAGGCCTTCTTTGTTTTTTTGTTTGATGTCAAGTTGAATTTGATGTAATAAGGTCCTAAGGACCATCTTAAATTCCTTTCAATATGTTTTCTAGGTTTTTTGTTGAGTTTTGGTCTTGGTGTTAAGTTTCTATGTAATAACAAGGTCTCCATCCTCATTTTGTAAGCTTGGTGCACCTTGGCAAATTAAAGAATCAAAATGCCATTATGCAACCAGGTAATTGAGGGGAGTTGCCTTGATGATTTAAAGTGGTTGTGGTGTCCTTTAACACCTTTTGAAGCCTCATTTAAATTGGGCTTATAGGAAGTAGTGTGCATTGCCTTAACTAGGCAATTAAGAGACTAAAGTGAAGTTTGATTAGTTCTAACATGTAACTAATAAAATTTTCAATTGGAGAACATTGGGAAAGGTTGTTAGAAGTTGAAATAAGCCTCTCATGGTCGAGGCATGACTGATGAAACACGTTTTTTGAAGTTCTAATGAAAAATTGCTGTTTTCTGGAAAAATCTGTGTAAGAATTGCTGCTAAAACGCGTGGTACGGACGTTTTACGGACTGTACGGGTACAAGACTGATATGGTTGGAAAGAGGAAAGACCTAGCTTTCATTTGGCGTTGATTTGACAAGATTTCATTGAGTGTATCAAAAGTTATAGCCGTTTTAGCAGAAGCAGGTCTGAAACCCTCAAAACAAGGGTTTTGGTTGAAAAATGGCTTTTCCTTCCATCTCCACATTGTAAAAATGCTGATTCTTGGTGGGATGGAAGATACTTGTGTAAATTTTCATATTTTCTTGGTTCTGGAGAATGGCAAGGTGTGTGGAGAATTTTGTGCATTGAACTAGGTCTGGCATCTTCATGTGACAGGCCTAATTGGTGAAGCAAAAAGTGAGTTTTGCTTGCTTTGTGTGGGTTTTTCTTGAAGAGGCACTTAGGAATGTTGAAAATGGTTGTAATTATCCTGTAGGAGTCTAAATTAAGGCTTTGGGGAGAAGGGGTGAGCCTAGGTAGCCAAAAACCAGTCAAGTGCACTCAATTAGGCCTCTTGGGGACATCAATAGATTGGTCCATGGTTGCTTTTCTAATCACTGTCAAGAAGTGAGATTTTGTGGCCTTGTAGAGGCATATTATACTTGCCTAAAAATGGTATTTTACATCAGATATAGGTTTGTGGGTGAGAATTAATTGGACTGTCCTACCAGGCAGTGCTACAAGCAATTGGGTTTAAAGAGGTCTACTAGTTGAGGAATGAACTCATGGGGTTTCCTAAGTGCTAATAATGGCTATGGTGTTTGTTTGTGGTCTGTTAGAGCATGTTTGAGATGATTACAAGTCCCTCAAAGGTCTGAGATTCAAAGACTCTTGGTGAGTGGATTTTTCCTTATACAAGGATAGTGATTTGTGGGTGTGTTGATAAGAGTGTTTGACAGAAGCACTCATTAAAGAACCTCTGCCATATGAGATTGGTGACCTTCCCTGCTCACTCTGCATCAAAGTGGTATCAGAGCAAGGTTTGATTGTGGAAGAGTAAAGAAGAATTGTGTGTTGAGGTGCTTGAAGAAAACAATGCCTCCAAAAGGTGCAAAAGGTGGGTCTGTAGTTGCAAGGGAAATGAAGGCCATGAGAGATAGGATAGAGGCCTTAGAGAAGAAGAGAGGGGTTACTGATGAGGACAGTACCTCTGAGGATGAAGTGGAGGAAGGAGGTGAAATCCCTTCACAAGAAGAAAGGTTGGACCCTCAGGAAAAGAGGTTCATTGGTGCCTTGCAATCCATAAGAGCAGAATCATCTGATGTGAAGATTGACATACCAATGTATGGGGGAAAGATGAATGCAGAGGCATTATTGGAATGGGTGGATGCCTTAAACAACTATTTTGAGTACAAGGAAATGGCAGAAAATAAGAAAGTTAAGTTTGCTAAGACTAAATTGAATGGGGCTGCCTTGACTTGGTGGAATTATCACCAAGGAGAAAGAGTGAAAGAAGGCAAGAACATGATTACTTCATGGGACAGAATGGTGAGCAGATTGAAGGCACAATTTTTACCAGCAGATCATGAAGTGCAAGTGTTTAGGAAACTACAAAGCCTAAAGCAAAATGATATGGATGTAGCAACCTATACTGAGGAGTTTCATAAACTCAGTATGAGGTGTGGTCATGTAGAGAATGACAATGAGAAAGTGGCTAGATACTTGAATGGCTTAAGGTTTGCAATCCAAGATGAGATGAGTCTTGTGACTCCTAAAACAGTAGAAGAGTGCTTCCAAATAGCATGCAAGGTAGAGGAGAAGTTAAAAAGAAAGCAAGAGCAGCAAGGAAGAGGCAATTTTGGTGGTAGAAACCAATCACAAAGGCAACAAGGGGAGTCAAGTGGAAGAGAGGAACAAAGCCAAGAATCAAGAGGAGGATTTAGAGGTAGGAGGTCTAATGGAAGAGGCAGATTTAATGGTAGAAGTTCTGGTTCATTCTCTGGAAGGTGCTACACATGTAACCAGTTTGGACACCCATCTTTCAAGTGTCCTGAAAAGCAAGCTTCAACCTCTCAAGGTGCAGATAGGAGGAACCAATTGGTGCAAGAGGAGGATGCACAAAGTGTAAATTCACCTTCTAGGCCTGCTGATCCTGAATTTGGAGAGAGTTTGATGATGAGAAGAACACTTCTCAAGGTGCCAAGTGCCAAGGAGCCACCACAAAGAAAGTCCTTGTTTAGGACTTCATGCAAATCTCATGGTAAGGTATGTAAGGTAATTGTAGACTCTGGTTCCACTGATAATTTAGTGTCTCTTGAAATGGTTGAGAAGTTAAAACTAAAAAAAATTCCTCATCCTACCCCATATAAGGTGTCTTGGTTGAATAAGGGCCAACAAGTGCTTGTTAATGAACAATGTTGGGTAGAATTTCAGATTGGGGAGTATAAGGACAGAATTTTGTGTGATGTCACACCCATGGATGCTTGTCATTTTCTCTTAGGATGCCCTTGGCAGTATGATAGGAAAGCCCAACATGATGGAGAGAAGAATACTTATACAATAACAAAAGATGGACACACTTTCACTATGAGACCTTTACCGGATGAAGGAGTAGATAAACAACTTGAGTCTAACATCATGGTGGTAGGTGAGAAAGAATTTTTGCAGACCTTAAAGGAAGAGGGAGGTCTAGGGTTTTCCTTGGTTGTTAAGCCAAAATGCAGGTCTGTTTTGTCCTCAAACAAAGAGAAACCCATACCTAGTGAAGTCCAAACTTTGTTGGAGAAATACAAGGAGATTGTAGTGGATGAATTGCCTAGTTCCCTGCCTCCAATCAGAGATATAAGCCACCATATTGACCTGATACCAGGTGCTACATTGCCCAATAAGGCTGCCTACAAGATGACACCAGCCCAAAATGAAGAGATAGCAAAGCAAGTGCAAGAGTTGTTGGATAAGGGCCTAGTGAGGAAGAGTTTAAGCCCTTGTGCTGTTCCAACTGTACTAGCTCCAAGAAAGGATGGTAAATGGAGATTATGTACTGATTCAAGAGCCATAAATAGGATAACCATCAGATATAGGTTTCCTATGCCAAGGATGGAGGATCTTATGGATTGTCTAGCAGGAGCTCACTACTTTTCAAAGATTGATTTGAAAAGTGGGTATCACCAAATTAGGATTCGTGAAGGGGATGAATGGAAGACAGCTTTCAAGACCAATGAAGGTCTTTATGAGTGGATGGTGATGCCTTTTGGTTTATCTAATGCTCCCAGTACCTTTATGAGGCTAATGAATGAGGTATTGAAACCGTTTATTGGAAAATTTGTTGTGGTTTATTTGGATGACATTCTTGTTTTCAGCAGGACCAAGGAGGAGCATTTGGAGCATCTTGGACAGGTTTTAAGAAGGTTGCATGAAGAAAAGTTGCTGATCAACTTACAAAAATGTGAGTTCATGAAAGAAGAATTGGTCTACCTTGGGTTTGTTATCTCACAAGGCAGTTTGAAAATGGATCCATCAAAGGTTGAGGCTATTCTTAATTGGCCAACACCTAAGTCAGTAGGTGATGTAAGGAGTTTTCATGGCCTAGCAAGCTTCTACAGGAAGTTCATCAAGAGTTTCAGCCATATTTGTGCCCCCATCATTGATACCATCAAAGGAGAAAAGAAGAGTAAGTTCAATTGGACCAATGAAGCAAATGAAAGGTTTGAGTACTTGAAAAGAAAGGAAAAATTGAGCCAAAGGCACATGAAGTGGGTTGAATACCTACAAGCATACACTTTTTCCATAAAGCATAAGAAGGGTCAGGCTAATAAAGTTGTAGATGCACTTAGTAGAAGGGTCATGATGGTTCAAGAAATCCAATTTCAAAGTGTGGGAATAGAAGCTCTCAAAGGTATGTATAAGGAGGATGAAGATTTCAAGGCTGCTTTTGAAGTTTGTTCTCAATTTTCTGCTGCTTTTCACAGTGATTATGCTGATTATGTTTTGCAAGATGGTCTATTGTTTAAAGGGGCTCAATTGTGCATTCCCAAGTGCTCTATGAGGGAGAATATAATAAAGGAAAAGCATAGTGGGAGTCTTGGAGGACACTTTGGACTTGACAAAACTTTGGAGCAGGTGAGAAGATTTTACTTTTGGCCTAAAATGCAGATGGATGTGAGAAGGTTTGTGGAAACTTGCACCATATGTCAAAGAGCAAAGGGGACCACTTCAAATGCTGGTCTTTATCAGCCTCTACCAATCCCAAGTAGGCCTTGGGAGAGCATAAGTATGGATTTTGTCTTAGGATTGCCTAAGACACAAAGGGGGGTTGATAGTGTGTTTGTAGTAGTTGATAGATTCAGCAAAATGGCACATTTTATTCCTTGTAGATGCACTAGTGATGCCTCTAATATTGCAGGTCTGTTTTTCAAAGAGATTGTGAGAATGCATGGCATTCCTATGAGCATTGTATCTGATAGGGACTCCAAGTTCATAGGCCACTTTTGGAGGACCTTGTGGAGGAAATTGGGGACTAATTTGCAGTATAGCTCAGCCTACCATCCTCAAACGGATGGCCAAACAGAGGTAGTTAATAGATCACTTGGTAATCTTTTAAGATGCTTGACAAAAGAACATGGTGTGCAATGGGATTTAGTGTTGCCTCAAGCAGAGTATGCTTATAATGACTCCATTAATAGAAGCATTGGAAAAACTCCCTTTGAGGTTGTGTATGGAATGAATCCAAGGGGGATCTTTGAGTTGAGAGATCTGAAAGGAATGGAGAAAAGAAGTGCTGAAGGTGAAGAGTTTGCTATGGCAATGAAGTCTATTCATGATCAAGTGAAGGAAAATCTCAAAAAGAGTGTAGAACACTACAAAGAGAGGGCAGATTTGAGGAAAAGGAATGTTCAATACAAGGTGGGAGATCTAGTTTTTGCTTATTTGAAGAAGGAGAGATTTCCTAAAGGAAAATACACCAAGCTGCAAATGAAAAAAATAGGCCCTTGCAAGATTATTCATAAATTTGGGCAAAATGCATATGAGATAGCACTCCCTCCTGGGGTGGCTATCTCACCCATTTTTAATGTTGCTGATTTGTACCCATTTAAGGGATCTTTGGATGTAGGTACAGGTGTGGAAACTGATGAAGATTGGGTGCAGGACCTTCCACCATCTAAACCATTGAAACTTGAAGCCATTCTAGACACCAAAGAGGTAAAGAGGACAAGGAAAAAAGTATATAATGAGTATCTTGTTAAATGGCAGGGTCTTCCACTTGAGGATGCAACTTGGATGACTGAAGAGGACATCAAACAACATGGTACTACTTTGCAGCAACTGATCTCAGGTGGTACTTGAGATCTCTTCCACCCCGGGTGCATGGTGCAGGGGCACCTTGGGTTTCCATGCCTCTTTGAGGCCTTCTTTGTTTTTTTGTTTGATGTCAAGTTGAATTTGATGTAATAAGGTCCTAAGGACCATCTTAAATTCCTTTCAATATGTTTTCTAGGATTTTTGTTGAGTTTTGGTCTTGGTGTTAAGTTTCTATGTAATAACAAGGTCTCCATCCTCATTTTGTAAGCTTGGTGCACCTTGGCAAATTAAAGAATCAAAATGCCATTATGCAACTAGGTAATTGAGGGGAGTTGCCTTGATGATTTCAAGTGGTTTTGGTGTCCTTTAACACCTTTTGAAGCCTCATTTAAATTGGGCTTATAGGAAGTAGTGTGCATTGCCTTAACTAGGCAATTAAGAGACTAAAGTGAAGTTTGATTAGTTCTAACATGTAACTAATCAAATTTTCAGTTGGAGAACATTGGGAAAGGTTGTTAGAAGTTGAAATAAGCCTCTCATGGTCGAGGCATGACTGATGAAACATGTTTTTTGAAGTTCTAATGAAAAATTGCTATTTTCTGGAAAAATCTGTGTAAGAATTGCTGCTAAAACACTTGGTACGGACGTTGTACGGACTGTACGGGTACAAGACTGATATGGTTGGAAAGAGGAAAGACCTAGCTTTCATTTGGCGTTGATTTGACAAGATTTCATTGAGTGTATCAAAATTTATAGCCGTTTTAGCAGAAGCAGGTCTGAAACCCTCAAAACAAGGGTTTTGGTTGAAAAATGGCTCTTCCTT
The DNA here is from genome assembly GCA_007258455.2 of Sequoia sempervirens. Lineage (NCBI taxonomy): Eukaryota > Viridiplantae > Streptophyta > Pinopsida > Cupressales > Cupressaceae > Sequoia > Sequoia sempervirens. Next base: position 443,447,111 of record VDFB02000015.1, read on the forward strand.
CCATCTCCACATTGTAAAAATGCTGATTCTTGGTGGGATGGAAGATAATTGTGTAAATTTTCATATTTTCTTGGTTCTGGAGAATGGCAAGGTGTGTGGAGAATTTTGTGCATTGAACTAGGTCTGGCATCTTCATGTGACAGGCCTAATTGGTGAAGCAAAAAGTGAGTTTTGCTTGTTTTGTGTGGGTTTTTCTTGAAGAGGCACTTAGGAATGTTGAAAATGGTTGTAATTATCCTGTAGGAGTCTAAATCAAGGCTTTGGGGAGAAGGGGTGAGCCTAGGTAGCCAAAA